>CM042260.1:9695100-10295100 GCA_023566225.1 Romanogobio albipinnatus | reverse complement strand
CGAAGGTCTCTCAGGAGACAGGAAGTGAAGCTAACATCCGATTCGGACGTGCCTTCCTACCGTGAAATGTGTCCTTTGAAGGCAGCATTTTTTTTGCTGAGGTGAAATGATCGTGCTCCGTTTCCACAGGCAGAGAGAGAATCCTACTGAGCATGTGCAGATGCTGCCTTCACGTGCTATCGGCATTATTGTAAATACGAGTTTCCTAGATGAAAAATGCACATGAACGGTGTCTGGTGTTGTGTTGTTTACCACTGGGAAGTTCGGAAATAATTTTGATACCCAAATTCCAGAGTTGAGCGTGCCATAACCTTTAAACATGACTGTGTCAGGTATGATTTATTCGATTTTTCCCCACAGCAGCTTGATTGTCTCGTCATTAATGTAGTGCATGTACATATATGAATAATAATTTGAAGTACTGTATGTTTTTTATACACAGCGAAGATAGCCTGCATTTGACCAAAATTACAGAATTGTTAGCAAGCGGACTATCTGGATAGCAAAGTGAATGTTTATATGGCATAGAGCATGGGACATTGTATAATTTTGGTTTTAATACGATTTTCCCAATAAATAGGCACTAATAAATCTGGTGTCCATGATTCCTGTTCATTTGGACCACAACACACTTGAATGCAACAAGCTCGTAAATAATCACGATTTATGAAGTGGGAACAGGGCCGGCCCAAGCCTTTATGTGGCCCTAAGCAGGATTTTATTTGAGGGCTATTGTCAATTCTTGATAATTTGCATGTTCATTATCAATTTTATTAGTTGTAGCTGTGTTGCTTACATAATGCCTGCCTGTCATGTTTTTACCCTTATACAGTTTTTAATTTGAACAGTAGCAAACCCACAAGAGAGGTCAGATGTTAATTTACACGTTAATAGTCAAAGTCTTACAGTACTACAGTTCAGACTGGAATATGTATGATAGATTTAATTAGAAATTAATCCCCCAGGATTCTTTGATGAATAGAAGGTTCAAAAGAACAGAATGTATCTAAAATAGAAAGTTTTCAAAGAACCCCCTAAATGTTTGTTGAGCATCAAATCATCATATCAGAATTTCTGAAGGATCTTCCATCCAAAGTTGTATTTAACTTGCCCAAAACTGGAATACCGCATAAATAATTTGCGAATACCACCTTTTCCATCCAGTGTGACGAAGAGAACAAACGCGTCACTTCCTGATGAACTGGCGCCAAATATTAAAAAGAAAAATGGAAGTTGCTGGGGTAGGAGAAACCACTGTGTGCCTTTTTTCGTCTATAATAAATTACTTGCGTCTCAGAGCACGAATTCGAAACGCAATAAACGCGGTCATGTCATCTTGCTATCGGAGGCGGGGCAGTTCTGGGAGGTAATTATACCAAACCGATTTAGGCTAAGGCATTTTCGAATGACCAAAACAACATTTAAAGGTCCCGTTCTTCGTGATCCCATTGTTCAAACTTTAGTTAGTGTGTAATGTTGCTGTTAGAGCATAAATAATACCTGTAAAATTATAAAGCTCAAAGTTCAATGCCAAGCAAGATATTTTATTTAACAGAAGTTCCCTTTCAAAGCCTACAGCGAACGGCCGGTTTGGACTACATCCTGGTACTTCCTTCATTAATTACGTCAGTAGAACAGACTAACCTCCGCCCACAAGAATACGCGAAAAAAGGGGCGTGGTCTTGTTGCTGTCCCACGTAGAGAAGAGGACGGTCGCGTGGAGAAAAGGAATTGTTGCGTTTGAGTGTGTTTGTCGCCATGTCGTCGAGAAGCTGTTATTTTCATCCCGGAGTCAAATCACCTTTGTTTGGCTTTCCCAGGGACGCTGTAGAGATCATTAAGCGCATACATCTCCCGTTAAGAGGCGTGACCTTTCCACGTGCGCTAAGCTGCTGTCGACTCACAACACAGGAACCGTGCCACGTTTGCTAAGCTGCGGTCAAATAACAACTCGGGAACCGCTGGCACAATCATAACTCATTACGTATTTCTGAAGGAGGGACTTCATAGAACAAGGAACTCATCAGCCGTTTTTAGGACAGTGAAAACAGCGGTATACAGATAAGTAAATTGTGTTAAAAATACTGATTTTTTTTTACACGCGAAACATGAACACATGTTATATTGCACACTGTAAACACAATCAAAGCTTTAAAAAAAAACACGAAGAACGGGGCCTTTAAGATGCTATGCAGCGAGATCGTTGCGCTGGTTAGTCCATTGATGCTGTACTCGTCGCGTTCCAGTTCCGACAGAAAAACGCGTCGCCATTGCGCTGTATAAGTTGGCTACATGCGCCGAATACAGCGTTGTAGGGGAGAAATTTGGTGTCAGCAAACCAACAGTTCACCGTTGTGTGTATTCTGTGTCGGGCCATTCGTGCACAAATGATGAGTAACTACACAAAATTACCCGAACTGCCTGAGGCGCGTGAGATGGCTCGACGACGCAGCTACATCACCCAAAAAAAGCAGTCACATGACTTTTTTGATGCGCATTGATAACAGGGTTGCCAACTCTCACGCATTTGGCGTGAGACACACGCTTTCATTCATTCTCGGCCACATTTCCAAACCTGCTTTTGATATAAAAACAGTCTAAGCTTTTCATTTTTTAAATACGAAATTCAAACAATAAATACCGTTTTGGCGCACTTAATGTGGCATAACAAAGCCAGAGCCGAGTTGCGACATGCTTTCATCTCGCGGCGGCGCGCACGGTCACGTGGTTCATGGAGCTCAACAGCTTCACTACAGGTATTTGCAGCAATTTTTGTTAAACAGTACAGTGTAACCGGCAGAGTAGTTGCTGTCTGGTTGAAGTTTGTCCCTCTGCAGCCACGGTAGTCCCCTGACGTCACCCAGTTAGCCGTGAGTGGCTAAACAGCTCATTTGTGTCTGGGCAAGTGCTATAAAACAGTCTGCACTGTGCTTGAAAGTGTCCAGATACATCTTGTTACTGCTGGGGTATGTGGGTTCCCTGTGCAACGAAGGTATGGTAAATGTTTATATGACATAGCAAGCTAAGCATTTATATTGCATCTAATACTGGGCTATTGGAAAATAGGTGTTTGACTGATTGCCAGACGCTTCCGGGTAATCGCGCTGTGTATTACCGAAGGTATTATTTGTGCAGTTTACTGGTGATCATAATGTGGGTGTCATTGTTGGGACATATGCACTTTTAATGAGCACATTTGCGCACAGGTCTTGGGCAAAGCACCCGCCAGGTAGCTGTACCGCAATCAAGCAGCAACAAGGTAAATAGTTATTGTTTGTGTTACGAGTTGATCCAGTGTGTTAGGACTAAAAGCTTTGAACACACATAAAATGAGTCTGATTGTGTTGCCCTGATGTAATGCATGGCTGTGTTTTGTCAACTCTTAATATAAATGTATTTAATGAATATGCTGTGTGTGATAATTATGTAGGATTGTGAAGACTGGCGCAAAGGGCTGTTTTTCCACTGTGTCAGTTCATATGTCGACATTGAGGTAAAAGAAAATAATGTTTTATGAAATATCTGTGATGCTGTATGACTATTTGTGCATATGTATATCAAGCACTAATTTTAATGATTTTGTGTCTGCAGTCAGATTGCTCCTGCTGCTTTGCCTTGCCTAAATTAGGTTTTATATATATCTTTTTCTTTTCTTTATTGTGGTTATTTTGCCATAGCCTCCGTCTAATGCTCTGTCCAACTGATCTGGTATTGGCTGTTCTAGTAGTGTATAAGTTTTATATTCTCTATCCTGCTAGTGATAACCTTCTTGTCCTCCTTTTTTTCTAGAGTACTAGAGTAACTGCTCACAAGGTTCCTGGTTCCGTCCCCGCGCACTGCACCACGTATTGTAGTGGTAAACTGCACTTCACAAGATTGATTGAATCATTGGTTTGTAGTGGTGTGTGTGTGTGTGTGTGTGTGTGAATGCATGTGATCGTGGGCACCAGATTCCAGAGCACGGGCGGTGAACGTCACGTTTATCCCGGACAGGTAACCTGCCTTGACAGTATTGAATAGTGAATCAGTATTTTCTAATTAAATGGTTAATCGCATTGTCTCTAGTAACAGCCAATACCTGGTCTGGTCTTTCGCTTTAAGACTGTGCTACTAGTATGACGGTGTGGCTCCTTTAATTCTACAATTGTGCAATAAAGTTTTATCATTGTTTTTCTACTGGAAGCACGTCTCTGTCTAGTTCATCCTGGGTGTATTTTTACGAACCTGCTTGCCTTAGAGTAGGTATTTAGCCGTTGAGGTGAAAAGTATATCCTGGTGTGAGAGGCACCAGGTGGCGTAGTCAAGAACCTTTAAACATAGATCTGGTCAAAGTTCCATAAGGTCACAAAGTGGCGCAGTCGGCAGGATCCTTGCACACAGAGACGTGTCTTTCTTTTGTTTTTCTTTTTTTTTTGTTTTGTCTATGTATATTTTGATTTTCAAGGCATATTAATAGGTTAAGGGCAAAGCAGCAGTGGGCACGGCGTGGGACCTAAAGGAGCAGTGGGAAGGCCTCTGTCTACCTCACCACCTCTCCTGTAACGTGGGCATTACTCCGCTGCAGCAATGGATGAAGTTGAACAGCTGAGAGAACAGATCCGTCAGCTGCAGGCGGACAATGGCCGCCTGCAGCAGCAGCAACCGCCGCCTCAGTCGGACAATTCTGCCAACCCTGCTTCCCATGAACGGTTGATTTATCTCCCTAGGGAACGGAAGTGTCCTGTATTTCGGGGTAGGGTGGGTATTGACATTGTTGAGTGGGTGGAAGAGGTGGAGGTTTGTGCGCGTACTAGACATTTGGGTGCACTTGACAAAGCTTACTTTATGTTTGATCATCTGGATGGGGAGGCTAAAGATGAGATTCGTTATAGGCCAAGGGCAGATCGGGAAAACCCGGAAAGGATTGCAAATATTCTCAAAGAACTTTATGGGTGTTCCCAATCTTATGTTGCCTTACAGGAAAGTTTCTTTTCTAGAAAGCAATTAGATGGTGAATCTTTACAAGAATACTCACATGCTCTCTTTTCTCTGATGGATAAAGTTAAACAGGTCTCCCCTGACTCGGTACCCCAGTTTGACATGCTGCTCCGTGACCAGTTTGCAGAGCACGTTATTGACTCGGACCTCCGCAGGGAATTGAAGAGACTTGTCCGTCAAACCCCGGGGATGTCCATGCTGGAAGTGCGTGCTGCTGCAATCCGGTGGGAGTGTGAGGGCAGGCCCAGTGACTTCAATAGGGGTAGGAGTCATTCAGTTCCCTCTATTTGTGCTATGCAGTATTCCAAAACTCAGCCAGGCAGAGCCTCATCGCCCGTTAGTATGGCAAGTTCAGAAATGGCAGAGCTGCGGTCCATGTTGCTGAAGCAACAAGAACAGATCAACCACTTAACTAGTGCCTTAACTACTTTACAGGGAGTAGCTCGCCCAGCCTACTCCAGTCGCCCCTCTCTAGTTAGTCGTCCGTCAACTGTGATTTGTAGGCGATGCTTAAAGCCTGGTCACTACGCTCGAGAGTGTAACAATGAGAGAGTAGTAGCTCCTAATCACATACCCCAGGCCCAAGCTCAGGCTAATGTTGTCTCAGTTTCTCAGTCGGAAAACTAGCTCCCTTCAGCGTGCAGAGCCACACGCTGAGAGGGGATGGTAGCGGCTCTCAGAATCAGGACACTTTTAGTCACCCTGTAACCTCCCTTGTCGCTCAGTGCCCGAAGGTAGCTGTTAGAGTTGGGGGAGTAGTTGTCAGTTGTCTTTTAGACACAGGGTCTATGGTATCTACCTTGGTGGAGAGTTTCTTTTTGCAACATTTCAAGGATAAACTTCAACAGTGTAATTGGTTGCAGCTTCGGGCTGCCAATGGTCTAGACATACCCTATATCGGGTATGCTGAGCTAACGGTTGAAGTATTAGGGAAGGTAATCCCCCAAAGAGGTTGGCTAGTGGTTAAAGATCCCCCAGCTCAGCAAACACCTCCACTTGTGCCGGGTGTGCTTGGGATGAATGTGATTCGAGAATGTTATGCTGAACTGTTTGGCCAACATGGTTCTTCTTTGTTTGATCTCCCACCGGTCGTTCATGCTTCACTCCCATGGCGGCACGCCTTGCAGCATTGTCATCGGGTCCAGCTCAGCTCTCTTCCACCCAAAACGGGGGTAGCTAAAGTTAGAGGTAGAAGGCCCATTCATATACCAGGAGGCACTGTAAAATTGGTGGCAGCCACCTGCTCCCCTCACTTTTGTGATGCTCCTGCTGTCCTGTTGGAACCAGCTAGCGGCTCTTTACCTAGTGGTCTCCTAGTTTCGCCTGCGTTAGTGCGCGTAGAACAAGGTACAGCTTTTATCCCTGTAGTCAATGTGGGGTTTACACGTGCTACATTATACCCCCGTCAGTCGCTAGGGTTGCTTGTTCACGCTACTGTTGAGGGCCTTCCTGTGGGCATTTCTGAAGACAAACTAGAAATAGAGGCTGTTGTGGCTAGCATGCAGGTTCCTAATGGGGAAGTCAGGCCTAAGTCAGTGCGGGAGCAGATACAGGCCCTTGATTTGTCAGTGCTAGTGGAGGCTGAACAGGCTGTCAAGGCCCACCTGCGACAGTTACTAGACAGCCAGGTCATACGGGAAAGTAGTAGCCCCTATGCCTCTCCCATTGTAATTGTGCGGAAGAAATGTGGCGGCCTACGTATGTGTGTTGATTACAGACGGCTCAACAGCAGGACCAGAAAGGATGCCTTCCCTCTCCCCCGCATCGAGGAGTCTTTGGATGCACTATCGGGGGCTCAGTGGTTCTCCACGCTGGACCTGGCTAGCGGGTATAACCAGGTACCGGTGACCGAACAAGACCGTCCAAAGACTGCCTTTTGCACGCCTTTTGGGTTGTTTGAATTTAACCGCATGGCCTTTGGACTGTGTAATGCTCCAAGCACTTTTCAACGACTGATGGAGAGAATGTTTGGAGCGCAGCATTGCCAGTCCCTCTTACTATATCTGGATGATATAATAGTTTTTTCTTCTAGTGTCGAAGATCATATACACCGTCTGGATCTAGTGTTGAGCCGTCTACGGAAAGAGGGTCTGAAAGCAAAGCTGGAGAAATGCTGTTTTTTCCAGAAGGAAGTTCAGTATCTGGGCCACCTTGTCTCCCGCGAAGGTGTATCCACTGACCCAGCCAAGGTGTCCGCAGTGGCTAAGTGGCCCCGTCCCACCACCGTGTCTGAATTGAGGTCTTTCCTTGGTTTTGCGGGTTATTACAGACGATTTGTGGAGGGCTTTTCCAAGCTGGCAGCTCCTTTAAACCGCCTGGGGGCAGAGCTTGGCGGTACGAAGACCCGGAAGGGCCGAGGGCCACGGCTGGATGGAGTGTGGACAGATGTCTGTGAGAACAGCTTCCAGGCCTTGAAGCAGAGGTTGGTGAGTGCCCCTACTTTGGCGTTTGCTGATTTTGACTTGCCATTTATTCTGGAGGTGGATGCCAGCCACATTGGTCTCGGAGCAGTGCTCTCGCAGGAGCAGCAAGGAAAGATCCGGCCAATCGCCTATGCTAGTCGTAGTCTCAGTCCAGCAGAAAAGAACTACAGTTCAATGAAGTTGGAGTTCCTTGGAATGAAGTGGGCCATGACCGACAAGTTTCGGGAATATTTGTGGGGCCAACAATGCACTGTTTGGACGGACAATAATCCCCTGAGCCATCTGGGGACTGCCAAGCTGGGAGCGACTGAACAGCGGTGGGAGGCTGAACTTGCTGCTTTCAATTATACCATCCGTTATAGGCCTGGTCGTACCAACAGGAATGCAGATGCCCTCTCCCGACAACCTGCCGGACCACTGGGACAGACCGCAGAGTCCTCCACACTGGGGACAGCCATACCAGTTCTGGTACAACAAACGAACAGATGTCAAGATCCACCACTGGCAATCCAGATGGCTGTCTCGGCCTTCCCCTCCCGCACCCTCGAGGAGTTAAGAAGGCTACAAGCAGCGGACCCCACTATCGGGGCCTTCCTGCCGTTCTGGCTGGCACAGGGACCGCCCGATCCGACAGTGCGAAGGAAATTGCCGGGCCCTACCCGTGTGCTGCTGCAACAATGGGACCGTGTTGTGGGAGCTGATGGGCTGCTCTACCGCCGAACATTCCGTCCAGATGGGGGTGAAGAGGTGCGTCAGCTCTTGTTGCCTGCATGCCTAAAGGAGGAAGTCCTACAGCAGCTCCACAACGACCATGGCCACCAAGGGGTTGAACGTACCACAGAGCTGATAAGACTGCGGTGCTATTGGCCAGGAATGGGGGAAGATGTAAAGCAATGGTGTCAGAACTGCGAGCGGTGTACCCTTGCGAAGTCTTCGCAACTCCGACCCCATGCACCCATGGGGCACCTCCTGGCATCTCGTCCAAACCAGATATTGGCTGTGGATTTCACCTTCCTGGAGCCTGCAATGGATGGTAGAGAGCAAGTGTTGATCATGACCGATGTCTTTACTAAATTCACACAGGCTGTGCCCACCAGGGACCAGAAGGCAACAACTGTGGCCAATGTGCTCATCCGGGAGTGGTTCTTTCGTTTTGGGGTCCCAGCTCGCCTGCATTCTGATCAGGGACGCAGCTTCGAGAATGCCATCATCTACCAGTTGTGTGCCCTGTACGGGATCCAGAAGACCCGGACCACCCCTTACCACCCTCAGGGCAACGGCCAGTGTGAGCGTATCAACCGCACAATGCACGATCTGCTCCGTACTCTGCCCATGGATTTGAAGCGCCGCTGGCCAGAGCACTTACCCCAATTAGTGTTTAGTTACAACACTGCTGTTCATCAGACAACTGGCGACTCACCGTATTACCTGATGTTCGGGCAAGACCCCCAGTTACCAGTGGACTTCCTGCTTGGCAGGGTACAAGAGCCTGGACACGGGCATGTGTGTGAATGGGTCCGAGAGCACCAGCGGCGCCTTAATGTGGCCTTCTAGAATGCCAAGGAGCGTATGCAAGCTGCTGCTTCCAAGAGAAAAGAACGGCATGATCAGAAAATCCGGAGTGAGCCACTGGCAGAAGGACAGCATGTCTACATCAGAGACCATACACAGAGGGGCCGTTCGAAGATCCATGATGCCTGGGGCGCCACAATACATCAGGTCATTCGTGCACCCCCACTTGGTGGGGTGGTATACTCTGTGGCTCCAGCACAGGACCTAAGCAAAGTACGACAGGTACATCGAACCATGCTAAAGCCTGCCCACTTGAACCAGGACCCACAAACACCCAACAGGCCTGTGGAACTGCAGGGGGAAACAAGCCAGTCAGCAGATGGGGACACCCCTGGCCAGTGGGTTCTTGTCCGCTCTCGGGAAGAGGTTCCACCTATCCAGCTTGCCACAACTCTTCCAGAGGATGCCCCCATGCTGGCTTTGCCTGATTCCCCGCATGTCGCCCCCATCATGGACGAGACACCAGCTTGCTCAATGGCACCCCGGAGAACAGCTCGGGCTACTGCAGGAAGACACGCCAACCTATACCACATCCCAGTGCCAGTGGTGAGTAGGGCAGATGGGGCTACTAACTCTCAAGTACTTGGGTCTAGCAGTAAAGTGACAACGGTTTTCCGTCCTTGGTATTAGGTTAACCCCTTGTATTTGGTTTATCTTTTTATTTTTTAAAGATTAGAGTTATGATCTATTGAGCTTATCGGCGGGACGTCGATAACAAATTGGGGGGGTAGAGTGTAACCGGCAGAGTAGTTGCTGTCTGGTTGAAGTTTGTCCCTCTGCAGCCACGGTAGTCCCCTGACGTCACCCAGTTAGCCGTGAGTGGCTAAACAGCTCATTTGTGTCTGGGCAAGTGCTATAAAACAGTCTGCACTGTGCTTGAAAGTGTCCAGATACATCTTGTTACTGCTGGGGTATGTGGGTTCCCTGTGCAACGAAGGTATGGTAAATGTTTATATGACATAGCAAGCTAAGCATTTATATTGCATCTAATACTGGGCTATTGGAAAATAGGTGTTTGACTGATTGCCAGACGCTTCCGGGTAATCGCGCTGTGTATTACCGAAGGTATTATTTGTGCAGTTTACTGGTGATCATAATGTGGGTGTCATTGTTGGGACATATGCACTTTTAATGAGCACATTTGCGCACAGGTCTTGGGCAAAGCACCCGCCAGGTAGCTGTACCGCAATCAAGCAGCAACAAGGTAAATAGTTATTGTTTGTGTTACGAGTTGATCCAGTGTGTTAGGACTAAAAGCTTTGAACACACATAAAATGAGTCTGATTGTGTTGCCCTGATGTAATGCATGGCTGTGTTTTGTCAACTCTTAATATAAATGTATTTAATGAATATGCTGTGTGTGATAATTATGTAGGATTGTGAAGACTGGCGCAAAGGGCTGTTTTTCCACTGTGTCAGTTCATATGTCGACATTGAGGTAAAAGAAAATAATGTTTTATGAAATATCTGTGATGCTGTATGACTATTTGTGCATATGTATATCAAGCACTAATTTTAATGATTTTGTGTCTGCAGTCAGATTGCTCCTGCTGCTTTGCCTTGCCTAAATTAGGTTTTATATATATCTTTTTCTTTTCTTTATTGTGGTTATTTTGCCATAGCCTCTGTCTAATGCTCTGTCCAACTGATCTGGTATTGGCTGTTCTAGTAGTGTATAAGTTTTATATTCTCTATCCTGCTAGTGATAACCTTCTTGTCCTTCTTTTTTTCTAGAGTACTAGAGTAACTGCTCACAAGGTTCCTGGTTCCGTCCCCGCGCACTGCACCACGTATTGTAGTGGTAAACTGCACTTCACAAGATTGATTGAATCATTGGTTTGTAGTGGTGTGTGTGTGTGTGTGTGAATGCATGTGATCGTGGGCACCAGATTCCAGAGCACGGGCGGTGAACGTCACGTTTATCCCGGACAGGTAACCTGCCTTGACAGTATTGAATAGTGAATCAGTATTTTCTAATTAAATGGTTAATCGCATTGTCTCTAGTAACAGCCAATACCTGGTCTGGTCTTTCGCTTTAAGACTGTGCTACTAGTATGACGGTGTGGCTCCTTTAATTCTACAATTGTGCAATAAAGTTTTATCATTGTTTTTCTACTGGAAGCACGTCTCTGTCTAGTTCATCCTGGGTGTATTTTTACGAACCTGCTTGCCTTAGAGTAGGTATTTAGCCGTTGAGGTGAAAAGTATATCCTGGTGTGAGAGGCACCAGGTGGCGTAGTCAAGAACCTTTAAACATAGATCTGGTCAAAGTTCCATAAGGTCACAACAGCATAGTGTGCATTGATTATTACGTCAACCACATTTACAGTATCATTTTATTATGGAGATGCAACATTAATGTTAATGTTTTACTTGGATTTAGCCCTCAGGTATCCATACTGGTCACACTCATACTCATTGGTGGTCAAATGTGTCCATACACCTTGACTATTTTTCAATTAAATAGCCTATATTTTAGTTCAATAATATTTATTTAATATTTTGATATTATATTATATATTATATATTGATATTGATCTTTTGGTACTAAATACTATTTGTGCAATAATTTTGTTCCATTAATGAGCACTTAAAACATTTTTCTTCTAATATTTTGTATTATTTATTTTACAATTAGTGTAGTAATTAAGGTTACAATAGAGAATTCCAAATTAGAGTCATTTTGTGGCTGTAAAAAATAATAATTTTCATTTGTAATGCCATTACCCACTAGGTGCCTGTATGATTCTTGAATAAATATACATGTAGGCCTGTAGTCTAGTAGCTCAAAAAAGTATTGCAGATCATAACTGCTTACTTATTTGTGAAATTTTAAAATGTTAATAACTTATACATATTTTTAACGATACTTATACAAGCACACACAAGTGATTAATGTATGCGAGCAAAAATAATTTTACCCAAGAAAAGTTTAAAATAGTGCTAAAAGGCAATTGTATTTTTCCTTATACTGTATGTACAGTTCGCTATATACACATATGAATTGATACTGAATCAAGATCGATATTTATGCCCATTTTTAATCCCAAAATGCGCATAAAAATAGGTGGATGGAAACATGGCTACTGAAGACTGGAGTAATGGTGCTGAAAATTCAGCTTTGATCACAGGACCATTTCAGCGCCGATTTGTCTCGCACTTTGAACCAATATAAATAATAAACAGCGCTAGTTTTTCTATGAACAACCATGAATTAAAAATGCTTATTCACTCTTTGTATTTGTATTGCATGCAGCCTCGGTCTCCCATCACTCACAAACTCGAGTGTCGATTATAACGACACTATGATCGCCGCATTACTCAGAACGTTTGGTGAGTATAATGTTGAGCGCAGCGGCTTAATGCTTTTGTAGCGAGTCGACGAGTGTGAGTATGCTTTTTATACTTTTTATACTTTATAATTTTTTATAGAGTTTGGGGAACTCTGAGAAGAATCTGCTTAAACGGTGGAAAGTTATTTTGTTGATTTACTGTACATTTAGATACATAAATAGCCATGATCATAAATAATGATCAAACCAGTTTTCTATGTAAATGTTGATAATTTATATTTAATTGACCAACCGATAGCATATACTGTATGTATACTCGGCTCATCTCTTCCCTTTCTCTTTCTTTCATAGTGTTTCACAGTTATAGATTGCAAAAAGTATTGTTTACTTCTAGATTCACCATCTATCCCCACATCACTATGAGTATGTCAACCATGTCCACCATTTTTGAGATTCCAGAGCAGTCATCTACTGAATACTCAGATGAGCTCATGACGGCCCTTGCTGCGGTGCGGTGGTGGGCAATCATTGAAGTTTCAGACCCCATATCTGAGAATGAGTATGGGGACCTCGTCTCAGGCTAGTGTTGGGGAATAGTGGAGGCAGAAGGAACTTCATCCCTCGCATCCCTGGTATTGATGCATCTGAGAAGGCTCAGTCCCAGCACTCAGGCTTCTCTTCAACACTGAAGACTACAAAGCAGTTTGAGGCAGACGACGACGCACGGAGCACCCGTTTCTGCCAGATCCACACAGGGAGCACCTGTGCCTGCCAGTTCTGAGAAGGGGGACATCACCTCATCCCTGGTCTTCAGTGATGCATCTCAGAAAGCCCAGCACTCAGGTTTCTCAGATGCTACACTGAAGACCACGGACCAGAGGAGAAAGTGGAGGCAGGGAGCACCTGTGCCTGTTGGGTCCAAACAAAGGGTTAAACTCAGGATCCCTGAGCATCTGACCAAGCATCTGCAAGAGGCCTCTTTTGACACGCCCATACCCACAAAGTCTTTACAGAGGGCACCTGTGCCTGCCAGATCTGAGGGAGGAGACCTCACATCATTCCCGGTCTCCAGTGATGCATCTGAGAAAGCCCAGCACTCTGAAGACCACAGAGCAGCGGAGACGGAAAAAGCCAGAGGGAGCACCTGTGCCTGCTGGGTCCCCCCAGGAACCACCTGTGCCCATTGGGTCCCAACAAAGTGTAAAACTCAGGATCTCAGAGCATCTGACTGAGGATCTGAAAAAGGCCTCTTTTGAAACACCCATGCCCAACAAGCCTCTGAGGGCACCTGTGACTGCCCCAAAGGTGCTTGCATGCTCCCCTCAATGCACCAATGCCAGACAAGCCCACAGATAGGCCAAAACTTAAGATCCCTGAGCCACTGAGGCAGGAACTGCTGCAGCAGAAGCCTTAAGCCCCTTCTCTAAACGCTGAGCAGCTGAGGCAGCGTTTGCAAAATGCACCAGTGCTTGTGCCTGCCGCAAACCTCAGGATCCCTAGGCAGCAGAGGCAGCTGAATATCCCACAGGAAGTGTCTGTGCCTGCCACGACCCCACAGAGAACACTTGTTCCACCGTGTTCCCCACACCATCCACCCGTGTCTCCCCAGTAGAGGGTGTGTCCATGCAGCACAGAAGCTTCTGTAAGCCCCGTCTATCTCTTGTTTTTACGTATTTTAAAGGGGGTGTGAAACACTAAGTTTCAGTCAATCTCATGTCAGTCTTGAGTACCTTTTAGAGTAGTATTGTATCCTTCATATCTCCGAAAAGTCTTTAGTTTTATTATATTTATAAAACAAAGATACGCTGTACCGAGACTTTCCGAATGAGGAGCACGCGCAGCTATTGCGTTGAGAGTGTCTGAAAGCTGTGACATCCTTAAACGTGAGGAAAAAAACGTTATCCTAAATAAACCATGGAGATCAATCAGATTTAGTCATACATATATGACGCAGAATCAGGACCAGAGGCTGAAATTGAACAGGAGAAACAGCAACGACTACTACAGCAGGATGTCTCAATGGTATGTACTGTAACTGTAACTTATATACTTGCTTAGCGGCGATTTGTATGCGTTTACTTATAGTTTATGAGGAAATAATTTGGTTCATGGACTATTATATGTGATTTAATGTTAGCAGTAGCAAGCGTAACGGTTTTGCACATCAGACTAGTGCGTGTTTACATAGAAAAACAATGGAATAGTAGCGCATTTGAATGAACAAGTTGATAGCTAACAACACACAGACATTTGAAGCAGTTTTAATTCACTGTCTGCTTCCAAAACACAAGTCACGACCGTGAACCTTAATCGCTGGGACCGCTCCATCTTTCAGCATTAGACGAGCTACAAATCCGGCGTCGAACGGGGCCTTGTTTATAAAACAATCGTCGCCGAAATGCAGGGAACAAACAAAACACCTGCACAACTCCTTTGCTGCTCTGGAAAAACAAACTCCATCCACTTTTCCATTAACGCTGGGTTCTTTGGAAAGCTGTACAGGGTTGTCTTGACAACCAAAAACACACATCTTTGGTGACATTGTTGATGTTGTGAAGTCCAGTGAAGTCCGCAGCCGAGCAAAGCGTTTTGATGAGCGTACTGCTTTCGCTCTGGTCCACGGGTGCGTGCGCGCCCTTCCGGGAGAAGTGCCCTTAGGACCCGTATAAGGAAATTCCGCTCCATTTGATGTCACATAGGCCCATACTCGACTTTCCGAAACTTGTGAGAAACCGGAAGGAGTATTTTTGGCACAGAAATACTCCATCAAACGTCCAACTAAATTTTTTGAAACTTTGTCCATGTTAAGGATGGGAATCCAAGTCTTTTACAGTGTAAAAAGCTCAGTATGCATGAAACAGCATAATCTTTAAGATTTATTCAAAAAAGTAAACCTAAAAGTAATTAAAGTAAATTAAAAGTAATTGCCTTCAACTATGCTACTGTTTTCTAGGTCCTCTATTTAAAATCCTTTTATATTTCAAAACGATAAAAAGATACACCTTTAGATTTAGCCTAAGCACTCATTAAACCTGCCCGGCATTGCACGGTTATACATGTATCTGTTCCCTCAACAGGACAATGTAGGTCTGTGTCAGGCACCGCCACAAAAACTGTGTGTGGAAATTTACAACCATCTCAAACTGAGGAGCTACAACCATCAAGCTCCTCAGAAAACCACTTCACAACTGAAGCAGAGAACTCCGAGCCATCAGACCAGGACCCAGCTGAGCCGGAAAAGAGCATTGGTGAGACTCTCCTGTCTCTCAGTTTTACTTGGATTTAGAAATTAAACATTTAAATTATTTAATTTGGGACAATAATCATATCCTTTTTTAAAACAGACCCCTCATATTGAATAGAAGCCATTTGTCTTTAGATTTTCTTTAAGAATCTCTCATTAAATCTGGTCAGCGTCACATGATTATGTGTGTTCCTTTAACAGGACAGTGCAGGTGTGGATAAAAAAAAAGCAGCGAATGGCGATCAAAGTCCAGGACCAGCAGTCGGATGCAGACAGCATAGAGCAAATTGACTATTTATGAAGCATATTCACAAAATTTTGTGTCAAATCTTTAAAATGTATATTGTTTGTACATGCCTTATATGAGTGCATGTATAATTAAAAAAATTTATATTAACTGTGTATGTATTTATTTGTCAATGACAACACGAATTAGCACCGGTGTAATATAATCAGATCATTTTCATCTGCTGTCACTGCACTGATTCAACTCAAACACTAAGCCAAATGATAGCAGTATAACAACATATATAATTCATATTTTCCACAATTTATGGCTGAAGACAATGGGTATATAATACAAATGATTCACTATTTCAGTATAAAATTTCTTGCAACAATAGCCTGCATTGTCAATTTAAAAAAGTGACACATAGGCCTAAAATGGACAAAAATGTCTGTCAAAAAACTGAAAAAAGGTGAAGCTCGGGAGCACAGACTTACATTTGGTCTCACTTTAAAGAAGACCCTTTGCAGATTGTTGTTGAAAAAAAATGTATGCCACAAGTTATAGAGGTTCAAGTTTATGAAAATTGTTTATGAACAGTATTTTATATAAATATATATTTTATGAAACATGTTGAACTGTAAAACTGCTAGAAAAACAAAGTCATCAATCTAAACATGTTGTGTTCCCAATTTGAGGTTGATATCTCAAAAAATGAGCTTTCAGTAAGATTTTGTTTGGGCGCAGTACCAAATTTCCCTGTTAGATTCCAGCAAAGCTCCACTGGTACACAGTGCTTGGAGTTGTGATTTGCAATTGAGTTTCTCTCTTTCAAATATTACACGCACACACATACACTCACCTAAAGGATTATTAGGAACACCATACTAATACTGTGTTTGACCCCCTTTCGCCTTTAGAACTGCCTTAATTCTACGTGCATTGATTCAACAAGGTGCTGAAAGCATTCTTTAGAAATGTTGGCCCATATTGATAGGATAGCATCTTGCAGTTGATGGAGATTTGTGGGATGCACATCCAGGGCATGAAGCTCCCGTTCCACCACATCCCAAAGATGCTCTATTGGGTTGAGATCTGGTGACTGTGGGGGCCATTTTAGTACAATGAACTCATTGTCATGTTCAAGAAACCAATTTGAAATGATTCAAGCTTTGTGACATGGTGCATTATCCTGCTGGAAGTAGCCATCAGAGGATGGGTACATGGTGGTCATAAAGGGACGGACATGGTCAGAAACAATGCTCAGGTAGGCCGTGGCATTTAAACGAGCCTAGGGGCCACTAAGGGGCCTAAAGTGTGCCAAGAAAACATCCCCCACACCATTACACCACCACCAGCAGCCTGCACAGTGGTAACAAGGCATGATGGATCCATGTTCTCATTCTGTTTACGCCAAATTCTGACTCTACCATCTGAATGTCTCAACAGAAATCGAGACTCATCAGACCAGGCAATATTTTTCCAGTCTTCAACTGTCCAATTTTGGTGAGCTTGTGCAAATTGTAGCCTCTTTTTCCTATTTGTAGTGGAGATGAGTGGTACCCGGTGGGGTCTTCTGCTGTTGTAGCCCATCCGCCTCAAGGTTGTGCGGGTTGTGGCTTCACAAATGCTTTGCTGCATACCTCGGTTGTAACAAGTGGTTATTTCAGTCAAAGTTGCTCTTCTATCAGCTTGAATCAGCCGGCCCATTCTCCTCTGACCTCTAGCATCAACAAGGCATTTTCGCCCACAGGACTGCCGCATACTGGATGTTTTTCCGTTTTCACAGCATTCTTTGTAAACCCTAGAAATGGTTATGCATGAAAATCCCAGTAACTGAGCAGATTGTGAAATACTCAGACCGGCCCGTCTGGCACCAACAACCATGCCACACTCAAAATTTTCTTTCCCATTCTGACATTCAGTTTGGAGTTCAGGAGATTGTCTTGACCAGGACCACACCCCTAAATGCATTTAAGCAACTGCCATGTGATTGGTTGATTAGATAATTGCATTAATGAGACATTGAACAGGTGTTCCTAATAATCCTTTAGGTGTTTAGGTGTAATCCTTTACACCACACTCTTAACATCCATACCAACACACCCACACAATTATAGCGGCATAATTTATCCAATTGGCATAATATGCAGGAAAGAGAAAACTGGAATAAAGCTGGAATAATGCTTTATAGGCCAAACCTGGGAAATAGGCACCATCTGTTTAAAAATAAATAAATACATTTTTGAAGCCTTGCCAACAGAATGAAAGCCTATTAACAAATATTGCATCATTTTATAGTTAAATGGCCCTGGGATTAAAAATTGGTCTTGAGTGGAACTACGTTGTAGGCCTATACCTAGTGTAAAATAGATTAATTAACGGAAATGGGGATGAAATCGTCTCGGGTTATGACTATAACCCTTGTTCCCCGAGAAGGGGAACGAGACACTGCGTCATCGTGACGACACTTTGGGGAACGCCCCTCGCGTTACGCGTCTGAAGAAACAGTAGAATCAGCCCAATCCGATTGGTGTTGCGTGATGACGTCGTATGTGACGGCACACCCGGAAGATACAAAGAGACGTCTGAACGAAACAGAGATAGCGTTCTTTGCGATGAAGCGAGCGCTCTGATGATTGGGTGGACACGAGACGCAGTGTCTCGTTCCCCTTCTCGGGGAACAAGGGTTATAGTCATAACCCGAGACGTTCCCCTTCGAGGGAACTCGAACTGCGTCATCGTGACGACACTTTGGGGAACGAGTACCAACTATCCCGCACCAATCATACCCACCCCAGTGTGAAGCTGAAACCAGGCACAACTAGGGGGCGAGCACTCTCGCGCCAGGCGTCTCAGGGAGATGCAGACTATAAAAACGAATGAAGGTGTGAGGCGTGGCCCACCCAGGTGCCTCGCAGATGTCTAGCATAGAGGCCCCAGAAAGGAGGGCTACCGAGGAGGCCATGCTCCTGGTAGAATGGGCCCTCACGGCTAAGGGTGAAGGCAGGTTGCGCACCCGATAAGCCATGGCTATAGCCTGGACAATCCAGTTACTAATCGTCTGTTTTGACGCAGGCAGCCCTTTCTTGGGTGAACCAAAACACACCAACCGCTGGTCTGACTTTCTCCACTGAGCAGACTTCTCCAGATAAATCCTCAATGCCCGCACGGGGCAGAGGAGGTGAAGTCTGCTCTCTTCCGCCGTCACGTGAGGTGGAGGATGGAATGCCTGGAGAACCACTGACCTTGCCCTGTTAGATGGCACCTTGGGCACGTAGCCCTGGCTGGGATGCAAGATGGCTTTAACCATGCCAGGGGCAAACTCTAGGCAAGTCGGCGTGACCGCCAAGGCCTGGAGGTCCCCCACTCTCCTCAGAGAAGTGATGGCAAGGAGAAAAGCCACCTTGAAGGTCAGTATTCTCGCCTCAGCCGACTCCAGCGGCTCAAAGGGGGCCTCAGCCAGCCCTTTGAGCACCACTGCCAGGTCCCAGGTTGGGACCCTGGAATGAGCCGCAGGCCTCATCCTCCGAGCCCCACGGAGGAAACGTACAACCAGATGGTGCCTTCCCAACGTCGCATCACCTAAAGGTGCGTGGAAAGCCCCAATGGCAGCCACATACACCTTAAGTGTGGACGGGGAAAGACCGGCGGAGAAGCGGTCTTGAAGGAACTCCAGCACTGAAGCCACTGGGCAGTTAACTGGGTTCACCTGCCGCTCTCTACACCAAGTGGAAAATACATTCCACTTTAGGCTGTACAACCTCCTGGTGGATGGAGCTCTGGAACTGAGTAGGGTCTCCACGACACCTGCCGACAGGCCCTCTGCTAGGAACTGAGCCCCCTCAGGGGCCAGACCCAGAGATCCCATACCTCTGGCCGTGGGTAGAAAATCATACCCCCGGCCTGAGACAGCAGATCCCTCCTCAGAGGGACCTGCCATGGGGGACCGTCCAGCAGGTCGATGATGTCGGAGAACCATACCCGAGTGGGCCACCGGGGTGCTACTAAGAGAAGGCTGACGCCCTCCCGGCGGACACGTTCCAGAACTCCCGGGAGCAGAGCAATCGGGGGAAAAGCGTACAGACGCAGCCTCGGCCACGTCTGCGCCATGGCATCCAGCCCCAGAGGGGCCGGATGAGTGAGGGAGAACCACAGCGGGCAGTGGGACGTCTCTCGAGACGCAAATAGATCCACTTCCACCGGGCCCAGCCGCTCGCACATAGCCTCCACCACCTCGGGGTGGAGCCGCCATTCCCCGGGCCTCAGCCCCTGCCTCGACAGGATGTCTGCTCCCTGATTTTGGTCCCCGGGAATGTACATCGCCCTGAGGGATGACAACTTCCCCTGGGACCACAGAAGGACCTGATGCGCCAGTCTGCAAAGAGGGCGCGACCTCAGGCCCCCCTGGTGGTTTAGATACGACACTGCGACATATTGTCGGATCGTATCAGGACATGGTGGCCGCGGAGGTCCGGGAGAAAGCTCCTCAGAGCTTTGTAGACCACCAGCATTTCCAGGCAGTAGATGTGCCAGGAAAATGCCGGGTCTCCCACAGACCTCTGAAAAAGCGGCCTTCCATGACCGTGTCCCAACCAGTGAGGGATGCGTCTGTTGAAACGGTTTCCCGACAACATGACGCTCCCAGCACCGGCCCCCGGGACAGGAACCAAGGTCTGTTCCATATGACAAGGGAACGAAGGCATCTGCGCGTTACCCTGATCATACAGAATGAATTTCCCCTCAAGGAAAGCCCCCTGGTTCACTTACGCATCAGGACATGGTGGCCGCGGAGGTCCGGGAGGAAGCTCCTCAGAGCTTCATAGACCGCCAGCATTTCCAGGCAGTAGATGTGCCAGGAAGAATGCCGGGTCTCCCACAGACCTCTGAAAAAGCGGCCTTCCATGGCCGTGTCCCAACCAGTGAGGGATGCGTCTGTTGAAACGGTTTCCCGACAACATGACGCTCCCAGCACCGGCCCCCGGGACAGGAACCAAGGTCTCTTCCATATGACAAGGGAACGAAGGCATCTGCGCGTTACCCTGATCATACAGAATGAATTTCCCCTCAAGGAAAGCCCCCTGGTTCACTTACGCATCAGGACATGGTGGCCGCGGAGGTCCGGGAGGAAGCTCCTCAGAGCTTCGTAGACCGCCAGCATTTCCAGGCAGTAGATGTGCCAGGAAGAATGCCGGGTCTCCCACAGACCTCTGAAAAAGCGGCCTTCCATGACCGTGTCCCAACCAGTGAGGGATGCGTCTGTTGAAACGGTTTCCCGGCAACATGATGCTCCCAGCACTGGCCCCCGGGACAGGAACCAAGGTCTCTTCCATATGACGAGGGAACGAAGGCATCTGCGCGTTACCCTGATCATACAGAATGGTCTTCCCCTCAAGGAAAACCTCCCTGGTTCCCAGCCACCACTGTAGGGGTCTCGTGCAGCAGGCCAAGAGAAATTCTGTTGGACGCAGCTGCCGCAAGTCCCAGCAGTCCTAAACTGCTGTACAGTGATGCCCGAATGGAGGAACCTGATAATGATACGCTTCGCCCCCGAAAGCAAACCTCAGGAATCCCCCGTGACACAGAAGGATGGAACATGGAAGTATGTGTCCTCTTTAGATCCACCGTGACAGACCAGTCCTCAGACTGGATCTGAACCACGACACTCAAGCATCTTGAATCTGAATCTCCTCGGAGAACGATCCAAGTACCTCCGATCTAAAGTTGGACGCAACTGGCCATCCTTCTTAGGAACTATGAAGTACCGGCTGTAGGACCCGGACTCCCTGACTGGCGGAGGAAATGTTCAAAGCCTCCTTAACCGACAGGGAGTGTACTCCCTGTTCCATTACCCGCACCTGCTCTGGGCCGACCACAATCCAGACCACCCCGTTAGACTTCGGGGGAGGGAACTGAACTGCGGCCTGTAACCCGTTCTACAGTACGCAGGGCCCATGCAGATATATTCGGAGGCATAACCATGCGCCGAGATAATCTGCTAAGGGAACCAGCCTCTCGAGGCCGGCCTCGGGTGTCAACCGAGCCTCCTCCCCGACCCCCTGAAGCGGCTAACCGGCAGGGCGAAATCGAGGAAGATTTTCGGTGAGCGTACGCGTTTGCTGGACCGCCGCAGGTCTTGCTAGAGGCGGCTGGTGCAGCGCGCGTGCGCTGAGAAACGATGTGGCCCGAAACGTACTAGACGGCGGGAGCACAACATCGATTCCCAAAAGCTCCTCAGGGGAGGCGACCTCGATCGCTCCCACCCGGGAGAGGGGGCCGGCCAGCAGGGGCCTCATCTAAGGGAGCAGCTCGACAGGGCCGCAACCTCCAATCTTAGATGGATATCCAGACAAGTCAAACACGCTTGGGCGACAGACTGATTAAGTATCTAACTTAACAAAGTCAGATAACATGACACTCAATTCCTCAGAATTAAATGTCATCATAATTACCCAACCGTGCAACCTGGTCTGAATGATAGGCTGAGTAAAAAATACATCTAACTCTTATAGTCAGATAATATTTTAATTTAATTCCTCGGAATTAAATGCAGCCATAGTAAGGTGAAAGCGAATACTGTTCGATTATATTATATACGGCTCGAAAATCACACGTTGCCTCAGCAACGCGGCTCAAGCAGTTATAATACAATTGGCCTTCCTCCCTCGAGAAGAAAGCCAAACAGTATCACATTTCACAAATACGGTGAACATGGTCTGAATAATAGGCTGAATATCTAACTCCTCAAAGTCAGATCATATTTCATTTAATTCCTCGGAATAAAACGCAGCCACAATTATAAGACAATACTGCTTAATTGTATTATATACGGCTCGTAAACCACACGTTGCCTCAGCAACGCGGTTCAAGCCATTATAATACAACTGGCTTTCATCCCTCGAGAAAAAAGCCAAACGGGCGCGAGGCTGAAACACCCGAAGGCGCACGGCAGTACGCGTCGCGATATTTCTGAATGAAAACAGCCCGCCCCCTCAGGAGCTGACTGCATGCCTCGCACCCACAGTATCCCTACTCACCGTGTCACGTTGTATCACTCTAATAACAGACCCAAACCTGCGCGCCGCCTCGGCAACTCGAGGTTGAATCTGCATTAGGAAAGGCGAGCCTCGATACGGAGCCCATCTAATTCCTCAGAATCAGACAGCTCACGCATCGGGTCCTCCACCCCGGGGGAAGAAGCCGCAGCGCGGGGCCGCGGGCTTCCACGCGGGGAAGGAGAACAATGGAGCTGTCACCGGGAAGGAGAAAATGCATAAGCACTCTCAAGTTCCCCTGACAGACCCATCTGCGAGTCCATGATAGATCAACCGTGCTGCCTCAACAGCACGGGACCGGCCATGGAATTCGCGAGCCCTGTATGCTTGTGAAAACAACGTTAGTAGATAACAACACCAAATACTCTCAGACTGGTAACACAGAACGCTAACGCTGAAGAGCAAAAAAACGCTATCTCTGTTTCGTTCAGACGTCTCTTTGTATCTTCCGGGTGTGCCGTCACATACGACGTCATCACGCAACACCAATCGGATTGGGCTGATTCTACTGTTTCTTCAGACGCGTAACGCGAGGGGCGTTCCCCAAAGTGTCGTCACGATGACGCAGTTCGAGTTCCCTCGAAGGGGAAAGTAAAATTACAATAGAAATACACACCTGTGCCAAAATGTATGCAGTTGACATTAATGATAAAAAAACGAAGAAAAAAAATAATGATCATGCAAATTTCAGTATCATACTGCATCTGGCCATTTTAGTGTTGCTGTTTTTGTCAATTTCCATTATTAGGTGATTTGTCATTGTATTGTAATACTGTACTATTGCAGATGTGCTTGAGTCTAGAGACTTTTTCTATACTTTACTTTTATCAGTTTTGTATATATACACAAAAGGTGAACTGATAAAAGTAAAGTATAGAAAAAGTCTTTAGACTCAACCTATCTACTTTTAGGCAGCTTCTGTGGTGCATTTATTTGGTGCATGTTTCACTGGATATGCTTTTGTTATGTATACTTAAAGTAAGGGAGACTGGGTGAGGGCAATTGTAACATGTTTTGTTTATCATAATTTACAGATTACTTGAAATACAGTAGTCATCTTTAGGTGCACTTATTAATACAATTGATATATTTTCACTTATTAGGACAAGACTATAATATTAAATTAGTTGCAAGAAGTCAGAGTGTCACAATTGCCCCCTTGGTGGGGTGTTTGGGGGGTAATTGTAACACTGAAAAATAAGTCATATAACCCAATGTATCTCAAATAAAAGCCTTCTTCAAAGTAATCACTTTACTGCTGTAGATTCTTTTTTTTTTTGTATATAGTTGAAATTATTTTGATGTCAGGCATCATATGCATCCAAAAAGCAAAAGACTATTTCTATTTTTGCAGAAGACTAGGCAACTATTCTAGTGACTAGATTTTAATTATTTAAATATGCATTTTACTTAAAAATATTAATCAGCCAAGAACAGTCAAGAACAGTATAATAAAATGGTACTTGAGAGACATATTAACAGAATAACTCTAGCATTGTGTGATTTTCGTTGTATTTTTAAAAGCAACACATTGTTTAATGTGTAACACTAATAATTCACAAGTTCATGTGCTCATATATTTTTAGCATAAGTGGTAAACCGATTTGGCTTGCTGTCTGCTATAGAGGGGCTCAGAGGATATTCTACTTGAGCTCCAATTGTCCCCTAACACGGGCAAAATTGTAAAAAAGGAAATTTTTAAAAAAGGAGGAGAAGGGGAGGAGGATGGATGCCGAAAAACCAACAGGAAGTGGTAAGAGGCTTTTTTTATCCCTTGTTATTAATTGAAAGATTAGATGAGATTACTTCACTTAATATTACAGTTTTTCTCAGTCGATTTGGTACATTTTTCGAATCATCCTCAACATTTGCAAAACAGTTTCTCAAAACAATTTGTACAAAGAGCAAAACACCATGGATTACCTGCAAAAGCCAGTCTCTTGCTCAAAATCCTTAGTTCAAAAGTAAATATCGGTGTCAATGTACATGGCAGTGCCATCAGGACGACAAGTCCTTATGTACGGATAAGAAATTGCTTAGTCATGTTGTCAATATAACAGTGTACTCTGGAGGGATGTTCTGATGTAAACTATGGCTAAAGTTTTGATGACAATTATTGTAAAATGTAGGTTACACCTTAGTGTATGTGGGAGTTTGATTGCAAAAACCGATTCACATTTACACTTTTACTGTTTGTACTGTTGTTGACAGACCATGTCATTGCGATACAGAAAGAAAAAGACAGCACTGCATAGCACAAAGAAGAAGAAAAAAGTAGGAAATGGAAAGTATAGAAATATGCTTGACATATGACAACTTGTTCAACTATTTTGCATGTGAAGACTTATGCTAAATGTGGGGGGTGAGCCTATTCAACAGAGACCCATTATAATACATTTTGATCAACATGACATAAGCAATTGATAATGTAGGAAACAGCAGAGAATTGTACATACCGTAATCATTTGCAAGGATGTACAAAAGCATTTGCAACTTGTTCAAAGAAATGAGAAACTGCCTTTTTTGATGTGCACAAGCAATCATGTGAAGATTGAACAGGTAGTTTTGAGAATTTCAATTCTGATCTGAGAAATGTACCTGAGAAGCGACTGAGAAAAACTATAATAATGTAGTTTTTCATTTAAATTTAGTTGTATATGTTTATTTTCTAACAAAAAAGTATGTCAACACAGACAAACAAGGTGCTTACATTGGGCCATGTGGCTCAGGGGAAAATGTAACACAATGTTGCATGGATGATCTGCAGCAGTCTGAAAGTTTTTCGTCCTCCCAAGATTTCACCTGAGCAACAGCCAAATTCCCTGCTGAAAGAAATTGCTAAATCCAGCCTAAGATGTTTGGCTAATTAGCTTAGCTTACCTTTTTTTCAGCAGGGGTGGCTGCACCTTCAGTCTTTAAAAAAAATATGATAACAAAGTTATGAATAACATTATGAGATTAATATTAATTTTGAGAAACCTATTGAAAATGTATTGCTTTGGTGCATAGCTAATGTAGAACAATAGCACTCGCACTTAATCTTGATAGCTTCTAAAAATCAAGACTAGCAACATAAAAAAGGTCATGGGTATCCATTTGTGGACCTTTTAAAAATAATATATATAGACATGCATATTTTAATAAAGGATATCTGTTTCTATCATAAGCGACATTTCATAGATCGGGGGGGGGGGGGGGCAGGGGGGACAGGACCCCCCCAATCTGAGGGCTGTCCCCCCCTAAAAACCATGCTGAGTATTGTAAATAATATAACAATATATACTTAAAATAAATGTGTAAGTAGTAAAACAATACAAACGCAAACGGGACAAAAAAATGCGTTTTAAGTTTAGAAACATTTTGAGTCCCCCCTCCCCTCACATTGGTTTGATCCACCGCGCACCTCAACTAACGTTAAAAACTACCACACAAGTTTGGAGAGAGAACAAGGCTCTTCAGACAGCAGTTGTGAAACACATTTTATTCACTTTAAACGTCATTAGATGGGTCTCAAGATGGCGCCGAGGATGGCTGCTACGTTGCGAGCTCCGCTGGAACATTGTAGTTTTTTGTTTGTTCTGTTTATAGTTCTTGTGTTTTTCGTCTTGGATGTTGTCTGCCTTACTAAGTACGACAGACAGACACTTTTGGACATTGGTTCGGCAATCGCACACCGAAAACCGGACTTTAAATTCTTCAGTGACGACACGCTGCTTACAAACACAGCAGCGGAACCCTTTGTCTGGACGGGCCGACCACGCAAACGCGGCCGGAGAAGAGGGAAGAGAGCCGGCGTACTTATCAGAGTTAGACGCCGCGCAAACCGACCCCCGCTTCCCAGTATTTTACTGGCTAATGTTCAGTCTCTGGACAATAAACTCTGCGAGCTGAGAGCGCGGATCTCTTTCCAGCGAGACACGAGGGACTGCTGCATTATCTGCCTTACAGAAACCTGGATGTCCGCTGAGATTCCAGATTCGGCCATCGAAACCACAGGGTTCTCCGTGCACCGAATGGACAGAGAAAAAGATCTCTCAGGGAAAAGCAAAGGCGGGGGTGTATGTTTTATGATCAACCGATCCTGGTGTGATCAGAGGAACGTACATTTTATCAAGTCTTTCTGTTCTCCTGATCTGGAATTTCTCATGGTTCTGTGCCGACCATTCTGGCTACCGAGGGAATTCACCGCGGTCATCATCACAGCTGTGTATATTCCCCCACAAGCCGACACAGACCGGGCACTAAAGGAACTGTATAGGACAGTGAGTGAGCAGGAAACCGCGCATCCTGACGCTGCGTTTATTGTGACCGGAGACTTTAACAAAGCCAACTTCAAGCGCATCGCACCCAAATACCACCAACATGTTAGCTTCAACACGCGAGGGAACCGTGTTTTAGACCACTGTTACTCCCCCTTCAAGGATGGATACAAATCACTCCCACGCCCACCATTCGGCAAATCAGATCACGCGTCAATCCTCCTTTTGCCCGCTTATAGGCAGAGACTCAAACAGGAAGCACCCGCCCTCAGAACCATCCAGTGCTGGTCGGATCAATCAGATTCTATGCTACAGGACTGTTTTGATCACGCGGACTGGGAGATGTTCCGGTCGGCCTCTGATGACGACATCGAGGTCTACGCTGATAGCGTAACGTGTTTCATCAGGAAGTGCGTAGATGACGTTGTTCCGACCAAAACAATTCGGCTGTACCCTAACCAGAAGCCGTGGCTAAACGGGGATGTTCGCGCGGCACTCAATGCGCGAACCTTCACCTTTAACTCCGGTAATGCGGAGGAGCATAAACAAGCAAGTTATGCCCTCCGGAAAACCATCAGAGCAGCAAAACGGCAGTACAGGGACAAGATTGAAGGACAGTTCAACACCACCGACTCCAGAAGCATGTGGAGGGGAATTAACACCATCACGGACTATAAAGGGAACACAAACTCCACCGTGAACACCGCTGCCTCTCTCCCGGACGAGCTCAACACCTTCTATGCTCGCTTTGAGGGAACCAACACTGCCCTCGCGGAGAGAGAGCTCGCGGCTGAAGATACAGAGGTTAGTGCACTCTCCGTATCTGTCGCGGATGTAACCCGATCCTTCCGGCGGGTGAACGTCCGTAAAGCTGCGGGTCCAGACGGCATTCCCGGCCGTGCGATCAGAGCGTGCGCGCACCAACTGGCTGGAGTTTTCACGGACATTTTTAACCTGTCCCTCTCCCTGTCTGTGGTCCCCACATGCTTCAAAACGTCCACCATTGTGCCTGTACCTAAGCAGTCAAAAACCACCTGCTTAAACGACTGGCGTCCTGTTGCTCTGACCCCCATCATCAGCAAATGCTTTGAAAGAATAGTCAGAAACCACATCTGCTCTGTTCTCCCCCCCTCACTGGACCCACTGCAGTTTGCATACCGCACAAACCGCTCCACTGACGATGCCATTTCATCCACTATACACACTGCTCTCTCCCACCTGGAAAAGAGGAACACGTATGTGAGAATGCTGTTTGTGGACTACAGCTCAGCATTCAACACCATTGTGCCCTCCATACTTGACATTAAACTCCGGGCTCTAGGCTTAAACAGCCTGTTATGCAGCTGGATCCTGGACTTCCTGTCAAACAGACGCCAGGTGGTCAGAATGGGCAGTAACATCTCCTCATCACTGACTCTCAACACTGGAGCCCCTCAGGGTTGTGTTCTCAGCCCACTCCTGTACTCCCTGTACACACATGACTGTGTGGCTACCCACAGCTCCAACACCATCATCAAGTTTGCTGACGATACGACGGTGGTAGGTCTTATCACCGACAATGATGAAACGGCCTACAGAGAGGAGGTGCACACTCTGACACGGTGGTGTCAGGAGCACAACCTCTCCCTCAACGTCAGCAAGACCAAGGAGCTGGTGGTCGACTTCAGGAGGAATGAGAGTGAACACCGCCCCATCACCATCGATGGAGCACCGGTGGAGAGAGTCAGCAGCTTCAAGTTCCTCGGTGTCCACATCACAGAGGAACTCTCATGGTCCGTCCACTCCGAGGCCGTTGTGAAGAAGGCTCATCAGCGCCTTTTCTTCCTGCGACGGCTGAGGAGGTTTGGAATGAACCGCCACATCCTCACACGCTTCTACAGCAGCACCATCGAGAGCCTGCTGACTGGCTGCATCACCACCTGGTACGGCAACAGTACCGCCCGCAGCCGCAAAGCCCTGCAAAGGGTAGTGCGCACGGCCAGCTGCATCATCGGAGGTGAGCTTCCCTCCCTCCAGGACATTTACGCCAGGCGGTGTGTGAAGAGAGCTCAGAGGATCATCAGAGACTCTAGCCACCCGAACCATGGGCTGCTCTCACTGCTGCCATCAGGCAGACGGTACCGCAGCATCAGAACACGCACCAGCCGACTTCAGAACAGCTTCTTCCCACAAGCAATCAGACTACTTAACTCCTGATCCATCAGGATCATAACACACACTGGACAGAATATCACTCCGCACAACCCACTGTAGATACACACACTATATACACATTTATGTATCATTTATTATTTATCATTTATCATATAGCACCTATTGTACATAATTGGATCTCTACTGTGAATAATAATGTATACTGTACATTGTATATTATTATTATTATTATAGCTTAATGTATACTGTTTAATGTATGTTTAGTGTATATTGTTTAAAGTATATGTATATTGTAAGTATGTGTATATTGGCTAAAGCTGTGAGAACTACACTCACATTGTGTAAATTATTTATTGTTTATTGTAGAGTTTACTGTGCTGTGAGTAATTGTGTGCGCATCAGATGTGTAATCTGTTGTTGCTTAAATGTTGTACATGTCATGTCGTGACTGCTATGTTGCTCGGAACTGCACCAAGAATTTCACCTGCTGTTGCACTTGTGTATATAGCTGTGTGACAATAAAGTGATTTGATTTGATTGATTTGATGAAGTGATTATTTTCTCTTTAATACAGATTAGGCAAAACACTGTTAACTTCACTTGCCCATCGCAGCACCGCCCCGCTCCGCTGTATAGTAATAAAATAATTTAGTTCAGTTAGAGAACTGACAAAACAATTAAAAACTGAACGTGTGTGATCAATACAGCACGAGCCGAACGAGCAAACCGCTGACAGACAAGATTATCGAAGATTTGGTTTCAAAGCGTAAAAGCGCCTATTTAAGGGAGTGTGTCATTGTACTGTTTTGTTGTTGTGTTTTTCATTACGAATAATAGGCTAATGAACCCAAAATTCAAGCAACCCGCCCCCAAATTCTAAAAATTGGTTAATTCTAAACCGAAAGTTCAGTCAGATCTGTGTAGGGTTTTGCTCAATATGATAGTGGCAGATCAGAGGGCTTGCTGCAGTTGAATATCTAAATATCTGAATATCATAGTATAAATTACTATGTGGAGGACGCAAGATAATTTAATAATTATAATATGACTGCGTGGTGAACCTTAATCATATTTAAACTACTATCGCTTTGTGTTGTTGGTCAGATAAAATGACAGAGAAAAGAAAAACGGACATTAGATAATTTTTCAGTACACCAAAACAGTGTTTTTTTTTTTTTTTTTTTGTGGTACACATATCCTTACAAGTACGATTTTGGCTGTATTATTTGTGTCCCCTTCAAAAATTGCTCTTGAGAAATTTCATGTTTAATGTCCCCCCCAACTTTTAGATGAAATTTACGCCCCTGAAAGGCTACAAGGACAGTCACTGGTCTATAACTTAAATTTACAGAAAGGGTCTTGAACGAAGTGAACACCTCCACGCCTAGACACTAGAGGGCACTCTGATACCACTGCTGGTTTAGCGTGTTATGTGTAATTTTAATCGTTTGCTTGTTCTTTTTATATATATATATATATATATATATATATATATATATATATATATATATATATATATATATATATATATATATATATATATATATATATATATATATATATATATATATATATATATATATATATATATATATATATATCTGCACAGAGGAACTTTATTTGGAGGTAAGTAGGAGTAAGTAAAGCTGGGCAATACACATACAATGTTAAAGTGATAATTCACTCGAAATGTACATTCTAACGTTATTCCAAACCTGTATGACTGTTCTTCTGTGGAACAGAATTTTGAAAAATGTTGGTAACCAAACAGTTTTAGTTTCCATTGACTTTCATTGTATGGAAAACAAAACAACAACAGCCTACTAATAAAGTTCTCAAAATATCTTCTTTTAAGTTCCATAGAAAAAATAAAGTCACACAGCCCTGGAACAACAAGAGAGGGAATTTATATAATGACAAAATCCTTTAATGATGGATTGTCATTTGAAGTACATTGTTCACTGGTTTTATTGTATTAATCTATTGGCATCTATGGTTCAATGAGGAATCTTTCATTGCACAAAAGTTTGTAGTGGAAAAAAAATTGCTTTTGAGAACTATTCACTTAAAGGTTCTTTGGGATCACTTATCAGGTCATAGAGTTTTGGAATGACGTGGGTAAATGACAGAATTTTCATTTTGAGTGAATTATCACTTCTATGGCAAAGCTGTGACCGCACCCACCTCCCTTTTGGAACCTTTATTTTTAAGATTGTAGTTCCCTTTTCATAGTTGATGTAACTCACGCTAGAAGTATGCTTGCTTAATCATGTTAATAATTAGTTGGAAACCTTTCACCATGTCTTCATCATTTATTTGTGCCACATGTGTCCACACCTTTAATGCGTTCAACACTTTATTGTTTACCTTTGACCCAGACTTTCAATCTTAAAACATGAAATAAACATAATTATAAATACTTTTAAACTATCAGCTAAACAAGGGTTAAATAATGATAAACCATTTCTGTATTTATTTTGTGAAAAAAACTTTTTCCCCTCACAAATTACAGCTGTCCTTTAAATAGGCTCTGATGTCATTTCCATCACAATGAACCCTTTTGCCCCTATAAAGTTTAATTAAAAGTTAGTGTGCTTATTCATCAGTGAAGAACACGAGATGAAATACTGTATGAGAGACATGATGTGTGACAAGTACAGTAAATATCACTTGTGAACGGAATTGTTTTACCAATCAGCATCCAAGGCCACATCCATTTGATACATTTCTTATTCTTTATAAAGACATAATTGATTCCTCTGGTGGATGTTTCTTCTCTAGAGGTCTATATATAGCTGATGTCTTCACCAGCAGAATGAGCCCCAGATGAAGGTTCTTGGGAGCGTGTCTTCGGGCAGCAGGAAGTGACAGTGCGGAGTGTTTTCACTGTCTTCCTGCGGCTTGCCGTTCAGATGGAGTGACAAATTAGTAGTGCAAAGCCATTATAGGGCTCGACTGTGGCTGCTTCTCTTACTGTGGGACTGTCTTTGTCATTCACACACTTTTTCTTTCGGCTTCCTGTCTATCTCTCCTTCCAGTTTGTCTCTTTCTCTCTTACCAGCAAAGCAGCAACCGCTGATTGCCATTGCAGTCATTTTTGATGGGATGACTTCCTATAAATAAGCAGGCTGTGTGTGTGAGAGTGTGTCCACCTGCTGTCTTTTCAGAGCAGGCAGCTGTGGTCCTGCAGACGGCTGAGGGAACCGGAGGGTCTCACTGAAGGGGGCGCCATGCTTTGAGCCTAATGGAGCCTGAAGCATCATAACGGACGTGACTGGAATGAGGACCGACCGCAGCAGCTGCGGCAATGAGGTCCTGCAAGTGACGAATTTCACAGGGTGGTTTCATACGAGCTGAATGTGTGGCAGGTGCAGTGGCATGAGTTCACCATCCTTTCTCCCGAAACTACACTTATGTAAGATCCCAAGCACTTGATGAATAGAGCACACCTGCAGGCTTATTTGACCAGATGACCAGTCATGACCGCTATACTCCCTACGTAGAGAATGGTAATCTGTCAGATTGATATGAGAACATGTTTTCAGCCAGGAGCAAAACTGCCTTTCAGAACTGACTCCCAATTTTCATTTTCTACAGTCATAACAGTAATACATAAAATATGACAGAAACCCCATCGAGTAACTTTAAATCGTAGTAGTTGAACTGGAAATCCATTGTTCTGATGGTGCTGCTCCTTCAATATTAGCTGTATACGTTAACATTTTGTATCGTATCAGCGTTTCGTCCACACGGATCCGGCGTTTTGGGAGCATGAATCCGATATTTTTTGAAACCGGGTCCCAGAGTTGATAAATCTGAAAACGACACCCATGCGTTTTCAGCAGTAAAAAAGTAGCTAAAGCCTGCCCAAAAAGTCGCTAAATGTCGCTAGATGACGTCATGCGTCAATTAGCATATCCGTGATGTCACCACGTCGTACTTCCGTTCTGCCTGCCTTATGTGTTTTCTCTCCTAATCCGTGCTCACATACTGTATTTGAAAATAATATAATATAGCCAACTGTCCAATAAAGACGTTCTCATTTGTCCCCGGGAACGAGTATGATATAATGAATGACTAAATTTGTATATGTATAAAATAATCTGAATTGAGAGAGGTCAGAAACTGGATGGCCTAAAGCTCTGTGATAGTGAGTAATATAAGTGAGAAGCACAAGAGAAGAATGGAAATCATAACGGGTCAAACTAAATTCTTTAGATATAAAACAAAGGAAGCTGATAAGTGATAAATCCTATAATCGCTGTATGCTCATGTGGAGCTCGCTCATTCACTTCTGTCAGGTGCTGTGTGCGTTCACTGGCATGCGCTGCTGTTCCTCTCAACCATCAGAACACGGTAGACGCAGGGAGAGGTGTGATGGCAGGGAGAAAGCAAGACCTCGCGCTCGCATGACAGTACTGGCGAAATTTGTAAATTTGGTTTGTCCAAAAAGTCGCTAGATTTGTCGCTAGTCGCTTTTTTGAAAAAAAGTCGCTAAAGGGGTCTGAAAAGTCGCTAAATATAGCGACAAAGTCGGCTATAGTGTTGGCAACACTGGTTTTCGTGTGTACAGCCAATCCGTATATTTTGTGAAACGGTGATGTCATCACACCACGTCCCGCGTGGGGAAAGGATAGAAAGGGATACAACTACGGACACTGGGCATGCGCACATCAATATTGCATCATTTAATTACTGTATTTGCATTATTGTAAGGGTAGGTTTAGGGTTGGGGTAGGTGTAGGCGTCAATAAAACACAATCTGGTAACTAGCAAATTTATTTATTGTTATTTTATTGTGAGATTTTGCCTCACTTCCTACCATTGCTGTACCCCTCCCCTTCTAGCCACAACTCTTCTTCTCTGTTTTTAGTGTATTTCTGTGGCAGAATTACAGCGCCACATACCGGCCTGGCATGTATACTACATCGTTTTGAGTCGTTTCAGTGCTCTCGTGTGTACGCAGATATTTCTTGAAACGAGGGGAAAAAAAGATCGGATAGGGAAAGCTCTGGCTCTGTGTGGACAGGGCCTTAGTCTCCTTCAGGATAACAATACAAAAGGCATAATTCTATAACAAAATTGTATTATTTATTACCATTCGATTTATTGATTGATTGATTGATGATTTAATATTTTGGTAACACTTTATTTTAAGGTGACGTATTTACATGTACTTACTATAGTAATAACCTAACCGTAACTATAGTACATACATGTAGTTAAGTAAAATGTAAAAATATTACAGTTGTGGGAAAGCATCCAAAATAAAAATTCAGAGGTAAAAGAGGTTGTGCAAATTTAGAGGTTGTTTATTTCTGCACGGATAAAGTTTGATTTTATTTAATGTACACGTCACTGGTGTTACATTGATTAATGTTTGCAAAATATTTCAATTACAAAAATGATTTAATGGTATAATATAACTTAAATTCTGCATGTAGATCATATTAAACATTTTGAAAACATTTTTACCATGCCATCGTTATTTATTGTTAAAATGTATTTTTATATTTTTTTCACATAGTTTTTACATTATTTATTTTTTAAAGGGGACCTATTATGCAAAATAAAATTTTACAATGGTGTTTGATAGGGATGCTCCAATCAGGATTTTTGCAGCCGATACGAGTACCGATTTCTTGTCATGGAGATCGGCCGATACCGATCCCGATTCCAATGCTTCACTGATTTGTAAGCTCTCTGATCACATTAACCTTTTTTCAGATTAAAAAAAAAAATACTATAGATGTTGCCTTTATTATATTTTTGTAAAATTTTTATGGTAATGTAATGTAACTATTGTTTTAACAGGTTACTAAAATCACAAAAATGATTCATTATACAGTGAACATTTTGATATGCCTTTAAAATGGGGTTTCTGCATAACACTATGCATATCAGGATACTTAATATAATAATAAAAAAAATAAAAAATGTAGCAGTCTGATGCAGCCCACAAGGTTGGCTGTCAAACTTAGCATGGACATAGTGGATACGCTAGAGTTCCAAATATCATTTGTTAAACTCACCGCGGTCACATTTTTGTGAAGTAGACTGTTTATGTGGCTGTAGACGATTTGATATAACTCTGGAAGAGCTACATCAGTAAAATATTTGTGCCGTGGCAGTTGATATCAAGATGGTTCAAGATGTGGTATAAGACGTTTAAATCCAATGTCTTCTTTGACTGACAACGGCTGGTTGTCAATGCATACAAATTCCATTATCTTCTGCTGTGCAAAGTTCTTGTTTTTTCCGAATGTCTGTAATGGATGGCTGAGTGAGAGTGATATTACTAGTTTCCGTTGCCTTTTTTGCAGTTGCCACTTTTTCATATTCGCCATACGTCTGGCGGTGGCTCGTTCTTAAGTGCTGAATCAGGTTTGTCGTATGAAATGTTTTGGACAATGCTCCTCCACGCAAGATTTCTTTCATACACAGCAAATAGCAAATGTTTCATTGTTTCTCGAAACGTCATAGTAATTCCACACTGGCGATGACATGACTGCGCCGTCATGTACGTCATTCTTCCCCACCCGTCATGTATGTCCTCATGCACTGACGTCATCAAATTGCGATCGGTTTGTTAGATTGGCCAAGTTTAATGAGTACCGATCGAGTCATAAAATATGATTATTGGCCGATGCCTATCGATCAGAGCATCCCTAGTGTTTGAATATAGATGTTTGTCGGCAGTGTGTGGACACAGCCACCCTATAATGGTAAAAATCCACCCACTCTTTTTTAATCCCCTTTTTTTGCAGTGTGACGTCACATTGCACAGGCCCCGCCCCCGCCCCGCCCCCGCCCACAACTGCTGATGGACTCTTAGCATGGACCCCGCCCTGAGTGAGCTGTACACAGTCCGCCATGTTTATCTCCTTGCCAGAGCATTTAACAGCAGCATTCAAGTAAGAAATGGATTCTTATTAAAGCTACTAAAGTTATTCAGTAAAGAGCAGTGAGTGATTTTCTGTTTTTCTTTTGTTGTTTGATTCATTTTAACAGCATATATAGAAATAAGTACTGTATATTACGCAGCATTCACTTTAATACACAGATCCAGGGCTTGATATAAACTTTTTTGCTCCCCAGCCACTGTGGCTAGTGGTTTTCCAAAGTTACTAGCCACTCAGCATTTTCACTGGCCAAAATTTTGCTGTTTGAAAATTTGCTGTTGGCTATAATGACCACTGTACACACCCAAATCAAGTCTACATGAAATATATAACCTGACAGGTCATTAAATAGGCCTATTTAGCTCTGATAAGGTTTTGTGTAAAGCTCCTTAATCTAGACAGAGAAACACTAACAGTTGCTTGCCTGAAAAAAAATAAGATTTGATGTACATATAATTTATTCTCAAGCAATATTCGCGTCAGTGTTCTATCAGCAATGACATATTTAAATCCAGCATATTTTGTGTATGAGCCCATACTTATAGTAGCCTAGTGAAATACATATCCATATTTTCATCTGATTTGACAGTTTATTATATTAAATATCAACAATCTAAAAGGTGTGCATCATACCTGACACCTAGATGAACATTTTACAGTTGGTTTTATGACTGTATGTCATTCTCTTCGAATGCTATTGAAGTTAGAAACATGTATTATACCAATGTAACTTTAGAGACGTCCCCTAAATTTGCGAATATCAAACGTCCAACGTTGACAACTTTATGCCAGTCACATCAGATGCGCTGTGGTTCTGCTGTGATTATTGTTTGAAACTATTTTCACTGCTAAAATAGAAGAAAATGGTCAATCACTGTATGAATCTCCTATGTATACATCGCATGTACGTCTCTGCTTTGTTGTTTATGATGAGAGTGCAGATTTCAGTGATGAGATTTCTAGGGCTGGAATGTCATTTTTTGATCTTCGAAGCTTCGGTAGTAATCAACACCGAATATTCGAAGATTTGGAGGCAGGGGGCTGAGCATATTCTCTCTAATAAATGCAGGAATCTCGAGAAGCAGCACGTCTCACGTGGGCAGGGCTTATATGCTCCGAGAACGGACACTGACCTAGTGATACAAAACACACAGGTCTGTTATGTCCCAGTAAAAAGCTCCTATATTTATATTTATATATAATAATAACGGGTAATAGACTTGCTTGCGATAGGCATAACACCGGTTTAACAGGCATAGCACATAACACCAGTTACACCACTTGCCAACCGCGGCACCGCCCCCCACCATCGTTTAGAATTTTTTATAGTTATAAAATAATTTAGTTCAGTTAGAGAACAGACACTACAAATAAAAACTGAAGGTGTCTGCCGAAGTCGCAGCACAGACCAGCAGCAGGAGTTGTCATTCATCACGAGAGTGAGGAGCTGAATGACAAGATGACGGCAGAAGATTTGGTCTCAAAGCAAAATGCGCCTATTTAAGTGAGTTTGTCATTGTACTGTTTTGTTGTTGTGTTTTTTTATTTACTTAATAATAATAGGCTAATGAACCCACTATTCAAGCAACCCGCCCCCGAATTGGTGCTAATTCGAAAACTAAACTAAAATGCGCACGGCCGCACTCATTCATTGACGGCCCCACAGTGTGCACGCACTGTAATGTGACGGTGAGGGAACATTTTCTTACTGTCACATCTCTAACGGGTAAAAGGCTAATGCATTTTGATTCTATTATTCTATTTTCCGCAATGTCAAACGAACGCATCTTAACCAAAATGCAATCTCAGGCATGCGCTTCTTCCATATAAGCTCATGCAGTTGTGCGCTCTAGACAGAAGCATACTCCGTTTGCAGGGAACGCTAAGAAGAAGCAAAAGTATAACAAAGTTGGGTTCATATTCAACTGTCTATCCTATTAAAGGTCCCGTTCTTCGTGATCCCATTGTTCAAACTTTAGTTAGTGTGTAATGTTGCTGTTAGAGCATAAATAATACCTGTAAAATTATAAAGCTCAAAGTTCAATGCCAAGCGAGATATTTTATTTAACAGAAGTTCCCTTTCAAAGCCAACAGCGAACGGCTGGCTTGGACTACATCCTGGTACTTCCTTCATAAATGACGTCAGTAGCACAGACTAACCTCCGCCCACAAGAATACGCGAAAAAAGGGGCCGTGGTCTTGTTGCTGTCCCACGTAGAGAAGAGGACGGTCGCGTGGAGAAAAGGAATTGTTGCGTTTGAGTGTGTTTGTCGCCATGTCGTCGAGACGCTGTTATTTTCATCCCGGAGTCAAATCACCTTTGTTTGGCTTTCCCAGGGACGCTGTAGAGATCATTAAGCGCATATATCTCCTGTTAAGAGGCGTGACCTTTCCACGTGCGCTAATCTGCTGTCGAATCACAACACAGGAACCACTGCCACGTTCGCTAAGCTGCTGTCAAATCACAACACGGGAACCGCTGGCACAATCAGAACTCGTTACGTATTTCTGAAGGAGGGACTTCATAGAATAAAGGAAGTCATCAGCCGTTTTTAGGACAGTGAAAACAGCGCTATACAGATAAGTAAATTGTGTTAAAAATACTGTTTTTTTTTTTACACGCGAAACATGAACACATGTTATATTGCACACTGTAAACACAATCAAAGCTTTATATTATAAAGCTTTGTATTAGACAGTTTAAGTGCAATAGGATGTGAAAGTGAACTGTTTACTACTCACGGGATGCGCTGGCTGACATCCAGCTTTCTGTGTGCGTGCTTCTGGTGTATGCGCTCAGAAAACCATATAGCAGAAGTTTAAACTGATTTAGAGCTTAGATCGGGCTCAAAAAAAATCAAGCCCGAGCCCGTGCACATTGTGTCCGAGCCCGGCCCGACACATTAACATTAACATTAACATTAACTGTAATTATGAGCCCGATTTAAAACCGACCATTTTTAATAAGTGGGCGTTCTGACAAGAACGAGCCTATAATGAGCGCAGAGGACCGGTGTGACGCTCAGCTCAATAATCCGCTCTATGCCAGCGCTCCACTCATGAACCGCTCACTGCTGAAATGACGTTCACTCAAATCCCGCTCAGACATGACATTTATCTGTACTGTAGCCTACTATACTTGTTGTAGCCATTAAACTATGTATTTTGTTTCATATTTATGTTTAAATATTATAATTTTATGTTATTTTTCAACTGATTATGAAAAGTGCAAAGATGGGAATGGGTCAGAAATTATTTTGTTGGACCCGCGGGTCGGGTCAAGTTCGGGCTCTGGCAGAGAATCTAAACTCTAAACTGATTTGGCTTTAAAACACATGCAGATAATAAACTTTTATGATGATGAAGGACTGCAATGACATGTGAGTGTGACCGCAATAGAGATGATAATCAAAACCAAACAGATGTTTAATATCTGAGGCACAAGCTGTCGGCTCCGCCCTTTTCTGGAAAGCAGGGTTGGAGCTCATTTGCATTTAAAGATACATGCACGAAAATGAACAAATATGTTTATCCTTCCACTCAAAACTGGGCATTTACAACATGGTTTAATAAATGATCTGTGGGGTATTTTGAGCTGAAACTTCACAGACACATTATGGGGACATCTGAAACTTATGGGGACATATTACATTATGTAAAAAGGGCATAATATGTCTCCTTTAAACACCTTTAATGCATTGTTTTCTCTTGATTTTTAAAATTTTAAAATTCATCATAAACATAACAATTATACATTTTAGAACTATCAACTAAACAGGAGTGATATAATAATGAACCATTTTCATATGTATTGTATGAAAATAAACACAGAAATAAAAATAAAAAACATCCAAGGGTCTTTAACAGAGAACTTACCAGACCTGTTAGTTGACCTTTGATATTTAGAAGAGATCATCCACATTATATAGATTGTTAAAGAACTGAACTTTAGGGATAAAGTAAGCCTTTGAAAATCAGATATAACACGATTTTCTTCTACCAATCACCCCCACAGTATGGAATGCAGAGGCATCATGTGGTTGTTCTTGCGCTCGTCAGTTTTTGTCCAGCACAAAATCTCTCTGTCATTTGCAGCCATTGTATTGGATATCACATGCCAGTTTGGCTCTGGACTGCCACACCATCCTCTAAAACAGTGTTCATGCTGTGTGTTTGTGCCGCAGGGTGCGCGACTGGTGTCTTAAAATAACCAACACACTATTCTAAGTGGGTCAGAGCAGGAAGTGGATGCCAAAGGCCTACACATGCACCAATGGGCATACTGAGCTACATCCTGGTCATTTTCCCTGCAAGCAGTTATGAAGAATGATACAGTGTCTGGTTAATGCAGGTCAGCATATCACTGACACTTACATTATGACAGAAATAAACAGTGGACAGCTATGGATACTGCACTGTTATTTCCATTGTAGCCATTCGTAGCCATTTTAACCCCGAGCAATCCCATTGGTTCAACTAGTTTTAAATATTTCATATTTAAAACAAACTAATGATGTTCAATTATTCACTTAATAGATTTGTATTATTATTAATATTATTATTATTATTATTATTAGGCTATTTATTAATTAACAGTTAATCAAGTGTAAGAAATGATGTTCAATTGGTTTTATTATGCACTAATGTGTTTTCGTGGCGTTATATAATAAACTATGCGTAGGCTATTTTAAATGAATTTCATTCGCATACTTAGGATAATTGTTAACTGACAGTTTGGTGAGACCTGATTTCGAAGGAGGATGTGATTTGTCATCACACCAGTGTTACAGTATATTCAGTTCCTGAAATATTTGGTTCCACTGGGTGGCGCTTTTATGAATATTAATGACATCCCCCTATTAAGGGCGTGTCCTTGAGACAATGCAAAAATGAATTTAACGTAAAATATTAGTGCACTGTTTATTTCGAACAGGTAATAAATGTTTCGATGATAAGCAACAGATAGACAATGAAAAATTCAAAACAATGTGTAATAAAAGAATGCAAAATTAAGTCAGTTTCTAAAATAATTGTTAAAACAGGGCCTTGGCGCTTACTGGATTGTCCAGATCACACACTGCCAGAGCTACCAGTTACTTCAGCTCTCACATCCAGTCTGAAACAGACAGCGACTTTACAAGATGAGTATAATGTGGAACATCACAAAAGCAAAACAAAGCTTATGCTTAACATTGAAACTTTTACATTTTCTAAATAATCCATTAAACAGTTGCGATTTGAGGAGCGTGCACAAATATTTAAAGTTTCAAACGTTTGTGTGTTGTCTCAAGAACACGCCTACTGGGGAATTTCATAAATATTCATGAAAGCGCCACCCAGTGGAAACAAATATTTCAGGGACTGTATATATTATAACACGGCTACTTTGATTCGGTTTGGGAGTGGCATAGGTTAAGTTGTCACAACGAGCGAGAAAGGTTGATATGGAGATGCTAAAGCTTGAACCTCAAATCACCGAACCGAGGAGAGAACCTGACAGAGCTCATAATAAAACCAGAATCAACATCGGCTCGGATGGATTTGAAAAGTTATAAAAGCGACGCAGATATGACGTTCTCTTATTACTCAAAAGTTGAGTAAGGTATTTTATTAAACAGATAAATTGCCATATGTTGCTTTTTAACAGAGTTCATTGTAAATCATTTATTTTCAAGGAACTACCATAGTAAAGCTACAGTAGCATCTCCAGCTAGTCCGTTGGAGATCCTTTCCATCTAAACTGATGTGTGTGTGTGTTCATGTTTTTCCATGGGCGTCGGAACCATTGTATGTGGGTGGGACAAGACCCACCCACTTTTTACGATCAATGATATTGGACCCACTCACGCGGGTCGATTTGTGTCAAAACTAGATGCTATGCGTTTTACCCCTACACTACTGCCACTCTCAATGATATGGCGATTCCCGTAATTTTGTCTTTCCGAACTATACGCTTAGCAAGCAAAGTGGTATATTTGTACTTATTGGCATCTACTCCAGTAAAAAAATTCTGAGGACCCACCCACATTTTTTTTGCTTCTGACACCCATGTGTTTTTCTATCCCGGTGGGGACTTCAACCTGAGTGCACACAGACTCATGGGGATTAGTGTCACCGTGGGGTCCCCATGAGGAAACAAGTATATAAATCATACAGAATGAGTTTTTTGAAAATGTAAAAATGCTGAAAGTTTTGTGTGATTAGGGGGTTTAGGGGTAGGGTTAGTGCAAGGGGAAAATATACAGTTTGTACAGTATAAAAACCATTACGTCTATGGAGAGTCCCCACAAAGATGTGAACCAGACGTGTGTGTGTGGTCCAGGTAAACCCTACATTATTTGAACAAAATGTCCCTACAAAGGAAATGTTTTGGTCCACATGAGGAAAACAGCTTATAAATCATACTAAATTATGTTTTTTGAAGATGTAAAAATGCTTTTGTTGTGTATATATATATATTTTTTAATTAGAGATCCTAAAATCATTCTTGTCTTTCTGTTAATTTTGGGGTGAAATATGCCCTGGACATTCCTCAATTGTTTCCAGACACAAGGGGGCAGACATGCATTTTGCTGTAAAAACTGAATTGTTACATGTCTTTGTGGCATATGCAGGCATACATGATTATTGTGTTTTTGGGGGATGTATTTGTAGAATATGAGTCAATTGGATGCATGTTGGGCTTGGACTGAAGTCAAACTGTGAAATGCTGTGGCTTTGTCGTGTCCTGTAATCATGTAACTTGCATCCACAAAAATTCAGTGTTGATGTATTCACTGAACACAAACGGCACGTCGCATTTGCACGCATAGGAAAACAAAAGCACATAAAATACATTAACTCATTGTCTCTAGCCATAAACCACCAATGGAGCTAAATATGTACCAGAAAATGCAATGCCTCATACATATTAAACAATTAAACATTACATATTAATAAGATTTCATTACTAACCAAATCAAGCCAGTTAACCTCACAATCCCTTTTCAATTTCAGATTTCCGGCTGTGTTGTTTTATCAATAAGTCTGCAGGTACTGACATCGCTCACATGTTCTCCATCTGGTTGGCACTGATAAGAACTTCCAAAGGGCTTCTGGGTAATAGTCTTCACTGACTTAAGCTGGAACGTAATGTATTCTGGTTGAGATGGCCCTGCCGGCAGCCTGCGTCTCCTGCCCTGCACAATCAGCTGTGAAGTGTGCGGTTGTTAGAGGCGAGCGTCTCTCTGAGACTCATGATTCATCCTGCACCCTCATTTCAGAGAGAGAAACAAAATGGCTGCTTTCAGGGCCAGAGGGGGAGCCAAAAATCGTCACAGCAAACTCAAAATTGCGGCAGAGATTGAATGGAAAAATACTGTTTCACGCGTCCAGATAAAACCACTTCAATTTAGATCATATGGGTTTCTATTGGAAGTGTTTTTGCATTGTTTGCATTTTCATAACCATTAGGTTATTATTGGATTCACCCATTTATATGTCAATGCATTGATATACATGCAGTATAACTGCAAGTGTATTCGGCGGTCGTGTCTTATCTTGGTGGAGTCTGTAACCATGTTCGCCTTATGCTCAGAGACTTGTGGGATGTAAAAAGGACACAACCTCTATTTTCTGGGTCATGTGCTACGGTTTATGCCCCAGGTGTCAACTTCGCAAGGTGCATGATGGGATGCCAGATTGTATTGATATTACATGCAGGGAGGCAGAGAAGGGGGTGTAAGTCTCAGTAACTTTCCAGGCTTTATATAGTGTATTTGTATAACACTGTAATGGTCAGTGACTCTTTTTTTTTTTTTTTTTTACATTACTCATCCTATAGATAGTTTGTATCTATTTTGTATCTATTTTGGTTATACACAAAAAATAAGTTGTCGCAAATTTCCATTAGTTCTCATTTATATATATATGTAGTGAGAAAAATAAGTATTTGAACACCCTGCTATTTTGCAAGTTCTCCCACTTAGAAATCATGGAGGGGTCTGAAATTGTCATCGTAGGTGCATGTCCACTGTGGGAGACATAATCTAAAAAAAGAAAAACAGAAATCACAATGTATGATTTTTTAACTATTTATTTGTATGATACAGCTGCAGATAAGTATTTGAACACCTGAGAAAATCAATGTTAATATTTGGTACAGAAGCCTTTGTTTGCAATTACAGAGGTCAAACGTTTCCTGTAGTTTTTCACCAGGTTTGCACTGCAGGAGGGATTTTGGCCCACTCCTCCACACAGATCTTCTCTAGATCAGTCAGGTTTCTGGCCTGTCGCTGAGAAACACGGAGTTTGAGCTTCCTCCAAAGATTCTCTATTGGGTTTAGGTCTGGAGACTGGCTAGGGCACGCCAGAACCTTGATATGCTTCTTACAGAGCCACTCCTTGGTTATCCTGGCTGTGTGCTTCGGGTCATTGTCATGTTGGAAAACCCAGCCTCAACCCATCTTCAATGCTGTAACTGAGGGAAGGAGGTTGTTCCCCAAAATCTCGCAATACATGGCCCGGTCATCCTCTCCTTAATACAGTGCAGTCGCCCTGTCCCATGTGCAGAAAAACACCCCCAAAGCCTGATGCTACCACCCCCATGCTTCACAGTATGGTGTTCTTGGGATGGTACTCATCATTCTTCTTCCTCCAAACACGTTTAGTGGAATTATGACCAAAAAGTTCTATTTTGGTCTCATCTGACCACATGACTTTCTCCCAAGACTCCTCTGGATCATCCAAATGGTCATTGGCAAACTTAAGACAGGCCTTGACATGTGCTGGTTTAAGCAGAGGAACCTTCCGTGCCATGCATGATTTCAAACCATGACGTCTTAGTGTATTACCAACAGTAACCTTGGAAACGGTGGTCCCAGCTCTTTTCAGGTCATTGACCAGCTCCTCCTGTGTAGTTCTGGGCTGATTTCTCACCTTTCTTAGGATCATTGAGACCCCACGAGGTGAGATCTTGCATGGAGCCCCAGTCCGAGGGAGATTGACAGTCATGTTTAGCTTCTTCCATTTTCTAATGATTGCTCCAACAGTGGACCTTTTTTCACCAAGCTGCTTGGCAATTTCCCCGTAGCCCTTTCTAGCCTTGTGGAGGTGTACAATTTTGTCTCTAGTGTCTTTGGACAGCTCTTTGGTCTTGGCCATGTTAGTAGTTGGATTCTTACTGATTATATGGGGTGGACAGGTGTCTTTATGCAGCTAACGACCTCAAACAGGTGCATCTAATTTAGGATAATAAATGGAGTGGAGGTGGACATTTTAAAGGCAGACTAACAGGTCTTTGAGGGTCAGAATTCTAGCTGATAGACAGGTGTTCAAATACTTATTTGCAGCTGTATCATACAAATAAATAGTTAAAAAATCATATATTGTGATTGCTGGATTTTTTTTTTTTTTTAGATTACGTCTCCCACAGTGGACATGCACCTACGGTGACAATTTCAGACCCCTCCATGATTTCCAAGTGGGAGAACTTGCAAAATAGCAGGGTGTTCAAATACTTATTTTCCTCACTGTATATATATATATATATATATATATATATATATATATATATATATATATATATATATATATATATATATATATATATATATATATATATATATATATATATATATATATATATATATATATATATATATATATATATATTACTATCAGTGTTTCTAGCCTTCATAGTGCTTAATATACCGTCTTTATGTTGTTTCTACATTAATTCGGAGATTCAATGTGAAAGTATTACAATATAAAATATATTAAAAACTTGAATGTTTGGTTCGATTAATTGCAATTAATTACAGAAAGAATGTGCTATTAATTTGATTGTGTGTGTGTGTGTGTGTGTGTGTGGAAAGCAATCAGCAAGACAAAGAAGGCTGATGACATATTATGCAAAAAAGCAGCCAAACGCCCCATTCCACCTCCTCGACTCAGTTGGCTGCAAGCGCTATGACGAAAGACAGAACAGACGTCAGCAAAGAACATGTACGTAGAGAGATCTCTCTCAGTCCCCCCTTGCCTCTTCTTTTTTTAGTCAGACACATAAGGAGGTTTCGTTTCTTTCTTTTATTTTTACAATCCAGCCCTTTTTTAGTATACGTGTTACATTATGGTCTGAGAAACATTGCCTGGTGTTTGACCGCCTTGTGTTCTATCTGAGAATTTAATGACTGAAATTATGTCAACTGCCGGTCATTATCAGCCAATCACAGCCTGTCATGTCAGCCAAAACAGATAGAAGGGGTGCGTGGTAACCAATGGAAACATGTTGGTTTGTGCTAGTGTAAATGGAGTGCCTTGCAGTGAGGAGCGATGGGATTTCAGCGGGTAAGGGGCAATGATTTGCTGTTTAAGCACTCCATGATCCTGTTAATGGTTTTTGGAAGGCATAATCGTGCCCTTTGCAAGGAAAATGGATAAGCAGATGCCATATTCTTTACTTTCTCTCTCAGTTTGACCCTTATGATAAGCCTGGTTAATGACACACTGATGGGCTCACCTGTTCAGCCGCAAAGGAAACGTCTGCTGTTTGGGTTTTAAGAGCATGTGTGAGCACTGTGACAGCATGTGCTGTGTGAACCAATTGGGTTCCAACAGTGTCCTGGAGAAAATATGAGTGGTGCAAAACTCGCTATTACGAGAGGGTGTTGCTATATGGTTTCTAGGTGAGAAAAGAGCCCATTGTCAAGTCTCTATGGTATTGTAGGGTGTGTTCACACTTGTAGTTCGGTTTACTTAGTGTGTTTGGTCCGGAAAAAAAAAAAGATGAACAATTTAGTCCTGATCCGTTTAGTGTTCACATTGGTATTTTAAAACCGAACCTAAAGATACCAAACCTAAAGGCATAGAAATATGTTCACAACCTGATTGATGTGTATTTCGTGACAAAACTTTATGAACATCCAAAACAATGTTGTGTGCTGGGTTAAATGCGCTCGTTGCATGTGCGTAGCCTAAATATGATGGTATTTTGACCTGCTGAGAACTCAGGAAGAACGTGTAAGCTTTTAAAATGTGTAAAGGAGTCAAAACAGAAGCAGGAATCCCTCCGTCACACACACAAGTGAACATCTGCTGCGAGAAGACGCGGTTCTGATGCCTGTACCGAACTGTGATGGGCAACATCGCGACTGTGATGAGAAAAGACAGGTATGCTTGAGCATTCTGTCCCTTTTTAGGGTCGCATCTTGTGACATCATGTCCCGTTTTTGTTTCGTTTACATGTCTTTGGACCGCGTTACATCATTCAATATCATTCGTCAATTATATCATCAATATAATTTGAACCACACCAGAGTTTGTTTGGAAGCGGACCAAGACCCATCTTTTCAGCGGTCTCTGTCTGCTTGTTTGGTGTGCACAAGGGTTCAGATGGCCGCGTTCACACTTAGGGTGTGTTCACACTTGTCATGTTTGGTTCGATTAAAACTAACCCTGGTGCGATTGCTCGGTTAGTGCGGTTCATTTGAACATATGTGAACGCTGCCATCCCAACCCTGGTGTGCACCAAACAAGCGGACCAAACGAACTCTGGTGTGGTTCGATTGATATATGAACGCAACATGGACCATGTAAACGAACCAAAAACAGGATGTGATGTCACAAGATGCAACGCTACAAGTCAGCTGATTTGACGACGCGGAAAGATCGTTGTATCCAAAATGAGTAGATGGCAAACGTGGAGCAACGAGGTAAAGTACCTCATCAATATATGCAGATCTTCGTTTCTGCATACAACGGAGGAAATCCTGGTGCTGTTTTGAACATTTTATGAGGTCTTCGTGAGTTCTCAGCTTGTAAAAATAAAACCATATGTACACGCATAAAATGATTGCGTTTAATCCAGCACACAGCATTGTTTTGAATGTTCGGTAAGCAAGTTCCATCGTGAAATATACGTCATAAAAGCCGACCAATCAGGTTGTGACCGTATCCCTATGCCTTTGGTTCGGTAACTTTAGGTTCGCTATTAAAAAGGCCAGTGTGAACGCTAAGCGGACCAGGAATATATGTTTTGTTTTTGTTTTTTGGTCCGGACCAAGCGAACCAAACGAACTGAACTACAAGTGTGAACACACCCTTATTCAAATAAATCGCACTAACAGAGCAATCGCACCAGGTTCGTTTGAATCTAACCAAACGTGAGCACACACATATTTGCTAGATATGGTTCAGGGCTGGACTTCTTAACACTACGTCATTCTTAAGTTGTACCTTAAGGTGTACCTTAACGTTAATACGTGTTTCCCGAAACGATCTTAGTTAAGAATACCTTCTGTAAGTCATTCGTTCGTAAGGTTGGTCTGGAGCACTCTTAGCTATACCTTATCACTATTGACAGTTCATTCCGATAGTGGCCACCACTGTTTCTTTATATCTCAGTCTATACGAATATAATTCTGCTAATTGAAGTGTTTTTGTGCAAAGTATACAATTGTCAATACTCTGATGGTTGTTAGCTTTTTAATTATATTATCCAAAGCTACATCAGCTGGCAAACCATTATGGAGTCTATTTAAAGGGAATGATTGTGAGAGTTTGGTCAAACTAGAGCAGCGAGACAGCGAATAGTTGTGCTAAATAAAAGACGGTACCGTCCGCGGAGCCATTTCTATGTGCACTATTTCATCCGTGAAAACTTTAGTCCCCTGGCTTACCATGTGAGAAGCTGCAATTCAAAATAAATGTTGCAAATTCAGCAGCTTTTAAATCTTGTTGGTCCGACTTTGTCAAGACAAACCGGACAGAGTGCCCCGAAATTCAGCTGTTGCCGCTCTCCTCTTTCTTTCTTTTTTCTCAGCTATGCTGTTGATTATAAGTTTTGCGTGTTGCGCCTTTATTGAGTAGGTCATCCAATAACAGAAATGTGTGATTTACCAATAATGTGATGCGGCCAATTATTCCTTATTGTGGAGTAAATGAAGACTATAGCAAAATATATTATGATAATATAAATGGAATACTGCCAGTGTAGTGGGTTGATACATGATACGTTTGGGCATAAGAGGTTGTGGGTCCACACAATCATTTCAAAATTATGTAAAATATCTATGATTGGATTTAGTTTGCAATTTGGATTATATTCATAATATATCTCACGAGTCCTGATAAATGCAATTTTAACTATTTCTGAAGTGCTTCTTTTATAAAGAACACCACTTTCTCACACAACATAATAATCTATTTTTGAGCCATTGATAAACCAAATCAGCACCACCACCTCGGACAGCACCTGCTAATGTCGCACTTAAGAAGGTATACCTTAAGCAACCTTTGACGTGAACTCAAGAAGCACCACAACGCATGCGTGAGAATATGATGTAGAGTTGGCGTTCTGACACATGACCCGGAAGCGAGGAGCTTTGTTTACAAGCAGAAGAAGACCAGCCATATCTAAGCTGTTGAATTTTTCATTGATTGTGCTTTAGGTCTTGGCGTAGTGGTCAAAATGGGGCTAAAGTGTGCATTTCCTGGATGCCCGAACTGTGAGAAATGAACAAGTGCACGTAAAAGTGCCTTATCAAAGCCGTGACATGAAAGTCATATTCTCACGCATGCGTCATGGTGCTTCGTGAGTTCACGTCAAAGGCGCAGGCGGAAGACAGAAACTTTTTGAATAAAGTCGTTATTTACATTGTTTTTTTTGCACAAAAACTATTCTCGTCACTTCATAAAATGATTGTAGAACCACTGTAGTGAGATGGAATTTGTAACAACGTCTTTAGTACCTTTTATGGGTCTTGTGAGTGCAAGTTACATTGCTGTCAGTGGAGGCCTTTCTGAGCCATCGGATTTCAACAAAAAATATCTTAATTTGTGTTCCGAAGATGAACAAAGGACTTACGGGTGTCGAACGACATGAGGGTAAGTAATTAATGACAGAATTTTCATTTTTGGGTGGACTAACCCTTTAAGTTATACCTTCAGAGTCTTCGTAGCACGCTAAGAGACAACGTTATCAGGAAATGCAGCCCTGGTCCCTTCTTCAGTGTAGGTTCATCAGTGCACTTTTTTTTTGTTGTTGTTGGTTGTATTATCAAATAAAAATATTATCCACCAGAAGTAAATGGTAAGAGCCATTCACATAATGATTTTTTTGCATTGAAAATGTGAGACGTGAGCAGTGAAATAAAAAAACGCAAGGTCTTGAGGCTTATGCTGCTGCCTCCATATGCTATCTGAAATGTCCTACTTCCCACTTCTGAAGTTACAAACTCATTGCATAGAAGTGCTTTGTTGTAAGAAATAACAGAAATCATGGAGGACAACAGATTTATACTTGCCTATTTATTGGGAAAGTCTTATTAAAGCCAAAATGATATTTAGCGTCCCATTCATTGACAACCATATAAACATTCACCACACTATCTAGATAGTCAGCTTGCTGACAATTCTGGAATTTAAGTCAAATACAGGCTATTTTCGCTGTGTATAAAACATACAATACGCTTCAAATTATTATTCATAGACCTAACCTATACGTAAATATGCACTACTTTAAAGACAAGGCGATGTAGCTGTTGTGGAATTTTTTTTTATAAAGAATAGCAGCAATCGTTCTCCCCTCCACCATATTTAAAGTTTATGGCCTGCCAAACTCAGGAACTTGGGTCTCAAAATTATCCCTGAGCTTCCCAGTGGTAAATACGACTTGAGAAGGTATTCATGTCCAATTTTTAACTAGGAAACTCATATTTACGATAATTCTGATAGCACGGGAAGGCAGCATTATTTTATCTTAGTGTATTTTTAGAACGTCATGTCATGCGCAAGGCACTAAAAAAGATATGAGCGCCACAGTCAAAAGCCCTATTCGGGCGGGATTAGTTTTACAAGGGTAGATGGAGTAATGTAATATTAATGGCCAATTTGCATGGGATAAGAAATCTCAGTAAATCTAGCAGAAAGGGAGGGGTAACTTGATATACGCACCGCCATTAACTCCCTGTCGTCATGTGTCTGTTAAGTTGCTTCCTGACATCATGTGTGCAAACACATATCATCTATATATAACAGTTAGGTTTGGTCGAATTATTTATTAATTAAATTCTGATTGGATTCTGTTGGTAATAGGCACTTACCTCAAGCTAAAATAAGTTTCTTGCCTCTGACAAGTGCTTTCGACCTTTTTTTATTTGAATGGTAAGCAGAAAACCCTTGAGGTTTGCCACAGACTTGTCCCACCGCCTAGAACGCAACTGAATGCTTTGTCAAGCGCCTTCATGTTTGGAAAAAACCCTGCTGAAAACTACTTTTAAACAGGAAATGACAAAGTATATAAGTACATATTTACAGCGGGTCGATTCGCATGGGATTAGTATTACCTAAGGTAATACCAGAGCTTTTTACAGAAGGTAAAAGTCACCATGATCTTTACTGACATTGTCCGTAATGATTACTGAGATGGCACATTCAGACGGGACTAACATCACTGAGAGGCTCTGGTAGTAATTACTTTACCCCACCTCTCCATGTTAAACTAATCCCATCCGAATAGGGCAGAAGACGTCTGTCAGTGCATATTTAGATATTATAACTCATTGTTTGAGGTTTTATTCATGCCTGTATAGCTGAAAGGGTACAGGACGAGTTACGCCCTGAATTTGAATGCCAGTATGAGCAATAGTGACGCTTGCATTAGAACACCACTGATTCTACAATTCAGTGTAACCTTTTGCTTTCAGTTGAAAAGACTGAAATGGAATATTTCTATAGCTGTGCCCATAAATTAGTTTCTAGCATGGATACTATTTCTGTGGCGTTTTCCATTGATTGTGTCAAATGCGATTATCTCACAGTGGCGTATCTGCAGGATGGAGTAGTGAAATATAAACGTGAATCTGGCTGGCTGTTGGTCGTGCTCAGGCGAGGTGACGCAGACAGCTGAGAGACTAATCAAAGCGGGGCAAGAGCTAGATGAGACGGCTGGAAAATCCTCCCTCAGGCCTGGGGAAAGTGAACCATCCAGCCGCTCAGCGCCCACACATTCATAACGTCATTTCTTATGATTTTTGCAGCATTGTAGAGGTCCAGCAAAATATGACACCCAAATAGATGTTTTGATTGGATATAATTTTGATTATTGGTAACTGGCGCAGCGTATGACGTTGGGCAGAGGCATTACACTTCCTACATAAGTTGAATATGGAAGGCGGTCTGGCAGAAGCTAGATATTTTACTTTATAAAGTTTTAAATATGGATATTTTTCTTACAAAACCCCTCTCCCATTATCCAATCATAGTTAGTAAGCGTGTTGACATCATCCAGCAACGAGGTCAACAACACCCTTTCTCTTAGCTTAAGACTTCTCTTTGTTCCTTAGTAAAAGTTGGTCTCAGCAGCTTTGTGAAGAGCTTTTACTCTTACATAAGAACTTTTACTGCTATTTAGGAGAACTCTTAGTGGTAAGATAAAATGTTTTGTGACTATGGCCCCTGAATATCATAGACCAAAGGTGTCCAATCCTGCTCCTGGAGGGACACTTTCCTGTGAGTTTAGATCTAAAACGGCTTGGAGGTTTCTAGACTACATCTGAAATTGCATACTGACTGAGTAGGTGCTATTCTTATTCCTTTGTCTATACTCTCACTATTCCTTTATCCCTCCCTGTTCTAGCTTGTGACTATATAGAATTAATGCGTGTAGCATGCATACAATCTGGATGTACTACATCTGCCATGTTGTCATTGTCATGTAACAGCTGTGTCGTTTCACTGCCATTCAAAACTGTAGTTAAACCGAGTACTTTTCAGCTGCTGTTTTACAGATATGGTTAATTCGGACACACTACTCTTTTCACATACTGTTTTTTACCTTCTATATAGTAGGGTATTATATTCAGATGCAGGGCTAGTGATCCTGAAGACCTAAACTGTAAGGTGGACCTCCAGGAGCAAGATTGGGTTGGTTCTGGGGAACTTTTATTAGTAAACAACCACCAAACTCACCTTAGCAACACCGTAGTAACTACAGAACGTTCAAATTTTCATCATGGTGACGATTTTTTTTCAAACAACAATTCTAATATAATAAAATGATTACTGTACCACTGGTGTTAGTCATATTGCAGTATTCATAATGCTGGAGTAAGACTCATCCTTCTGGCGGATTAAAATGGATAAAGTGTTATACAATTCTGAAGGCTCGATGAGCCATTTACACTCTCTGTTAAGAGCCTCTCACTGACACATAACATCATCTCCAGCTATATACTTAGTTGTCAGCTCAGTAGAAATAAAAAAAATAAAAAAACGATACTCGGTTACTTAACGTAACCTCGGTTCTCTCTAGAAGAGGGAACGAGTATTGCGTAAGTTCCTTACGCTACGGGAAAGTATTCTTTCTTCGAGATTTCTGAAAAACCCAAAATTATCCTTAATTTTGTAACATTGTCAACGCAGTGCGGCAGCCTGGCAGACCATAGCAGGCTATTCCAGCGTGCCATTGGCTGCTCTGCTGGCAACTGCAGCAGCCTATCGGTGAGCCCGCGTGACGTGGCGACCAATGAGGGCGCTTCGCGCCCACCTGGCTTCATTTGCCTACAGGTGGGGCATGGCCACGTGTATATAAGCAGGGCTCACGGGCTGCATATTCGGTTTTCGTAGTTCTGAAGCGTAAAAGCCCGCGAGGCGCACGGCAAGGAACGCAATACTCGTTCCCTCTTCTAGAGAGAACCGAGGTTACGTTAAGTAACCGAGTATCGTTCTCTTACGAGAGGTTCTCTCGTATTGCGTAAGTTCCTTACGCTACGGGAACATATTGTCAACGCCGTGCGCGCCTCGCATACAGCATATGTATCCCAGGGAACCGGGGACCATAACACTGCTCGGGCAGGGTGGCCGGTAAAGGAAACGGGCCACCACATATACGGACACTTCGTCTGAACTGACGGGTGGTTACAACGGGTGGTTACAACACCCTGCCTTATGAATGAGGGAACGGCACCTGCCGGTCGCCTTCAAATTCACCACACCTTGTCTCATGAATGAGGGAACGGCAAGGCCGGTCGCCTTCAAATTCACAATATCTTGTCATATGAGTGAGGTAACGGCACCGCCGGTCACCTTCAAACTCACAATAGCTCTTTTCGTAAATGAGGGAACGGTACCGCCGGTCTCCTTCAAATTTACATAAGCCTTGTACCGAACTTACTACCAGTATGTGAGCTATGTCTGCGCAGAATCACCGGGCAGAACCAACAGCCTTATTGAACTGATAACACTTTCGCCTGTAAGGCAGGAACTTCCAGATTGTAAAATCTCACGAACGTAGACGGGGAGGCCCAGCCTGCCGCCACGCAAATATCGTGGATGGAAATCCCTCTGGCCCAAGCCCACGAAGAGGCCATGCCTCTGGTGGAGTGTGCTCTGACACCTAGCGGGCACTGCAGGTGTTTGGAAGCGTATGCAGTTGCAATCGCGTCCACTATCCACCTGGACAGGGTCTGTTTCGAGGAGGCGAGACCTTTAGCGCGCCCTCCAAACGAAACAAATAGCTGCTCAGAACGCCTGAAGGCGGCGGAGCGTGTGACATAAACCCTCAATGCCCTGACAGGGCAGAGGATATTGCCACCGTCCCCCTCGTCGGATGCTGGCAGAGCCGAGAGGGAGATAATCTGCGCCCTGAAAGGAGTGCCGATCGCTTTGGGGACATAACCATGCCTCGGTCTGAGAATGACCTTAGAGTTATTAGGACCGAACTCCATACACGTCGGGCTCACTGAGAGCGCGTGTAGATCCCCCACGCGTTTCACTGAAGCCAGAGCTATCAGGAACGCGGTTTTTAGCGAAAGGAACCTTGGTTCCACAGTCTCGAGCGGTTCAAAGGGATGAGCCTTCATGGCCTCTAGGACCAAGGCCAGATCCCAAATAGGAACCGATGGGAGCCGCGGGGGATTCATCCGTCTAGCTCCTCTGAGGAAACGGATGATGAGCTCGTTCCTTCCTAGCGTGCTGCCTAGCGTCGTCTGGGCGAACGCTGCTATAGCCGCTACATACACTTTGAGCGTGGAAGGGGACCGGCCCAGTTCCAAGAGCTCCTGGAGGAAGGAGAGCACCCGCTGGACCCCACATTGCTGCGGTTCCAATCCCTTGGAAGCACACCACTCAGTGAACACCGACCACTTAGAACTATATAACCGCCTCGTCGAGGGGGCTCTAGAGTGTGAGATCGTGTTCATAACCCCTTCGGGCAGGTCAACGGGTATCCGTTGGTCACCCATACATGCAGAGACCATCGCTCTGGATGGGGATGCCAAACTGACCCTCCTGCTTGAGAGAGGAGGTCTGCTCTCAGCGGAACTGGCCAGGGGGGTGAGTGCGACAGCTTCACCAGCTCTGGGTACCAAATCTGGTTCTCCCAGCGCGGCGCTATAAGGAGCACCGGGCGGCGCGTTTCCCTGATTTTCGCTATAACCTGGGTCAATAGGGAAATCGGCGGGAAAGCATACAGCGGGAGGCTGGGCCAAAGTTGGGACAGCGCATCCTCGCTTTTGGACAAGAACGTCGAGCAGCGGGCGTTCTCTTTTGTTGCAAAGAGGTCGAGCTCCGCTCTGCCGAATAGGCGCCATACCAGCTGGACTGTCTGGGGGTGCAGGGACCATTCTCCTGGGAGAATGAGGCCCCTGGACAGCTTGTCCGGGCCCACGTTGAGGTGGCCCGGAATGTGCGCCGCTCTCAGCGAGCGCAGCGAGCTGTGTGCCCACACGAGCAGGCGTTCCGTCAGATTGCCCAGACACCTGGACCTGACACCGCCCTGCCGGTTCACGTAGGACACCACCGTGGTATTGTCCGACCGGACCAACACATGGTGTCCCCGTATAAACGGGAGAAACTGCTTGAGCTCGTTCTCTACCGCTATCATCTCCAAACAGTTTATGTGTAGGAGTTTTTCTCCGCTCGACCAGAGGCCCGAGGCCGGTCTGCCCTCGAAAACGGCGCCCCAACCCGAGGTGGAGGCGTCCGTCGAGATGACTTTGCGGTGTGAGATGGCTCCCATTGTCACTCCCCGCTGGTACCAGTCGGCTACTAACCAGGGCTCTAGGGCTGCAACACAGCCCTGAGTCACTCTGATCCTGAAACCTCCGGCAGCCCAGGCTCTGTGAGGCACTCGGGCGTTTAACCAGCGTTGCAGCGGGCGCATGCGCATTAAGCCCAGCTGGAGCACAGCTGCAGCTGAGGCCATACGTCCCAGCATCCTCTGAAAAAGCTTGAGAGGTGCGATTTTGCCCGGCCGGAAGTATGCAGCCATGCGCCGAACTTGGCGCGTGCGTTGTGGTGACAGGCGGGCAGACATAGCCACAGTGTCCAGATTCAAACCCAGAAATGAGGTTGATTGCGTGGGCACTAATGAGCTCTTGGTCCAGTTGACCGTGAGCCCCAGGCTGTCCAAATGGCTGAGCAGCATTGCCCTGTGGGCGAGGAGCTCGGCCTCTGACTGCGCCAGGATGAGCCAGTCGTCCAAGTAGTTCAATATTCGCATCCCCCGGTTTCTCAGGGGAGCGAGGGCCGCGTCCATGCACTTCGTAAATGTACGGGGTGCTAGTGACAGGCCGAACGGAAGGACGGTGTATTGATAAGCCTGGCCGTCGAAGGCGAATCGTAAGAATGGCCTGTGACGCGGCGTTATCTTGATTTGAAAATATGCGTCTTTCAAATCTAGGGAAATTAGCCAGTCTCTCGGGCGAATATGCGCGAGGATCTGCTTGGTCGTAAGCATCTTGAACGATCTCCTCAAAAGAGCTTTGTTCAGACGCCTCAGATCCAGAATCGGTCTGAGCGACCCGTCCCTTTTTGGCACGAGAAAATATCGGCTGTAAAAGCCTGACTCGCTCATAGAATGGGGAACCGGTTCTATAGCCCCTTTGCACAGCAGCGTGGCTATCTCCGCTCGAAGTAGATGTGCTACTTCTTCGCTCACTCTCGTCTCTATACGCGCACAGAAGCGCGGAGGGCGGCGAGCGAACTGCAGAGTGTAGCCGTGCTTCACTGTTCTCAGCACCCATTCTGATACACCTGGAATGGCTTCCCACGCTTTCGCGTGTGCCAAACGGGACAGAACGGCCTCTGGGCTCGAAACGCCGCGTTTCGCGGGTTTGACGGCCCGTATAAGAGGGGCGGGCGCGGTGCGCGCGCTCTCTGTGCTGTGGGCCAGCCGCTCGCTTTCGGTGGCTGGCCGCCTTACACACTGTGTCTCTACCGCTTTGAGCGGGGAATGTCTTGTGTGTGGCCCTACACTCATCGCTTCGGCCACCTTGGGCGGAAAACAAATGGTGTGTGGCGCGGCGCGTAGCGCCTGGGGCATAATGTTCGCGAAAATGTGTGAGCGCGTTTGAGCGGGCACAACTCTTACGCGTGGAACATGACCGGTTAAGAGTGGCTGTTTGACAGCGCGTGTGGTGGCTAGGCGTGGACGCAGACAAGCGGACACGTGACCTAACTCTAGCACTCGAGCGGCCGGAGGCCGCTTTATGTGAGTGGGGGACACGGGGTTTATTGTGCTTATGTGCAGGGGTGAACACAGAAAAGTGGGCACATTTACTGCATTTGAAACACATACGGCGTGAGCCGTGCAACCAGAAATAATGCAACTTTTGTGATTTCTCTGGTTCGCCGTAAAAACGGCGGTGGTTGACAGACGAGAGGGCGTTTTTGCCGGCTCGTTGGCTGCGTGAACTTCCTCTGCAGCAGCCACAGTGGTGGGGGCTGACAGGAAAAAGAGTTTTGACGGTGGTCCGGCCGCAGCGGGACTTAACCGTCGTTTCTTGCCTCTGGCTAGGAGGGCTTTGGAGGCTCGGACTTCAGCACGATCCTAGGCCGGGGGCCCCGAGGGGGAGGCGGCTTACCGTGGCTGGAAGAGCGCGATCTGGGGCGGCCGCTCGGTCTTCGCTGAGACGAAGTGGGCCGCGCTGGGCGCTGCGTGGAGCTCGGTGCTGGCTGGTCGCGAGGATGGCGAGCAACGGAGCTACCGCTGGCGCCTGGGCGTCGAGGCAGGAAGAGGTTCATGGCCTGCGTCGTCTTCTGTACTTCGGAGAAACGGTCGACGATCCCCTTGACCGCTGGTCCGAAGAGCCCAGATGGAGAGAGCGGGGCGTTTAAGAAGGCCGCGCGCTCTGTTTCTCGCATGTCCGCGAGCGTGAGCCAGAGGTGGCGCTCAGCTACCGTGAGGGAGGCCATGGAGCGTCCGAGGGCCTGTGCTGCGGTCTTGGTAGCGCGGAGGGAGAGATCCGTCGCGCTTCGCAAATCCGTGATCAGCTCAGCGTCACAGCTCCTCTCGTCCAGATCACGGAGGAGATTGGCTTGGAGGATTTGCAGCACGACCATAGAGTGCAGAGCAGACGCAGCTTGACCGGAGGCAGCGAAAGCGCGGCCGATCAGCGATGACGTCACTCTGCAGGCCTTAGACGGGAGGGCAGCCTTTGAGCGCCAACCAGAAGGCGGGCAAAGGTGCGCTGCGACCGCCTCTTCCACCGGAGGGATAGCGTTGTAGCCTTTCTCAGCCGCGCCGTCAACTTGTGAGAGCGTCGAAGAAGCCTGAGACGAGACCCTCGCGGAGAATGGCGCGTTCCAGGACTTCGCGAGCTCCTCGTGAAGCTCTGGCAGAAAGGGTGCAGTCCTGGCGGTGGGCGCACGGCGGCGACTGTTCAGGAAGCATCCGTCGAGCCGATTCGGCGCTGCCACCTTAGGCGGGGCCCATTCGAGGCCTAGCTGCTCGACAGCCCGGGTGAGAAGGCGCAACAGTTCGGCGTCCTCACCCGCTCGAGAGCGTCCGGAGGCTCGGACTGAAGAGGTCGCGGAAGACCATTCCTCGCTGTCGGAAGCCATGATGGAGCAGCTGTCGGCGCGTTCCGCGGCCGCATCCGCCTCATCCCCAGAGGCGGCAACAGAAATGGCGGCCTGGGGTGGGGGCGGGGAAGGCGAGAGTGAAGCGGGCGGGAAGGGTTCCGGCGAGCTTCTCTCGGCCAACTCCGGAGTCCGCTGCGAGCGGCACTTTTTCCTGCGCGGCTTAGCAGAGACTGGAGGGATGTCATCTTCGAACTGATCGAGTCGAGCCCGCAGGGTCGACATCGTTAGTTCTTCGCACTCCGGGCATCCGCCGGCGAGAAGTGCGGCGCCGGCGTGATCACGGCCCAGGCAGAGAGCACAGATCACATGGCGGTCCCCGGAACTGAGCTGCGCGTGACACGAGCCGCAGGTGGAACGAGACATTTTTAGAAAAACGCTCGGCTCTTTTTGTGAAAGTGTGACGCAGCGGCGACAACACTGAGCAATAAAAGGATATAATGCTGCCGGATAGCAGAGCAGGCACGGATGGCTGAAGGTGGCGCGATGCTGCCGGCTTCTTCAGGCGCTGTCCTCTGCTTGCTCGTCTGCACGTTCAACGGCGGCGGGTTCCAGATCCAGCGATGCGAAGGACTTCGCTGAAGAAAAAAAAAAAAAAAAAAATCGAATATGCAGCCCGTGAGCCCTGCTTATATACACGTGGCCACGCCCCACCTGTAGGCAAATGAAGCCAGGTGAAGCCAAATGAAGCCTCATTGGTCGCCACGTCACGCGGGCTCACCGATAGGCTGCTGCAGTTGCCAGCAGAGCAGCCAATGGCACGCTGGAATAGCCTGCTATGGTCTGCCAGGCTGCCGCACTGCGTTGACAATGTTACAAAATTAAGGATAATTTTGGGTTTTTCAGAAATCTCGAAGAAAGAATACTTTCCCGTAGCGTAAGGAACTTACGCAATACGAGAGAACCTCTCGTAAGAGAACAAGGGGTTTATTTAACAGCATAACTGTTTTTGACATGGTTTCTGGTGTTTTTTGTTGTTGTAAATAATATTTAAAAGTCCATATTGAGAGCACTTGTCCAAACTCGCAATTCTACGTATAGGTTTAGTTATAGCAGGGGAGGGCCACCTTCCAAAAGATTTAGCTCTATCTCAAATTAAACACAGTTGAAACCTGGCCTTCAGGGTCACTAGAAACTTCCAGGCAGGTGTGCTGGAGCTAAACTCTGCATGAAAGTGGTCCTTCAGAAGCGGGATTGCACACACCTGAGTTATAGGCTTTTATTCTGGGAATTTTGGTGGCAATTATAAAAGTAAAGCATGTTTAACCTTGTTTTTTCACTGTTTTCTCCCATAAACTGGGCGTTTATACACATTTATTTGGGATTATAAAAGTCAAGTCATCTTTATTTATATAGAACTTTTAACAATGCAGATTGTTTCAAAGCAGCTTTACAGTGTTAAACAGGAAAATAATGCAACAGATTTTTATTCAGCCGTATAGCCATTCTGGAGGAAACGGTGATGTCATCAGCTCATTTAAATTATCATACAATGACAGTGTGGGCTTTAGATCAATAAGTAGATCAGTAATTTAGTTTATATGCTTAATTTAGTTTAATAATTAGATTTATTTGGATATTTAGTTGAAAAATTGAGTGTACCCAACTGAGCAAGCCAAGCCAGAGGCAACAGTGGCAAGGAAACCAAAACCCCATCAGGTGACCTAATGGAGAAAAATAAACCTTGGGAGAAACCAGGCTCAGTCAGGGTGCCAGTTCTGCCAGAAAGACTCGGGAGAATAAATACTGTGACAATTATCCATTTATTAACAACCCAGCAAGCAATAAAGTACTTTGGCATAGGCCCCGTCCGTAGCTCGCAATCTGAGAGTCCGGACTCTGCATATCCTGCCTGGAGACGAAGGCAGAGGCGTAGCCGACCCCCCCGTGAGGTATGGAAGGGACCATCCTGGTGGTGGTGGGGTGGATGTAGGGAAGGATTTGACTTGGAGGTGGTGGGGAGGATGGCGGTGAAATGGAGCGTCAGCATCTGCAAACTCAGACATGCGTAAGAACCGATCTTTTATACCCAGGTATTAGAATGTGATTGGATAGATAAAGTTGATGTGACGTGACAATTAAGTCTTCCCGGCAGAACTTATGCTAAAGCTTTAATTTCTCCTCTGGCCAATTAACAAGCAGCGAATTATTATTATTTTGGCAACTTTACAGGTCAGAGGTCATAATAGATCGGAATATTCGAAAGATCAAAGGCAACACACCGTAGACGAGTTTATTGAGGATTCCGTATTGATGAAACAATTATTAAATTGTAATATTCGAACAATCGGAGTCATCAAATCATTAAAGGGTTTGATCAAATCAGGGTTTGATCAAATCATTAAAGAAATGATTAACCATTTCCAGAAGAAACTGAAGTTCACTTAATATGTAGATTAAATGTAGAATTCAATTTGTACATCAAAGACGTCTATAAATATAGATTCAATCAAGGCACTGCAGAATGACTTCAAACAAACCAGATCAAATGCAGTTAAATTCAACAGCCTGTGTTAACCAGACTCCCAAATGAAGCCTTGACTAAATGTGGGTTTTCTTCCTTTTAGTGATGTACATCCGAGTTAAACGGATTATCAAAAAAGAAAAAATGTAGGGTGGGGACTTTAGTTTATGCATTGGTTGTTGATTGGAAAGAGGGGGATTAAACAAAAGGGGCAGAGTTTAAGCAGATAAAAGGATTGGAGAAGAATGGTGTACATCACCGGAGAGAAGTCTGTCAGTTATGATATATTGCATTTAGTCATTTTATATTTTGGTTACAATTTCATGGCCAAATTAAGTTTCTAAATTATTATTTATTTTTCTAAATACATGGATTTAAAAGAGATCTGGTGAATTTTCATTTCATGCCAACTTTAACTTTCCAAAAGTGTCCGGTGATACCAGACTATAGATATGGCTGTGTGGAACTAGAGTATGTAAAGGGAGAATTTTTAAAGATTTCCCTATTTGCATATCAGCAATAGATTCAGACCATTTTTTGCATTTCTTCATCGGCCCTATTTACACCTAATGTTAAGATGTTTTGGTCGATCAGATCACAAGTAGATGAATCCTGTTTACAATTGTATTTAGCGTTGTCTATCCGATCAACCAAAATACATCTTAATACCAGGTGTAAACAGGGCAATAGATTAGACAATGAGGTGACATTACTTAACTATAAATTCACACCAGGACTTTAGTGAGATGCAGTTAACACCTGCTTTTAATTATCAAACGTTTAGAAAATTATATTTTCGTAGCAAGAAAAAACTAACATCTGAGGGAAAATATTCAACTATATTCCTGGTCAGCTCATTTCAATTATAATAAAGTCATAATTAAGAGATAAAATGTTGAACATATGATTTTAAATGTCCTCAATATTAGATAAAAACAAGTAAAGGATATTATTTTAAAAGTCATAATAGTGGGATAAAAAGTCAAAAATACGTCATGCTAAGTCATAATTACAAGATAATGTTGAAAATATGATAAGTCCTCATTATTAGATAAAAAGTCAAAAATATGACATGCTATAAGTCATTGTGAGATGAACAGTTGAAATTAGGATTTTAAAAATTCTGAGATAAAAATAAATACAAATTTAATATTTTGGACTTAAAGGCAAAATTCTGACTTAAATTAAATCTCCTAATTATGAGATAAAATTAGATTTTAAAAAGTCTCAATTATGACCAAAACACTCACTAAGACATTTAAGAGATGAAATCATGTTTTTATTTTTTAAATGCACTTTTAATTTTTTTTATTCACACTTATAATAATAATATTTACATTATTGTTTTCATTTTGTGCAGTATATTTTTTTCACAAGCGTTTTTACATTTTTGAAATCAGTTTTACAACAGAAATTAATCAATCAAAAACTTACTTTAGTTTTCATCTAAAACAAAATTAATTTCCTATCATCACTGTGAAGCTGCTTTGAAGCCATCTGTGTTGTGAAAAGCGCTATAGAAATAAAGGTGACTTGACTTGAGAAAGTAACGAGACAGAACTCAAACGTCAGACAGAAATCTGAAAGGAACGTGATATAATATTGGTGGTCAAATTGATCTACTTGTGTGAATAGGGATCTTATAAAGCAGTACATCTGCTATCTCCAGCAGCAGCTGGGGGGAGTCATGCTCCAGTAGCCCCTCACAATGGTGAGCAGATTTAGCGGCGCTCCAGCAGGAACACATTCATCTCACGTCCCCCTGCACGACAATGGCCTCATCATTGGCCACATCAGTCTATTGATGCGTGCCTGCAACCTTCAGCACCCATCAAACCTGCCAAGAGAATATATGGCTTTTCACAAATCTTTTCCAAACACACTGTCTCTCTCTCTCTATCATAGCAGAAGTAAAAAAAATCCTTTAGAATTTAGAAATAAATGTTCAGGTGGACATCTTTGTTTATTAGCAGCATCATAATAAAGGCTGATCAGTTGATTAGCATATGTAAATGTAAGTAACGGAGGCCAGCTAGTAGCTAGTATAGGGGTGTTTCTCAAACGGACGGCTGAATCTTACAGAGACTGCGAAGGGTAGGATCCCAGTCCAGTCCTTCTGAGGCTTGTCCTCCTCAGCAATTAAACACTAGAATGAGATGGTCTAGTAAGTGTGCATTGTTACATCACACGTTCCCTCCCCCACGGTCACGGCACGAAAATACGTCTACAATTTAATTTAGGAAAAATACTTTGTATTACAAATCTTTATATTTACTGGCTTTCTAATGCAATACAATGAATGACAGCCGCCTGAATTCTCCCAGCGGTTTACATTATTGTCAGTGTAGTGTTATATTTACAGCAAAACAATCATGTCCGAAAACATTATTTTTGTCTTACTTTTCATAATAAGCTCAGACAGGCTCAGTACCAACTTGTTTTCCATCTTTTTATTTTTGTGAATTTAAATGTGTGCAAAAGATTGTGGTTGATTTAAGGCCACGAAAGATACCTCCGATGTGTCCTTTAAAACAGGCCGCATGAAGGCCGAAATTGAGATGGCCTTTCAGCGACTTTTGATGACATGACAGCTGAGATATGCAGCCTTCGTAGGATGCAGTGTAACGGAGGCCGGCTAGTAAAGAGCTATGAAAGTAAACCTCACTCCCCTGGCCTCCAGAGGAGTGCTAGCAACTATAGCAAGAGGCTGCAGTGTTTAGCGTCCTTGTTAGCGCGCCCACCTCCCATACCGATGTTGGTCTGTGTTGTAGCTAGTGTGAGTAGGACCAGTTACATTGGTGCCGTGACATGGATGGAAGTGAGGTTTAGGGGGCTGATACAACTTTTCCACCAAAGCAGTGCTAGAGCTAGATCGGAGCCAGAGCCTAGTTTCAAATCGGTTCTTTGTGTTTCCACACCCAAAGCCCCAGCTCCGAGCCAGGAAAAGTGGTTCTTAAGAAGCACCAAAACATTGCTGGGCTAGAACAGGGCTAGAAGTAAGAACCGATTACGTCAGGCGCTGGGGGCGGGGTCAACAAGACGAACACACAGACTTGAGATATGCCATTGTTGAAATAGCAGCTAATGGAGCTAACAGCTGCTGCTCGTTTGTAATCTCCATCTATACAAATTACGGCGAACTGCACGAATGCGTTGGATTCGCTGTGTTTTCGTTGTGTTTTAATGCCGATGTAGAATCGTAAAGCCATGTGAATCAATAGTAACGCAACGTTTGCATTGTTGATGGAAGGCTTGTTCGCAGCGGTGCTGTGCAGAGACCGATCGCCGTATGATAACGAGTCTAGCGAAAGCACACGACTCCTTATGCTTTTGATTCACTCATGCGTTTTTTTAAATATTATACGTGGATCGTTCTGCGCAGCGCCGATGCATCTCGAACAAGCCTGGTGTGTTTGTGTTTCCCGCTAGCCTTGCTGAGAAAGATGAGACGTATACAGTGACGTAAGACCTGGCTCTGTTGTGGCTCTCTAGCCTGTGGAAAAGCAAACGGTTCTTAGCAGACTCCTCAGTTGAACCAACTATGAACTGGGACTAGCTCTGGCTCCGATCTAGCTCTAGCACTGCCTTGGTGGAAAAGGGGTATGAGTGTAACGAAGGCCAGCTAGTAAAGAGCTATGCAAGTAAACCTCACTCCCCTGGCCTCTAAAGGAGCTCTAGCAACTATAGCAAGAGGCTGCAGTGTTTAGCGTCCTTGTTAGCATCTGCCTCCCATGTTGGTGACGTTGGTTCGAAGCCCATTCGGAGCTGGTGCAAGTAGGACTAGTTACATTGGTGCCGTGACATCGATGGAAGTGAGGTTTAGGGGGCTGAGTGTAACGAAGGCCAGCTAGTAAACAGCTATGCAAGTAAACCTCACTCCCCTGGCCTCCAGAGGAGCTCTAGCAACTATAGCAAGAGGCTGCAGTGTTTAGCATCCTTGTTAGCGTGCCCGCCTCGCATGTTGGTGATGTTGGTTCGAAGCCTGTTCGGTAGGGGTGTGAACCTACACTGGTCTCACGGTTTGGTTCGATAACGATTATCATGCCATCGATTCGGTTCAATTCGATATCACGATGCATCACAATGCATTGACGATGCACTGCATCCTCATGTATACAATTTTGTCAGTCAGTTATATGAACTGAACCTTTAATTTTACCTGCTCAAAGAAAACACGCTTCTTGAATGTATCAATTAAAACTCAAGTCCGGGCACAGAAGACAACAGCAGCGTTTAGAACAAATACACAAAATAAAAGCCACTTCAGGAGGTGGTCTGTACTCAATACAGTCAAAACTAAAGTCTAAATGCATCTGGTTGTTGAAACCACATATGTACATTTTACTCCTCGCAACAATGCTAAAAAAAATTAATGTGTGAGCGTGTTATGGGCTATATGACACAGATATGACGGCGCTACTGAAGCACACATCGCTGCAGACGAGCAGCTGTGTATCTCTTCGTCAAGCCAGCGCACAAACTACCGAAAGTAAAGTTGCAGGTGCTCATTAAAAGTAAAGAAACCGAATGATCTGACCAGTGTTGTTGCCGGGCGCTCTCCTATTGGGGTCTTTGAATTCTATAGGAGAAATTGGAGAGCGCGCGGCTCATTGGTGTTCAATAAAATGCAGCTCATAATAAATCAGATAGCTTTGATTTACACACAGCGCGTGTATTCTCCAGGTCATGCTTACCAGGGTTGTTCACAAAAGTTGAAATGTGCCCAGATGTCTGCTTTTAAAGTAGTTGGAGCATTTGAATTACTCGCACTCGTGTCTTGCCTCCCTCTGCCATTGTATGCTACCGCGACGACGCACATACGTGACAAATGATGTCAGAAAAGAATCAGTACATTAAAATCGGTTATGGTCTATTACTGAACCGATACCGAATCGTCCTCATCTGCATCGCGATGCATCGAAGAAACAATTAATTTCGACACCCTTACCATTCGGAGCTGGTGCAAGTAGGACCAGTTACATTGGTGCCGTGACCCGGATGGGAGTGAGGTTTAGGGGGCTGATTGTAACGGAGGCCAGCTAGTAAAGAGCGGTGTCAGTAAACTTCACTCCCCTGGCTTCAAGAGGCACACTAGCAACTAATGCTTTATCATCCTTGTTAGCATGCCCGCCTCCCATGTTGGTGATGCTGTTTCAAATCCCACTTGGAACGAGTGCGAATAGGACCACATATGTACATAAGTAACTAGTTTTAGGAGTGAACAACTTCCAAATATCTCCATGGATTGGTTACAATATAGGCCTTTATCAGACTGAAATTTTTCAGAGCCAAAATTTTGGCCATTCTGTCGTTTATTAGGGTCTCATCTTCTTGCTTTTGTTTTGTTTAAATGTCTTTGGTCTGTGTTGCATTCATATATATTATTCAAACCACACCAGAGTTTGTTTGGTGCGCACCAGGGTTCGGATGGAAGCATTCACACTTATTCAAATGAACCACACTAACAGAGCAATCGCACCAGGGTTCATTTTAATCGAACCGAACGTGCCAAGTTTGAACACACCCTAAGTGAAGTTCCTTAACGTAATTTCGGGAGGAGTGAAGCCATCTAATCTTTCACTGAACTGCCGGAGCATATAAGCAGCCGCTCACCTTGCTCCGGCATCAGCTGTTTTGGCATCCCTCCACCTCCCCAACTCCACCAACATAATTTAGGCATCTTGCTACCAGACTCATCTTCCAGGCATTAGTAGTCCCACTGGGGGATATATCCACGCTCGAGTTGAAGCTGCTTCCTTGAGCCCCTCCACTGCGGACAGCAAGCCAAATACGTTTAACTTTAATAGCTTAAAGATTATTTGGGCAAAACAAGCTCATGAAATGGAAAGTAAATGAAATGTATAATCTCCTATTCCTCGGCTGTTTCTCCTGCCAAAACATCAAACCTGATCTCACTGAAAAACATAACTGTATTACAAGGTGATGACTTTATATGAATTTGTACAATGTGAATCTTACATAAACGTACAATTATTAAAAAAGCATGAAGCATTAAACATGAGGTCAACCCCTAAAAATACAGATCCCTGGGGCATAAGCAGATCGTGCAAATTCATACGAATAAGCCACCAATTTGCCAAAATGTAAAATAGTTCGAAATTGCCATGAGATTATGTTGAAAGATCCCATTCATCATGTGTCTCCTCTAGGATTGAGTTTCAGAAGAGATCCCAATAATGTCTCAAACTGTTCGGATTTGTCAAGATAATTCTGCAATCAAGATCTGAGATCTCAACCATTTCTCATCGAATTCCTCCATGACCTAATATCTAAGATATGCTATCCAAATTAATTTTATAGCTCTAGACTCTTACTGTGTGTCAAGACAGGGGCGGACTGGCCATCGGGAGCACCGGGCGTTTTCCCGGTGGGCCGCTGGACAAAGTGGGCCGGCCCGTTGCTACGTAAATATATATAAAGAATGAATAATAGTACATTTACGTAGCCTAGTCTATATCCTTTTGTCAGCCCCGATGACGAATGGCCCACGCGGCCCACTTGAGGGGAAAAACTTGAATCTATTTTGCATGATCAGTCTCAGTAGTCTAAAAGCACTCGTCAATGTCAAAATGTTTGAGATATCCAATCCAATCAAATCGAAGGAGGCGGGATTTATTGTCCACAGAAACCGAACAGCGCAGCACTTGAATGTGAATGTGTACAACATTCTATTACAATCTTGTTTTCATTATAATGCAATGTATATGACAGATTAGCGCTGTACATCTTGCACTTAACTGTATTTCATGATTTACATTTTATATTTATGCATTTAGCAGACGCTTTTATCCAAAGCGACTTACAACTTGGGGGTACATGAAGCGATAGGTCATGAAGAGTCGAGAAGCGCAATAAGAGCCTGAAATCCATGAGACAGTGTACATTGCTCAGTGTAGCACAGGATAGAGTAGGGAGGGAAGAAGGAAGAGAAAGAGGAGAGGAATTTTTATTTAAAAAAAATTTTTTTTTATGAGGTTAAGTGCTCACGGAAGAGGTGAGTTTTTAGTTGACTTTTGAATGATGTCAATGATGCTGCGTTTCGGATGGTGTTGGGAAGATCGTTCCACCAGCTGGGAACATTGAATGAATTTGAAACACAATCATTTGAAAATGATTCATAAAACTCAAAATATTATTTTCACTAAAACATGGTAAAACTGGCAACTTTCATATTCAAGTAGCCTATGTCCCGTGAAGGAACCTGTCATACTAAAATAAATATAGGCTATAATTTGCTAGTTAGTTCACATGCATTATTTTACACACTAGCAATAGCAGTTTGAAATAATTAAGACTAATGTTTTTGAAAGGAGAAGGCTGAATTTATTTGATTAAAAATACAGTAAAAGCACAATATTAAGAAATATGAATAACATTTCTAATAGCTGTTGTGAATATATAGTAAAATGTTTTTTTTATTCCTGTGATCAAAGCTGAATTTATCATCATTACTCCAGTCTTCAGTGTCACATGACCCTGCAGATATCATTCTAATATGCTGTATTTTTCATTAAAATATACCAATATAATTGTTAAACTTGAATTTTTAAACAATTGGAGCTCTATTCCATAAAATGACAGATGTCAAGGTCCTGAAAGGACAAATACTATAACCACTAGAAAGGCACCATAAAATAGTCCACATTCTGCACTACATACTAAGTCTTAGACCGTAGTATTGCTTTATTTGGACTGATTTTATGCTAGGTATTTAACTTAAGTGATATTAAACTTCACTGTATGGAAAATATTTCAAAATGTAAAAAAAAAATATATATATATATATATATATATTATTTATTAATTGCCATGTGCACCAGGAAAGACCAATTATAACCTAAAGAAGTATGCTTGTCATTCATTAATGTTAATTATGAGTATTTCAATAAACAAATAGTATTTATATTTCTGTATAAATAGCATCTATGTTTTTATGCTAGTAAGTGGTGTTTAATGAGCTGGTTGAGTTTATGGTGAGATGAAAAATTTCTCTTCAAAAGCAAAATTAATTTCCTAGTATCCCTGTAAAGCTGCTTTGAAGCAATCTGTGTTGTAAAAAGCGCTATATAAATAAATGTGACTTGATTTGACGTGTTGCGGACCGGTTGTTATGGGCTTTGTGCCAGAAAGTCCAGGGCCACTTTTTTGCCCCAGTCCGCCCCTGTGTCAAGAATTGTGTGATTTGTGTACTTTTTTTGGATAAACATCATGAAGCAAACTTAAAGCTTAAATGAAACAACTGAACTGCGAGAAGTCGCTCATGCTATGCAAGAATGCCTGAGCAGCAATGTGTCATAATGCATGTTTTTTTGGGGTTTAGTTTTTTTTCGTTTTAGATTTGCTTGTTTCCTAATGGGTAAACTCATAAACACACATACATACATGCATACATACATTCCCACCGATCTGACATTTTATGATGGAGATGTTCTGAATGACTGTTATTATGATGATTATCTGGTCGTGAGTCCAGTGTGTGGGCTAAGATGCTTTTCACCCACTGAAGCCACTTCACTTTGGATGAGATAATTGTTTTAACAGCAGCCACACATATCCAAATTGTTCAGTGCAGAACTGTCCAACCATGTCTGGAGACAGCTGCATTCACCTCTGGTAAGATATTTCCACCACTAGATTTGATATCTTTCCAGGAATCCATCGTTAAATCTTAAACATTGTTCATTTAGTCTTCATGTACTGTTATCTGGCAAAACATCACTGTTATCTGGTCAGAGCAGGATTTTGCTAGCTGATAGACACTAGAATAATTGATTGGTCTGAACAGGGAAGTGTCTTTTTGTTAAAAACTGTTTGCAGGTTTCCCAGAATATTTTTTAAATGTAATTATTGTTCAGATATTGCTCTTGTGTAGCATAATTAATTGAACTTTGTCTCAGATGTTTCTCCTAATATTGTTTTGAAGAAATACAAATAGTTTCGAGATATAAAAAAATAACAGCACAGATTTGGTCTTGAAGAAATTTCTTGAGAAATGTTTGAGGGCATTGCTGACTTTGGCACCTCATACATTTTGCGATATTGTTGATATTTCTTCTGAATCTAGAGAAGATGTGAGAGATTACTGGTCTTTTTCTCAACAACTGAGAAGCAGGGAACTTAAGCAAAAGTGTCAAATTGCTCTCTATTTAATCACAATTTTATCTTGAAGAAACAAATGAGATACTAAAGATCTCATTCATGATCTCATTCATCCTTTTTCCCTATTCTTGCTATGAATATTTATTGTCTGTATTCCAACCAAATACATCCAGATCATGATTGATTGATTGATTGATTTTTTGTTTCACAACCTTGAAAAGCTGCATTTGAAAATGATTGAAATGGTTAGAAGGAATGAAATAGTAATTTATTTTGTGTTTATTTTTTCATGGTGAAGGACATGAGACCGCCCTCTGATACAGCTGTAAAAATAAGCAATTAAAGTCTTAAAGGCTTCTTATTATTGCTCATATGGCTTATACTTTGGTTTAGTGATATGAACAAACCGCTATGCCTAACTATTAAAGTTTTGTGGCACAGACATAAATAAATGGTATCGCTTACCGACAAGAGGTGTATAAGACATTTATTTTTATTTTTAAAGGGTAACACACACAGTTTCTGCCAATCTCGTGCTAATCTTGAGAGTAGTATTGCATCATTCATATCTCTGAAGAGTCTAGTTAAAAGACAGATTAAAAAAAATTCTGAAAACACAGAGCTTGTGCAGGCGTGCAGTGGGCGGAGCTAAAGAGTCACAAGCATGCACATACACACACAATACATCATGACATTATCCTGGATAACTTTCGATTCATTATACGTTCGTGTTTACATTATATACACTTGTGTCTTCTGTTGTTGAAGCTAATAGTGTACACAAATGATCCATGACGAGACAAAGGTCAGATGGGGTCCCTTTCGCATAAATAGACAAATTTGCATTCAAAATTGCGTTCCATAAATTGTTTATTGAAAATAAATTATGATTATTTGTATACTGGTCTTTCCTGTTATGTAGTCCGTCTGGAATTCTATAGCTTTATGCTTGTAATCTAGGGAAATATTCCTATGAAAGAATAAACTTGACTTTATTATTTCCACATTTTATTATAAACATAGTGGTAAGAAAATGAACAGAATTTCAGAAGAATACCTGAAGCTTAGATTTAAAAAAAAACTGCATCCACTGCTGAAGCTGAACAAGGTTATCTTTCCCTCACAACCAAAAACACGCTTCTTTAGTGACATTGCTGATTTCGGAGTCTAAAAACAAAATGACAGCGCTGCCGACGACTTCCGTTGATGGACGTGCTCTTGTTCTCGCTCTGGTTGATGTGTGCACGCGCTCATCCGGGAGAAGTGCCCATGCAAGTCTTTTATGACCTTCACACAGGAGTAGTAAGTATACTGCACCAAATGTCAAAATTTGATTGATTGACAGGTGGGCGGGGCTTCCGGTATAGGGGGCGGGACTTCCGGTATAGGGGGCGGGACTTCCGGTGTAGGCGGGACTTCCGGTGTGGGCGGGACTTCCGGTGTGGGCGGGACTTCCGGTGTAGGCGGGACTTCCTGTATAGGCGGGACTTCCTGTATAGGCGGGACTTCCTGTTTAATAAATCATGTGATTGACATTAGGTTTTGACAGTTGGTTTTTGACCTATTGTCATAATAAATCATATGATTGACAGTTGGTTTTGATGGTTTTTTGACATTAGGTTTTTTGTTTTGATTAATTTGACAGTTGGTTTTTTGTTTTTGAATGCGGTATAAGCGGGACTTCCTGTTTAATAAATCATGTGATTGACATTAGGTTTTGACAGTTGGTTTTTGACCTATTGTCATAATAAATCATATAATTGACAGTTGGTTTTGATGGTTTTTTGACATTAGGTTTTTTGTTTTGATTAATTTGACAGTTGGTTTTTTGTTTTTGAATGCGGTATAATAAATCATGTTATTGACAGAAGGTTTTATCTTTTGAAGTCGCTGTTATCAGAAAATTCCCCTCCCACCCTGCCACATCCCAGAGCAGCGTATATATATATAAATGGGGCCAGTGTGTTCTACAGCTATCAGCAAAAAGAGAAACATGAGCTACATGAGCATGGACGGATTATCAGCTCCTGAAACCCCAGATGCGGGGTTGCGCAGCAGGACGTTCGACAGTCTGATGACCAGTCTACCTATGGCGCCGAGAAAACCTTATGGGCACGTCCGTTTGACAAGCTTTCTCCATGAACTTTCGGAATGGACTAAAGGAGAATTTATGATGAACAGCAAGCGTGTAATCGGGTACAGATTTCATAAAACAACTCAAGTTGTTATACTCTACACCACCGACAGCGCGGGCGAGTTTCACCCCGGGGAAGACGCATGTCTTGTATTTCCTAAAAAAGACTGGGCATTATTTTACAATTTTGTGTGGAAGGATCTGAAGAGCGGCGGTCAAGAACCTCTGTACGTTGGAGAGTGGGACGGGGTCACCCCGAATGTCCGGTACCGCGTGGTAGGTGACCACACTAAAAAGAACCCGGATGATTCTGTCTACATATTCTGCTGTGATGACAAGACAAAGCTCACCGAAGATCGGTCAGGGGTCGTCCTGCCTAACGAGCATAACAATCTGTATGAAATGCAATTTTTGTTCAAGTGGCAAGATCTGAGTCAGCTGGATATTATGTTTTCAATCATAAACAAGCTGTTCAAATGGTGCGAGCTGCACGACGGCTACAACAAAATTAAAGTGCAGCTGTTCCACCCTGAGAGATGTCCGCGCAGCAGTACATACGCGGGGTATTCACCCCCCATTCACTACAGACATCCGGGACCTCGACGGTCAGCCCCTCCCAGACGTCGTTTATAAACCACAGCTGAACCGCCACAACGTCCCCGCCCCTTTACTGCATCTGACATAAAGTCAGCGGCATTCAGTAGGCCCCAAAAGGCCATGGTCGGTCATGAGATAAGCCCCCAAAATGCGTAGTGCAATGGCGCCATCTATTGGACAGGCGTGTTTTTCTCCATTTTTTACCCATCACATATATATGTGTGAGGCGAGGGGAAATGCATTATAAAAGTGAACTTTTAGACCACAGCATCTCATCATCTCTCTCCCTCATCAAAATGCAGAACGGTGAGTATTTTTTCTCTATATTTGATGCTATAATGTTATACAATGATGCTTTAAACATGCAATGTGCTATTGATGTGATTTATCAACTATAACTAACATTAGCATTGAGTTAATGATGTTTTAAACATTCATGCATGGGTACAGTGTTTTAATCATTGAGTCATCTTTGGTCTATCAGCTATAACTAAAATCGGTGTCTTAAACACAGCATGTTACTGTTACTGTTACGGGTACTCTCCGGCACCACCCGGTGTCCCGGAGTTAAAACTACATCCAGTTATGACACAATTGTATGCTCTCCGGCGACACCCGGTGTCCCGGAGTTAAAACTACATCCAGATATGGTGTAATTGCGCCCCTAGAGCACCGGGGTGAAATAACATTTAGAAAATTTATGATTTTTTTTTCAGCATCTGTCATCAGACATGCATATAAAGCGACTCACAAATGTTTCCATTCATAACAGGATTTTTTGCCTCACAGGTTCGAATGTTGAAAGTGACGCTCACGATAGCAATGATGCATGTGAGGACTGCTCTTTTATAAATTAAAAATTAAATAATAATAAATAAATAAAAATTAATAATAAAAAATTAATAAATAATTTAAAAAAAAAAAAAAATTTTTAATTGTCTCTCTTTTTTCATTCACAGTGACCCCTCAGCTGGTTGAAGCAGACAGCGCGTCTGATGGTAAGACAAGACCCATCGCCGACATCATGTTTTTTTTTTCTCTTAACATTTATGAAAAATTTATTTATTTATTTATTTTAGATTTCATTCAGTTTATCAAGCAACCCGGCTTCCCACTGACTGACACCGCTCAACAGAATAATGATGACGTGCCTGACCCCACGCCGACGCACGCTGTGGATCAAATAGTTCCTGCCAGCTCTGCTTTAGACCAGGTCGCTGGACCCAGCGGTGAACCTTTGAGAAAGAAGGGTAGAAAAACCGATCGTCCTACCTCACCGACCTGTCCTGAGAGAAAAACGTTTTGTTTTATCCCGTCAATCAGTCCTGAAAACAGTCCTGACAGGAAAACTTTCTGTCCGACGCCGCCGAGCGGTCCTGCGCCGAGTCTTGACAGCGTATTTCTTTATGGTGAGACTATCTACATTATTATTTTCATTTAAACACAAATTGAATCATACCATAACAATTTTTGTGTTATATTTCTACACAGCAGGGTCGGGCTATAGCCCCGACCACATGACTAGCTGGCATACACCTCGACGCATCACTTGGACAAGTACGAAAGCGATCCAAACTCCGTTGGAAGAAGAAGACATCGAAGTTGAAGAAGTGTCAGCAGAGCATCGCCCGGCTGACGAGCCACTCGCCGATACTAATTTAATAGAGGCATTATGTCAAGAGTTTCGCGACACCCAGGTTTATTATTCTCATCATCATAGATGGAACGTTGCAGTTAATTCAATATAGATTTATTCCATTAAACTTTTGTATTGCATGTATTGATTTTTATATTCCAGATACTCTGTAATTTTGTTGTATGCATGCATGCATGTTTTTTACATCTATCATGTATTGATTTATTCCATATACTTTTTGTGATTTTGTAATATTTCATGTTTTGGTCTGAAATCTAAAATGGATGGGTCAAAAAGCTTTTGCTCAGACGACGACGCAGAACTGTCACCGGACGAAATTGAAATGCTAAGTTGGCTTCCGGATTCTTTAGAACAGTATTTGTTTAATCTAGAATCTTCGCAATCCCCCTCTAATTTGGATCTTTTTGAATTAGCCGTAAATTCCAATATTAATTTGTACGATCACGTGCTAACCGTAGACAACAATCATGTTGTACAATACGGTGGTGTTTTAAATAATCAACTCCCTGCATGTACCGACAGCGATCCTGACGCTGATGATACTCCACAGCCATCTACCAGCAGCAGCACGAGGCCCACATCAGGTAATATTGACGCTTTACGCGAGACTGACCCTAACAGACAGAGTCGATTAAGCCGTACGGAAATTGATACGCTGATCCGAGAAGGCGGGTTCGTTAACGGATATCACGTTTTACCACGACCACGCTTCAACAGTGTGTCGTTGAGAAGGAGCATGAATCTGAGAGAGATTAACAGATTTGGCCTCTTATCACACTTCATTACATCGCATGCTGAGCGAGATCGTCACCTTCGCTAGAGAAATCGGCCACGATGCACCCGTAATCAATATGACCATGTCGGCACCCACTCTACAAACACCCATCAGCGGTGTTCTCGCCCCCGGTAATGATTATGATGTGAATTCGCTTATGGATCAATTTGAAAGAGTTTTACAGAGCAACCAGCTGTTATTATCGGACGACGCCGTCGAGATCGACGCTACCGTAGCCATGAACAGACAAGGAGGCGGTCGACGACGTAAACTTACAGATCTGGCCGTTGATCAGGTAATCAAAAGAAAAAAGACGAATTTGTTCTGCCCCATAAATTTGTCAAATCAATTGTGCTTCTCTATTTGTCTCGCTCGCTTTCTTAACCCCCAGCTACCCGAGAGCGAGTTAGAAAAACTGGCTGCAGTCATCCAAAACAGCGTCGGCTTCTCAATTCAAGACCGAATCGCTCTTAGCGACATAGCTTCGTTTGAACGAGCGCTAGGCATTAAAATCGTTGTATTTCACAGATCGAATGCCATGGTCTTAGAAACGTACAAAAATTCTGACGAACCCCACCCCAAAACGGTGTTCCTCTATCTACATGATAATCACTATTATATGATCATGAATCTGACAGGCTTCTTAGGTTCGCCATACGTCTGTCAATTTTGTTACAAAAGTTACAGCAACCGCAGAGACCACCAATGCAAGCACGTCTGCAATGTCTGTTTTGACGCCGAATGTCACAGATACCCTAAAAGAACCATACATTGTCCCGATTGTTTGCGCTACTGTAAATCGAGCTATTGCTTCGAAATGCATAAAAAGAACCCTCCTCCTGGTCAAGAATCCCCCTCCTGTGATATTATCAAATACTGCAAACTATGCAGGTTGCGTTACTACATTAAAGAGGGTGACAAGAAAGCAAAACACATATGCCCGACGGACAAATGCGTCCACTGTCGAGAACATCTGACGGGACACGGGACGCACCAATGTTTCATACAGCCCCTAGAGCCTAAGGAGCCATGCGAGAAATATATTTTCTACGATTTTGAAACGCGTTACGAAAACGGGCGCCACGTGGCTAATTTTGTTTGCGCAATCACTTTCAAAGGGAAGAAATTTACGGCGCAGGGTACCGACTGCATCGCTAAGCTAATCAACCGCTTCAGAAAACCCCGATATATTGGCTACTGCTTCATAGCTCATTACGCCTCCAGATTCGACTCCTTTCTGATTCTCGAGTATTTTTGCAAAGCCGGGATTGCGATTGAGGTCATAATGCAAGGCTGTAAATTAATTTACATGTACGACGAATCGTTTGGCCAACGATACATCGATAGCTACTCATTTTTTCCAATGGCCCTTGCCAAAATGCCCGCGGCGTTAGACTTGACGACGACTGAAAAAGGCCACTTCCCCCATCTTTTCAACAGGGTGGAAAACGAGAACTATGTTGGACCATACCCCGACAAAAAGTTCTACAACTACGATAACATGTCGGATAAAGCCCGTGAAAAGTTTGATGCATGGTACAGCACGGTTGAGGGGGAGCAGTTTGACTTCAGGCAGGAACTGTACGCGTACGGGGTTAACGACGTCGTCTTATTACGCGAAGGCTGTATGAAATACCGTCAGGCGTTCCTAGAATGCACCGAAATTGACCCTTTTGGGTTCACCACGCTCCCCGGCTGTTCGATGGGGGTCTTCAAAACCCATTATCTCGGCAGAAACACTCTCGCTCTCACGCACAACAACGCGTACATCCATCAGAATAAGTCCTACTCAAGTGGCTCGATCGAATGGCTCGAGTATGTCAAAAAGACTCGAAACGTCGATGTTCACCACGCCGTAAACCACGGTGAAGTATCGATCGGTAAGTACTTTTTAGATGGCTTCTACCAGCAAGACGGTGTGCAGCACGGCTTAGAATACGCGGGATGCATCTTCCACGGTCACTGCTGCCGCTTTGCACCCCATGAGTCACACCCCTTGTCGGGGGTACCCTATGGGGTTCTCAGGAGACAGTTTGACGATAAGATCGAAATTCTGCAGAACGCGTACGGTTTACAAGTCGAGGTTCTTTGGGAATGTGAATGGACCAAAATGAAAAAGACCGATCCCTCTGTGATAGAATTTATGGCCGGTTATTCAGCCCCGGAGAGACTGAACCCAAGAGAAACCTTGTATGGTGGGCGCACGAACGCTTATAAACTCTATCACAAAGTGAGCGGAGATGAGAAAATAAGGTATCTCGATTTCACCAGCCTCTACCCCTTCTGCCAGGCTAGGAAAAGCTACCCGATCGAACACCCCCAAATCATTTTCAAAGATTTTGAACCGATTGAAAATTATTACGGACTCATCAAAGCGACCGTGTACCCTCCCCGCAAATTACTGCATCCGGTTCTCCCTTACAGATGTCAAGGAAAACTCATGTTTCCGTTATGCAGAACCTGCGCTCACAATCAAAACCAGACCACGAGCTGTACCCACACGGATGAGGAAAGATCACTCTCCGGGTCCTGGGTATCCATCGAGCTTTTAAAAGCCATCGAGAAGGGTTATGTGGTAGCCAAGATTGACGAGGTTTGGCATTTTCCACAACGGTCAGACACGTTGTTTGTCGAATACGTCAAAACATTTTTGCGTTTGAAACAACAAGCGTCGGGGTACCCGTCGAATGTCGTCACGGACGCTGAGAAAGAAACTTACATTCGCGAGTATTTTGAAAAAGAGGGGGTTCAACTCGACCCCGAAAAGATCAAGCACAACCCCGCGCAGAGAGCTATCTCAAAGCTATGTCTGAATTCGCTTTGGGGACGGTTCTCTTTAAAACCAAATTTACCTCAAACGACTCTGGTGAACGACCCCGAAGATTTCACCAGAATCGTCTTCGGTAATACCGACACCTTGTCGTATTTCTCATTCGTCTCAGACAACGTGGCTCTCGTCCAGCATAAACCCAACAAAGAGGATGTTTGTAAGGCTCGCGACGTCAACGTGTTTATAGGGGCGTTCACTACGGCCCACGCCCGACTGGAATTGTACGAGTTGATGGACAGACTCAGCAGTCGTATACTTTACTCTGATACAGACTCCGTCGTGTTCGTGTCTAGGGACGGTGACTGGGAGCCGCCTCTGGGTGATTATTTGGGCGAGCTGACGAACGAAATAGACGATGGGGATTTTATCACAGAGTTTTGCTCTAGCGGCCCTAAATCGTATGGCTTTCGCACCGCTAAAGGCAAAGTATGCATGAAAGCTAAGGGGATAACGCTGAATGCTAAAAATTCCCAAGCCATCCGCCTGGATACCCTGATTGGTCTGGTTGATAGTTATGTGACGTCGTATGATAGTACCGAATACATCCTGGCTCACACGGAAAACATTGTGAGGGATAAAAAGACTCTCACATTGCACAACAAATCAGTCGTTAAAAGGTTTAAGGTGGTGTATAATAAACGCAGACTTTTGCCCGATTTCACCACGCTTCCTTATGGCTACTGATCAGATGATGCACAGAGGATCAATGGATGCTTCCGATTTTGATTTCAGACTTCAACATCCATTTAGTTGTGTTATCTCCGGGCCTTCCAATTCTGGAAAGTCTTATTTTGTGAAACTTTTGTTGGAAAAAGGTTTGAATTTAATTTCCAAGAAAATTGAAAACATTGTCTGGTTGTATGATTGTTGGCAGCCTTTGTACGACGATGTACTTAAATTGTATGACATTAAATTTGTGCAAGGAATACCAGAGAGTCTGAATGATGATGATTTGTTACCTGTCACTAAAACAAATCTTCTCATCGTGGATGATTTGATGCAGCAAGCTAGCGCCAATTTGGAGCTTCAAAGGGTTTTTACGCAGTACGTACACCACCGTAATCTCAGCGCTATTTATATAGTGCAAAATTTATTTGTACAGGGTAAATCCAGCCGAACCATCAGCTTAAACGCCAATTATATGATCCTGTTTAAAAATCCTCGGGACGTCAATCAAGTAGCGATGCTGGGACGCCAAATGTACCCCGGAAACACAAAATACTTTATGGAGTGCTACCACGATGCGGTCAACCAGCCTTTCGGCTACATAATGATAGACTATAAAGCAAAAACCCCCGAGCAGTACCGTCTCAGAACAGGATTGCTTTCCGACCGTCAAGTGGTTTACATCCCGAAAAAAAGAAGAAGAACGTGATCAAATCACCATGTCCGCCAGACTTTGTAAACATCTGCCGGTGTTAAAAATGCTACATAAAGCATCTCCTAAACAAAGGCGTCTTATTCTACAATCGGCATCCGACGAATTCATTTTATCGTTGTGTGAAGTAGCGCTCAACATCCTCTACGGGACGATTCCGGTCAATCCACAACAGTACCGAAAACTGAGAAAGAGAAAAGCCGAAATTAAATTTGTAGCCAATAAAAAAATCGGCATAGCGGCAAAGAAACGAGTCTTCAACCAGAAGGGTGGATTCCTTTTACCGCTCCTGAGTGTCGCCGTACCCTTTCTTTCGAGCTTAATAGCAAACAGATAGGATGGAGTACGCCGAGAAGATGTATTTAGTCCCGCAACATCAACTGGATAAGGTGAGAACCGAAAATGTTCGCGAGAATATTCGACAGAGCGTGGAAAACGATTTGGACGGCGCCATGAGAAATATCTTACTCCGCACTGATTTGAACCCGTACGAAAAAGCAAAACTTTACACAAATACCCTGAGCAGGTTTTTGACCATCGTTAAACAAAGCGATCGGGAGAGCGGAGTTTTAACGCAGTCGTTGCCCGATCCCGCTCCTAAAGATGAAGTACCGACCGCGGCTAGCGTCGAAGATGACAACGGTGCTGAGGAGCATGTGGTGGATGAAGTTCTGAAGAATGTACCTTCGAGAAGTGTGAAAAACAGCAGATACATATTAGACAAGATGTCTAAAGCTAAAGGACTAAGCGCGTGGAACGAATCGGGGGAGTTTGTGTTCAGGGGTAAAGCCGTACAAGGCTCACACATGGTCGATTTGTTAAAAAATGTCACGGCACCGCAAATGGTTCGGGATAACCGGAGACCTGTAGGATGGTCAGAGTTTCTACACGCCTTTGCCGAATTAAACATCCCTTTTTCTACAGTGCCGAATCAACAGGTCAGGAGCACCATTAAATCTCTAAAGAGTAAACCCGACACCCCCAGCCCACCCCGTGTCAGACCTTCCAAAAGGGCACGAAGACAATCACGCTCGGTGTTTCCAGAGTCCGAAGACTCTGTGTTTAAATCCCCGACTATCGATCGAAGACAATGGTTGGAATTTTAACGAATCCTTTCATTTTGTATGTACATTAATATGTATCTTATGATTAAATAAAAGACGATTAAAAATATAATGGTTTCAAGATTTTTATTTATATGTCAGACATGTCTGCACGCAGTGAACGCAGGACAACATTGTATCAATACAAACATACGGTCTTAATCTCTTCACAAATAGGGACACCATTTTATCATTTTTAATATAATCATCGGTGTATAGTTTCATCACATGATCATAGCCGTATCCTCTAGCTAGATGATATAGAAAAAACAGACAGTGCTGACCGCAGGTGTCCGATGAATAATCCTGGACTCGTCTGCCGGAATATAATACGTCGGCATCGTTGGCTGCTAGAAAGTCATTGATGCTGGTTGGAAAGCGATGGCTGGTGGGGGGATTGCCGAAGCTGTCGAAAAAACACACGGGCCCGTCTTGGGTTAAATAAACGGCGACCCAGTGCTCCCCCGGCATGCTAGCAGGGTCGGTGTTCACGATACAGGCCGACGGTAAGATCCTTATGGGTTTTTCGGGTAGTTGATCGCTCGGTAGAACGCCGAGAAAATGAGTCCTGCAGGTAATTTTATCCATGATGGCGGTGAGTTGCAGCGTGTTCATCTCAATAGTAGTCTATGAGTACCTGTCGGCGGTTAGACAATTCAATGATGCTGTCAAATACCGCGTAAACAATTAAATTAATGGTATTCGGCAGCGGTTTTCTGAAACGAGCTTCGACTCTGATATTCCCGGACTTGATGAGGGAAATGTGCTGACCGCACTCTTCGTCGGGCGTGAGGTTAAATGCGTAAAGCGTGTATCCGTTCAGGAAATCATTCCTGCCGAAACAGAGCGGTTGGTCTTTAAGATGTCTCCCGGTCGTCATCACCAACTGATAATATTCGCGTACTGCCAAACCAGCTTCGAAATTGGGCTGTAGAGGCTTGGCCGGGTACTGTTGTCCGTCAACGTAGACGGCTAAGAATTCAAGGTCGTAGTGTTTGAACGCGAATGGATTTTTTGCGTAGGAACCGGTGAATGCGTCGTTGTCGACCATGGCAATGACGATAGACTTTGGCAGTGTTCCTAAAAACAGATTTTCCTGATTCGAAACACGAGAGCCGGCCGGTATGGAGAACGATTTTAGACTGACCCTATCGACAGGGTACTTGGCCGTTGTCGAGAGCAACGTCTGGGCGTGAGCCAGTCTCACCGGCGGTGATACAGTAACTTTCTTGACAAATAGGGATGCGGCCACTATATTTAATTTGTAAGCCACATCGTCGGCCCTCATCAGACAGAATTCATCTTTTGCTTGAATTAGGCGTATTTTGATATCCACCCCATTTATCATAAGTTTCTCTTGGAAGAATATATCGCTGTGTATGGGGGCTAGTAGTTCCACCTCCTTGCTTTCGCTGGTGTAGCCTGATCTCTTTGTCAACCCCGCGTTATGGCCTGCCGGGTCTTGAACGTCCATATGACCCGCCGTGTCTTTATGGAACAATCCGGCGCTGAAGACAGATTCCAACGTATCTTTACCGTAGTTGATCAGACTCTCGATGATACAGCGATAAGGGTAAGTGCTCGAACTCTGAGATATCAGACGATCGCCAAGGGTCACGTCGACTTGTGAAAACATAGTGGCTCCGGGGTAGTTGATTAGACCCACCTTGGCAGGGTGTGCAATCTCTTCCCCGTTAGGTTTCGTGATTTTCACCCGCAGGTAGAGCATCGTGTTATTGAGATCCACATAATCATCGCCGTTGCCTGCGATAAAAAATTCCAATGGTGCAGAGCCCGATATGGCCGATAACGGTGCTACTTCTAAATAGCCATTTTTCTCAATAACTGTCTGTGTCAGCGGGACCGAAAATAAGTCCAGCTCAGACTTGATGCATTCACCCGACATGCGATGGAGTAGTGCCATGTTAGAATATGGATTTTGCGGCTCTCTTGATCGATACGTTTCGACTAACAGACCTCTTACGCTTTCTGCGTACGAGTGAGCGCTTGTTTGATCCGCGCACTGTTTTCTTCTTCTTCTTCTGTACCACCCGTTGGCCACGCCTCCTCACACCCGGCGGCTTAGACATTCTCTTACGAGCCATGACCATGAGACCGGATCCGTCTTGAGCTTTATCGTTATGCGAACGCGTCAATACGTTTGAGACGACGTCGGATACTATATTTTTAGCAGCCGATTTTAGGTGAGGTTTCGCGATGCTAAATCCTCTTTTTAACAACGGTACGGCCATCCTGAACAGACCTCTGAATAGGCCTCCTAACCCCGCACCGTACATAACTCCCGATCCCGAATACCCCGGCAAACCGGAACCGGCCTGATTTTGGTAATAGCTCACATAGTCCGCGGTATTGGACTCTCCGGGTCTATAATAAACCATTTTTTTAAAGAATAGAAATATTTTTTGGTTTAAAGTGTAGTTTTACGATGACTTTCCCGTAAGAAAATGGTACTTCGTGGTTTTGATCGTCCTTCAACTCTATGACGATGCTGCTGATGTGATCCTTGTTGATCGATGCGTAATGGGGGTTGTCGTATCTAGCAATGACCGCGTCGTTGCCTTTACCCGTTATATGTACACATCTCAAGAGGGGCACGTGCGAATCACCGACCGCTTGATATTGGATGATGTCCGTGTAAACGTACATTGTATAGAACCCAGCATTGATGTCGGATTGATGAGGAGCGTATGTGATGACGTCCGTAGTAAAATCGGGTTCTTTATGATCGTTTAAACCTCCGAGAGGTTTTTTAGTCATTCCTAAAATAGTGGCTAGTCTTCCTCGGAAACTCACTGAAATGTTTGGTTTCGCGACCAGAAAGACTTTGTTTTTTAATTCGTCGTGATTCAATACGGCCGCTGGTGTGATGAGTTGATTTATAGCCCGGAGGATCGCGCGAATGTTTGCGTAGTAACCCCCGCTTATGTGTAATTTCGTAATGATAGAAAAACCAATATTTGAGGGATTGCTATCCGGGGGTTCCGGGGTCGTATGTAGGATGAAATGACCATCTTCGTCATTAAAGTTGTACCAACTTCTAGGATATTCGATTTCGGCGAGTCCGACTTCCCATTGTCCTTTCAAGTCTATAGCTTTAGCCAACCTGGTTGTATAGCTGGCTATACGATTTTCAGGATAAACCGACGACGACGCATTGCATGGCAACGTGACGTAGAACCCGTGATCCTCCATGATGCTCCTTCGCTCGTATGGTCTCATCCGTTAACGACTGTGCGTTTTAAGGAGATTGCAAGTCCAGCAGAGTTTTTTTATCTATATAACTATTAAATTTTGAAGGCCATCCTAGCCATTTCACTAGAACAAGCGTAGATTTCCCCTGTTTTTTCTGACCTAAAATCTTTTCCACCTTAAAAGATTTGTTTTTACTCACAATTATTTTTTGCAACTCTTCTTCATAAAAAACCCCATCTATGACATCGCCATCATAATCCTTGAGTCTGTAGACCGGGGGGTGACGCGGAATACATGAGGATACTGTGAAAAATTCTTCTGTGTAGTTCTGCTCATAACCTTTGGCGAACGGTCCTCTCACTTTAGAAATCCTGACAACGTCGCCGACTTTGAAATTAAATACGGTCTTCTTCTTCTTCTTTATATCGCCGTACAAATTTTCAAACACTTGACCCTCATTTGCTTTGTCGACGTCCACGGGTCTCATTCTGATACTTCGGTGATAACTGCTGTTGTATCCTTGAATAATGTCTTGTAAAACATCAATGTATCGGCGGGAATTTGTAGCCGTTAAAAATCTCCACATGCGGCTTTTTAATGTTCTATTAAATCGTTCTACGACGCTGGCTTTCAAATCGGTAGCGGTGGCGAAGTGGTTGATGTCGTGCTTTTTCATCACATCTTGAAAATGTTTGTTAAAAAATTCCTTTCCCTTATCCGTCTGCAATTTCTGAGGTACACGACCCTCTTCGAGTATAGACTGGAACGCTTTAGTGACCTCAATGCCACTCTTATTCTTCAAAACTCTGACCCATGAGAACTTGCTAAATACATCTATGCATGTCAGTAGGTATTTATGACCGTCATTATCCTTGGCGTAGGCAGTCATGTCGACAAGATCAGCCTGGAACTGTGTATCGATCCCATACACAACCACTCTATTTCGTTTGTATTTTATAGGTGCTGTTTTGTGTAATGTGTAAGCATCCTCACCCGCCAACCAATCTGAAACCTCTTTATCGCTTAGACGGACGCCGGTATCTTTTAAGACGGCGTCTTTTAATCGTTTTTTACCCCCTAGAGAGCCGGGGTTGGACGGTGTATAATAAGCCTTTTTCATGAGCTCCGACATGCTGTCGTTTCAACCGCCGCAAAAGAATAACGCGTACAAGTATTTTGAATCAATCTTTTATTTAAAAAAATCCGTTACAGGATACATGCAAGATCTAAGTAAAAATGGAAATAATACAGGTAGAGTAAAAAAAAAAAATGGATATAACGACATTACAGGATACACAGTAAGTACAAAAAGGATATAATGATGTTAATATAACACAATCTAACTAAAAATGGATATAATAAGTAGCAGTAAGTAAAAAACAAAATGGAAAATAACATTACAGGATACATAGTAGCTAAAATGGATATAATACAACATTACAGGATAGACAGTGGCTAAAATGGATATAATACAACAGAGTAAGCTAAAAAATGGTTAGTAAAAAAATAATAATGTAGTAAATGGTTAGTGATAATGACATTACTGACTGTCTAACCAGAAAAGAAAGTCGCGACAGGCCTTCATGTTTTTGTCTAGGATGAAATCGATATACATTTCGGTAATTTTGGCAGAGTCGTCATCATCACCCTTTTTCTTTATCAACTCGGTACATACATCTGCCACGTAGGTACAAGTACACAACACGTCTGAGATTGTGATCTCAGCGCGTGATTCACACATCATTTCTAGAATAGCTTCTATCATTACATCGGGTGGATCGAGACCATCAACACATTTTTCAATCAAATCGTCCCATGCATTAGCCATCCCTCTCATTATCGGCATATTCTTCTTGAGATTTGCCTGACGCGTAGTGTCATGACCAACTGGGATATCAGGGTGGGCAGCGTCCGCAATAATCTTATCCAGTAGCTCGGTCATCTGATGTTTGAAATGGTCTTTAAACACGAGTTCCAAACAGCTCCTTAGACTACAGACTACACCCATCGCGGAGGGGGGTTGGTCACTCTCCATTCACAATTGAGAGACCTTGCCAGAGATCAACGACGTCGTAGACTATTTCCTTGCAGGGTTTGTCCAGAAGTTTCAACCTGATTTCTTCTAGCTTGGCAATGATGAATGGTTCGTCTTTTAATTCGTGCAGAATACCCCCGACTGTCCCTTGAATACGCTGGGGGTGAGATTTTAGCCCGCAGCGGTTTAGGAGAATGCCGATGATGGAATGGAAAAAGGGCTTAAACAGCTTGCCTGACAGCTCGTCAAAGTGTGTGTCGAAGTAGAAGTTGGGAGGGTCAAACAGGCAGGAATGTTGCAGCTGGCTGGGGTGGTCAATCGCACACCCCTCGCAGTCGGCCTTCAGCTTATCACCGATGAGATGTTCCAGCAGCACCACGGTTGCTGCTTTTACGATTTTGAATCCGACGTCGCTGAAACATCCGTCTGTAGCGTCGTGACCGGCTTTAGCACTGGGGAGGTAAGTCAGGTTGTGTGATCCGAGGTCCGAGCCTAATTTGTCCAGCCAGTCTTTGGAGCGTTTGATAGTTTTAGCAGGACCGTGGCCGCAGTCGCATTCGATTAACGGGTCCCAGTCGATTTGGAGGGGCGATTGCCAGTCTTTGTGAAGGTCCGATGATCCAAGGGGGTAAGTCAGACAATAGTTGCTTGCGTTGTCGTCAGGAGGGTCGAGAATGCTGCCGAAAGAGATGCCGCAGCTGCACACATGAGCGGGTTCTGAAGCGCCGTCTTCAGCCATGGTTTATAAATGTTGCTTGAGAGGGTTTGGCCGCTGACTTTATGTCAGATGCAGTAAAGGGGCGGGGACGTTGTGGCGCTTCAGCTGTGGTTTATAAACGACGTCTGGGAGGGGCTGACCGTCGAGGTCCCGGATGTCTGTAGTGAATGGGGGGTGAATACCCCGCGTATGTACTGCTGCGCGGACATCTCTCAGGGTGGAACAGCTGCACTTTAATTTTGTTGTAGCCGTCGTGCAGCTCGCACCATTTGAACAGCTTGTTTATGATTGAAAACATAATATCCAGCTGACTCAGATCTTGCCACTTGAACAAAAATTGCATTTCATACAGATTGTTATGCTCGTTAGGCAGGACGACCCCTGACCGATCTTCGGTGAGCTTTGTCTTGTCATCACAGCAGAATATGTAGACAGAATCATCCGGGTTCTTTTTAGTGTGGTCACCTACCACGCGGTACCGGACATTCGGGGTGACCCCGTCCCACTCTCCAACGTACAGAGGTTCTTGACCGCCGCTCTTCAGATCCTTCCACACAAAATTGTAAAATAATGCCCAGTCTTTTTTAGGAAATACAAGACATGCGTCTTCCCCGGGGTGAAACTCGCCCGCGCTGTCGGTGGTGTAGAGTATAACAACTTGAGTTGTTTTATGAAATCTGTACCCGATTACACGCTTGCTGTTCATCATAAATTCTCCTTTAGTCCATTCCGAAAGTTCATGGAGAAAGCTTGTCAAACGGACGTGCCCATAAGGTTTTCTCGGCGCCATAGGTAGACTGGTCATCAGACTGTCGAACGTCCTGCTGCGCAACCCCGCATCTGGGGTTTCAGGAGCTGATAATCCGTCCATGCTCATGTAGCTCATGTTTCTCTTTTTGCTGATAGCTGTAGAACACACTGGCCCCATTTATATATATATACGCTGCTCTGGGATGTGGCAGGGTGGGAGGGGAATTTTCTGATAACAGCGACTTCAAAAGATAAAACCTTCTGTCAATAACATGATTTATTATACCGCATTCAAAAACAAAAAACCAACTGTCAAATTAATCAAAACAAAAAACCTAATGTCAAAAAACCATCAAAACCAACTGTCAATTATATGATTTATTATGACAATAGGTCAAAAACCAACTGTCAAAACCTAATGTCAATCACATGATTTATTAAACAGGAAGTCCCGCTTATACCGCATTCAAAAACAAAAAACCAACTGTCAAATTAATCAAAACAAAAAACCTAATGTCAAAAAACCATCAAAACCAACTGTCAATCATATGATTTATTATGACAATAGGTCAAAAACCAACTGTCAAAACCTAATGTCAATCACATGATTTATTAAACAGGAAGTCCCGCCTATACAGGAAGTCCCGCCTATACAGGAAGTCCCGCCTACACCGGAAGTCCCGCCCACACCGGAAGTCCCGCCCACACCGGAAGTCCCGCCTACACCGGAAGTCCCGCCCCCTATACCGGAAGTCCCGCCCCTATACCGGAAGTCCCGCCCCCTATACCGGAAGCCCCGCCCACCTGTCAATCAATCAAATTTTGACATTTGGTGCAGTATACTTACTACTCACAGGGCCATACAAAAAAAAAAAAAACTTTCTGAAACGTATTTGAATCCTGTGCATTTGGCACAGGAATATACTTACGTCCGACTCTTTTTTTTTTCTTTCTTTTTTTTAACTTTTGGCCATGTTTAGCATGAGAATCCAACTCTTTAACAGTGTAAATTAGTCAGAATGCATGAAATAGCATTCTTAAAATTTTTTTTTTTTTTTAAATAAAAAAATGCAACCACATGCATGCTAAAACTAGGGTTGCCACCCGTCCCGTAAAATACAGAATCGTCCCGTATTTACAAGCAAAACGATGTGTCCTGTATCAAACCAATACGGGGTGCATTTTGTCCCATATTTTACTTAGGTCCACACATAGTTCAATAAACACATACGGATTTTGCAGTGTGGAGAATACTGATAGCAAATATAAAGAAATCAATTTCAGAATTAGTAGTAGGCCTACAGGAGCTCATTTGTGCGTGATTGCGTTTTAGCGGCTTTGTTGCCATAGTGGCGGGAGAACATGCGCTGTGCCGTGTGCCGTGCCATGTCGACCTCGCGTCGCGTCCACCATTTGAATGCAAGAGGATCTCCAGATATAGAGCTGAATATCAAAAAGGTATCAATGGGTCTGTCCAGTAACTCACGATGAACCTCAGGCCAACTGCACACTTTATGAGAAGCATTTCAGTTGCTCAGACTGATCTGACTTAAAGCAGCAGCGCCTATAAAGGTATAGGCCTATATTTTTTTAATGGATAATATTTTTTGAACTCTTTGTATTTTTAAATTAATATAATATTCCATACATTATCAGAGCTTCGCAGACAGAATTATTATTTTTTAGAGAGGTTAATTAATATATTATAGCCTAATAAATGTTATTATTAATTTATAATTTAGCTAGGTTATATTAATCATACAAAATAGATAATCCTGTCATATAAAGTTTATGACATTTAAAAAATATTTAGATTAAAATGGGACAAATAATTACATGATAATATAGTTGTCACGGTCGTGAGGTGCAGCAGAGAAGAAGCGATTCGGGACTTCCACAAATAATGGGTTTTACTTCAGATACACCGTCAAACAGAACACCAAACAACACTTAACATAACGTAGAACAGACAAGGAATGAATGAACACGAAGGAACTAAATACAAACACTGATGACTTACTAACGAGGGGCACAGGTGATACAGATAAGGATAACTAACACAGCTGAACAGAACTAGACTAACTAGGGTAACCAAGGGAACAGAGAAAGTGGCGGGAAACATAGACAAAGGAACATGTGACAAAAGCAAACAACACAACAGAAGCACAGATATGTGACAATAGTCATAATTTAAGTAAATTAATACAAATAAAAAAACATTTTTGAAATTCAAAAAAGTGATTACTGGTTCAGAATGACTGCTTAAAGGGACAGTTCACCCAAAAATGAAAATTCTGTCATCATTTACTCACCCTCAAGTTGTTCCAAACATGTATACATTTCTTTGTTATGTTGAACACATTGGAAGATTACTATGGAAGTCAATGGTACCCCCAAAGCAGCCTGGTTACAAACTTCAAAATATCTTCTTTTGTGTTAAGCAGAACAAAGAAACTCATACAGGTTTGGAACATCATGAGGGTGAGTAAATGATGACAGAATTTTCATTTTGGGTGAACTATCCCTTTAAAGTGCACCAAATAGGCTACTAAAGTGTTCTTTAGAAATAAATAAAATAATCAAATGTTAAATCATATCAAATGTGTTTGTTCTGTTGCAAGTTCACATACTTGATCTCATGTTTTCTTATGGTTTATTTGTTGAGCTGTCAAGTTGTCAATGTTGAAAAAATCATTTCATGACGTATTCTTTATTTCTGTCCTTTATGCAATTGTTTTTTAGAGGGGGCGGGGGTTTAGGTGGGTAGTCGTGAATGGGTGTCCCTTATTCTGCCACACTGAAGGTGGCAACCCTAGCTAAAACCTTCTCAGAACACATTAGGAATGGTAGCTACTGACTTTCAGACAGTGACATTTTTGCAATTGTATTTATTTATTTAAAAATGTTGAATTATTTTTTCAATTTTACACTAAAAATGCTGGGTTGTTGCAACCCATGTTTGAGTCAAATATGGTCAAACCCAACCATTAAATCATTTTTACATTCAATTTAAACCCAATGGTTGGGTTTGTCCATATTTGACCCAAACAACTCAGTATTTTTTTTAGAGTGTAGGATAAAAAGAGCATTTAACTTTAGATATTGGAAAACCACAAAAAGTCAAATCTGTGCTTTGATGAGTAAATTAACCTTGGGTGGCCCATCAGTGGTGGGGGATTTGATGAATTTGACATGCTTGTCACCCCAAGGCAAAGCTATTTGAATCGACACCTGCCTCACAACAGCCCAGACTCAAGTGTGTATGGAAACAATCACAACGCCTGTATAAATACACTGGATCTCCAGCTGTGATGCACTGATTTTTTTAAAGAAGCAAAGGAAAAAAATGATGAAATGAATATGAAGAGACAGCTGTGTGTCTTATGTTGTTGAAGCTAATAGTGTACACAAATGATGCATGACGAGACAAAGGTCAGATGGTGTCCCTTTCGCATAAATAGACAAATTTGCAATCAAAATTGCGTTCCATAAATTGTTTATTGAAAATGAATTATGATTATTTGTATACTGGTCATTCCTGTTATGTAGTCCGTCTGGAATTCTATAGCTTTATGCTTGTAATTTAGGGAAATATTCCTATGAAAGGATAAACTTGACTTGATTATTTCCACATTTTATTCTAAACATAGTGGTAAGAAAATGAACAGAGTTTCAGAAGAATACCTGAAGCTTAGATTTCTGATCCAGGATGGTTAAAAATGAGATAACCTATCTGCCAGTGTTGCCAGTTCGCGGGGCTACTTTTAAATGGTTGCAACACCCCAAAATTAATATAATGATTTGAAAATAAATCTTCCAATTTATGTTAATAATTTAATATTTTATCTGATACATAGTATATCGAGACACATGATAGGGACATAAAAATGTCCTACATAACAGGAATGAGCCTTGTATTGTATCTTAATAACCACAAGCATTTTGCATTAGGCATCTGTCAGCATGGCCTTTTTCTCATTATGATCTTCATTGTCACTGTGAGGAAATGGCAAGCATAAAATGTCAAACAGTGAGTGAATAATGTGGGATGATGAACCGCAAATCTAAGTTGTACATATGCCTAAAGCATCAGCCCACAGTCCAATGGAGAGTAAAACTTCCTCAGTATTGTTTAATTACAGACTTTAATTAATCTTCATAACCTGCTTTGAAAGGGTTTTGCTAATAATTTCCACACATTTGATGATGTAACCTGTGAAATCCTTTTAATTACAGAAGGCAAAGGATCACCAATAGATTTATATCATTGATACATTGCAGATTAGTTAAACACTGCATGGGCTGGTTGATGTTTGGTATCCAGTCGGTAGCACTGTCTTTATTGTCTCGCTAACATCTGGTTACAGCCAATCATTTCATTAAGTAGCTTATTAATGGGGCAGCTCTAAGACTAAAGGCCCTTTCACACTGAGCGTGATGCGATAAAGCGTAGCGAATCGGCGACAAATGGTGCTTTCACACCAAACGCGAAAAGATTGATCGCCTTCGTCTAATTCACGTCTGCATGATAGGTGGCGGTGACCGAGAATTCCTTTTCCTTTGTGTATGTATCGTAGTTTTTCCATTTGAATTTAACCTTGTCTACTGCACAACATTACAGTACAACGGTTTATTAATATAAATTTGTTCCTGCATCAGAAACCCAAACTATATATAATGCTTACACGACCTTACAATAATTATTTTATATAATTGTATATAATTATTTAATATAATTATTACAACCATACAATTACAACAGAGCTACAATTAGCATGAAACATAATTTATGGGATTATTACTGTTTTTGCTAAAAACCCACTTAAAACCATCATTTAGTGCTTGTAATAACTTTTTTTTTTGTAATAACTTGTAATAACCAATTGCGAAAGTGAATTTTAAATATACATTGGGTAGACATGCATTATTTTTATATAATGCACTAAACGGTATGTCTGCTTAGCATTTCTCATGTAAACGTCCTTTATTGTTATAAAAATACCACAAGCCACATAAAAAACATGTACAGAACATACAGTGCATCCGGAAAGTATTCACAGCACTTCAAATTTTGTTATGTTACAGCCTTATTCCAAAATGGATTAAATGCATTATTTTCCTAAAAATTCAACAAACAACACCCCATAATAACAACGTGAAATAAGTTTGTTTGAGAAGTTTGCATGTACATGTACATAAGTATGCATCAGCCTCTTTAAGTGGTGCTCCCTCAACTGGATCTCCCAGGCTTGAGTTACCACAGCTAAAGTGCCAAATTTCCTGCTCAATTCCCGTATCAATACTTTGTTGAAGCACCTTTGGCACCAATTACAGCCTCAAGTCTTTTTGTGTATGATGCTACAAGCTTGGCACACCTATTTTCGGGCAGTTTCTTCCATTCTTCTTTGCAGGACCTTCCAAGCTCCATCAGGTTGGATGGGGAGCGTAGGTGCACAGCCATTTTCAGGTCTCTCCAGAATCGGGTTCATGTCTGGGTTCTGGCTGGGCCACTCAAGAACATTCACAGAGTAGCCACTCCTTTGTTGGCTGTGTGCTTAAGGTCGTTGTCCTGTTGGAAGATGAACCTTCATCCCAGGCTGAGGTCCAGAGCTCTCTGGAGCAGGTTTTCATCAAGGATGTCTCTGTACATTGCTGCATTTATCTTTCCCTCGATCCTGACCAGTCTCCCAGTTCCTGCTGCTGAAAAACATCCCCACAGCATGATGCTGCCACCACCATGCTTCACTGTAGGGATGGTATTGGCCAAGTGATGAGTGGTGCCTAGTTTCCTCCAGACAAGACGCTTGCCATTCAGGCCAAAGAGTTCAGTCTTTGTTTCATCAGACCAGAGAATTTTGCCTTTTGGCAAACTCCATGTGGGCTGTCATGTGCCTTTTACTGAGGAGTGGCTTCCGTCTGGCCACTCTACCATACAGGCCTAATTGGTGGAGTGCAGTAATCTGGAAGGTTCTCCACAGAGAAACGCTGGAGCTCTGTCAGAGTGACCATCGTGTTCTTGGTCACCTCCCTGACTAAAGCCCTTCACCCACGATCGCTCAGTTTGGCCGGGCGGCCAGCTCTAGGAAGAGTCTTGGTGGTTTCAAACGTCTTCCATTTACGGATGATGGAGGCCACTGTGCTCATTGGGACCTTCCATGCTGCAGAAATGTTTCTGTACCCTTCCCCAGATCTGTGCCTCGATACAATGTCCCGGAGATCTACAGACAATTCCTTGGACTTCATGGCTTGGTTTGTGCACTGAAATGCACTGTTAACTGATATAGACAGGTGTATGCCTTTCCAAATCATGTCAAATCAACTGAATTTACCACAGGTGGACTCCAATCAGAAAACTGCACCTGGAAGAAAACAGACACACAGCACTCTATATACTGTTTCAAGCTCTTCAGATTGCATAATTCAGTGGAAAATTAAAATTATATTCTGTATAAAGATATATCATGTAAAATTTGCCCTTTTGTGCAACAGCAGCAGCTCCAGCCGCGTGATCTAAAGCTTAAGTCTAATTGGATGGCCCATTTCATCGTGGGGTGATGGGGGAAAAAATCAACACACTGGTAGAAAAGAAAATCACGCTTGGTTGGAATACTGTATATTTAGACATACTACATATTTGACATGCTGTTTTCACACACTAGAAAGCACATTCAGACAGAGGGATATAGACTTGGAGTTGGGCTTTTTTTTAACCTAGCAATGACTTAGCATACTCCAGCAATGCCTAGCAACTACCCAGAAAACTCAGAACAACCACATACTGTAGCTATAGGCTATGTATAGCAACACCCTGGCAACCGCCTACAACATCTTAACATTTTTGTACAGGCTAGCACAGTCTCACAATTTCTTCATATATTTTTTGCTGGTTAAATCCATAAAAAGGGATTGGCGAGTCATAGAGACTGTACTTCTCTGCTTTGAATAGAAGCACAGAGCAGGTAATGTGTCTGTCTGGCTCATTGTCTGAATTGGGGGGCTGGTCTTGGTACAGAGATTCCGTCCAAGTAGGTTGTGGGCCCTGTGCCCACACTAATCATGGGGTCATTTTGCCCACTGCTGTGTCTCCGCCTGTGGGTTGAACTGCACCATTTGTAACCCAACAGAGCAGGAAATTTGGCACTTTAGCTGTGGTAACTCAAGCCTGGGAGATCCAGTTGAGGGAGCACCACTTAAAGAGGCTGATCAAATTGGGCCCCTTTAGAAATGAAGGCCAGGGAGACCTGAAAGGTGGGGGGGAAGGGGGGAGGTGTCACTGTGATGCATGACGAGGGGCCTCCTCGTGGGTCGGGACGTGGACGACTTCATACAGAGTTATTGATTGCCTGTGGTCCTCCTATCAGCCTGTGATTGATGGTCCTCTTTCTAGAGGTTGAAGTATCAGTGCTGGCTTCTCCTCACTGCTTCGAATTATGATGTTTGCCCGGGCTAGTCATATGAGAGAAACTGCTAAAGAGAGAGATTGTGAAGGAAAGAAAGAGACAGGGAGGGTAAAAAGAGATGATCAAGGTGCACAGTAAGAGGCAGCGGCATCTTCTGACGGAGTCTTCCTGGGTTGCACATGGAAAGTGAACAGCATGGCATCTGGCGTCTCCTCCGGTGTGAAAACTGAACCACGGGGAAGGGAGGGACCTAATGAACACCACGGGAGCTTCATAACAAACCAGAGAAACAGAGAAGCAGCCATGAATATTTCAGCTTTCTGCAGCTCTTCAGGTATAGCGCTCTATCTCTGCAGGCCACACAGATAAGCACACATACACTGTAGAGGTTGGGCAGCAGCCCCTGTTGGTGAGTGTTGTCCCCAGTGAAGTGTGAAAGGCTGCTGAAATTGATTGACAGAGAAGAAAATGCTTGTCAATGTTTGCCAATAATTGGATGTTATAATGGGAGTTGAATGCTGTAACTTACCGGACATCCAGTCAAGCAAAGAGAGGATGGAAGCTCAGGAAAGACTTTAAGTCAGTGTTGATTGATGAAGAGAAGAGTAGAATGGATTGATGGCTTGCATTTGTATGTGGCATGCAACAAATCTATGAACCGATAGGTCTAAATTGGGTCTTAGCAACACCTTAGGTTCAGCAAAGAACTGTTTTCAATAACTTTTAGCGGTATAGAGTTCTTAAGGTGGCTCTTTGGAGAACTTTTGTGGAACTTAAACATGTTCTCCAATGACATCAGGCAAATTAATAGATGATAAAATGATTTTGTAAAAATCTCTTAGGCTACATTCACACTGTCTGTATTTTGGAATGGCCTGGAATGGTCTCAAAATGTCCTGTTCACACAGCAGCTTACAATGGTGGCTCAAGGAGTGTGTATGAATGTGCAACGTGAGTGAAGCCCATATTATATTCATGAATATCATCTTTAACCACAGTGACAGTGACTAAAGGAATATCAAATTAACTTCCATAAAACTGCCAAGTCTTCTCACATTTGAAACAACAAGAGTGCCAACGACCTTACCTTAGCCCGATTCACAAGGGTAAGCTAGAAAGCAGAAAGCTACCAGTACCACTCAAATTATAACACATTAGTAATGTGTTATAATTTCAGTGGTACTGGTAGCTTTCTGCGGGAAATTCGAGCATGCCGCCGTTCGTTTTTGCATCATTACGTCACGTCTAGTAGTATCGCATGTGAGGATGCTGCAGGTGGCGGATCATTTAGAGCATTTTCTCACAGCAGCTGGAATAATTAAATTTATAATTTTGATGGCAGATTGTAATCCAGAAAGGTCCAAACGACATCAACAGTAACAACTGGAGATTAGACAATTCGAGATTAGACTGTACAGAATATGAAATCTACACACACTAAATACACATAGTCACGCAATGCTGATGTTGTTAAAGGATTAGTTCACTTCAAAATTAACATTTCCTGATATTTTACTCACCCCCATCTCATCCAAGATGACATGTCTTTCTTTCTTCAGTCGAAAATACGTTTTTTGAGGAAAACATTCCAGGATTTTTCTCCACACCAGTGACTTCCATGGCAACCAAGATGTTGAAGGTCCAAATCAATGCAGTTTCAAATCGCTTTGAAGGTCTTCAGATGCTCTGCGCGATCCCAGACAAGGAATAGGGTCTTATCAAGTGAAAAGATTGGTCATTTAAATACATAAAAAAAATACATATATACTTTTTAACTTAAATTGCTCATCTTGCGCTGCTCTGCGACGTGCCAAGGATTGAGCAATCACGTCGTAAAGGTCACGGTAGACGTAAGTAGAAGAACCGCTCCCGTGTTTACAAAGCGCTCGTGCGAAGACTAATATAAACATCCTTTAGCCAAATATTTAAAACAACGATGTCGGACGTTTAAGATGGAGTGTTTTTTGGTAAAGGGTATTTGTATTAGTCCTCCCACATTTGCTTGGGGCAGTTCTTCCGCCTACATCTAGCGTGATCTTTCCGACATGATTGCGCACGTCACAGAGCAGCGCAAGATGAGCAATTTAGGTTAAAGTATATTTATTTGGATTTTTTTTTTTTATATGACCGATCGTTTCACTAGATAAGACCCTATTCCTCGTCTGGGATCGTGCAGAGCCTCTGAAGCCCTTCAAAGTGCTTTGAAACGGCATTGATTTGGTAGCCTGGATGCCAGCTGAATTTAGCCCTGCCCACAATATTTGAGGTCATATTGCATTACTGTTGAACCCAATCACTGCACAATATTTTGTAAACCTCAACAGCATGTTTATTGCTTTGTAGCTCGATGGTTTAAAACTAGACCTATGTTACATGCGCAAATCGGTGGGCGGGGCTAAACAGGCAGTGATGAAGTTGGCGTTGATCTTCTTCTGCAGAGGCTGTGTTTCACCACACTATGTCGTCAAGGTGTGGCATATTCTGAAATCGTTTTCTGGGCCTGGTGTAGGGGTGCACGATATATCGATTCAATATCGTTATCGCAATATCACGTTGCCCGATATTATATCGTAAGTCTCGCGATAATTATGCGATATTTTGTTTATGACAAAATGAGACGCGTTTCACTGTATATACATTCTTTATCGGAACTTTTCTTTTTAAAAAACGGGTCCCTCCTACTCGCTCCAAAGCTAACCGTCACTCTCTCTCTTCTCCCTCGCTCTACACACACACACACACACACACACCCTTGTCGGGCCGGCTCGACGCACACACCAGCGCACAACAAAACAAAGTGAAAGAAAAGAAAGGACCTAAAGAGAGAGCGAAGGGAGCAAGTGGAGCAAAAGAAAGAACACAAAAGTAAGAAAATGAGTGTTGCTCAGGGAGAAGACGAAATAGTTAAGAACCACCACGAGCCACTTTACGATGGGTGGTTTTGCATTAATTCATTATTTTTATTTCTCTCCATCATTATTTACTCATCTAATGTTCTTAAAACCTGTATTCATTTATTCTGTTTAACAGTTGAATACCAGATGGTAGCCATTGACATCCATATGATTATTTCCTACAATGGGGACCAGCAACTGTTGGTTTCCAACATTCTTCAAAATATATTTTATGTCCAACAGAAGAAAGAACTTTATTCAGGTTTAAAACAACTTGAGCGCCAGTAATTGATGACAGAATTAAAAATTTTGAGTGAACTCTCTCTTTAATTTTACATTTATTCATACACTTTCATGCTGTACTGCTCTGAGCTGCCACTGTAAATCTTTATATATATTTATTTTATATTATACTATACACTAGGAATGTGTACAAGGTTTTTTTTAAGTAAAGTTTTAAGTTTTAACTAAGGTTTTTCCAAGTCTTTTAAGTAAAATAAAAAAAGAGTATTGCAATAAAAAAATAATTTATAATAAAAATAATAATAACTCTTTCTGTTCCTGTCTGCTAAGAATAGAATAGCAAAAAACTGATGTGACAAGCCATCAGAACCGAACTGAACCAAAAACGTGGTTAAAAACCGAGGTATGTATTGAACCGTGGACTAACTGTATTGTTGCATCCCTACTGTACAACCAAACATGATTATTATTTATTTATTCATGTTGTACCAGTCCAATATGACTGTCAGTTGAAATAAACTTTGTGTTGTAAGAACTTGTTTTATTTGTTATGAATCTATTTTGATGCATTTTCCGTAACTTTTGTAATTTTACATAGGTTTAAAAATAATGAAATTAATATCGATATCGCAATATTCATTATATATACATTTTTGTGAATATCGTGCACCCCTAGCCTGGTGTCTATAAAAGCTTTTCTTTGACTAACAAGGACGTTTTCAGCTCTGAAATTTACAGGATATGCTTATATTACCATGACCTTTTATATATCAAAAGCTCAAGGAAAGTTGATTTCTCAATTCATGACCCCTTTAAGCTTTTTTGCAGTTACATAATAAGAAGCTTAAGATTCGTTTTTTTTAGATAAGCTTTTAAAATAACTTTTTAGGCGACCTCAGTAGTACCGTTGCCTCACAGTAAGAAGGTTGCTGGTTTGAGTCCCAGCTGAGTCAGGGGGCCTTTCTAATGACATGCAGGACAGCTGAATTGGCAACACTAAATTGCTGGCAGGCCCCCCCCCCCCCCCCCCCCCAATAAAGGTCTAGGAAATTATACAAATGCAGCAACATCTAATAAATAAATGAATAAATAAAATGATCTATGTAAATAAATAAATAAATGTAAATGTAATTTATACTCACAATACTGACACTGAAATGACCCTGTCTGCTGGGTCATGATGTTGCCATTGCCAGAGGTAGAGACACTAGATGTCTCTCTAAGATAGATAAGTAACATTAAATCTTTGCAACAGTGCAGACTTTGGATGTAGTGACAATCACAATACCATCTGTTGCTCTGTTAGGGTCATTATCGTCTGAGTCAAAAACAAAACAAAACACTGACAATGCAACTCAAAGAAATCAAGCTGTCTGTCCTAACCCTCCTTTTACCTTGTGCCTGCACTGTAGGTAGAAACTCTATCACACTATTATATAGCCTGAAGTCTGGTGTCATGCCATGTTGCACCTATTACAGTACAGGTGTCCAAACAGTTGCCTGTTTTATTCTGTCATCTGCTAGTGATATTGCATGTCTTCGCCCATGGGTCACCTCAGCCAAGCAACAACGAGGTGAGATTAAAGCAACAGTCAGAAGCTAAACGTGGTGGGATATTGTACAATATTGTGTTACTTTTTGTTGATGAATAATACATAAAACAGAGAGATAACCTAACTGTAGGCAGTAACTAGCACAGTCTCCTTCCTCTGTGACGGGAGGCTATGACTGATTGATACCTGAGCATGTAGAGGCAGCGGCGAACTGTAAGTTGCAGTTACAGTAGTTTACTTGCATGGTTTGGGCTTTTACCTTTTGTTTGAAAGTTTTGGATCTTAAAGCAGGTGTTCATAGGTTATTGTGGAGTTTGAGAAACTGCAGAAACTGCAAAAACTTGGCAAGCATTAGAGCTATGCGTGGTACTGGCAGTATTGCATTTGACGATGAAAACATTTCTTTCATTGCCTTGACTATCTTAGTAAGGGCAGGGCTAGATAACCAAATTTGGGTGATTTGCTTACTTGCAGGTGTGGGCTTGGCTGCAATTTGTTATTTTGAATGTGTATATCTACATGTGCCTGTGTGTAATAGATGTGTCAGGCACAACAAGAATTTTATAGGGTTCTGATTTGCATCTAAAGTGAAAGGTAAAGATCAGTTACATGTTTTTGATTCAATGACAATAAATGACCTTGGGAAGTAGTTGGTAGTTAGTAATGGCTGGGTATTTTTGCAATACGTCTATGAATAATATGTGAGGTTAAATGTAACATGTTTGGAGTAACGAAACGTGTTGGATAAAAAGTTATGTGTGGAGTGCTATTGTTGACATCTTGTGCATATGTATAATGTATATTCATAAAACGATGCTTGGATTTTGTTGGATTTTACTTTGCCCTGCAAAGGTTAAACTGAAACTTCAACCCGCTCACAGCCTTGTAAATTAGCTCAGGTCTCTTGTCTTTCTTTCCCTGGCAGTCCTGGCTCCTGTTTCCTTACTCTCCTCAAGTTGCTTCGACTTTTGTTCTTTAAAAAGGTGAAATAAGGAGACAAGCCTTACCATAGTGCAAAATGTATCATCTTGAAATGTTTCAGAGTGCTGAGCACTTTCATGAAGTTGCTCTCTGGATGCAAAGCAGGCAGAGATGACATCTGGCCAAAACAGGTATGCAAATGTAGGGTGAATTCACTATTGCACTGTTTACAATTGCACCACTTGGTATTTCAGTGCAAAACACTGCACCCGCAGTTTAGCTAGGTGCTAAATGCTCTAAAATAGTGCTGCACAATATTACAATTAAGCCTTTGTCATTCTTCCAATGGCAAACCACTTCCTTTTTTAATCAAATTAGCCTCATTATGGATTGTACCATATTCACAAAGATCGTTGCCGTTTGCGATTATTACTGTGGTAAACAGAATTTTATTAATAAGAGATTTTTGTGTACATTCTGTTGTGATGGCAGCAAATCAGATGATTGTTATAACCAGGCATATCCAGATGTGTTGTAGTACACAATTTTAGCCTTTTTACTTTACCTGATTTGCATACATTCTTTAGTTAACCAGATGCTAAACCAGTGCAGGCAGCATGTGCAAATAACATGGTACCAGCTCTTATTCTTTGTGAATTCTCCCTTGTGTGTCTAGCAAAATTTTGCTTTGAGTTAATAATATATCCTTATATTGCCTACCATTAATATGGTACAAAATAAATGCAAACATACATAGCCTTCTTCACTTTTGATTTCTTCAAGGTGAGTGTTGCTGCCAACTGCACATCAACTGTGGCCCTCAAGGTCCACTTTACTGCAAAGTTTATCTCCAACCCTAATCAAACACAACTGAACGAGCCAATCTTCAGTCTTCAGGATTCCTACACTCTAAAAATGCTGGGTTGTTTCAAGCCATTTTTGTGTCAAATATGGACAAACCTAACCGTTGGGTTTAAAACTGTATAAAAAATTTAAACCAATGGTTGGGTTTGTCCATATTTGACCCAAACATGGGTTGAAACAACTTTATGTGACTTTATATTCGCAGCTGTTCACGTCATCTGAGAATTATGTGTTTTTATGGCACCACTATCAACGCCTAAACTAATCTGCAACGGTCAGGTGGTACAGTGGTCACGTGGTACAAGTACACTTTAAAAAATGCTGGGTTCAACCTGTTGGATAATTTTAGTGGGTTATTTATAATATTTTTACCTAGCTGCTCGGCCATTTTTACTCTCAATACAAATTATGAACCCCCGGGCCCTCACATACCTACCCAGCGCTGGGTCAATGTAACCCAATGTTGGGTAGTCTGTGCCAAACCGGATAAAACTGGATACATTTGTCAGCTGTCATTTTGTTCTCTGTTCTGAGAGAAAAACTTCCTGAATGAAATTAAGGTCTGTATTACATTGTATTCTTATCAAACTATTACTCTACATTACAAATAGGAAAACGTCTGTAATCTAACATTTTACCTTTTTTGTTTACATCTACATCGCAGTTAATGTCTGTCATATACATCGTGTTTACTTCAGAAACGTCATTCTATGCCCTGAAAAATTATCTTAGAGAGGAGCATTTTCCTAAATATATGCACTATTGCATATACCATACACTCACCTAAAGGATTATTAGGAACACCATACTAATACTGTGTTTGACCCCCTTTCGCCTTCAGAACTGCCTTAATTATACGTGGCATTGATTCAACAAGGTGCTGAAAGCATTCTTTAGAAATGTTGGCCCATATTGATAGGACAGCATCTTGCAGTTGATGGAGATTTGTGGGATGCACATCCAGGGCACGAAGCTCCCGTTCCACCACATCCCAAAGATGCTCTATTGGGTTGAGATCTGGTGACTGTGGGGGCCATTTTAGTACAGCGAACTCATTGCCATGTTCAAGAAACCAATTTGAAATGATTCGAGCTTTGTGACACGGTTCATTATCCTGCTGGAAGTAGCCATCAGAGGATGGGTACATGGTGGTCATAAAGGGATGGACATGGTCAGAAACAATGCTCAGGTAGGTTGTGGCATTTAAACGATGCCCAATTGGCACTAAAGGGCCTAAAGTGTGCCAAGAAAACATCCCCCACACCATTACACCACCAGCAGCCTGCACAGTGGTAACAAGACATCCATGTTCTCATTCTGTTTACGTCAAATTCTGACTCTACGATCTGAATGTCTCAACAGAAATCGAGACTCATCAGACCAGGCAACATTTTTCCAGTCTTCAACTGTCCAATTTTGGTGAGCTCGTGCAAATTGTAGCCTCTTTTTCCTATTTGTAGTGGAGATGAGTAGTACCCAGTGGGGTCTTCTGCTGTTGTAGCCCGTCCGCCTCAAGGTTGTGCGTGTTGTGGCTTCACAAATGCTTTGCTGCATACCTCGGTTGTAACAAGTGATTATTTCAGTCAAAGTTGCTCTTCTATCAGCTTGAATCAGTCGGCCCATTCTCCTCTGACCTCTAGCATTAACAAGGCATTTTCGCCCACAGGACTGCCGCATACTGGATGTTTTTCCCTTTCCACACCATTCTTTGTAAACCATAGAAATGGTTGTGCGTGAAAATCCCAGTAACTGAGCAGATTGTGAAATACTCAGACTGGCCCGTCTGGCACCAACAACCATGCCACGTTCAAAATTGCTTAAATCACCTTTCTTTCCCATTCTGACATTCAGTTTGGAGTTCAGGAGATTGTCTTGACCAGGACCACACCCCTAAAGCATTAAAGCAACTGCCATGTGATTGGTTGATTAGATAATTGCATTAATGAGAAATTGAACAGGTGTTCCTAATAATCATTTAGGTGAGTGTATATTCATTCTATTTTTTTTTCTTTTACCCAGCACCCAGACCCCCCTACAAGGATTGATTTCGGAAGCATTTTTCACCACTTGTAAGTTGACAGGTGTGGTGAGCCATCCCCAAACTGTTCCCACAAAGTTGGAAGCATGAAATGTCTTGGTATGCTGAAGCATTGAGAATTCCTTTTGCTGGAACTAAGGGGCCAAGCCCTACCCCTAAAAAACCCCACCAAATTTTACACTTGGCACAATGCAGTCAGGCAAGTACCATTCTCCTGGCAACCGCCAGACCCAATACTTTTGGTAATATAGTGTATATAAACAGATTTTAAAGTGCAATTGTATTATTTAAAATGAAAATGAAACCTTAGTAGGTTGACTGACCCAGCACAATGTCAAAAAACAACCCAGCAAATGGGTTAATGTATAAAACCCAACAAACTGGGTTACAATAACCCAACATGTGTTCTGTCCAATATTTACCCAGCGCTGGGTTGCCAAATAACCCAGAAATTGTTGTTTTTAAAATGCTTTTAAAAGTGTTTAAGTTAAAATCGCATAATTGTAATTACATAATGGTGTGAACGCACCTAAACTTACAGGTACACTCTAAAAAATGCTGGGTTGTTTTAACCCAATTTTGGGTCATATATGGACAAACCCAGCCATTGGGTTACTTTTTTTAATTACATTTTTAACCCAATGGTTGGGTTTGTCCACATTTGACACAAAATTGGGTTAAAACAACCCAGCATTTTTTAGAGTGTAGGTGAGTTTCATCAAGGTTGGAGCTTAACTTTGCAAGAAAGTGGACCTTGAGGGCCAGAGTTGAGAACCCCTGGGTTAAGGTGTTCTGGAATGTTGCCAGAGTGTGGTGGTTGTTATGATGTTCTGTGCTAGGTGGTTGCTTACTGGCCCAAATTAAAAGAGCTATTCGTTATCATTAATGCAGAGTATGAGCAGCAATAGTGATGCTTGCCTTTGCAAGGTCATTTTAAAAATGCATACGCTAATGCATCTCATAATCTCTAAGTACCTCAGGTAGGGGAGGTCATGTTACATACTCACACCCAATGTCTTGTAATTTGTGTGTGCTAAGGTGGGCTAATCTTATCTTTCGGGTTCTCCTCCATGTGTCTCCCGTGTCATGGAGTTTTGTAACATATATAAGCTTAATTCATTATTGAACATGTCTGGAAGTTCCTTGGGTACTTTACATTGAGCTCTACATGTGCTCAGTTACATGCTACGTGGCCTCACTGTTTAGAAGGCTAATCACCTGGCATAACTAATGACCGATAATGTCCTATCATGCTCAAATTACATTTTATAACAGATTTGTTTTTTTAACTTGGTGGTGCAATATATGCATTTTTTTTTTACCAAAAGCAGGTAGGCCAACATGCTCCCTTTGAGTGCCTAGTATATCCTGAAACATAGTAACTTAATTGCCACTTTCTACAAATGGGTGCAAAATATGAATTGAACTTGAAAATTGGCAAAAGGAACCAATGCCAACAGACAAATTTTGCAGGAGTAGATAATAGGATTGCAGATTTAGCCTAGATTAAAATGTCCCTCAGTAGGGAGCTAATTAGTTTGGGACCAAGCGTTGGTTTGTAGTGGTTGAAAAAAACATATATTTCAGTTTGATAATTTTCTTAAGACATTAGCTTAATTAGGTAATGATTGACTGGGTTGAATGATTGAGCGAATAATAGAAAGAAAGAAAAAAACAGCCATTACTACAATTGAAAAAAATGGAAAGAGTTTATTTACTTGTCCTTCCACCATGTACAAAATGAATGAAAAAGAAATGGTCCAAATAATGTTACAAATTTAAGGAATCTTCCAACATACATAATCTTTTATTCTAAATAAAATGGAATGTGTGCCTTTTTTGCTTACAAAAGTAATGAGGCAAGGCTGGGTTATGTAAATACTAAACACTGCACGAAAAGCTTTCTTTGATGTAAAACACCTAACAAAGGATAAGGATGCTTCCTAAGCTACTCTGTCTAGTTACGTTTTTTGGGTTAGAGAGGTAGTCCCCCTGGCGTTATATTCTTAGTTGTTCTAACTAGCTTTGGCACCTTTATCAATGAGTATCTAAATGAGGAAAGGCTCATGGCGTAGTTCACTAATTCCTCTTAATCCCAACATATCTTCTGCTGCTTAGCATTGTTTCTGGTGCCAGACATGGCTTGCTGAGATTAGCTTTAGCTGTGGTGAACTCCTCCACAAGTGTTCACACACCACGACCGCCTCAACAGAGTCAATATGGACTTATTCAACAAATTATTCATCGACCATTTAAGAAAAGAATGTAAGTGACATGTTGACCTATGCCATTTTCTTCTTGAAAGTAGGTTTAATTGCAGTTAGAGTAAAGAAAGAGCTGGTTGAACTTTCACCCGGTAGGGTCACAAATAGTGAGTCTGTTAGAGAGACAGTATAATAAGATCAGTAATTACTAACAGTACTTACAGAATTACAAGTTTTCTTACCTATTGTTTGTAACATTGTTAACTAATGTGTTCTTCTTACTTCTTTTAAACTACATTTTATTAAGTATTTATGTCTGATATTACTGGCATGGCGCCCTAGCGTCTATATTGCTACGGGCAGGTAAACTCATGGCAATTATATAAGAGAAGTCATGGCAAATTTTGTTTTTATTTCCATTTTATTTTAATGGAATCCGCAAACAGTGACTGAATGTTGTAAAGCTGAAAGCAATACAATAATCGATTTAATGATAAATGTATTTCAATCTGAGCTGTGACTTTGATAATCTGGTTTATTTATGATCATTTTGTTTGGGCTTGTAGAAGTTCTCAATCAGGGTTCCAGACTGCGACCAAATGGATGCATTGCAACCTTTTTCCTGCTGGTGCGACTAACTTTTGTTAGAGGTTGCACCGGTGTGAACTCCACAGTACCCAACTGATAAGAGCTGCCATTTCTGTTACATACGAGAAATTGTCACAAAATGGGAAATAACAGGCGGCAGGCAGAGATACAAGATCCAAATGCAGGGGATTTTTATGAAAATAAACAATAAAAACAAACAGGAACAAAATAACACTGAGGGAAAACACAAAGAAAACACGGGGAACTGAGAACTGAGAATACCTGCATAACAGCAAACAACGACCGACAGAGAACAATTGAATCACTGGGGTATACACACAAAGGGGACAAGATAACAAGGGGGAGTGGCTAATAGGAGACACCTGGGGAAACCTAATCAACATCAAAAACTACAAAACTCCACAGGAAACAGGACACAGAAAAGAACACAGACAATGCACAGATAAACTACAACATAAAAGTCCCACAGAGTGCCAGACACTGAACAGATGTGACATTACCCCCCCCCCCCCCCCCCCCTCAAAGAACCAATCACGGTGGGAGGTGAAGTGGTGGCGTAACAGGGGGAGGGAGGGAGGGTTTCAGGAGCGGACACTGGAAGCAGTTTGGGACCTGGGGCGGATCGGATGGCCTGGATGGAACAGGCTGGTCTGGTAACTTGGCTGGCACAGACTGTTCAGGTGGTTTGGGTGGCACAGGCAGGTCAGGTGGCCAGTCTGACACAGACTGGTAGTTGGCTTGTGCTGACAACAGGTCACCAGGCTTGGATACAGACTGGTACGGAGCCCTCTCCGGACTCTGTGCGCGGGCCGGGGCCCTCTCCGGACTCTGTGTGCGGGCTAGCCACAGCAAGGCAATACACCTGGACAACTCTGGACACTCCTCCAAGACGACCGCGGGCTGCTCAGTAACCAGCCCTGAGTCTCCAGAGGAGGCCCTGTGGAACAAGGAACAAAATAGCACTGAGGGAAAACACAAAGAAAACACGGGGAACAAAGAACTGAGAATACCTGCATAACAGCAAACAATGACCAACAACTGAATCACTGAGGTATACACACAAAGGGAACAAGGTTAACAAGATAACAAGGGGGAGTGGCTAATAGGGGACACCTGGGGAAACCTAATCAACATGAAAAACTACAAGAACTACAAAACTCCACAGAGTGCCAGACACAGAACAGATGTGACAGAAATAGCAAACGAAACGAAAGTGGAACGGAACTGCGCTACTCGTTTATCAGCCCGGGGCAATAATATACAGCACAGCACAACACAGGCCGATCTCGATCATGTGACACCGTTACTACTCAGCGCTGGGAGATCCAGTGAGAAAGCGTCAGTCCCCAAATCACCAACATTTACCATGGATTTAATGTAGTAACACCAAACGGTATTGAGGCAGAAATAGTTTTATTTATTATTATTTTTTTTATTTTTTTTACATGATTCATCTCAGGGTTCGTACAACCTTTGAGAGTGAAATTCAAGCACTTTTCAAGGGCTTTCAAGTGCTTCACACTTTTTCCAGCACTAAATATTATCCAATTTTAAAGTTATTTATTTTTAATGTGATGATTTGTAAAACTAAAAGTTTAAAGGTGTAGGAAAACTAACACTTTGTGGCAAACAAGCACTTTTATAAAAAATAAAATAAAAAGACTATAACCAGTAGTTGGCGGCAGAGGAACACTTATTGACCTATTAGCATGTCCAATCTCTTTTCTAAATATATCGAAAAAGTTGGAAGTCAGTCTCATGAAAAACAAGAAAACTTTTCTTAAAATTGTGACGTCTGAAATCTGACGGTCAATTCAATGATACCATAGAATGGTACATTCAATGAGAGTAGAATATTTAAATGTAGGTTTTTGCACATTACTGTAATAAATTTACAAATTGACATTTTATCTGCATATCAAGTCAAACTCAGTGCTTAACTGTTAAATTTCCAATAAACAAACATGTACTATTATTAGTAACTGCTCTTATTAAAAAAACAATGCAAAACAATAGTAATTTTATTATTAAATTAACTTTATGATCATTTTTTTCAAATCAGGTGCTGGCACCACCATCTGTAGAACTTAGTGATGCTCTCAAATGTTAGTCTGGAGCCCTGTGAATGGCTGCTAACTTTTTAGTAGCCAAATTGGCTGGTGAGTAAAAACGTTTATTTCAAACCCTGAATGTTATAACACAGAAATCTTCACCCCTGCCCACAGGGACCCACTGTCCCGCAGAGCTCCAATATCCTCTAAATCACAGGCAGGTGTGCTGAAGCAGGTTGGAAAAAAACTTTGCAGGACAAATTTGCACTTTATAAATAAAATACAGTTATTCAGTCAAGAACACAGAGTGTCTTTTGTCTCTTTGTCTTTTGTTGTTTGATTAACTTTATTATAGAGACGGCAGCAGGAATATTAGGCTGCTGTCACTTTAAGAGCTGCACAGATCCAATATACTGTTACACATGCATTTTCTTTGTCGACTGTTTATGTATCTGTTAAGACATAACCGACTGTGTTTAAGAGGATATTTTGATATATTTTTGTGTGTATTTGTCCATTCAAGTAAAAAAAAAAAAACGTAGAAGAGAACAGTATTGCACACTATACAATACGAGAGGCTGCTTTCTGTGTGCACGTCGTTTTGGGTGTGTCTTTTTGCTCTTCAGTGGTATAAAATCACATTAAAATAACTTTTTGGTGAGCATGCTTTTGATGTGTGCAGGTCTTTTTGTGCTTGAATGGTTTAAATTCATATTAAGATGCACAGAATTGATAAGCAGAATCGAAATGCATGTGTCTTATCGAATACACGGTTCTTGGAAATTTGGAACCGATTCTAAAATGGAACCAGTTTCTCTATATCCAACCCTACTCTTGGTCAGGGGTGTCCAATTCTGCTCCTGGAAGCCACTTTCCTGTAGAGTTTAGCTCCAACACACCTGCCTGGCAGTCTCTAGTTATCCTGAAGATATGGATTAGGTAGTTTATGTGTGTCTAATTAGGGATATAACTAAACTTTGCTGGAAGGTGGCCCTCTAGGAGTCAATACAATGGCAGAATTTGCATTGACCTCCAAGTCATATCTAGAGACCAGAAAGGAGGTGAGCACTTTTGATTTAGGCCAGTGATCAACCACCTAGCAAACATCCAGAACCCCTTAGCCACTGCATAGCAACACCCTGGCAACTACTCTAGCATAGTGCTTTGCACAGGCAAGCACAACTCATGTTCAGAATTTGCATAACTCTGCTACTGGGTTTCTGTTTTTGCATTGTGCCAAATTAAATGTAATGATTTATTTCACTAAGTTTCTGAGGAGGACAGGCAGGTTTTGTTGAGTTACCTCAACATAATGATATCTTTGAAGGAACATAACGTCTGGCCCTTTGGTAAATTGGCTCACTGCCCCCTCAGATCTTTCAATCTTTGATCAGATCTTCCTACTTTTCTCAAACATTGTTTTTTTGTAAAGGGATTCACAAATTCTGATATTAAAACCCTTGAGACGTAAACTGAACCAAAACATTTATGTTTTTTTCATCCTCAGTGACAGGCAAAAATCCAACAGCTTTTGCAAAAGTCTGAGGGATACACTAAGTCAGACATGATACAGGGTATTTTATTAAGTAGGACATGTTACTACTATATATATAGATTTTATTAATCCTGGAGTAACTTTACTGTCAAACAAAATAGTCCTAGCTGTGCTTAGATTAACTAATCCCATACATACATTTAAGTATATATTTGTCATACAGAGGTGTCACATGGTTGTTAAAAGTGTTATCTTGCTTGTACAGGTGTCACAAGTGATGGAACAACTTCTGTGTTAACCACTATAAGTCAAATGGGAAAACAGTGAGTGGGCCGTCTATAACTGCAAAAAAACATTCAGCTCAAGACTCAATATGTGCTCTTTCTCCTCAGGAGATCGTTCGGGAAGATGTTTCCTCGTTCAGGGAAATCCATCGTCTTTGACAGCTTTCCAGATCCATCAGACACCTGGGAGATCGTTGAGACTATTGGTAAAGGGACTTATGGGAAAGTTTATAAAGTGCTTAACAGGGTCGATGGCAGCAAAGCCGCTGTCAAAATATTGGATCCAATCCATGTGAGTAAAACCCTACTAGATCAAACCTGTATGTGGTGTGTGTTTTTAGGTCATAAAGAGAGATGAAGTCATATAATTTTTAAACATAGAGCAAACTCAAAGTCAGATTTGCACAGAAGGGCACGGCCATTAAGGGCAGGGTCATTTTAGGCCCTTCGGGTTCAATCAGTTCACATTTGTCTGCATCTGTATGCATGCATTTGTATGTACCTGTGAGAGTGTTTACGCCTTAAGAGAGGCCTGCAGGCAATTACTGAGCACTGAGAACATCCACTCGCCACTGTCATATTAAGAACAGAACATCTATATCCTGCAGATAATGCCAAAAGGCTCTCTATCCTGCTTGTTATTTCTCCAGCCACACACTCTTTCTTTTAGTGATTTGGCAAATAAAAGGGCCTCTAACAGCACATACCCAGACTAATCATGATGAGATGGCTTTTCAGAAAATGTGCAATTTGTGTTCATTTACTTTTCTCCAGTTCACCCTTTTAAAGTCCTGAAAGGAGGCTTGGAAATATTTCAATGGCCTTTGGCTGCCAGTATATTTAAAATGACTCATCTAGATCAAATAAATCTTGGCTTAATTTAATAGACTGCAGCTGCCATGGTCATTGTACTTCAGATATTCACAAATATTTATTTTTACCCCTTTTCAACTGCAGGAAATGCAGTAATCGTGTAGTAATAGATATATGGAGCACTTTTGAAGCCAAAAGGCATCACAGAAAAGGCCTGTGTACCATATCCATTAAAATTCTACACTCAGAGGTTGTTTTTCCTCCAGGTTTAATCTGTAAACAGTAATTTTCTGATGGTGGAAGACATGGAAGCCAACAAATATTATTTCAATCTATGCCTCATGTGTAGTTCACTGCTGTGGGGCTTTATTAATGCTGACATTTCATGGCCTTTTCTGGCTTTGCTAAATTTAATGAATGAAATGACTAGCAAAATTTTGTTGCATCAGTTACATCAGCAAAAAAAAAAGCCTCCATTTGTGTTTCAGTAAATACTGAATAGTTTAAAAAATGTCTTTATTCACTCAAAAATGAAAATTGATTGTGAAAATGAATTTGAATTTTACATTTATAATTATAGCAACCCATTTAAGAATCATTGACAATGGCTCGCCCTATAAAACAGCAAAGTGTAAAATAGTCAGCCAATTCAATTAATCTGTTTATTTCAGGATATTGATGAGGAAATTGAAGCCGAATATAACATCCTGAAAGCTCTCTCAGACCATCCCAATGTTGTCAAGTTCTTTGGAATGTTCTACAAGAAGGATGTCAAGAACGGGGACCAGCTATGGCTAGTACTAGAGGTGAAGTTCAATTCTATGTCACGCATGTGCATCTCATTATATCACACATGTTAAACTGGGCTTGTGACATTGTCTGCAAAACATTTTAAATGCCCTTATCAATCATGTCTATTATATTTGCAGCAGGAAAACATGCATATGCTAATGTTTTGGTAAATAATAGCAAAGTTGTGTACTGCATGCTATATCATTATCACATGATGGATTTATTGCTGCCAACACAGTGTGGGCTGATGGGATACGTATGAAAGCAGTGAAAATCTGTTTATAGAGGATTAGCAAAATATGCTGTTAATAAAAAGTTAACACCTCTGTAATTTTAGCAGCACATTTAAATTAGAACATACAGAACATTTCTCAAAGCTGTGAAATATAATTTTTTAGAGGGTGAATCTCTCTGTTTTAGGACAATTTTAAGATCTTAAGATTAAGGTCATTTTTAAAATCACATTAGGCCTACATGACCTTTAGTGTTGTTTGACTGCTTGAGAACAGACAAGGAAATGGGATGAGTGTTACATAAGAGACTTAAGTTTCAGCAGTAGGTCTGGACAGAGTTTTTGTGGCAGGACAGGTATGGGAGGGTGGTGATGACTACTAATGTGAGCCGGCTGTGTTCTGCTCAGATGAGCAGGTTCAGATATAAATTCTGCATTCAGACCATAGACTGTATACAACAATGGACGTAGTGTCCATGAGGTCACCAGTAGGTTTTTTCTTAAGAGCATTTTTGAAGCCCAAAGTGGGCGGAGCGGGCCGTCGCCATCTTGGCAGCACGTCAAATCACCAACATTCACCATGGATTTAATTCAGTAGCACCACATGGTATTGTGGTAGAAAGTAAAAAAAAAAAATGTAAATAATTTTTTTTTACATTATTCATCTCATGGTTTGTACAACCTTTTGAGAGTGAAATTCAAGCATTTTTTAAGGGCTTTCAAGTGCTTGACACTTTTTCCCGCACTTCAAATCTCTAAATATTATCAATTTTATGGTAAAACTAAACGTTTAAAAGTGTAGGAAAACTAACACTTTGTGGCAAACAAGCACTTTTATTTTTTTTTAAGTTGGCGTCAGAGGAGCTCTTATTTGACTTATTAGCCATTTCCACTCCCCTTTGTGTTTTTTGACTGTGGTTACGAAAAGTACAATTTATCTGCATATCAATTCAAGCTTCACAGTTAAATTTCCACTAAACAAACATGTAATGCTATTAGTAAATGCACTTATTAATAAAACAATGCAAAACAATAGTAATTTTATTTTTAAATTAACTTTATGCTAAATTTTCCTCCAGTGGTGCTGGTGCCACCATCTGTAGAACTTAGTGGTGCTGGTGCCACTGCTCTCAAATGTTAGATATGAAAATCAATTGTATTAGAAAAAAAATCAATAGTGTGGCCCCAAATTGTATTTAAATAAACCCCCCATATAAAAATGTATTTTAAATAAATAACAGAATTTTAAAATAACACAATAAATCTGTTTAAAAAGGCTCAGAAAACAAAGTGAAAGCTCTATTATTGTCATGTATATGTTTTGTGTTTCTTGTTTGCCTGTGTGCCTGTTCAGTTGACCCAGTTTCCCAAAGTGTCTGATTGTTGTATTCTTGTCACCTGTTGTTCAATTAGTTACCTCGTTAATTATCTCATTAGCTCCTTTGTTTGCCCTGTGTATTTAAGCCCTGTGTTTGGTTCAATTCAGGCCCAATCCACACGAACCCAGAGCTTTCCCTATCCAATCTTTTTTCCCCTCATCTCAAGAAATATCTGCGTACACACGAGAGCACTGAAACCGACTCAAAACGATGTAGTATACATGCCAGGATGGTATGTGGCGCTGTAATTCTGCCACAGAAATACACTAAAAACAGAGAAGAAGAGTTGTGGCTAGAAGGGGTACAGCAACGGTCGGAAGTGAGGCAAAATCTCAATAAATAACTAAATAACAATAAATAAATTTGCTAGTTACCAGATTGTGTTTTATTAACGCCTACACCTACCCCAACCCTAAACCTACCCTTACAATAATGCAACTACAGTAATTAAATGACGCAATATTGATGTGCACATCAGAGTTCTGCACGGGTCCGATTTTGTAAATCCTCACCCGCCCGTACCCGCAGTGCTTAAAACCGCATCCAACCCGTTTTCTGACAGCAGCACTAATTAAAATCCACACCCGACCCGCACCCAAGATAAAATCAGTTTAGCATATCATATTATAGACACACTTACAAAAATGTTTATTGCCAGCACACAGAAGTTATTACACTACCATTAACACAAGGACAACTTCAGCCGAAGCTGTCAAAAGGCTACATCATGAAGAACATGGTTATGTGTCCTTATCATCTCTACGAGGCATATTGTTTGAAAAATACTGTTCTCCTGGGAGGGCGCGCGCACTAATAAACTGATATGGATTTGAAATTATTTTATCAACTTGAAATGCATATTTTTATACATATATATATATATATATATATATATATATATATATATATATATATATATATATATATATATATTAATTTGCACGTGACTGTTTTAAACCCGTGTTTAGACCTGTGTTCTCCCTTATCCGACCCAACCCGCACCCATATCCGACACAGTTAGGATGTTGACAATTATTACTTGGTTAGATTTTTTTATTATATAAAGTTATGATAGAAATTCTTAAATTTGTCTTACCGTTTGAGGCCACTATACAAAAAATAATATCATATTTATAAAGCCATTAGATATTTCTGCATTTTAGCTGAATTGGATTTTTATTTTTGATTAAAATGTAAAGCATGGCATGTTTCTCTCACTCTCCCTTTTTCTCAAAAAACAGTTACCACAAATTACAAAAGCACTTTTCTTCTTTTCCTTCTTTTAAGTTTTTAAATCTGTAGTAGAGGGAGTGATCTTTTTTTCTTTTTTCACGTTTCCCTAAAGAGCTTTGCATTTCTGAATGCAAACTCCTGCATGCAAAATCCACAGTCAGCAATCCAAATGTGGAAGTTAATCCTCTGGCTGGAATCATAGTCGAGCATTCAAGCTGTCAGCAGCAGTCGAAGAGATGGCGGAGCGCAGGGGGGGTTAAATTGCCATGGTTACAGTTGTCCCCTCTGAACTGTAATTTTCTGTATTTCAGTAGGATCTGGAAAGAAGTCACATTGAGTGACCCCTGATTACAGAGAGGACTCGCACAAATTGCGTCCTCCACTTTGCTGGCTGCTCATCAGCCCTGGTGCTTGTTCTGCCTTTCTTTTGTGTTGTGGCTTCTAATTATGGATATGAAGGGAATTGCTTTCATCTGTACTCACCGGTTCCTCATTGTATAAGGGGCAGACTCCGCTCCGTCATATTAAAACTTCAAAGATATCAGAAATGATCTCTATTCAGTTTTGTTCAAGTTGGCTTGTAGGCTCCAGTTGGTGGTTAATGGCTGGGACAGGGCTGATTACAGCGGTTCATTGTTGTAGTTTCACATGAAGCAGTCTCTGTGCCACTGTTATTGAAGGATTTCATTTATTTCTTAAAATGCAGGGCTTTTTGTGGGTATGCAGTTTGTAAAAGCTTTCTTGATGAAAGTGAAATGTATTGACTGGATTCGTAGAAACTGGAGACAGTCAATATCAAATGGTGCTTGCATAAATTGCTTAAAAGAGTTTGCTGCAAATACCTGCATTATGCAGTATGGCTAACATGAAATAGCAATGAGCTACATTTATAGAATTTATTGATCTTGACGTTTTTAATGTTTGCATGCATATTTTACATGTCGTAATTTGCACAAATTAATATTAAAGGGTTAGTTCACCCTAAAATGAAAATTATGTCATTAATTACTCACCCTCATGTCGTTCGACACCCGTAAGACATTCGTTCATCTTCGGAACACAAATGAAGATATTTTTGTTGAAAGCTGATGCTCAGAAAGGCTTCAGACAGGCCTCCATAGGGATTCTGTTCATTTACACTCACAAGACCCATAAAAGGCACTAAAAACGTCGTTACAAAGTCCATTTCACTACAGTGGCTCTACAATAATGTTATGAAGCGACGACAATAGTTTTTGAGTGAAAAAAAAAATCAAAATAACGACTTTATTCCACAAGTTCTGTCTTCCTGTGCTGTGGACTCACGAAGCACCAAGACGCATGCGCGAGAATATGACGCAGAACCGGCGTTCGCGAATCCATGAAATACACACTTTAGTCCCATTTTGAGCTCTACGCCGAGACCTAAAGCACGATCAATGTAGAATTCAACAGCTTAGATACGGCGCGTCTTTCTCTGCTCGTTGTAAACAAATCTCCTCGCTTCTGGGTCACGTGTCCGAACGCCGGTTCTGCGTCATATTCTCGCGCATGCGTCTTGGTGCTTCGTGAGTCCACAGCACAGGAAGACAGAACTTGTGGAATAAAGTCGTTATTTTGATTTTTTTTTTCGCTCAAAAACGATTGTCGTCGCTTCATAACATTATTGTAGAGCCACTGTAGTGAGATGGACTTTGTAACGACGTTTTTAGTGCCTTTTATGGGTCTTGTGAGTGTAAATGAACAGAATCCCTATGGAGGCCTATCTGAAGCCTTTCTGAGCATCAGCTTTCAACAAAAATATCTTCATTTGTGTTCCGAAGATGAACGAATGTCTTACGGGTGTCGAACCACATGAGGGTGAGTAATTAATGACATAATTTTCATTTTTGGGTGAACTAACCCTTTAATGTATTATGTAAACATTATCAATGGACAATAGTTTATTCAGCAAGGACACATTGAATTGATCAAAAGTGACAGTAAAAACTTTTTCATTATTACAAAAAATATATATTTCAAAATGAATGCAAAAATAAGCAGCACAGCTGTTTTCAACATTTGATAAGAATAAATATTTCTCATCAAATCAGCATATTAGAATGATTTCTGAAGGATCATGTGACACTGAAGACTTTCAGAAGCATTAAAGTGGAAATTAATTGACTGACTCACGAAGAAGTGACAACAGGTAGAATGCAACAGAACGTTTCTGATTGGTTAGCTGATGAATTTATGAAGCTGATGGGGAGTTAACTATCTTTAAGCCATTGATTAGCATATTCTGTCATGATAATCTATAAATTGCCATTGATTAGCATATTCTGTCATGATAATCTATAAATCGCTCGTGTGGGAACTGTTGTAAGCCTTCAGAGCCAGAGAATATGATGCAGGAAGATAGAACAGGTATAGTTTAGTTTAGTTTAACTACGGTTATAACTTACGTTGTATTATTGCTTTTATGACATGCTCTTGTATTTGTTTTACGTACTGTTATGCAATAAATGTAAGAAAGACGGATGTGTCAGCTTGAGTAGACTCCTACTACAACGTGTTCCAGGGGGCAGGGTTTATGTAAATTTGAGGGTTTGTGATGTCACCAACCTGTAAAGAAGCTCATTGTAGTCCCTACCAGTCCATAATAAGCGATTTCTTTAAAATAAAATATCTCCCTTTGCATTCAACTTTGAGCGCTGTAACTTGCAGATGTTGTTTATGTTCAAACAGCAACATTACACACTAACTAAAGTTAAAAAAGTGAAATCATAATCAACCACCCCTTTAAAAATCTTACTGACCTTAAACTTGTGAATAATATGTGTATGTGGGTTTACTTTCGGTATGAGGTTAATTATTCATATGTTTTGCCCTCCCAGTAATTTTCAGTGAAAGCAACACAGTTTTACATGGGTTTATTTATGAAGTGGTTATTGTTTCGCATGTACTTTAAATCCAGCTCAATGATGCTTGTTAGGACAGCACGTGTCTATTAGTATGCCTCATCCAAACATACTCACAGTTACACAGTAACTTTACTCTCTGACACATGCTAAGGTGTTGTAGGTGGTTGCCTGTTGAAATGCTGTTTCTTTTCTGGGTGATTGCTATGGTGTTACTTAAAGCTGTTATATTCTGGTCTCTAGATATGGCTTGGGTCTCTCCAGTGTAATTTAATAAAAGGTTTGACATTATTTTTAAGTTCAAGCTAGTTTCACTCTCTGAAGAACACCGAAAATGTAGTTACTACAGGCAATTTTTATTGCAACACATTGTGTCAAACTGGTAGGGGTGTAACGGTACACGTATTCGTATTGAACCGTTTCGGTACAGGGCTTCCGGTACGGTGCACGCGTGTACCGAACGGTTATGAATGTAATCTTTAACAGTTAACAGTCGGCTTGTTGTAAGCGTGGAACACACTTCAATCCGAGTTCCCACACGAACATATTAAGTATTCAGTCCATTTTATCATGAAATTCAAACGATAAATGCCGTTTTGACGCTCTATGTGGCGTGACTGATCACTGATCACAGTTCAAGCGCACGCGCGTGAACGCGATCATCTGTGAAGGCGATCGATCATCTCTTACTAAAGATTCAAGAATAAACATGAATGACAATCTGAAGGTATGCTGAGGATACATTACAATTTACTGTCATGTATATATGTGGTGTAATCGCTAAATCAGTGTTTCAACAGCGGAAAGACATCACATTTACCTCAGGCAGTCATTCAGTGTCCAGACTTTTATTCACTAGAGAAATCAACTCTTTCGCTAAATATATGCTCTATATTAGCCGTTATATTCATTATATTCTACTTAACCTGTTAGTGATGTCTTGATTATTTCATGCATGTTAAATAAACCTGTCATGAAAATGACAGACACTGTATATAAATTATTATATTTCAACAACGATTTGGAGAAAAAAACTATTTTATAATTAGACTTAGAAGTTAATGCAAAAACTGCCTTATGTGAAGTTTACATGTTTGCGCACAATGTGTTATTTGAGTGTTGATTATTATACCTAAAAATAAATAGCAACTGAATTTAGGCTAATAGTTTGGGCTCTGTTGTGAACCTTTAATATTAATGTACAAGTAAGGGCTCCCTATATAATTTACAGAAATATCTTAAATAAACTTTTAGATATAATTTAATTCATTCAAGGACAGACACTTTTCCCCCCAGTAAACCACTGTTAAATATAAAAAATAAATAAAAAGCAATTTTGTAAATCTGCTGTACCGAACTGTGACTTCAAAACCGAGGTACGTACCGAACCGTCAGTTTTGTGTACCGTTACACCCCTACAAACTGGTATTGCCAATGTCATCATATGTAATTATATTCAACTTAACACACTGTGCTTAAAACAACAGATCAAACAGCACAATGCTGTTTAATTTCACTCATTCCCTTTAATATAGTCAAAGTGCCTGTGGTTTTTGGTTTCTTACATTGAATGGCTGGTTCTTTGGTGCACTATTTGAAATGAAGCCCTTTTCGAACCATGTCTTGTGTGTCTAGCTTGTGCCCATCATTAAATCACAATGAGGTTTAAAATGCTATTGTTTGTCAAGGCTTTTTCATTAAATGTTGAGAGAAAGCAGACACCTAGCTCATTATTTGAGTGTAAATGATAAGGTCACCCAGACAAAAGAGGTGTTTTTTTTCTTGAAAGGTGTAAAGGCCACACACACACTACCTTAAAGAAAGCCACTGATTTGATTGTCTCCTGCACTTAACAAAAACGACAAATACAAACAAAAAATACATTTTTCAAGGTCAGACGCTGCAGGTATGTTACTAGCAAGTAACTAGTAAACCGTTATGAGAACTTGAGCGTGGATGGATACCTGCAAATCAAAGGTTTAGCTTGTTTTTTTTTAAAGCCCATGTTAAGACTTTGAAAGGCATTAGCCATGCTGGCAGTGGGAGTTGAGGAAGGATGGCAGATTTAGTCTCGAGTCTTTTCATCCGTATGTGAGGAATTATGTTGATGACTCGTCAGTAGATGACATTAATAGCATGTTCACCACAGCCGGAGGTAATCCAGAGTGATATGGTCTAAAAATAAAATAACATCAGGAAGAAATTAAAACAAAGAGGACTGATGATTTCGTCATGTCATTCCAAACCCGTATCATTTTCTTTCTTCTGTGGAGCACAAAATGAGATGTTTAGCTGAATGTTCATGCTCCTCTTTTCCATACAATGAAAGCTAGTATTCTGAAGCAATACAGTAGCTTTATGTAAAGAATGGACTAAAATGGAAACATATGAATCAAATCAAGCCATCATGGCTTCAGAAGACCTGGAGTATAGTGCTCTAATTATATGGACTGTGCTTTGGCGTATCAATACCACAATGGTTACTGTAGAAGTGTCACTGCCATCTTTCGACGTGGTTCAGCATGACCGTCTTTGAGATATGTAAATTACACTAGTGAGCTTTAGGGAGCAGTCTACATGATGATTAATACCTGTCCAGCACTAGAGAAGGAACTTGGGCATCACTACTACAATCTTTCTACCTTGTATATACCATACCCATTTGTAAGCTAATTTTTTGTCTTTGAGGGTCTTTCCATCTTCTGGCTTTAGACCTTTTCTGCTTCTTCAGTCATACAGGCCCTTATGAAAAATAAGTTTATTCAAGTGTGCTATTAGTATACTTCTTTTAAACTAAAAATAAGAAGTTATACTTTCAATCTCTTTTGTATGTACTTCTCAGAAATACACTTTGGGCCCTATTTTAACGATCTGAAACGCAAGTGTCAAAGCGCAAAGCGCAAGTAACTTTGTGGGCGGGTCTCGGCGCTGTTGCTATTTTCCCGGCGGGATAAATGGCTCTTGCGCCCGGCGCAAATCTAAAATGGGTTGGTCTGAAGTAGCTTCATTATTCATAGGTGTGGTTTGGGCGTAACGTGAATAAACCAATCAGAGCGTCATCCAACATTCCCTTTAAAAGCAGGTGCGCAAGTTCCATTTTGGATTGCTATTATTATGGCGTATTTACCAGGCGCACGCCAGGAGCGGTTCACAGCCGAGGAGACTGATGTTCTTGTAAGAGCAGTGAAAGACAGAGAAGTTGTGTTGTATGGGGATGGGAGAAACCCACCCAAAATAGCATCGGTTAAATAAATAATTAGCCTGAATAATTTGTAAACTAGATTTATGCCTATTTTTTCACATCTTCGTGGCACACCACAATGTTCCCTTTCAAAAGCTACACTCAATGCTGCATAAGCTTATGCAAATGGGGAATGTCTTTGACATAACCAGCTGTGAAAATAGTGTGAAAACACGTCAATGAAATTGACCCGGAGGTATTTATAGCCTCGGCCGGTGACGTCATAGGCGCACCTGCTGCACGAGGCTATAAATAGATGAGCTTCAGCTGGAGCAAACCAGGTCTTTTTGTTTTCAGACCAACTCTGTGTTATGGTGTGTTACAAAGTCTCTGGAAAAAAAAAAAAAATCTCTCTATCTCTTTCAAGACTCAACTTGAGATCTTTGTTAGGAGTTAGTTTTCAACATGGATAGTGTCTCTCCTCAACGGCTCACCTTGGGCGATTCCGGCGAGGAGGGACCTTCTGTCTCAGGCAGAGGGCACGATATTCCATTCCAGGCCCGACCTGTGGAACCTTCATGTTTGGCCCCTGAAGGGCACCAACTGAGGGACACGGGGCTTTCGCCTGCAGTTATTGAGACCATCCTATGTGCTAGAGCTTCCTCCACTCGGAAAGTTTATAGCTAATAAATGGGGTGTCTTTGAAAGGTGGTGTACGACACAATGTAGATTCAGTCAACTGCCAGGTAACTTCAGTTCTGGATTTTCTGCAAGAAAAGTTGTCATCAGGCACCTGCCCCTCCACTCTCAGGGTTCATGTGGCCGCTCTTTCGGCTTGCCACGCCTTGGTGGATGGGGTGCCGCTTGGGAGACATCCTCTACTCGCTCGCTTCATTCATGGGGTAGGCGGTTGAGGCCACCTGTTAGAACCAAGATCCCTTCATGGGACTTAGCTTTAGTCCTCGAGGGTCTGGTTGAGACCCCCTTTGAAACATTAGCTTGCCCCTCCACTCTCAGGGTTTATGTGGCCGCTCTTTTGGCTTGCCATGCCCTGGTGGATGGGGTGCCGCTTGGGAGGCATCTTCTGCCTGCTCACTTTGTTGTGCCAGGCAGTTGTGGCCTCCATTAAGAGCCAAGATCCCTTCATGGGACTTAGTTTTAGCCCTCGAGGGTCTGGTTGAGACCCCCTTTGAACCTCTAGAATCAGCGTCTGACGAACTTCTGACTCTAAAGATGGTTTTTCTTATGGCTATAACTTCTCTGAAAAGAATTTGGGACATGCAGGCTCTGTCAATATCGCCATCCTGCTTAGACTTTGCCCCAGGTTTGGTGAAAGTGATTTTGCATCCCCACCCTGTCTACCTGCCTAAGGTTCCTGTGTCGACTGTACATCCTGTCACTCTTGAAACCTTCTGCCCTCTGCCGTTCACAACGCCGGATCAGGAGAAACTTCATAGACTGTGTCCAGTCCATGCTCTTCAGGCCTACGTCCACCGCACTAGCCAGTGGCGTAAGTCAAAGCAACTGTTTGTTTGCCATGGGGGCCGTAACAGAGGTTCTGCCACCATCAAACAATGTCACATTGGGTCAGGGATGCTACTGCTCTTGCCTATGAGGTGCGCGGTCAAGCTTCACCTATAGGATTAAGGGCTCACTCCACCAGGGGAGTCGCCTCTTCTACTGCGTTAGCAAGGGGTGCTCCTTTACGAAGTGTTTGTGATGCGGCAGGTTGGTCCTCTCCACACACATTCTTAAGACTTTATAGCTTGGATGCTCATGCCACTCTGGGCTCTCATGTCCTTGAGTCGACATCACAGGCTAATGCCTGAGGCTTCTTGCGTTCTTGTGCACACCTACACAACCGTAAGGGGTCCAGGCACCATCAAGCACGGCGGCGTGGGTATTCTCGTTCCCATTTGCATAAGCTTATGCAGCATTGAGTGTAGCTTTTGAAAGGGAACACTTGGGGTTACTTGACTGTAACCCTGTTCCCTGATAAAGCGGAACAAGATGCTGCATTGCTAGGCCGTGCTGATGATGCTTCAGGACTGGTCTTCAAACAAAGAAGATCTGGTTTGCTCCAGCTGAAGCTCATCTATTTATAGCCTCGTGCAGCAGGTGCGCCTATGACGTCACCGGCCGAGGCTATAAATACCTCCGGGTCAATTTCATTGACGTGTTTTCACACTATTTTCACAGCTGGTTATGTCAAAGACATTCCCCATTTGCATAAGCTTATGCAGCATCTTGTTCCGCTTTATCAGGGAACAGGGTTACAGTCAAGTAACCCCAAGTGATTTCCGTCATCTCATGTGTTAATATTTTTTTAGTGTAACAATTTATGATTTGCAAAAATAACTGTTGCATCTGTGTAGATTACATGAGCAAAGTGTATGCGCGTTGTGCACGCTTTGGTCAAGCATGCGCCCTTAAAATAGCATAATGAACAACGCGCAACGCGCCACTGACTTTAGACTAGGTTTTTTCTGGTCAGTGGCGCAATTGTTTAATGGAACAGCAAAATAGCACCAGGGATTGTTTGCGCCGGAACACGCCTCCTTTTTTGCGCTGAACCGCCCAGGGAGCGCAAGTTCATTCACTAGTTTAGCGACGTGCTTCTGTGGAGGGAAAAGCGCGCTTTGCACGGGTGAAAAATAGGAATGACACATGCGTCGGTGTACAAAGTCAATTGCGCTGGGTGCAAGATAGGGCCCAGAATGTACATCTCAGGAATATGTTTAAATGTGCACTTAAGTATACTTGACTTGTACTGACAGAAAAGTGTAAGTATATTTGGACTATACTTGTTCTCAATCTTTTGATCAAGATATACATAAAAGTATAATTAAGTATTCTAAGTATACTTGACTTGTAGTTGCATTTATTTTTTTGATTGAATATTTAGATTTTTTTTTTCACATAGTTTTACATATTGTCTTATAAACTTACATTGTTGAAAATATTTATTGAAAGTTTTAAACAGATATGTTCCTAATTCTGAGTATCTGAATTTTTATGTAGGCTAGTCCACCAGTAGTGTATCCATGTTTTCCCTGTTATACAATAGGGGGCGCTATTATGCTTCTTCAAGTACAGAATCTCCGGATCAAAAAGAAGCAGAAACAAGTGATAGAAGATGGCTAACGCAAATGTAAAATAACGTTGTCAACAATTAAACAGCATATATAAGTTCAAAAATACCTAATGTTACTGAATGAATCCATGAAGAGGAAACGACTATGAAGCTTTAGCCACGTTTCCACCACAGGAACTTTCCCCAGGAACTAGGAACTTTGGGGTGGTACTCAGTGTGTTTTCGACCGCAGGAACCAGGGTCTAAATGAAGTTCCAGGTAAATATTTCCCCCTCCAAACGTATGTCTCAACTCACCCGCCATCTTGTTCTATGGAGTCAGAAGCATCTGAGGTCCCTTCGTGCTGTCCATATCCCGGGAGAACTGAACCGTGCAGCCGCCGAGCTCTCACAGTCTCAGCCACTTCCTGGAGAATGGAGACTCCATCCCCAGATGGTCCAGCTGATTTGGGAACAGTTTGGTGACGCACAGGTAGATCTGTTTGCCTCCCACGACTCTTCCCATTGCAGCCTGTTCCCAGGGCACGCTCGGCACAGATGCATTGGTGCACAGCTGGCCGCGGGGCCTACGCAAATATGCATTCCCCCCAGTGAGCCTTCTCGCACGAGTACTGTGCAAGATCAGGGAAGATAAGGAGCAGGTCATTTTGGTCGCCCCGTATTGGCACGGCCAGACCTGGTTCTCAGAACTGCTACTCCTTCTGGCACCCGAGTCCTGAACTTTGGAACCTCCACGTGTGGCTCCTGGATGGGACGCGGCAGGTTTGAGTACCCTACCACCTACGGTGGTGGCTACCACGTGGCATGCCTATGCGTTGAAGTGGAACCTCTTCGTCACCTGGTGTTCTTCCCACCAAGAAGACCCCTGGAAATGTCCGATCGGGTCTGTGCTCTCGGTCCTCCAAGAAGGGTTGGAGCGAAGGCTGTCTCCCTCCACCCTTAAAGTTTATGTGGCGCAATATCTGCCCACCACGATCTCTTGGGGGACAAAAAGGTAAGTCAGCACGACCTGGTCATCAGGTTCCTGAGGGGAGCCAGGAGACTACATCCTCCTCACTCTCCCCTCGTACCCTCTTGGGACCTCTCAGTAGTCTTAGATGCTCTGCAGAGGTCCCACTTTGAGCCTTTGCGGTCAGTAGATCTTAAGTTCTTGTCTATGAAGACAGCTCTCCTGACCGCATTGGCCTCCATCAAGAGGGTAGGGGACCTGCAGGCATTTTCGGTTGACGAAGCATGCCTGGAGTTTGGGCCGGCCAACTCTCATGTGATCCTGAGACCCTGGCCCGGATATGTGCCCAAGGTTCCCACCACTCCGTTCAGAGACCAGGTGGTGAACCTTCAAGCGCTGCCTGTGGAGGGGGCAGACCCAGCTTTGGCACTGCTCCGTCCAGTATGCACTCTCCGCACTTACGTAGACAGGACGCAGTGTTTCAGGACCTCAGACCAGCTCTTTGTCTGTTATGGTGGAGAGCGGAAGGGAAGAGCTCTCTCAAAGCAGAGGTTGTCTCACTGGATAATGGACACCATTGTTTTGTCTTACCAGCAGCAAGGTCGACCATGTCCCCTTGGGGTTAGGGCCCACTCCACTCGGAGTGTGGCCTCCTCTTGGGCTCTAGCGCATGGCGCCTCACTAACAGACATCTGCAGAGCTGCAGGCTGGGCGACACCGAACACATTCGCCAGATTCTACAATCTCCGAGTGAAGCCAGTGTACTCGCCTCTACTAGTGGCCGGTAATGGACCAGGCTCAGGTGTCTTCGCTTGCTCACCATTCCACTCCACGGACTGGATACGAGCAATCTTTTCCTCATGTGAGCTTCCCGGAAACCCTGAGTTCCTCCAGCACTGTCGACGCCGACATCAGTAAGTCTGCACTTTCGAGCCCAGACCCTCATGTCCGGCCAGGTGCCCGTGTGCATGGTTCCCCTCCGGCGACCCCCACACGTGTATTTCCGCCGTAAGCCTCCTCAGTGAGCAGGTGTCTTTCCCTTGGCAAGTCCCTGCCACCCCTGGGGTTAAAAATCCACCTTCGTCTGGTACCCCAAAGTTTCCCATATGCAGCCCATGGCGGGTCATATGTGTACTCTCTAAGTCCTCCCTACGGGTAGGCATTCTGGCATATCTCCACTTGAATATGCTTCCCAGTGTACCTTGGTAATCCTGTGATAAGTGGGAGTCCTTCGTCCGTACTAGTCTTACGACAGGGTACTCACACTTACGCAGGGCACTGGAAGACAGCCAAGTGGCGTCACTGTATTGGGACCCCCATTCGTTAGTCACTAACGTTACGTCGTAGTGACTGAACAAAATGGAACATCTCGGTTACGTATGTAACCCTCGTTCCCTGAGGAGGGAACGGAGACGTAACGTCCCTTTGCCACCTCCGCTGTGCTGCTGGAACGCTGAGTTCAGTCTTGGCTCCGCAGCAGTAACATAATGCGATGTTGCCAGCGTACTTCCTTATATACCCATGCTGTGGAGCGAAGTTACGCATGCAAATTCCGCATGCCCATGGCATTGGCACTGCCATTGGGCGCTGTTAAATTCCTCGAAGGTAATTGGCTTCTAAGCGAAAGCCCCATTCGTTAGTCACTAATGTTACGTCTCCGTTCCCTCCTCAGGGAACGAGGGTTACATACGTAACCGAGACGTTCTCTCTCTCACGATGGCCCGACACCGATTCTTCATGTTGAATCGACCAAAAAAACTGACGCCGCCTTACTAGAGCCAACGTGCGGAAAACTACACGATGAGGTGTGTTGTGGCTTGGTGTGTCCCTGGCTATAGAGAGACTGAATCTTCAAATGCACCATTTTCAGACTCTTTGAGAAATGAGGTGATGTACAATGTATATTATGAGAAAATGTAAGTGTTTTTTTACCTTTGATGCATGTAAATCTATTGCAGGAGACATCCAAAATTAGGAACCTTTAAGAGAGCTTTTTAGTTGATTTTTGAAACTCTACAGATGCAGTCTCCATTTACTTTTTTTCCCGTAGAAAATATAATTTTGAACATTCTAATCACCAGTTGACTGAAACTTTACTGAATAAACCTGAACCTAAACCCGAAACCGGGACGTTAATGTTGCAGTACTTGAAGGAAGTGTTTAGTAAAACATTCAAGTTGCTCTCTGTCAGATAAATGTCTCACTCTCTCTGTCTGTCTGTGTCAGGGTGAAATTTAATGATGGCAGATGATCTCTGGCTGATGTGGCCGTGACGTAATGAGGTCAGCTTTGCTCTCTAGTCTTCATGGCACTCTGATAGAAGCACTGTACAAGAAGCACTGTTAACAGTAGGAACTGAGATTCAGAAGAACTTTGGTTGATTTATCGCTGGGATTTCAATGCTGGCATTATTGTTTCTTCTACAGGTGTGAATATTGTGAATGATTGTTTTACGTGTAATACATTGGGATTTATTATCTAGTCAAAATAGTACAAATGAGACCTGGAGTCTGTATTAAATCAAACCAAAAGTAAATCTCTGTTTCGATTCTATATTTACTTTAAAGATCCTTTAAGGGTTCCTTGTCTGGATTACCAATCTTATCTGATTACCTTCAGTCACTGTATTAGCAACTCAAATGAAGTTTTGAATGTTTGCCAGCTCCTCCTGTGCTTGACACTGAAGCGTTTACTGTAGCTATAAATGAAACGGGCCCTCCCTGCCGTTAGCTCAATTAACTTTGGTAAATGGTAGTGAAACATGAAGGTATGCTACAATGCCAAAGTCCCCTGTGGCACAGTAATAATGAGATTTCAAAATGGGCCCTGAAGCTGTGGGAATTTTTCACTTCACACCCACTAACATACCTTGTTATTCAAGTGGCCACATTTCACCTTTACTGCTCAACCCAATGACAAATGACCCTTTCAGCCCACCACTTATCAAGCTTGGACGTCCAGAACAAGTTAAACTGAATGCTATGCAATGCCCTGCTGATAGGGGTTATGAAAGAAAAAAGACAGGAAACAGTGACAACATTTAGTAGTTTCTAAATTTATTGTAACCATGGTTCCCTGAGAAGGGGAACGAGACACCATGTGGAGTTCCAGTTTTTGTATTGCACTACACTACTTTTCAATAGTTTTTCATGTGCTAGATAGACTGTTTGCGCTCGCGTCTCACATCTTTTGCACGACACTGCATTCTAAAACACAGAGCTCAAGTTAATTTCAGCAAGTAAATCCCGCAGGTTTGTACTACAGACATTGCGCAGCTCATTGGAGTGCCTATTACAAAAAATGTAGTGAATGCAGTTCCCTTTCAAAAGCTACACTCAATGCTGCATGAAGTATGCAATATGGGAAGTGTTTTATCACGACCCGCTGTGAAAAATGTGTATTAACATGTCAATAAAATTGACCTGGAGGTATTACAGCCTCGGTCGGTGACGTCATCAGCGCACCTGCTGCACGAGGCTATAAATAGATTAGCCCCAGCTGTAGCCATCAGGTCTTTTTGTTTTCAGACCGCTACTGTGATGGTGTGCAAAACAATCTCTCCCTGAAGAATCTCTCTCTACCTTTCAAAACTCGGCACATAATGTAGATCCAGTTAACTGCCAGGTTGCTTCAGTTCTGGACTTTCTGTAAGAAAAATTGTCAACAGGCACTTTCCCCTCTCCACTCTCAGGATTTATGTGGCCACTCTATCAGCTTGCCTCACGCTTGGGAGGCATCCTCTGCTCGCTCGCTTTATTCGCAGGGCCAAGCGGTTGAGGCCTCCGGTAAGAACCAAGGTCCCTTCATGCGACTTAGCTATAGTCCTCGAGGGTCTGGTTAAAACCTCCTTTGGACCGTTAAGAGTCAGCGTCTGATAGACTTCTGACCCTAAAGATGGTTTTTCTTATGGCTATAACTTCTTTTTTTTAAAAATGGGGATATGCAGGCTCTGTCAATATTGCTATCCTGCTTAGACTTTGCCCCAGGCTTGGTGAAAGTAATTTTGCATCCTCATCCTGACTACCTGCCTAAGGTTCCTTTCTCGACTGTACATCCTGCCACTCTTGAAACCTTCTGCCCGTTCGAAATGCCGGATCAGGAGAAACTTCATAGACTGTGTCCAGTCCATGCTCTTCAGGCCTACGTCCATCGCACTAGCCAGTGGCGTAAGTCAGAGCAGCTGTTTGTTTGCCATGGGGGCCGTAACAGAGGTTCTGCCGCCACCAAACAAACCATGTCACACTGGGTCAGGAATGCTATTGCTCTTGCCTATGAGGCACGCAGTCAAGCTTTGCCTATAGGATTAAGGGCTCACTCCACCAGGGGGGTTGCCTCTTCTACTGCATTAGCAAGAGGTGCCCCCTTACAAAGTGTTTGTGATGCGGCAGGTTGGTCCTCTCTGCACACATTCATAAGATTTTATAGCTTGGATGCTTATGCCACTCAAGGCTCTCACGTCCTTGAGTTGACATCGCAAGTTAATGTCTGAGGCCTCTTGCGTCCTTGTGCACACCTACACAACCGTAATGGGTCCAGACACCAAGCACGGCGGCGTGGGTATTCTCGTTCCCATATTGCATACTTCATGCAGCATTAAGTCTAGCTTTTGAAAGGGAACACTTGGGGTTACTTGACTGTAACCCTGTTCCCTGATGAAGCGGAACGAGATGCTGCACTGCTGTGCCGTGCTGATGATGTCCCAGGACTGGTCTTCAAACAAAAGAGACCTGATGGCTACAGCTGGGGCTCATCTATTTATAGCCTTGTGCAGCAGGTGCGCTGATGACGTCACCGACCAAGGCTATAATACCTCCAGGTCAATTTCATTGACGTGTTTATACACACTTTTCACAGCGGGTCGTGATAAGACACTTCCCATATTGCATACTTCATGCAGCATTGAGTGTAGCTTTATCAGGGAACAGGGTTACAAGTAACCCCAAGTGTTCTCCCCGGCAGACAATAAAACAGAAATTTTAAATTAGGGATGCACTGAAATTTTGGCCGCCGAAAATGGCATTTTCCATTTGGCTGAAAATATGAACCGAAAATATATTCCGGCACTTTTTACAACAATTTCATAATCATTACTTTTGCCAGTGCTTTCCGGCAAGCTTTATGCGTGCTCTTTAGTGCAAAATTCCTCCATGCACCCAATATATATTTAAGTAATTAAATTAATATAAATGTGTGATTAGACAAATCGCTTAAAGGGGACATATTATGCCCCTTTTCACAAGATGTAATATAAACCTCTGATGTCCCCAGAATGTGTCAAATGTGCCCCTATTTGGGTGTGAGCAAAAACATACTTTTTTGTGTGTGTCCCTTTAAATGCAAATGAGCTGCTGCTCTCTACCCCCTTTCCAGAAGAGGGCAGACCTTTACACAAGCTTTGGATACTACGTCAACAACAAAACAGGCGAATGACACTCAGCCAAAATGTCAGAAATAACCAATTGTGGAGTGCAGCCTTACATGTTTGAACCGGAGTTGGACACAAGAGGTGCCTTGTGAGGTTGCAACATTTAGACTGCTCCTGGACGTTTATGATTGGTTAGTGGATACATTTATGTAAGGTTAGTTGTTGTGCAGTTTATTCAAGTTTATTCAACTCATCGACTAGCATGTACTGTCATGTTAATCTATAAATTGTTGTATACATAATAAATACTAGATTTGTAACGGTACACAAAACTGACGGTTCGGCTCGATTTTGAAGTCACGGTTCGGTATGGGTTTGGTACAGCAATTTTACAAAATTGCTTTTTAATTTTTTTTTTTAAACAGTGGTTTACTGAAAAAAAAAAGTGTCTGTCCTTAAATGAATTAAATTATAACTAAAAGTTTATTGGAGATATTGCTGTAAACTATATAGGGAGCCCTTACTTGCACATTAATATTAAAGGTTAACAACAGAGCCCAAACTATTATCCTAAATTCAGTTGCTATTTATTTTTAGGTATAATAATCAACACTCAAATAACAGTACGCAAACATGTAAACTTCACATTAGGCAGTTTTTGGAATAACTTCTAAATCTAATTATAAAATATTTTTTTCTCCAATTCGTTGTTGAAATATAATCATACACGGTGTCTGTCATTTTTAACATTTTAACATAGGTTTATTTAAACATACATGAAATAATCAAGACATCACTAACAGGTTAAGTAGAATATAATGAATATATAGGCTAATATAGTGCATATATTTAGTGACAGAGTTGATTTCTCTGTGGACACTGAATGACTGCCTGAGGTAAATGTGATGCTACATGACATTGTTTAGTTAACAGCAGTTATATTGAGCTATTTCCGCCGTTGAAACACTGATTGAGGGATTACACCACATATGATATGTGACAGGAAGTTGTAATGTATCCTCAACATACCTTCAAATGTTCATTCATGTTTATTCTTTAGGAAGAGATGATCGATCGCGTGCACAGATGATCTCGTTCACACGCGCACGCGTTGTGCGGCCGCTTGAACTGTGATCATCAGTGATCAGTCACGCCACATTAAAGAGCGTCAAAACAGCATTTATCGTTTGAATGTCGTGATAAAATGGACTGAATACTTAATATGTTCGTGTGGGAACTCGGATTGAAGTGTGTTCCACGCCTAAAAAAAGCAGATTGTTAACTGTAAAAAAAAACGTCTCGGTTACGTATGGTAACCCTCGTTCCCTGAAGGAGGGAACGGAGACGTACGTCGGTAATAACCGACGAATTGGGATCACTTCAGAGAGCCCCTATCAGCTTCGAGAACTTAAGAACAGGCCAATGAACAATTGGCGTGCGAGATTTGCATCTCGCGCCCCGCCCCGCGCCGCGGGTATAAACAGGAAGCGAGAGCACCGCACTGACGTTTTTCACTGAGGAGCCGAACCAGACCGGCCAAGCAGTGATGGAAGGAACTGTGGCGACGGGACGTACGTCTCCGTTCCCTCCTTCAGGGAACGAGGGTTACCATACGTAACCGAGACGTTCCCTTTCAGTCGGTCACTACGACGTACGTCGGTAATAACCGACGAATTGGGATCCCTATGGAAAACGCCACAGTTACTACCACTTCCAGCGCCCAGCGAGAGCCCCTCAGACCCCGTACTGAAGCGGGCGGGAAGATTCACGCTAGAAGAGTCATACTGCTGTTCCGCAAGACCCATTCAGCAGACTTGATTGGATAACGCTGGGAAAGCGTGCCCGAAGGACGCTGCGGGAGCCACATCATGCCCAGGGGGAGTTACCATGTGGAGAACACGTATGGGCTGGCCGTGGGCAGCACAACATACGGAGTCCCAGGGGAGGCCCCGGCAACTAGGCGGGGGACGACACCGTACTGAGACGGCAGAGAACTCTGCCAAGGGAAAGACACGAGCTCGCCGTAGGGAGCTGTACCGTGGAGATACACGTATGGGACCGCCGTAGGGGTCACGACATACGGAACCCAGCCTGACACAAGTTCCACCAATGCATACGAGTGCCAGACCTGGCGTCGGACGCTCCGCAACATCCGACTGCCGAGGGGTGCGGAGGACTCAACAGGGTTCGCCAAACCTGGGGAACTCGACTGGAGAAATAAGCGCACGTATCCGTTCCAGGGGAAGGGAATGGCGCAGCAAGCCGACACTAGAACGGGTACTTCAGTGAAGCTGACTATGGGAAGCGAGCACACGAGAAGCCACCGGCTCTACACGCAGGCTATAAAATCTAGCGAACGTGTTGGGTGTCGCCCAGCCCGCAGCTCTACAAATGTCTGTCAGCGAGGCGCCACGAGCCAGCGCCCAGGAAGAAGCTACACCCCTGGTGGAGTGCGCTCTAACCCCGAGCGGGCAGGGCACGTCTTGGGAATCATACGCCAAGACGATGGCATCCACTATCCAGTGGGCCATCCTCTGCTTGGAGACAGCCTTTCCCTTCTGCTGTCCTCCGTAACAGACGAAGAGCTGCTCTGAGGTCCTGAAGCTTTGCGTTCTGTCAACATAAGTCCGGAGAGCACGGACGGGACAGAGCAAAGCTAGGGCTGGGTCTGCCTCCTCCGAAGGCAGCGCTTGCAGGCTCACCACTTGGTCCCGGAAGGGAGTAGTGGGAACCTTGGGCACATATCCAGGCCGGGGTCTCAGGATCACCTGAGAAACACCTGGCCCGAATTCCAGGCACGATTCGTCGACCGAAAATGCCTGCAGGTCCCCTACCCTCTTAACTGAGGCCAATGCAATCAGGAGTATTGTCTTTAGAGACAAGATCTTAAGCTCTACTGACTGTAAAGGCTCGAAGGGCGCCCTCTGAAGTGCGGTCAGCACCAGAGTCAAGTCCCAAGAGGGTATAGAAGAAGGGCGAGGAGGATTTAGTCTCCTCGCTCCCCTTAGGAACCTGACGATCAGATCATGCTTGCCTAAGGACTCACCATTAATGAGGTCATGGCTTGCGGCGATGGCGGCCACATATACCTTGAGGGTGGAGGGAGACAGCCTTCTCTCCAACCCGTCTTGAAGAAAAGATAGCACAGATCCGATCGAACATTTCCGGGGGTCTTCTCGGCGAGAAGAGCACCAGTCGACGAACAGGTTCCACTTCAACGCATATAGCCGTCTCGTAGAGGGGGCTCTGGCGGAAGCGATGGTGTCGACTACCGCTTGCGGTAGGTCACCTAGAACCTCCGCGTCCCGTCCAGGGACCAGACATGGAGTTTCCAGAGGTCTGGACGCGGGTGCCATAGGGTGCCCCGTCTCTGAGACAGAAGGTCCTGCCTCAGAGGAATGGGCCAAGGAGGTGCTGTCGCGAGGAGCACTAGTTCCGGGAACCACGTCCTGTTGGGCCAGTACGGAGCTACCAAGAGGAGTTGCTCCTCGTCCTCCCTGACCTTGCACAGTGTCTGTGCAAGAAGGCTCACTGGGGGAAACGCATATTTGCGCAGAGCCCGGGGCCAGCTGTGTGCCAGTGCATCCGTGCCGAGGGTCCCCTCGGACAGGGAATAAAACAACTGGCAGTGGGTCGTGTCGTGGGCGGCAAACAGATCGATCTGTGCGGCCCCAAAGCGACTCCAAATCAGCTGGACCACCTGGGGGTGGAGTCGCCACTCTCCGGGAAGCACTGGCAACCGCGACAGCTCGTCGGCCGCACGGTTGAGCAGGCCCGGAATGTGAATAGCACGAAGGGACCTCAGATGCTTCTGACTCCACAGGAGGAGATGGCGGGCGAGTTGGAACAAACGGCGGGAGCGTAGACCACCTTGTTTGTTGATGTACGCAACGGCCGTCGTGCTGTCCGTCCGGACCAGAACGTGCTTGTCCTTGAGCGACCCCTTGAGGCGGCTGAGAGCAAGACGAACTGCCAGCAACTCTAGGCAATTGATATGCCATTGCAGTTGGGGCCCCGTCCACAGACCCGACACTGCAAGCCCGTTGTACGTGGCACCCCAGCCCGAGGGTGAGGCATCCGTGGAGACAACATGATGCCTGGACACTTGTTCTAGAGGCACTCCTGCCCGTAGAAAAGAAGGGTCCGACCACGGGGTGAGGGTTTGGCGGCATCTCGGCGTCACTTGAACACGGAGGGACCCGCTGTGCCACGCCCATCTCGGGACCCGGTCGTGTAGTCAGTGCTGAAGCGGTCTCATATGGAGCAGCCCTAGCGGCGTTACTGCGGCTGCTGCTGCCATATGCCCCAGGAGCCTCTGAAAATGTTTCAGTGGAACCGCTGTACTGCGTTTGAGCGTACTCAAGCAGCTCAGCACCGACTGGACGCGCTCCTCTGTGAGGCGCGCAGTCATGGCGACCGAGTCGATCTCCATCCCGAGAAAAGAGATCCTCTGTACGGGACAGAGTTTGCTCTTCTCCCAGTTGACCCGAAGACCCAACTGGCTGAGGTGCCGGAGCACCATGTCCCTGTGTTCGCACAACTGCTCCCGCGACTGGGCAAGAATCAGCCAGTCGTCGAGATAGTTGAGGATACGAACACCACGCTCTCTCATGGGAGCAATGGCCGCCTCCGCGACTTTCGTGAAGACACGGGGCGACAGGGACAACCCGAAGGGTAGGACTTTGTACTGGTATGCCCGTCCGTCGAAAGCAAAGCGTAGAAACGGTCTGTGTCGAGGGAGAATCGAGACATGAAAGTACGCGTCCTTCAGGTCGATCGCTGCAAACCAATCCTGGGGACGGATGCACCTGAAGATGCGTTTCTGGGTTAACATTCGGAACGGCATCCTGTGAAGGGAGCGGTTCAAGTAACGCAGATCCAGGATCGGTCGTAACCCGCCACCTTTCTTGGGTACAATGAAGTACGGGCTGTAAAACCCGGACTTCATATCGGCTGGAGGGACCGGCTCTATCGCGTCCTTCGCCAACAGGACCGCGATCTCCGCCTGAAGCACGGGGGCGCCCTCCTTCGGTATAGAAGTGAAGTGGACACCCCTGAACTTCGGGGGACGCCGGGCGAACTGAATCGCATAGCCGAGTCTGATGGTGCGGATGATCCAGCGAGACGGGCTGGGGAGCGCTAGCCAGGCCCCCAGAGACCGAGCAAGCGGGATCATCCGCACCACGGACGTACCCGGAGCGGGGCAGCGCAGCGGAACGCAGGGGCCCCAGGACGACATAGGAGTGGTCCGTGCAGGGGTCTGGGTCTGACACACGACCTGCATCCGCTGAGGGGACGGGCGAGTGTGGGGAGGCACTTTGTGTGCGTCCGCACAACCGACGCCCCCTGTTGGCGAGGAGAGAGGTGTCTGAGGGGTACGAGGCATGGTAGCGTCGCATACCGCCAGACGCGCTCTCTTGGCACCCAGAGATGTTGGAAACTGCTCTTTTATTGAAAATTTGGGTGCCACTGGCACCGGGGCCAGTGGCGGAACAGAAAGAAAAATGGGGTTCCCCCGGCCCTCCACCGGGGGAAGGAGTGGTGCTGCAGCCATCTCCTGAAGAGCAGTTCCCTCCATCTCTGGGCGGCCCGTCTCAGGGTCTCTTCCGACGGCGCTTGCCACCTGGCTTGGCAGCGGCCTGAGCGGGCTGGACGTTCTTCCCGCGACCGGCTCCACGCCCACGGCCGGTGGAAGGCTGCTGCTGGGCTGGGGCGGGAGCGGAGGCGGCCGCAGGAGGACGTCCTCGGCGACGGGCAGACGGAGGTGCTGCAGCCGGCGGCTGGGTGGAGGCAGCAGCGGGCCGCCGGTGCAGGATGTGTTTGATGGCCTCCGTCTGCTTCTGGGCGGCCGAGAATTGCTGGGCGAAATTCTCGACCGCGTCGCCGAACAACCCGGCCGACGAAATGGGGGAGTCCAGGAACCGGTTCTTGTCAGTCTCCCTCATGTCGGCCAGGTTGAGCCAGAGATGCCGTTCCTGGACCACTAAGGTGGACATCGCCTGACCCACGGAACGGGCGGTAACTTTCGTCGCCCGGAGGGCGAGGTCCGTCGCCGCCCGGAGCTCCCGGAGGAGCTCTGGGTCAGACCTACCCTCGTGCATGTCCAGGAGTGCTTGGGCTTGGTGCACCTGAAGCAACGCCATGGCATGCAAGGCAGACGCGGCCTGTCCGCAGGACCTGTAGGCCTTCGCAGTTAGACTGGACGAAAACCTACAGGCTCTGGACGGGAGACGAGGATCACCACGCCACTCGGAGGCGGTCGCCGGACGCAGCTGCATCGCGACGGCGCGTTCGACTGGCGGGATCCTCTCGTAACCCTTGGCCTGTCCACCGTCAAGGGTAGTGAGGAGGGAGGAGCCTCCAGGTCTGTTTCTGGCACTAAAGGGTGTCGTCCACGACCTGGAAAGCTCCTCATGCACCTCCGGGAAGAATGGCACTGGGGCGGGACGCTGAGAACCAGCGCGACCCCCCCCCAGGAACCAATCATCCAACCTAGAAGGTTCGGGACGTGGTGGAGGGTTCCACACAAGCCCGACCTTTTCGGCGGCCCGGGAAAGCATAGCCGTCAACTCAGGGTCCGACTCAGCCGCAGCCACTCTCCCAGAGGGAGGCAGTGCAGCTGAATCCTCATCCTCTGAGGACTGGAACTCCCCCTCCGATGCTGCGATCGACATCTGCTCGTCCGCGGGCGCTCCGAAAGAGATGACTGGGAGCCCGTGGGCGGGACCAGCGATCTCTTCCGGTGGCGCCACCGGCAGCGGTGCTTGAGAGGGTTCAGGGACCTGCGTAGGAGCACTAGGCGGGTTTGTCCTGAACGTTATCCTCAGATCACCCCGGCCATCCGTCGAAGTAGGTCTATCCTGGTTAGGGATAGCTCTAGATCGAGGTATGGGGAGGGGGACTCCGCCTTCCCGAAGGTAGGTGAGTCTCGACCTAAGCACCGCAATAGTCATGTTCCCGCAGTGGGAACACGAGCTATTCACAAACGCTGCCTCAGCGTGCTGTAAGCCCAGGCACGTGATGCAGTGAGTGTGGCCGTCAGCGGGCGAGAGGGAACGACCGCATCCAGAAACGCACGGGTGGAATGACATCTTGAAAAAGACGCAGTGTCACACCCGTGTTGCTCTTTTTGTGAGGAAACGCTCTTTTAAGAGAGTGCTGAAGCACCCAGGGAAACCGCGGCAACACACAGGGATAGTGCAGCCTGTGTTTGCACTCAATTTGGGAAACGCCCACCGAAACCAACAGGTTTGCTGTGATAACAGCAGTTGTTTCACTTGCAGCTTTGAGTTCGCGGTCCCGCTGGAAAGCGCTGTCACACCAACACACACGAATCCTCTTCTCTGTATTCTTGTAGAGTTCTTCGCTGAATAATCAGGAAGCAGTCTGTAGACTTCAAACGCCGGTTAGGCTCCGAAGTGAATGACGTCAGTGCGGTGCTCTCGCTTCCTGTTTATACCCGCGGCGCGGGGCGGGGCGCGAGATGCAAATCTCGCACGCCAATTGTTCATTGGCCTGTTCTTAAGTTCTCGAAGCTGATAGGGGCTCTCTGAAGTGATCCCAATTCGTCGGTTATTACCGACGTACGTCGTAGTGACCGACTGAAAGGGAACTGTATTCAGGAACCGTTCCACGCATGCACCGAACCGAAAGCCCTTTACCGAAATGGTTCGGTACGAATAATACATGTGCCGTTACAACCCTAATAAATACTATACAAAATAAATGTGTGTTAATGAATTAGGTAGATGGTGAGTGTTTTCAGGATAAAACTAATGACATAGCGCTAGTCTCTGTGAAGCTATATTCAGAGACTATGGTAACTTTAGCAATATTAGCTATACAGCATTCGAGAAAGCTCATTCAGAAAGGAAATTTGCAAACATTTACAAAATATGAAGTGCCATTCTTACTTGTTCTGGATATGAAGTTAGAGCAGGAAGCGTTGGTATTGACCCATCCTTCAGAAACAATTTTTTTCACAAATCCAGTGTTGTACTGACCCTCGTTGGTGAAGCAGTCATGCGTAAAATGATTTGCGCAAATATATTAGACTTTACCAACATTCTTCGGCACATTTCCTGGTGTCCTCAGTGGCTTGGATGCTGGGAGTCTATGAAGACTATAGGCGCTTTTCCATTACCAGTATCAGCTCAACTCGACTTGCCTCAGCTCGGCTCGCTTTTCGCTCCGTTTTCCATTGCAGATAGTACCTCCACAATAGTACCTGGTCGTCATAGCGACGCCGCAGGAAACTGCCGTGACGTAATCTTCTACGCGACACACACCCGCTACCCACACACACAGGACAATGGAGGAAATCGAGTGTATGTTGTTTTTGATCCTCGGGATGTGGCTGTTTCTCACAGCAAGAAGACAAACGTTGTTTCAGGAGAGGCCAAACTATTTAAAAATGGCGGAGTTATTCAGGTTACTCCATCTGGCGCGTGCAATGATGACGCAGTGAATAGTGACGATTCTCTCTGACCAATCAGCAGTCTGCCGTGTTATCATGTCACATTTTAGTATCGACTCGGGTCGCTCAGAACCTTGCCGGAGGTGATATGAAAAAAAGTATCTGGAAGCAGGTACAGGTACAACTTTTGCACAGTGGAAAATCAAACAAAGGCGAGTCGAGTCGAGCTGGTACTGTGTAGTGGAAAAGCACCATATGTGTGTTGATACATCCAACAACAGAACATTTGTAATGTTTTTTGGCGCAAACATTGTAATACTCTAGCTAGCTGATACAGTGAGTAATCAGAAATGGCGGTCTCTGTGCTTCTCACTCAGGGGTTTGTCTATGATAAAAGGCCAGATCATCAACAGTCATGGGCAGGGTTTCCCTACTCTTACATAGGAGTAGGGGGAAATATGAACCAGCTTGTTTTGAGAGATAGATAATGATTGATGGGATTATTAAAAAAAAGTATTGAGTGGATTGGGTGGATTCTTACCATTATAGGCTGTTTTTTTACACACTGGACACACATCTATGTTCAAACACCTTATACACTCACCTAAAGGATTATTAGGAACACCTGTTCAATTTCTCATTAATGCAATTATCTAATCAACCAATCACATGGCAGTTGCTTCAATGCATTTAGGGGTGTGGTCCTGGTCAAAGACAATCGCCTGAACTCCAAACTGAATGTCAGAATGGGAAAGAACGGTGATTTAAGCAATTTTGAGCGTGGCATGGTTGTTGGTGCCGGTCTGAGTATTTCACAATCTGCTCAGTTACTGGGTTTTTCACGCACAACCATTTCTAGGGTTTACAAAGAATGGTGTGAAAAGGGAAAAACATCCAGTATGCGGCAGTCCTGAGGGTGAAAATACCTTGTTGATGCTAGAGGTCAGAGGAGAATGGGCTGACTGATTCAAGCTGATTGAAGAGCAAGTTTGACTGAAATAACCACTCGTTACAACCGAGGTATGCAGCAAAGCATTTGTGAAGCCACAACACGCACAACCTTGAGGCGGATGGGCTACAACAGCAGAAGACCCCACCGGGTACCACTCATCTCCACTACAAATAGGAAAAAGAGGCTACAATTTGCACAAGCTCACCAAATTTGGACAGTTGAAGACTGGAAAAATGTTGCCTGGTCTGATGAGTCTCGATTTCTGTTGAGACATTCAGATGGTAGAGTCAGAATTTGGCATAAACAGAATGAGAACATGGATCCATCATGCCTTGTTACCATTGTGCAGGCTGCTGGTGGTGGTGTAATGGTGTGGGGGATGTTTTCTTGGCACACTTTAGGCCCCTTAGTGCCAATTGGGCATCGTTTAAATGCCACGACCTACCTGTGCATTGTTTCTGACCATGTCCATCCCTTTATGACCACCATGTACCCATCCTCTGATGGCTACTTCCAGCAGGATAATGCACCATGTCATCGATGCACCATGTCAGCTCGAATCATGTCAAATTGGTTTCTTGAACATGACAATGAGTTCGCTGTACTAAAATGGCCCCCACAGTCACCAGATCTCAACCCAATAGAGCATCTTTGGGATGTGGTGGAACGGGAGCTTTTGATGTGCATCCCACAAATCTCCATCAATTGCAAGATGCTATCCTATCAATATGGGCCAACATTTCTAAAGAATGCTTTCAGCACCTTGTTGAATCAATGCCACGTAGAATTAAGGCAGTTCTGAAGGCGAAAGGGGGTCAAACACAGTATTAGTATGGTGTTCCTAATAATCCTTTAGGTGAGTGTAAAAGTGAATTTAGCATAATAGGTCCCCTTTAAATGAATGACTACTAGTCGACTAGAAACATCTTTATTAGGGGGGAGCCCTAATAAATCTGATACTGTTGCATAGAACTGAATTATAATGGATCCACTGGAGGCAAGTGTGCAGAACCCAAGTGCAGTTTAATTAACATAAACATGGACTAAATCCAAAAACAGACTTGACTTGGCTTAGCAGACCATAGACCATAGACCATAGACCATAGACCATAGACCATAGACCATAGACCATAGACCATAGACCATAGACCATAGACCATAGACCATAGACCATAGACCATAGACCATAGACCATCAGTGGTACACAGACAATACTAGACAAAGACACATGGCAAACATGAGGGCTTAATACACAGACTACTAATGATAAGACAAGGAACACCTGTGCACAATCAAGACAATAAACCAATCAGAACATAGACAACATAGAACACATGACAAGGGAGCACATGGCAGGAGCACATGACACACAGGAGCACATGACAAAACCAGGAACAGGACAAGGAGCATGAATACAAAAGGCTTGTTCGACTTCACCCAGCGATGTGCAGACCGATCGGCGGCTTACTTGAAGCAGTGCATGCCGGTTCGAAATTTTGTCCGACTTGAGGCAAAAATAATAATTTAAAATAAGAAATGAGTAATTATTTTTTAAAAAGTCATTTTCGGATTCGGTTTTTGGACAAGGGCATCCAGAATTTTTGGTTTCGACCCAGAATTTTCATTTCGGTGCATCCCTAATGAAAATCATGGAGATTTGGCTCTTTTGATTTGAGTCATAGCACCCTATCCATACAGAAATGTGTAAAATCACTAAAAACACCAGCAACACCCTGCCAGCAATACTCACTTCTCAGAAAATGTAGAAATACAGTTAATTTTGTAGTTCCGTTTGGTGCCACTAGTGGCAAAGAAATGACACAATTAAGCTTTACATAATTGTTCTGCAGATGTTTGATCTTTATGCATAATCAGAGAAATCAAGCCCATCCACCCACTCATCTGAACTACTTGGGATGCGTCTTGGAAATAGAAGTAAATGTATTTGAAAATGTAAGTGCCCTCTCGGGACATAAAGTGATGTGTGTCATTGATGTTCCCTTTGAAGTGTTCAGTGTTCTGCTGAAAGCCAGATCAAGCAGATTGTTTTCAAAGGATTTGTAATTGGTTGCATTAGTAACGTTAAGGCCAATTTGCTGTTTTTCTTTATTGGTTAGACATGTTTTTTTTCTACAAGGTACACATCACTGCTTCTGTATTTTTATTTCTTTCATCAAAATAGAAGAGAATAGATTTTGGGATATTGTGAATAAGAGTCTGTCAGAGCTTTCATACAAACATTTTGCCCCATTACAATAGCAGCAGGCCGAAGACAGCCGTGTTTGCCTTTGGTCGATTTAAATGGCTCTAAATAAGAGGGTATTGTTGTTGCCTTGGCAACATGCTAGACAATTTTATGTAATTTCAAGAAGGCTTGCCTGGGAAAAAAAGAACAATTTTCACCTCCATGTCCTCTGACTGAAGGCAAACATTTAGCATTGATCAAAACCACAGCATCAACCCTTAGTTAGTTTTATAAGATGTTGTTGCTACAAAAATCATGTGTTAGACTTTGTAAAGCAATGGAAATGTTTAAATTTAAAAATGTTTCCCTGGACTATTTAAGACCTCTCTGAACATTATTACAACAGCTGCAACCTTATTATATTTCCTACTGTTAACATCAGCATTTCCATGAAGAACCTACTATTTGACCCACTTGGTCTGCTTGATGAAAAGAAAGTTTTCACCTCTTAAGATTGATTGGTTGATTGATTGATTGAAATAGGTTATATTACCATTTACAATAGGACAGGTTGCTCATTTGCATGCAAAAATGTGTTTTATTTATTTATTTACTAAACAATAACAAGTCATTTGTGTATTCATTTAGTTATATAAAACTATTATTTTTATTTTATATAAATACTATAAAAATACAAATATGCATGGGATTGTATATTATATAGAATATTGTAGGGAGGGGGAAAACACCCCCATGAGGTAAAACGCCCCCATACTGTTTTTCCCAAGATAAGTTTTTGTTGTTGCTATGGACTAAGTTGACCAGAGTGATGGAGAAGTTTTCATCGCAAAGCTTACACTGGTGAAGTACCTGAGAGAAAACGGATTTCACGTTATGTGATATAATTTTTAACAGTAAGAAAACAAATTGTTTTAGAGCTTGCTGTTTTGCAGAACATTACAGTTTTATATGATATGAGAAGAGCAAGGCCTGTAGTTTGGGAGTACTTGTTATTTAAGGAAAATATGATTATATTTTCAGAACGACAAAACTTAGTCTGTGGGGTAAAACGCCCCCAGCCACTTGGGATAAAGCACCCCCAGTTTCCCACTATTCCTACTATTATAATTACTGTAGTTACCATGTTCTGAACATCACATTATTTGTTCTTCCATCAAATGTAATCTAACTAGGTGGTTGAATAAAAATATTTGGACTTTATATTTAAAAATTACCTCACATTAGCATCAGCTGGCTAGTTAGCCAGCCCGCTAGCATCAGCTAACAATAGTTTTCAAAAAGGTTGATTTTTAAAATGGTTCATTAATAAATATTCATATCTATCTACTGTTATGTTGGCTTGTATTTTTAACTTTAAGCTAAAACATGCTTGTACTCTGATTTTGCTGTAAACATATAAAGCAAATTGCTTTGTCAGAGTGGGTGGCATTTTACTCCACCTCGGTACAAATTACATTTTTGTTAAAAATCTAATAACATGAAAACTCTGGATATTTTTCAAACTTGGTTTAGAATTTGTGTCATTGTCACATTGGATATTTATTCTAGACCCCTAGTTCCCCCACTCTACCCTATGTATATTGGATATTTTACAGAGAATATGTATATGGTCTGTCCAATGTGAGTTTATCTATTTATTTATTTATAAGAACCAGTTATATATATATATATATATATATTAGAGGTGGCACGGTATATGAAAAAACATCCGAACCGTTCAGTTCGCTTGTCTCGGTTCGGAGCATGTGTGCGGCACGGTTCGACGCATGCGCAGTGTAGCCTCGTGTCCGTATGCTACCTCAGACAGCAGCGAGTGTCCTTTACGCGCAAAATAAGAATATGTGTGGACATACAGTAAAAGACAGTAAAAGTGGAGTGCTGCAGGTCACGTCACGTGTAGAAATGGGAGAGATAAGGAAGGCTGCCCGGAGTTGGAGGATGCGCCAGCGTCGTATTCACAGCACTCGCGCAAGCAGTGCGTTGGCAGGGCAGAAGCAGTGCGTATGGAGGGCTGTGCATTCACACACTGGCAGCGTTTGTCTCGCGGAGCTGAACCTCGGCTCGTTCCGCTCGTATATTGCAAATTTGCAATATACGAGCGGAACGAGCCGCGGTTCAGCTGAATACAGACGAATATTGTTCATTCTGTCACATTTTCCGGTGTTCTCCTCCGACCCCTGTCTGTGTTGTGCTTTGATTTATGATGGGCAGCATATATCTGCTGCAAATGCGACCGTGTTACCCTCTGTCCCAAACACATATATATAAGTAGTTCATATGATAAATGTAACATTAAAGTTAAGATATGCTTCTAGTTTTAACAATTTAAACAGGCCTTTGAAGTTTGGGCAAAAACTTCTGGCAGTGTTGTGTTTTCGGGTATTTTATCATTTTTTCACAGCGCTGGATGTCAGGGTAATCTTGAAACACACGGAACACTTCACTACATGATTTCATGGTGAAATTTGTTATTTTTCATGTTAATCAGGTCAGCTGCTTACGCTGAATTAAAGCCACAGTGCATTGTTCTGATCAAAATTAACATGATTAACATGAAAAATGTTACGCCAATGTGTCGGACTCGGTAGACAGAGTAAGCAGGAGACAGCCATTTCGGAAACAACTTCTACGTGATATAAAACATTTTTTAAATACTGTATCCTAAATTGTGGATAATTAAGCTATATATCATATGCTGAAGTAAATTTCTGGAGTGTTAAGGATTAAAAGAAAAAACAATAACAACAACCGTACAGAACCGAAAACCGTGACCCTAAAACCGTGATACGAACCGAACCGTGGGTTTTGTGAACCATGTCACCCCTAATATATATATATATATATATATATATATATATATATATATATATATATATATATGTTACCAGGCTGGTATATGCCAACCTGTATAAACCCGATGGGGGCAGTATACCCGCTCAAGTGATTCAATTAAATGAAAACATGTCCTCTGGAGTAGTGCATGGGTTTTTTATTTCTTTAAAAGAAAAACAATTTCTTAAACTTATATAGAATTTAATGTATAAACAAAACAGAAACAATCAATATATTAACCAAATACAATGCGAAATAAATATAAACAAAATAGCAGGAATAAGGGGACCAGATGGGCTTATTTAAGTCAGTGTCATAATTTGAAAGTGACAGTCTCAGCTATTTCTAGTACAACCATAACACTTGTGTGTCACCCGTGCACGGCAATATACAATCATCAAATACACCAACTGGTAGTGTTATCACTGCATCACACCACACCCTAGTAGCTGAGAGACCGCCTCATCCAATACAAGGACCCCCTAATCCGAAATAAAAAATAAATAAAAAAACAACGAAATAAAAATAAAGAATAGAAATCAAAAACTATACAGAATTCACCTAACCAACTCAATAAAATAAAAAATACCAAAAACAAAAATACATAAACATTCAATGCTGGGAAAAACAGTGGTCTAATTACGAACAGTTCTCAGGCAAGTCTGCCAAAACAAAATTACAAATTAAAATACACCTCCATTCATACCCTATAAAACGTATTCACATTACAATCTCAACCATTTATTTTTATGAAGTACAGTTTATAATACTATTAATATATTAATTACCTCCACAAGGTTTCCTGTATTACTTAGAACACGTCATTATTAATCAAGTTCAGCAACCACGCTGTTGAGTTTACTACAATGAGACAAACAGAACACGCACTTAAAAACAATCAAACACTGGTAGCACATGATACACATCCAATGACCTACCAGAGTCTTATCAGAAACATGGACAGGGAAAAGCCATGGTAAGAGACGTGCAGCTCCCAATCAATGACCGCGCTGGCAGTTTATTGCTACAAAGCAAAAACGGTACATGCTCAAACACACCACACAACTCTTTTCTGTTACACATAGTAAATTAACGACCTACCCGAGTATTATCAGCACCAGGAGCTGAGACAAGCAACAAACGGTACGAGCTGTACGCGGTGTGCAGAAACTCTCCGCGTTCCCACCAAACCACCATAAGCGCACCTGCCGCAGTGTCGCGCCATGCCCGCTTTAAATCATTTGGCCGGAAACTATATGGTCCGCAATTCCTGTGACGTCACCCAAAAATAAATGAACCTACTACACACACCCCTATTTTGAAAGTTCACCGTCCCGGTGAATACCTCATTACTGCCCCTACTGCCATGGTCTAAATACAGTAAGATGGGAATTCACCATCGCGTCACTAGGACCCAACCCCTGAGGTAACCGAAATGGGTTTGAGTGACATCCAGCCGTGGGACGTGTAGTACGCCTAACTAAGGGAGGGATCCCATCTCCTCTACCTAGTTCACTACCGACCACCGCAGATGAACCACCACACTCGGTATTTTCAGGTGGAGCCAAACTTTCACTTGGCGCAGCCAGATTCTGGTCCACAATCTCTCTAACACAATCTACCTGCCCTCCAGAACAAGGGTAGGGACCTAATGGGATTCCCCTTTCCATTTGTTCCTTCTCCATCTGACCTAGAGCACTTGGGTGGGAAACAGTGACTTCCACTACCAAACCATCATTTTCCCTAAACTCCCTCTCCTCCTCTACTCCTTCACTGTTCTCTACTCCTCCCTCATCCACTGGGGCCCTACAGGCCTGTGAACTAGGGACTGGCTTTAACTCCGATCTATGAAGGCACTTAGAAGGACCTGCACAATCTTGACGCCGCACTTCATACACATTCCCAAGACTATCTTTACATTCCACGACTTCAAACACGTTAGGACCCCAGGCATCCTGGATCTTATTTCGCCCTAAAGGGTGACTCCTACAATAAACTAATGTGCCTGGAGCGAGAATAAATGCGTCACTCGGTGGCACCATTCCTTGATATGGGGCCCTCTCCTCCAAATACCTCCGGGCACTGTCATAAACCAAAGATAAATGCTCTTTATGTTGGAGAATCCAGTCACTTACACTACCTCCTATTAACTCTTCCCCAGTCACACCCAAGAGAAAATCAATTGGCAACTGTGGCTTCTGACCAAACATCAGTTCATAAGGGGAGTGCTGTGTTGACTGATGGACAGTGGTGTTATATGCAAACAAAAGTTGGGGGAGGAAGTGTGGCCACTTCCCTTTTTTATCGGGAGCCAAAGTCCTCAACAAGTCGTGCAGCGTTCGATTGAATCGCTCGCACTGCCCATTCCCCTCAGGGTGATATGGGGTAGTGCGACTCTTCTGAATTCCATAAATGTCACAAAGATGTTTAAGCAAGTCACTCTCAAAGCTACGGCCTTGATCAGAATGTATACGCTTTGGTACCCCATACACGCAAAACCATTTTTCCACAAGTATTTTGGCCACCGTCCTCGCTCTCTGATCCGAGGTAGCAAAAGCTTGGGTGAACTTGGAAAAAACATCTGTCACCACCAAAATATTTTCCTGCCCATTACTAGCTCGTTCCATAAGAGTGAAATCAATAGCAATGATTTCTAATGGTCTTGAGGCAGTAAGACTTCCCATATAGGTGCGAAATTTAGGCTGCCAGGCCTTTGCCAGTACACACCGCTCACATTGACCACACCACTGTTTAACATCTTTCCACATTCCTGGCCAGTAACATCTTTCCCTTAGCAAGGTCATAGTCCGCTCAACACCCTGATGGCCATGGTTATTATGTACGTTGTTAAGAACCTCGGTCCGTAAAGCAATAGGAAGCAATAACTGCAAAACAGTCTCTCCTGCGGGTGGAAGCTGTACCTTTCGATATAAGACTCCTTTATCCTCCCTAATCCGAGGCCATTGCCTAACTAGCTCTCTCAGACCTTCAGGGCCCTGGGCCACTTCTCCTTTTGGAGGCGGGGATCCCCTCTTCCAGTGTCTCAAAAAGACTCCAATCACCGGATCGGAGGCCTGCAGTACGGTGAGGTCACTTTTCTCCCGCATCGGTACGGCATTTACCACTGAAGTTCTAGCGACATAGAGATTTGACTTCAAAACCTGCGGTTGCACAATCACCTCAGCGGGAACTACCGTCCCGGCGTTACTCATCTGACTACTACTAGACGGCGAGGGAAGGCGTGATAATGCGTCTGCATTACGATTAGCACCCCCTGGTCGATACCGCAGCTCAAAGTCAAAAAGAGCCAGCTGAGAAGCCCAGCGCTGTTCTACAGCTGCCAATTTTGCAGTTTGCAAATAACTCAAAGGGTTATTGTCGGTGTATACAATGAACTTATTGCCCATTAAATATTCCCTGAACTTCTCCGTTACTGACCATTTTAAAGCTAGAAGCTCCAATTTCATCGAGCTATAATTTGACATATTGGTTTCGGGGGGGCGCAACCCTCTACTTGCAAATGCAATAGGCCTAATTTGTCCCCCCTGGTCTTGAGACAAAACTGCCCCAAGGCCACGGTGACTTGCGTCAATTTCCACAATAAATGGTTTTGCAAAGTCTGCATACCCGAGCACCGGGGTGTGCACCAACTTTTCTTTAAGGGTCACAAAGGCTTTCTCACAATTATCAGTCCAATTTTGTTCAAAGGAGCCTAGAATTTTACGAACAGTTTTCTTACCGCCTTGCAAAGCTCCCACCAACTTATGCAAAGGTACAGCAACTGAAGCAAACCCTTCAACGAATCGACGATAATATGAAGCGAAACCTAAAAATGAGCGCAATTCCGTCACATTACTAGGTCTCGGCCACTGGGCAACAACACTAACCTTTTCAGGGTCAGTAGCTACCCCTTCTGCCGAAATAATGTGCCCCAGGTATTTCACCTCAGTCTGGAACAAATGGCACTTTTGTAGCTTCAATTTCAAGTGATACTGCTGGAGACGTCCCAACACCATTTCTAACCTCTCCAAGTGCTGCTGGAAGGAAGTTGAAAAGACAACTATATCGTCAAGATATAAAAGCAGAGCATGAAATCGCTGGTCGCCAAAAATCCTTTCCATAAGGCGCTGAAACGTACTTGGCGCATTGCACAACCCAAAGGGCATCCTAGTAAATTCAAAGAGCCCAAAGGGAGTGCAAAACGCTGTCTTCTCCTGATCTTGACTGGCTACAGGGACCTGGTTGTATCCACTAGCTAGATCTAAAGTGCTAAACAACTTAGCCCCAGCCAACGCATCCAAGGACTCCTCAATCCTTGGGAGAGGAAAAGCATCCTTGCGAGTTCTCGAATTCAGCTGTCGATAATCTACACACAGCCTAATCGATCCATCCTTCTTCTGTACAACAACAATTGGAGAGGCGTATGGACTGCAACTTTGCTTCACTACCCCTTGATCTACCAGCTCCTGGATATGCATCTTCACCTGATCATACTGAGAAGGAGGTAACCTACGATACCGCTGCCGCACTGGAGTCTCATCCAGCAAAGGTATTGTATGCTCGACCAAGGTAGTACAACCCAAATCACCTTCCCCACGACTAAAGATGTCACTATACCTCTCCAGAAGATTACGGGCCTCCCATTCTTCCTGAGAAGACAAGTTAGGCCAAACTAACTGTGAAAAACCCACTGATGGAAGTTCTTCTGCCGCAACTGCTTGAACTATAGCTACCTGCTCTCCAGTGGATCTCAGTGAATTGAACTCTACTTGGGTTGTTGGCTGCAATGAAACTAGATGAAATTCTCCAAGAACTACCTTAGGCCGAATCCAACGATCCTGGGTCCCCACATTTACCACAGGTACTTCCAACCTCCCCTGAGTTACTGGCAGAAAGGCAGAGGATATAATCAAATCACAGGGTAAGTGACAATTCTCCAAAGGTAAAGGTTCCAGCAAACCTGAAGAAAATGTAGATCCTAAACCAGTGTGACAAATAGCAGGAACAAACTTTAGTGTACCAGCTGGAACCAAAACAGCAGGACCAGGACGAACCCGAACACGGCCGACCAACCCCGTTTCAAGGGCACGGTCAAGCTGTCTGCATTCCGCCAGCGCCTTCTTCCATTCTTTTCCTGAAGCTTGTACTCCTGGAGATTGAAACAAAGAATCTCCATGCCGTATAAACAACTCTTGATAACACTGATTGATCACATTCATTCCTAACAAGCCCGGAATCTGGCCATGCTGCCCCTGACCCCGCACCCCCCCTGGATTATTCACTACTAAGATTCCCATACCTGGAAGCACTCTACCCAATACCTGAACATCTACCTCCAAGTAACCCAAATATGGGATAGCGAGACCATTAGCTGCCTTTAACTTTAACCAGTTACAAGACTGCAACGCTGTTCCCAAAGTTGGCTGGAGATGTTCAAAAAAGAACTGTTCAGTAATAGTGGTGACCATGGAGCCAGTGTCTAGCAAACAATCTATAGATACCCCCCCAATTTTAATTTCCACTGTAGGACAATTCCCTATAAGTTTAGTACTATTATGTCCTTTGAAGCCCGAAAACCCCCCTTCCGATGCCTGGGCACCAGCACCGGAGGGTTCTAGTTTTCCGATTGACCAACTGTAGTTCTAGTCATAACAGTGGCCTGCCTGCGACTTTGTGGAACGTCCCTACCAGCAACATCTTGAGATGATTTCAGATCTAAATTGCAAAACCTAGCAATATGACCTGGTTTATTGCAACGAATACATATAGGTTTACCATCTGGCTGGTAGGGAAACTTAGTACCACGCGGATGGACCTCATACTTCTTAGGAAATAATGGAGATTCGAGATGTCTCATGATGGTGTCTAATTGTGCTTGTTGTTTACGAAGGCACTCTTTCAATTCTGTTAACTCATTTACTGACTGCACTTCAGCCACATTTGTTTGAATCTCCCCAACCATGCCTTGAGCACTATATGAATAAGCACGGGGCCTTTGACTAACAATGCGTTCTCCTTCTTCTACCCACTGGATAGCTTCAGTACGAATGTCTAAGAAGGAGACAGAGGGATCCATACGTACCCGGCGTTTTAACTCTCGTCTCAACATGTTATCCCGAACGTGTTCTATAAACTGGTCCCTAAGAACAGAATCAGAATTAGTGAAACATTGTGGATCCCTTCTCTTAACTGCTTCAATAAGAGAAATTAGGGCATGAGAATATTCTCGCAGGGATTCACCCTCCATCTGTTTGCGTTGAAAGAACTGAGTCTGTAACCCTATATAAGATCTAGAGCCACCATAGGTTTCACGAAGAATGGAAAAAATCTTCTCCGGAGTATTTCTCTCAGCAGGGGTCCTAAACTTCATCTCAGCCTTTGCTTCACCTTCCAATAGATCAAAGACAAAAAAAGCTTGTTCAGTGTCTGACATATGACGTAAGGTCAGAGAACTACGCACCTCCTCAATCCAATCCTCTACTCCCATAGGATCCTGGGAAGCCTTGCCTGAGAAATGAGGACACTTTCTTTCCCTTGGAACATAAACATATCGCTCCGTTACTACAGGAAGAGATGGAATAGATCCAGGAGTTGATAGCGAATTAGTCAAAGGAATAGACACTGAAGAAGGACCCTCCGACAAATCATTAGCTGGGGCGGCTACCACTCTTTGAGTAGTTTCTTCTCTAAGCCTGGCATTTTCTGACTGCAATTGCTGTACCAGCTCAGTCAATGCCTGCAACTGTGCTGCCATTTCTTCCGCCATATTGTAATGGGGGGGGGGGGGGGGAACAACAAAAACAAAAAAAACACCCTACATATATCAATCAACTTAATAGATGGACAATCTGCTGTGCAGCCGATGATCAGGACCCCTGACGATGATCCAGGTCTTCAACCACTGTTTTTCCCAGAAAAAAAAAAAAAAAGTGAAAAATTCGAGAGGAACACAAAACCAAAACAAAAAAAAGAGAAGAAAAGAACAAAAAAAAACCACATGCACCCACAGCCTTGACACTTGCACCCTGCCGACTACGCCAAATGTTACCAGGCTGGTATATGCCAACCTGTATAAACCCGATGGGGGCAGTATACCCGCTCAAGTGATTCAATTAAATGAAAACATGTCCTCTGGAGTAGTGCATGGGTTTTTTATTTCTTTAAAAGAAAAACAATTTCTTAAACTTATATAGAATTTAATGTATAAACAAAACAGAAACAATCAATATATTAACCAAATACAATGCGAAATAAATATAAACAAAATAGCAGGAATAAGGGGACCAGATGGGCTTATTTAAGTCAGTGTCATAATTTGAAAGTGACAGTCTCAGCTATTTCTAGTACAACCATAACACTTGTGTGTCACCCGTGCACGGCAATATACAATCATCAAATACACCAACTGGTAGTGTTATCACTGCATCACACCACACCCTAGTAGCTGAGAGACCGCCTCATCCAATACAAGGACCCCCTAATCCGAAATAAAAAATAAATAAAAAAACAACGAAATAAAAATAAAGAATAGAAATCAAAAACTATACAGAATTCACCTAACCAACTCAATAAAATAAAAAATACCAAAAACAAAAATACATAAACATTCAATGCTGGGAAAAACAGTGGTCTAATTACGAACAGTTCTCAGGCAAGTCTGCCAAAACAAAATTACAAATTAAAATACACCTCCATTCATACCCTATAAAACGTATTCACATTACAATCTCAACCATTTATTTTTATGAAGTACAGTTTATAATACTATTAATATATTAATTACCTCCACAAGGTTTCCTGTATTACTTAGAACACGTCATTATTAATCAAGTTCAGCAACCACGCTGTTGAGTTTACTACAATGAGACAAACAGAACACGCACTTAAAAACAATCAAACACTGGTAGCACATGATACACATCCAATGACCTACCAGAGTCTTATCAGAAACATGGACAGGGAAAAGCCATGGTAAGAGACGTGCAGCTCCCAATCAATGACCGCGCTGGCAGTTTATTGCTACAAAGCAAAAACGGTACATGCTCAAACACACCACACAACTCTTTTCTGTTACACATAGTAAATTAACGACCTACCCGAGTATTATCAGCACCAGGAGCTGAGACAAGCAACAAACGGTACGAGCTGTACGCGGTGTGCAGAAACTCTCCGCGTTCCCACCAAACCACCATAAGCGCACCTGCCGCAGTGTCGCGCCATGCCCGCTTTAAATCATTTGGCCGGAAACTATATGGTCCGCAATTCCTGTGACGTCACCCAAAAATAAATGAACCTACTACATATATATATATATATATATCAAATCAAATCAAATCAAATCACTTTATTGTCACTCTACCATATACACAAGTGCAACAGTAGGTGAAATTCTTAGGTGCAGTTCCGAGCAACATAGCAGTCATGACATGACATGTACAACATTTAAGCAACAACAGATTACACATCTGATGCGCACACAATTACTCACAGCACAGTATACACTACAATAAACAATAAATAATTTACACAATGTGAGTGTAGTTCTCACAGCTTTAAACAATATACACATACTTACAATATACATATACTTTAAACAATATACACTAAACATACATTAAACAATAACAGTATACATTAAGCTATAGTAATAATATACAATGTACAGTATACAATATGTTCACAAATTGAAATCCAAAGTGCAATAGATGCTGTATGATAAATAAATGTGTATATAATGTGTGTGTATCTACAGTGGGTTGTGCTGAGTGATATTCTGTCCAGTGTGTGTTATGATACTGATGGATCAAGAGTTAAGTAGTCTGATTGCTTGTGGGAAGAAGCTGTTCTGGAGTCGGCTGGTGCGTGTTCTGATGCTGCGGTACCGTCTGCCTGACGGCAGCAGTGAGAGCAGCCCATGGTTCGGGTGACTAGAGTCTCTGATGATCCTCTGAGCTCTCTTCACACACCGCCTGGCGTAAATGTCCTGGAGGGAGGGAAGCTCACCTCCGATGATGCAGCTGGCCGCGCGCACTACCCTTTGCAGGGCCTTGCGGTTGCGGGCGGTACTGTTGCCGTACCAGGTGGTGATGCAGCCAGTCAGCAGACTCTCTATGGTGCAGGTGTAGAAGCGTGTGAGGATGTGGCGGTTCATTCCAAACCTCCTCAGCCGTCGCAGGAAGAAAAGGCGCTGATGAGCCTTCTTCACAACGGCCTCGGTGTGGACGGACCATGAGAGTTCCTCTGTGATGTGGACACCGAGGAACTTGAAGCTGCTGACTCTCTCCACCGGTGCTCCATCGATGGTGATGGGGCGGTGTTCTCTCTCATTCCTCCTGAAGTCGACCACCAGCTCCTTGGTCTTGCTGACGTTGAGGGAGAGGTTGTGCTCCTGACACCACTGTGTCAGAGTGTGCACCTCCTCTCTGTAGGCCGTTTCATCATTGTCAGTGATGAGACCTACCACTGTCGTATCGTCAGCAAACTTGATGATGGTGTTGGAGCTGTGGGTTGCCACACAGTCATGTGTGTACAAGGAGTACAGGAGTGGGCTGAGAACACAGCCCTGAGGGGCTCCAGTGTTGAGAGTCAGTGATGATGAGATGTTACTGCCCATTCTGACCACCTGGCGTCTGTTTGACAGGAAGTCCAGGATCCAGCTGCATAACAAGCTGTTTAAGCCAAGAGCCCGGCTTGTATATATATATACAACTATGGAAGCTTTTTATATAATTATATCCGCCACATAAAACATTTTGAAAGAAAATTGCATCTTTTTATCTCACAATTGCGAGATTTTTTGCAATTCTGACTTTATAGCACGCAGTTTTGAGTTTATATCTCGCAAATCTGAAATTAAAAATATATATATTCTGTGGCGGAAACCATATATATAACAGGTTGCTCTCTATATGTTTTAATAAAAAATAGTTTTTTAATTAATTAATGTATTAATTTGTTTATAGCTGGATGTGTAAAATGACCAAATTACTAAATCTAAACTAAACTAAACTAAACTAAACTAAACTAAACTAAAAAATATAAAAGGCTATGACAGCTATGTAAGCTTATTCAAAATATAATTTAAAGGGCAGCTATTATGCCTCTTTTTACAAGATATTAGTCTCTGGTGTCCCCAGAGCGTGTCTGTGAAGTTTCCGATCAAAATTCCTGACAGATCATTTAATATACCATTTTGAAAATGCCAGTTTTGGGGTTTGAGAAAAATGAGCTGTTTGTTTTCTGTGTCTCCTTTAAATGCAAAGGCACTGCAGCTCCTCTTCCCAGAGGGCCGTGGCTCGTGAACACGCGAATGAAAACTGAAACATGATACATCTGTTCGTTTTGATGATCATCTCTATCGCGGACACGCTCATGTGACATTGTAGTTCTTCATCATCATGAAATATTATCCTCTGCATGCATTTTAAAGCCTTATGACTATCAACTTGAGAACACACACCTGACGCATGCGCACAGAGAGCTGGATGTCGGCGCGTCCGTTTGTAGTTCTCTTTCATGTGTTATTGCAATTAATCTGTCAATCTGCAAACAGCTTGTTCTGGGACAGTTCTTAGGATTTATGGGGATTAATAAAAATGAGTGGGTGGATTTTTACCATTATAGGGTGGTTGTGTACACACACTGCCAACACCAGTGTTAATTTTGACAGCAAATTTTGATTTAGTTTTAGTCATATTTTAGTCACCTGAATTGTTTTTAGTTTTAGTCTAGTTTTAGTCGACTAAATATCATAAGATTTTAGTCGAATAAATCTACAGTAGATTTAAGATAGATCTAATGAGTTTATTTAAATTGTAATACATTAAGCATTTAAGCATTACATAACCGACTGTCACTTGAACTGACATTTTGACATCATTTTGTTTTTGACATTAAAAATACACAAAAGAGAGCTTAATTCACTTTTCTGGTCTTTCCTCCTGACTATGAATTAAATGGGAATTCAATTAAATACAGTTTATTGTGTAACCAAAAACGAATATATAATGCGTGACTTTTAATTACAAACTAGCTTGAAATACACATTGACTCTTATTTTGAAATGTTTGTGCCTCTATTGCAGTTGCAGGAGCTCATTCAAGTTCAGGAGATAAAATATGCGTTGTTACAACCGTCTAAAACATATTACTATATAAACATCGTAAAGTAAATATTGTCATTATTCATCAGCATTAGTTCATAAACAATTGCCTGGCATAAATGTGCGCTATTCATTGATTGTGAACCACTCTGGAGCGCTGGAACAGTTGTGAGCCTGTAGAGCGCAATAGCGCCGTGTTTTCCAGCGGTTAGATCAGCACGTTCAAATCAAATGTGCACATCTGATACACATGACATCAGTTCTGACTGGATCTCTTCCCTAATCGTCCCTCCCTAACATATTTGTCTCGTTTTTATTTGTTGACAAAAACGACAGTTGATTTTCGTCATAGTTTTTGTCATCCAACACTAGTTTTTATTTAGTTATCGTCTCGTTTTCGTCAGTGAAAAAACGGTAATTGACAAAAATTATGACGAAAATTATTTGTCAACGAAATTAACACTGGCCAACACACATATGTTCAAACACCATGTAAAAGTGAATTTTGCATAATAGGTGCCCTTTAATACTAAAATAATACTGTGCTACAATAATGCTAAAAAAAAAAATTGGTGTATATTGGATAATATGGATCATCCAATCTGAATTAAGAGTCTTTTTATTTATTTATCTACTTATTTAACCAGAAACAAGTTGTATTGCCATATGTAACATGTTGCTCTCTATATGTTTGTGTACTTTAAATTAATGAATGTATACATTTTTTTTGCAGCTGTGTAATGGAGGGTCTGTCACAGATCTGGCTAAAGGTATGCTGAAAAGAGGAGACCGGATGGAGGAGCCCATCATAGCCTACATCCTACATGAAGCTCTCATGGTAAAACTCAAAAACCAACCCGGATTCCACTGTATTTTAAAAATATATATTATATATATATATAAAAACACACATTTTCAGTGAGCCATTTCACTGCTTTTGCTCTGTAACTGTGTCTCTGAAGGGTCTCCAACATTTACACATCAATAAGACCATCCATAGAGACGTCAAGGGCAACAACATCCTGCTCACCACTGAAGGAGGAGTCAAGATGGTTGACTTTGGTGAGGAAGTTGTTCTTTTATTGAGAAGTACTGCTGGCTGTGAAAGAGAAAGCCTGAATGATTGAGTGTTTGTGTGCAAGTGAGAGACTGATAGCTTGATCAACTGTGTTTTATACACGGGTCAGAGCCATTACATGTAAGTGTTTCAATGCTAATTGAATAGCACTTATTTTTTCTCATCAAAAGCAGTGCATTTACATGTACGCTGATGATGAATGTCTAACACACTTGCATTAAAGCCTGTGACTGTCATCAAGCCATTGGGACAGAGGATATTGTCTGCTTTCAGTTACTAATGATTTTGCTTCTAGCAAATGAAGCTCTCTTAAAACAGAACTTCATGATGTGAGTGGAATCGTACAGGATTCAGAGATTCTACTCAGGTTCCAGAATCAAATCACTTGTGTTCCTGAAAATAGTGAGGGTGCTCTTGTCAGGATTATGCTGTGTTTTGTGTTATGCCCAGGTACACATTGTACGATTTTGGGCTGTCCTAGACGAAAGATGACCAATCGTTGCTATTTCTGTTGTCTAAGGCTCCTAAACGGTGGTCCTACATCGTACAGTGAGAGAGGTTCAAAGACATTTTCACGGTCTTGTGACCCAAGATAGCCTGTGATCATCTGTGTCAGAAATGTAGCATGATTATCTCAGTGTGTTTGCTGCTACAACCTAAATCTACTGATAAGCCAAGAAAAATTTAGCTGTATACGTAAAACATTTGTATCATATCTGTGTTTCGTCCAGACGGATCCGGCGTTTTGGTAGCCTGAAACCGTTTTTTTTTAAACCGGGTCCCAGAATGGATAAATCTGAAAACGACACCCTTACGTTTTCGTGTGTACAGCCAATCCGTACATTTTGTGAAATGATGATGTCATCCATAGGCATCGATTTCGGGGGGGACGTGTACCCACCAGATTTCGTCATGAGTCCTTTTGTACCCACCACTTTTTTTTTCTTTTTTTTTAAACCTCGAGTTCAATTTTACGGTGAAGCATTGCTGCCACACACATATTATTTTTTCCACTCAATTGTGTTGTAATAACGATATCTTATGTCGTTTTAACAACATCTTTTCTCATAATAACGGGATCTTATGTCGTTTTAACGACATCTTTTGTCGTAAAAACGTTTGAAAAGCAGAAGCAAGCTCCGTAAAACAGGCTCTTCCGCTGCCTGTATCAGTGGCAGTGCCCATAGCACGAAATTGTTGTAATGTATTGATGTAGCCTACAGTTCTTAACAGCCATGGGTAGCAGGTGCCATGGTTAGCGTAATGACGGACCCCGGTGCAGCCACAAATATCATAACTATCTATAGGCTAGGCCTACTGTAATTAAGACATTCAAGAAATGTATTAAAAAGAAAGACGCTTTCAGCCTTACTCAAAGTAGAGCCCTACATTTCTGCCCGAGCCCGACGGGCCCCGACTTTTTTACGCCCCTAGGGCCGGGCTTCGGGCTAATTTTCCAGTCTCAGATGCGGGCCAGGCTTCGGGCCTTTTTAGGCTATAGGACGGCGCTATGCAACACGCACCGCCGCAAATGAGTAAAGCAAGCCAACACGCAAACTGCCACAAGTGAAACTGAAAATAAGCTAAGTCTTAGATGCTCAAAAGCACAACCATCTTCATTAAAACTAATGAGACTAAAGGCTCTTACCAGTGTTTAGGTCGCTCGTTCTCATAATGCGGTCTTTGATGTTGAAATGAGCTGATGAATAAAATGCTCATATCTGTTGCTTTCGTTGACATGAACTCCGTTAAATGTGCATATAGCACGGGAATTGAAGATCGGATTTATATTCATTGCGTGGATAGGTGTAGCCTAAGGTACGACAACCAGCATGTTTTTTTAATTATTTGTTTAGATTGTGTAGGCCGTTTCGTTTGCGCGCGCCGTTGCGATCTGCCTGCCTCATCTTGTCAAAAATGCCTTTTTAATGTGATGGTGGTGATTGTAGGCTAAACGTTTAAACGTACTTTAAGTGTTTTATATGGATTTTATAAGCAAGACAAGTCAAGTGTTGATTTCAGAGGCTAAAGTGTTGGGTTAACTCACTGTCGGCCACTGGCCGCTTGGTCGTCACTTTAAAAAGCAAAAACTTTAGTTTAACAAACAAAAAAATGCTTCAAACATTTTTCTAAATTAACTTAATAAAGAAACAAAACGAAATATAGCCTAACTACTTTGACAAGTGTTGATTTGAGAGGCTAAAGCATTGGGTTAACTCACTGTCGGCCGCTGGCCGCTTGGTCGTCACTTTAAAAAGCAAAAACTTTAGTTTAACAAACAAAAAAAATGCTTCAAACATTTTTCTAAATTAACTTAATAAAGAAACAAAACGAAATATAACTACTTTGACATTAAAAACAAAACTGAACTAGCATGCGCATGATGACGGAAGAAGGGTGGTGGACAAAACTGTAACAGTATGTAGGCACTGTGGCACGAGAAAGCCGTATGAAAGTGGCGCATACATCGAGCATGGCACCTGCTGATGCCCGTTTAGCGCCCGTCTGCAGTGCGTATGCGGTGCAGGAGCAGCACGCGCTGTTGTGCTTTCATATATGCTGCATTTGCAGCGCGCAACTGATCCGCGGTTGTATACCACAAACACAGCATTTATTCATTATTTTTTTTATTTAAAATCCAAAAGTTGTTACTGAACATGGCTTGTCAGAATTGCAATTCTCTTTGTTTACACTTTCATAGATGTCACGTTTTAACGTAGTAGTAGCCTACATTTAAACAATGTTTTATTCAATTCGTTACTATTATTTATATAGCCGAGTACTTTAGATTTAGCTCACACAAGTGGCAAAACATTTAAACATAGGTTATAGCCTATAAACATTTTATATTAGAAACTTACAATAGGCTATACAAAAACAGCCGACTTTCGTCTTTTCATTCGTTTTTAAACCCTTTTAAAAGCAGGTCATAAAGGCCTTTGTTTTTCCACCTCCAAGAACGTACGAGTGCTATCCATTATTTCAATTTTTTTACCTAAATGCCAGGTAAGGTGACGTTTCCTTGCTTTACCCAAGAGAAAAAAAGCCATGTGTTGACTTTAAAAATAGAGTATATTTTAAATGATATCCATCTGTGGTAAAATTACTAGATTTCCACGTCAGTACATGTTTATTTAAATGCGAACAATGCGCTGTCACTTTAATTCAGCAGTACCACACAGCAAAAAATAGACTCGGTACGGAAACGATCGCCGTACTGCTGCAGATGCACCGCACCGCACCTGAAACGGATTGACGGACAGCATCTGCCAGTGTGAAAGCTGTAATCCGTTAACATGGGTACGGAAAAAAATACGCACCGCATACTCACTGCAAACGGAGTATGTGTGAAACGGGTGTAACACATAGGCTACTCCGTTTGCAGTGCATATGCGGTGCGTATTGTTTCCATGTTAACGGATACAGCTTTCACACTGCACGCGGCTTCGGTCCGAACAGCTGTGCTGCGATAGTTGCCGCACAGAGTCTATTATTTATTGTGATGGCGCTGAATTAAAGTGACAGCGCATCCACACTAAAACAAACATGTATCGATGTGAAAATCTAGTAATTCCAGATGCATATAATGTGCAGTCTACTCTGTTTCAAAGTCAAGACATGGCTTTTTGCCTCGAGTAAAGCAAGGAAAACAGCCTTTAAGTAAAACAAGGAGAAATAATGGAGAGCACCTGTCCTTTCTTGCAGGTGGAAATACAAAGTTCTTTATGACCTGCAGGATTTCTTGTAAAAAGCTTTAAAAACGAAAAAAAAAAAGAGAGTCGGTTTTTGTCTATCGTAAGTTTTAATTTAAAATGTTTATTTTAACATTTTTGCAACTTGCATGAGCAACGCAATATATACATCTAAAGTAGGTACTAGGCTATATAAATATAAAGTAATGAATTGAATAAAACGTTGGGTAACACTTTATAATAACTACACGCTATGAAGCATTAGTTAAGCATTAGTAAATAGTTAATTCATCATTTATAAAGCATTAATAGACATTACTAAGCAGTTTATAAATGTTTTATTCTTGATTTATAAGCATATCTATACTGTGTTTAATAATTGTATTTTCATACTTTATAAATGATCAATTTATAATTTCTAAATTAAGTATTACATTATTTACAAACCAGTTGTTTAGGAGTTGTCAGTGGTTCATCAGATCATTTAGAAAGTGCAAGTAAAGGATTAATAAACTATCTAAATGTACATTTATACATATTATTATTTAGACATATTGTAATAGTTACACAGTGTTAATAAATGCTTTATTAACATTTATTCCTACTGTAATTCATGATTAATTCAGGTAGTTATAAAACATTTAGTAGTTGTCAGTTAACTATTTCTGTGAGCTCATCTAAAGTGAGGACTATTTATGCCGTTCTCTTCTGCACTGCTGTTCTCTGGTACTGTTTTGACACTGCAAAATATCACAAAAATAGTTAACTGACAACTACTAAATGTTTTATAACTACCTGAATGAATCATGAATTACAGTAGAAATACATGTTAATAAAGTATTTATTAACACACTGAGCAACTATTACTATATGTCTAAATAATAAGATGTATAAATGTATATTTAAATAGTTTATTAATTCTTTACTTACACTTTCTAAATGATCTGATGAACCACTGACAACTCCTAAATAACTGGTTTGTAAATAATGTAATACTTTATTTAGAAATGATAAATTGATCATTAATAAAGTATGAAAATAAAATTATTAAACACAGTATAGATATGCTTATAAATAAAGAATAAAGCATTTATAGCTGTATTTATAAACTGCTTAGTAATGTATATTAATGCTTTATAAATGATGAATTAACTATTTACTAATGCTTAACTAATGCTTCATAGTGTGTAGTTATTATAAAGTGTTACCAAACGTTGTTTAAGTTTAGTGCGTTTAAACATGATACTGTAGGCCGATACACTATCAAATAGTGTATAGGCCTACAAAGAGAATTGCAGTGCTGACAAGTGTGAGGGGTCTACTCTCTCCCCTGAGAATGTTGACATCCTAATCTTTAAAAAAAAAAAAAAAATGTCATTATAAGCTCGGGCCCATTTTCATGTCTCAGCTTGTTTTTAACATGTTACACTTTAACAACTGAGTAAATTTTTTTTATTTATTTAAAACCATATAGGTTATTTTTGTTAACACCAAAAGTTCCTTGTTAATCTATAAACCAAATAGGTTATGTTAACACCAAAAGTTTTCATGTAATAAATGGAAAGCAAATAAAAATTATCTCCTCCCCCTTTTATTCTGATCCGAAAAATGATCCGATCCGTGACTCTACTATGGTTTCGGACACCACTACAAATGGCTGTCCCCTCAAATAGTGCCCTATTTAAGGGTAGGCCTAAAGGGGGCGATTTCGGACACAGCCCCTGTCTCATTCTGTTCATTGTTGGTTTTCGTCTTTATGTGAGTAGTTAACCCTTATGTGTCCTTATGAACATTTTAGTTTTTTTGATCATTTTACCTGTGTTACTGCCAACTGCATACATTTTGGGCACACGTGTGTACTTCTATTGGAATTTGACTATTTCACACCCATCCTTTAATAAATCTATTTTACACTAGGTACACAAAATAGTTCCACTCAGGACTTTAAGGTCCCCATTGAAACCCATTAAAGTTGCAATTTTTAATCCCAGGGCAATTTAACTATAAAACGATGTAATCTTTGTTAATAGGCTTTCGTTCTGTTGGCAAGGCTTCAAAATTAAAACCTTTTACTGTTTGTTTTTATTTTTAATAGGCCATTTTCTCAGGTTTGGCCTATATAGCTAAATCAAATACTCACTTTATTTCTGCTTCTTTATATAATAGAGCAAATTGGATAAATTATGCAGCTATAATTGTGTGGGTGTGTTGGTATGGATGTCAAATTGTGTGTGTGCTTGTAATATTTGAGAGAAAAAAAAACTCTACTGTACTGCAAATCACAACTCCAACCACTGTGTGTACCAGTGGAGCTTTGCTGGCATCTAACAAGGAAAATGTAGTACTGCGCTCAAACAAAATCTTACTGAAAGCTCATTTTTTTTAAGAGATCAACCTCAAATTTGGAACACAACTTGCTTAGATTTACGGCTTTGATTTTCTAGCAGTTTTTGAGTTCATGTTTTATTAAATATATTTGATATAAAATAATGTTCATAAATCATTTTCATAAACTTAAACCTCTATAACTTTTTTAGTTTTAAAATTTTAACTATTTAAAATGAGACCATACTTAATTCTGTGCTCCAAAGCTTCAATTTTTTTATTTTCATTTTGTCAAATTTTCATTTTTGTCATCTAAGCACCTCAGAGTAACTTTTTTAAATTGATGCACAAGGGTTAATATTGTGATTCTCTGTGCCTTCGTCTATGTATTCTGTCCGTGTCCATTAAACAAGTTAGTATTTGATCTTCATCATCATGATTCTTTAACTAGCACATCAGTTGTGACAGATCTAGTGAAGTGCAAATGTGTAAGCAACGGCGAATAGCAATAACACGAATAGCAATGTACAATGAGACATTTACAAGATTATTTAGTCATTACTTTTACAAATGTTTGGAATACAATTTCAAAAATATTGATACGAAAATATTTTTTTTATATTAGTCTGCATTTACATTGCTTAATGAGTATCTATTCTGACATTTTTGTCTTGTGCTATGGTTATTAACATTTTAATCTTTGCAGTTTTAAAGGTCCCGTTCTTCGTGTTTTTTGAAGCTTTGATTGTGTTTACAGTGTGCAATATAACATGTGTTCATGTTTCGTGTGTAAAAAAAACTGTATTTTTAACACAATTTACTTATCTGTATACCGCTGTTTTCACTGTCCTAAAAACGGGCTGATGAGTTCCTTGTTCTATGAAGTCCCTCCTTCAGAAATACGTAACGAGTTCTGATTGTGCCAGCGGTTCCCGAGTTGTGATTTGACCGCAGCTTAGCGAACGTGTCACGGTTCCTGTGTTGTGATTCGACAGCAGCTTAGCACACGTGGAAAGGTCACGCCTCTTAACGGGAGATGTATGCGCTTAATGATCTCTACAGCGTCCCTGGGAAAGCCAAACAAAGGTGATTTGACTCCGGGATGAAAATAACAGCGTCTCGACGACATGGCGACAAACGCACTCAAACGCAACAATTCCTTTTCTCCATGCGACACGTCCTCTTCTCCACGTGGGACAGCAACAAGACCACGCCCCCTTTTTTCGCGTAGTCTTGTGGGCGGAGGTTAGTCTGTTCTACTGTTCTATCGACGTAATTAATGAAGGAAGTACCAGGATGTAGTCCAAGCCGGCCGTTCGCTGTAGGCTTTGAAAGGGAACTTCTGTTAAATAAAATATCTCGCTTGGCATTGAACTTTGAGCTTTATAATTTTACAGGTATTATTTATGCTCTAACAGCAACATTACACACTAACTAAAGTTTGAACAGTGGGATCATGAAGAACGGGACCTTTAAGAGTGAATTACGCAATTATATGTGGCTGTCACTTTTGAAACTTTTCAGCATGTAATTGGCCATCGGTCCTCTTAACAACATGAACAACAAAACTTTTATTAAAATTCTGAATTAATTATAGGCTATAGCCTAGAAAGTGTGCAAGCCACGTTCCCTTTATAATCACTAAAAAGCTCATCACTCATCTCAGTAAATCACAATCTCATAAAGTTCTGTTAAAATCAATAAAGTTGTCTACACTGCATACTAAATCTCTTATTTACATTGTGTCTACACACTTTGTTAATGACAGGATTTGCAAGCACTCAGAATTCAGCACTGAACAAAAATCTGTTCTTTGTTATTCTGGCTAGATTAAACACCCCTGATTGGCCACTGCATTCAAGATAAATAGAAACAGAGCTCAAATACAAATACGCACTGGAGAGTTTGCCAAATCTGTTTAGTCAATTTGATATTATTACAGTATCAACTGAGGATGCTCTTGTTTTTGTTTGAGGGTGCTTAAAATACATACCAATCAATCGGTTGTTCTGTATTTTCTCAAAAAATTAAATTAAACTAGTTCCAAATATAACCAGCTCTTGAATCCCAAGCAAAAATACAATAGTGAAACAAACCATTCCTAAATTCCTCTTTTCATTGCTTTGGGGAAACACGTGGCATTTTCATTGAGGCTGTAAGTGAAGCATTTTTAAGAGCTTCTGCCTGAACAGCCATCTACGAGAGCTTATAAGCCTTTAGAAAGCCAGTAAATGCTTTTCCTGGGAATAAACAGCCAATCGTAGGCTTTTGTGATGTCGCACAGACTAACGTTTGCTATGCTCCACACGCAGCCACCACATACCCCCCCCCCCCCCCCCCATCACTATTAATTTCCAGCCTAAAATCCACTTTAAATGTAATCTGTTTTTATGTTATTCTCTAGGCCGCATTTAGCCCCTGAGAAGAGATAGTTGCCCCCCCCCCCCCCCCTCCTCCCCCTACGGGTATCAGTCCCAGAGCAGAGGCACATAAAGCCCATAATTAGTTGACTGCATCCGAGGGATGCGGGAGATAACGGGACATCCTCCTCTTTTTAGTAAGGGGATGGGGGATGGGCATATGGAAAGAGAGGGGAGAGGTGGAGTGAGTGCTGTAGAGACAGAAAGACCGAAAAGCGAGAGTGTGATAGAGTGATGAGTCATGCAAGAAACTGAAAACTGCTTTGGAAAAGTTGCTGTCAGCAGGAGGAGCTTTCTGTCAGAGTTTGTCAAGGACAGGGACTGAACTCCTCAGTGACATCACAGAAATTTGACCAATAGAAATTCATCAGCATATAGTGAGATGCTGCATCAAAATTGACCTAAATACCTAAAAGTAACTCTTTTTTTTTGTGAAGAAAAAGTACATACTTGTGTAGTGTGTAGCAGAATATAGATAAGCCTTTGGACATACTACTAATATATATATACTGCAATCCGTTAAAGACACAATTATGATATATATATATATATATATATATATATATATATATATATATATATATATATATATATATATATATATATATATATATATATATATATATATATATATATATATATATATATATATATATATATATATTTCATAATTGTGTCTCTAAAGGATTGCAGTCACCATTTAAACTGCCTTGTCAATCATCTTGTCACAGTTAACATTTCACATTTAATTTAATTTAACTTCCTATTGGAGAGAAATGTTGTAGAACATTGATCTGTCAGTCATGGGTCTTTCATGCGGAGATATGAGGCGCCACGTAGGATTTAAATCAAACTTCGCTTATCAATACATACATAACACACGTGCATATACACCTATAAATTACTTGCATATACATGTATACTATTGGATGTTCAAAATACATATATGAAATACACGTGCACACTAATATGAAATCCATACCAATACATATTATGTTAGTAATGAATGCATACACACTTGTGAATAACTTGCATATACATTTAAACTTGACGCACACATAGACCTATAAATACTCGCATATACATATAAACTTCCATGCATATACACCTATAAACACTCGCACATACATATACACTCACTGCACGCAGACACACCTATACACACTCGCGCATACATATAAACTTCCGTGCATACACCTATAAACACTCGCACATACATATAAACTTCCATGCATATACACCTATAAACACTCGCACATACATATAAACTTCCATGCATATACACCTATAAACACTCGCACATACATATACACTCACTGCATGCAGACACACCTATACACACTCGCACATACATATAAACTTCCATGCATATACACCTATAAACACTCGCACATACATATACACTCACTGCATGCAGACACACCTATAAACACTCGCACATACATATAAACTTCCATGCATATACACCTATAAACACTCACACATACATATACACTCACTGCATGCAGACACACCTATACACACTCGCACATACATATAAACTTCCATGCACACACCTATACACACTCGCACATACATATAAACTTCCATGCACACACCTATACACACTCGCACATACATATAAACTTCCATGCACACACCTATACACACTCGCACATACATATAAACTTCCATGCACACACCTATACACACTCGCACATACATATAAACTTCCATGCACACACCTATACACACTCGCACATACATATAAACTTCCATGCACACACCTATACACTCAATGCGCGCATACACATCCATAAAACACTTGCGCATACATACAAAATAAAACGTGGATGCATGCTTTAGTTGTGTATATATGTATATGCGAGTGATTTCATATGTGGATGTGCGTGAACTTTTCAGTGCAAACGGAAGGCATTTCATTGTAAACGGAAGGCATTTCAGTGTAAAAGGAAGTCATTTCAGTGTAAAAGGAAGTCATTTGTGTGTACACGGAAGTAACCTGCCATTTGCAACTTTGCAATCATGGAGAGGGATCGTGCTACAACTGAAGCAATTAGCATTTTGTGAAATGTGCTTGCTTCGCCCACTATTATAAGATCAATTGCTAATTCAGTTGAATCGAATGTGTTGTCTTCTGCTCAACTGCAGTCAGAATCAGAAACTGAATTGCGCACTTTGTTTCGGCCATCGGCGCCTGCTGTTCAAAGCATCAATAACAGGCCAACATCATCTGCCGGCGAAGTTCACGGACATTTCGGAGATGTTTGAATAATGATGCATTTAAAAGTTAATGACCAAACATATCTTTATAAAAGTTCTCAAGGTTGTTACAGATGAAATATAATGTGGACAACATTGAATTGTTGTTTTCATTAGGTTAGATGTTGATTATTATGGAAGCTTGTTTCTGCCACAAAATAGAACATTTTAAAAGACAATTGGGACTTTTTATCTCACAATTGTGAGTTTACATCTCACACTTCTCAGAATTGCGTGATATTTAGTTGCAATTGTGAGAAAAAACGTTTTTTATAAAAGTCAGTTATATCAGTGATATAAAGTCGCAATTGTGAGTTATAAAGTCCGAATTCTGAGTTTATATCTCGCAATTCTGACTTTATAACTCACAATTGCGACTTTATATCACGCAATTCTGACTTTATAACTCACATGTTCATCTTTATATCACACAATTCTGAGAAAAAAAGAATTGTGAAGATAAAAAAATCGTAATTACCTTTTTTATTTTTTATTCTGTGGCAGAAACAAGTTTCCATAGATTATTAATCACTCACTCCCCTTTATCTAAACCTTTTTTCTTAAAGGGATAGTTCACCCAAACATTTAAATTTGCTGTTAATTTACTCAGCCTCACTCTTTTTTTTCTTCAGTAGAAATTTAAACAAGATTTTTATCAGGCAAAACAAAATTAATAGCGGTGGCTCCTGAGGTCTAATGAAGTGTAACGATCAGTCTGTGCAAGAAACTGAACATTATTTACAAAATTATTACCAGTAATCCACAGCTTCTGGGCAAACAGTCCTGAGAGCGAGTCTGGAGTGCAAGCTTCCTGTTGCATAATGACGTATGCGTGGGAGCAAACTCACACGTGCTGCTGACGCTGTGGATTGTGACGCTGTGGATTGTGGCTGTGTTTGTTTACAACAGAGAGGGAAATCACGTGTGTCGTATTGTTCATCAAAGTGGTACTTACTTGTGCTTACCCTTACGAAAAAGAAGTTTATTCAAGTGTTCTATTAGTATACTTATTTTAAACTAAAAATAAGAAAGTATACTTTCAGTCTACTTTTTATATACTTCTCAGAAATATACTTAAAATTGCACTTAAGTATACTTGACTTAAGCTGACAGAAAAGTCTAAGTATATTTGGCCTATACTTGTACTCAATCTTTTGCTCGAGATATACTTAAAAGTATAATTAAGTTTTCAAAGTATACTTGGCTTGTAATTGTGTTTAATCTTTTGATTTATTAGTTAGTTTTACATACTGTCTTATTAAATGGATAGTTCAGCCAAAAATGAAAATTCTGTCATCATTTACTCGCCCTCAAGTTGTTCCAAACCTGTATGAGTTTCTTTGTTCTGCTGAACACAAAATAAGATATTTTGAAGAATGTTTGTAACCAAGCAGATAGAGCAACCATTGACTACCATGGTAGGGAAAAAAATACTATGGTAGTCAATGGTTGCTTGGATCTGCTTTGTTACAAACATTCTTCACTCTATCTTCTTTTGTGTTCAGCAGAACAAAGAAACATGAATTTTCATTTTTGGGTGAACTATCCCTTTAAACTTACATTGTTTGAAAATATTGATTTATAAAGAAAACACAGGATTGCGGGATATCAAAGGCAGTGAAGGATACAAATATGCTGCCTTCAAAAATCGATCAGATGAAGGTATCTCAGGAGACAGGAAGTGAAGCTAACAGATTAGTTTGTGACTTCCTGCCTTGAAATGTGTCCTCCGAAGGCAGCATTTTCTAGGTTTCGGACACAGGATTGCTCACCCAAATGTAAAATAACTTTGGGTCATGTGACCATTTTTTTGCACTTTCATTGATTAGTATTTGAGTTCTTCTCCCATGAGATATGTTTGACCAATAAATTGGTGTTTCATTTTATTAATAAAAAACTATAATAGACTATGTTGCCTGTAGACAACACCGTACCATAAAGGGTTAAATATGAAAATAAATTCTGTGTTTAGGGTTCTGAATCAATGGCAAAAAATTGCCAACCATGATCATATCTCCGAATAGTGGCCGCTTCCTGCAGTGCCCTTTAAGGAAATGTGGAGTTTGTCCACTCTTAACGGTCATTCATTCTGACTTAGCCTACTTCATGATGGTTACCGCCAAATTACATGTAATTAGACACCCATTTTTAAGTATTATTTTTTTAATGTATTTTTTTCTCTAGTTTTTGAGTATAAAAATTCCTCACAGTTTCAACATAGACTCAACATTCTCATAAACATCCTCTTTAAGCCATTTCTTTCCAAATGTATGCTTTTCAAATCTGCATAATTTAACATGAAGCATTTACATAAGCAGTGGATGCAGAGTGGCTGATTAGTGTTAATGCAACCACATAAATGCAAAATGGTAATGTGGCATTAGTGCATGACACAAAGATGTTTTTAAAAGCTTTAAAGGCCTCATGAAAAATCTTACATTTGTAGCATTTAGTTGAGGCCATATATGTTAGTGTACTTCTAAAGGCTGATTTAGAACAGATTCTTGGACCAAAGATATTGATGACAAATTCTCCCTCACAGTGTTGTATACAAATGGTGGCACCATAAAAACGTACACAGTCCTTCATTAGTCACTATTTTGAGCTGTGTAAAGTAAGTAAATAAAGCATAAAATATGATAGCAGACAGGGTAAAACATACAAAAATCAAAAAGATTGTGTTAGAATACACTGCTACACTAGCCGTGTGTGTGTGTGTGTGTGTGTGTGTGTGTGTGTGTGTGTGTGTGTGTGTGTGTGTGTGTGTGTGTGTGTGTGTGTGTGTGTGTGTGTGTGTGTGTGTGTGTGTGTGTGTGTGTGTGTGTGTGTGTGTGTGTGTGTGTGTGTGTGTGTGTGTGTGTGTGTACTGTGAACCACTTGCAGAATCTGTGAAAATTTGAATAATTTAACAAAATAAGAAAGATCATCGAAAATGCATTATTGTTAATTTAGTACTGTCCTGAATAAGATATTTTACATAATTTTTTTTTACATATAGTCCACAAGACAAATTATTATTTTTTAAATAACCCCGTTCAAAAGTTTATGAACCATTAATTCTTAATCCTGTGTGTCGTCACCTAGATGACCCACGGCTGTTTTTTTTGTTTTGTGATGGTTGTTCATGAGTCAAGTCAAGTCAACTTTATTTATATAGCGCTTTTCACAACGCAGATTGTTTCAAAGCAGCTTCACAGTGTTAAACAGGAAAATAATGCAACAGAATTTGATTCGGCTGTACAGCCGTTCTGTAGAAAGCGGTGAAGTCATCTAGCTCTTTTCAATTATCATACACTGACAATGTGGGCAGATCAGTAATTTAGTTGATGTATTTAATTTAGTTTAGTAATTAAATTTATTTGGATATTTAGTTTAAAATTTAGTGTCCCCGACTGAGCAAGCCAAGCCAAAGGCGACAGTGGTAAGGAACCAAAACTCCATCAGGTGGCATAATGGAGAAAAATAAACCTTGGGAGAAACCAGGCTCAGTCGGGGTGCCAGTTCTCCTCTGGCCAATTAACAAACAGTGTATGGTTATTATTCTGGCAACTTTACAGGTCAGAGGTCATATTAGATCGAAATATTCGAAAGATCGGCGTCATCACGCCGGAGACGGGTTTATTGAGGATGACATGTTGATTAACCCTTAAATGCATACCTTGGGTCTTTAGCGACCCGAGAAAAAAAAAATCCAGAAATCACAATGTATGATTTTTTAACTATTTATTTGTATGATACAGCTGCAAATAAGTATTTGAACACCTGAGAAAATCAATGTTAATATTTGGTACAGTAGCCTTTGTTTGCAATTACAGAGGTCAAACGTTTCCTGTAGTTTTTCACCAGGTTTGCACACACTGCAGGAGGGATTTTGGCCCACTCCTCCACACAGATCTTCTCTAGATCAGTCAGGTTTCTGGCCTGTCGCTGAGAAACACAGAGTTTGAGCTTCCTCCAAAGATTCTCTATTGGGTTTAGGTCTGGAGACTGGCTAGGCCACGCCAGAACCTTGATATGCTTCTTACAGAGCCACTCCTTGGTTATCCTGGCTGTGTGCTTCGAGTCATTGTCATGTTGGAAGACCCAGCCTCGACCCATCTTCAATGCTCTAACTAAGGGAAGGAGGTTGTTCCCCAAAATCTCGCAATACATGGCCCCGGTCATCCTCTCCTTAATACAGTGCAGTCGCCCTGTCCCATGTGCAGAAAAACACCCCCAAAGCATGATGCTACCACTCCCATGCTTCACAGTAGGGATGGTGTTCTTGGGATGTTACTCATCATTCTTCTTCCTCCAAACACGTTTAGTGGAATTATGACCAAAAAGTTCTATTTTGGTCTCATCTGACCACATGACTTTCTCCCATGACTCCTCTGGATCATCCAAATGGTCATTGGCAAACTTAAGACGGGCTTTGACATGTGCTGGTTTAAGCAGGGGAACCTTCCGTGCCATGCATGATTTCAAACCATGACGTCTTAGTGTATTACCAACAGTAACCTTGGAAACGGTGGTCCCAGCTCTTTTCAGGTCATTGACCAGCTCCTCCCGTGTAGTTCTGGACTGATTTCTCACCTTTCTTAGGATCATTGAGACCCCACGAGGTGAGATCTTGCATGGAGCCCCAGTCCGATGGAGATTGACAGGCATGTTTAGCTTCTTCCATTTTATAATGATTGCTCCAACAGTGGACCTTTTTTCACCAAGCTGCTTGGCAATTTCCCCGTAGCCCTTTCCAGCCTTGTGGAGGTGTACAATTTTGTCTCTAGTGTCTTTGGACAGCTCTTTGGTCTTGGCCATGTTAGTAGTTGGATTCTTACTGATTGTATGGGGTGGACAGGTGTCTTTATGCAGCTAACGACCTCAAACAGGTGCATCTAATTTAGGATAATAAATGGAGTGGAGGTGGACATTTTAAAGGTAGACTAACAGGTCTTTGAGGGTCAGAATTCTAGCTGATAGACAGGTGTTCAAATACTTATTTGCAGCTGTATCATACAAATAAATAGTTAAAAAATCATAAATTGTGATTTCTGTTTTTTTTTTTTATTAGATTATGTCTCTCACAGTGGACATGCACCTACGGTGACAATTTCAGACCCCTCCATGATTTCCAAGTGGGAGAACTTGCAAAATAGCAGGGTGTTCAAATACTTATTTTCCTCACTGTAGATCCGGGTCACTAAAGACCTGAATATGTAAGAATGTTTGCAGCCTAACAATAATTTTTTTTTTTTATGTGTACGCCATAGTAGAGATGTGTTTTTAGTCTAGTCTAGATTTAAACTGACAGAGTGTGTCTGCTTCCCAAACAATGCTAGGAAGACTGTTCCAGAGTTTAGGTGCTAAATAGGAAAAGGATCAACCTCCTGCAGTCGATTTAGAAATTCTAGGTATTATCAACTGGCCAGAGGTTTTAGACCACAATAGACATGATGGAGTATAATGTGTTAAGAGCTCGCTCAAGTACTGGGGAGCTAAACCATTTAGTGCTTTATAGGTAATAAGCAAGATGTTAAAATGTATGCAAAGTTTAATAGGAAGCCAGTGCAGTGTTGACAGAACCGGGCTAATATGGTCATACATCCTGGTTCTAGTAAGAACGTCTCGGTTACGTATGGTAACCCTCGTTCCCTGAAGGAGGGAACGGAGACGTACGTCGGTAATAACCGACGAATTGGGATCACTTCAGAGAGCCCCTATCAGCTTCGAGAACTTAAGAACAGGCCAATGAACAATTGGCGTGCGAGATTTGCATCTCGCGCTCCGCCCCGCGCCGCGGGTATAAACAGGAAGCGAGAGCACCGCACTGACGTTTTTCACTGAGGAGCCGAACCAGTGACTCGGCCAAGCAGTGATGGAAGGAACTGTGGCGACGGGACGTACGTCTCCGTTCCCTCCTTCAGGGAACGAGGGTTACCATACGTAACCGAGACGTTCCCTTTCAGTCGGTCACTACGACGTACGTCGGTAATAACCGACGAATTGGGATCCCTATGGAAAACGCCACAGTTACTACCACTTCCAGCGCCCAGCGAGAGCCCCTCAGACCCCGTTCTGAAGCGGGCGGGAAGATTCACGCCAGGAGAGTCACACTGCTGTTCCGCAAGACCCATTCAGCAGACTTGATTGGATAACGCTGGGAAAGCGTGCCCGAAGGACGCTGCGGGAGCCACATCATGCCCGGAGGGAGTTACCATGTGGAGAACACGTATGGGCTGGCCGTGGGCAGCACAACATACGGAGTCCCAGGGGAGGCCCCGGCCTAATGCAGGCGGGGGACGACACCGTACTGAGACGGCAGAGAACTCTGCCAAGGGAAAGACACGAGCTCGCCGTAGGGAGCTGTACCGTGGAAATACACGTATGGGACCGCCGTAGGGGTCACGACATACGGAACCCAGCCTGACACAAGTTCCACCAATGCATACGAGTGCCAGACCTGGCGTCGGACGCTCCGCAACATCCGACTGCCGAGGGGTGCGGAGGACTCAACAGGGTTCGCCATCCTGGGGAACTCGACTGGAGAAAATAAGCGCACGTATCCGTTCCAGGGGAAGGGAATGGCGCAGCAAGCCGACACTAGAACGGGCACTTCAGTGAAGCTGACTATGGGAAGCGAGCACACGAGAAGCCACCGGCTCTACACGCAGGCTATAAAATCTAGCGAACGTGTTGGGTGTCGCCCAGCCCGCAGCTCTACAAATGTCTGTCAGCGAGGCGCCACGAGCCAGCGCCCAGGAAGAAGCAACACCCCTGGTGGAGTGCGCTCTAACCTCGAGCGGGCAGGGCACGTCTTGGGATTCATACGCCAAGACGATGGCATCCACTATCCAGTGGGCCATCCTCTGCTTGGAGACAGCCTTTCCCTTCTGCTGTCCTCCGTAACAGACGAAGAGCTGCTCTGAGGTCCTGAAGCTTTGCGTTCTGTCCACGTAAGTCCGGAGAGCACGGACGGGACAGAGCAAAGCTAGGGCTGGGTCCGCCTCCTCCGAAGGCAGCGCTTGCAGGCTCACCACTTGGTCCCGGAAGGGAGTAGTGGGAACCTTGGGCACATATCCAGGCCGGGGTCTCAGGATCACCTGAGAATCACCCGGCCCGAATTCCAGGCACGATTCGTCGACCGAAAATGCCTGCAGGTCCCCTACCCTCTTAACTGAGGCCAATGCAATCAGGAGTATTGTCTTTAGAGACAAGATCTTAAGCTCTACTGACTGTAAAGGCTCGAAGGGCGCCCTCTGAAGTGCGGTCAGCACCAGAGTCAAGTCCCAAGAGGGTATAGAAGAAGGGCGAGGAGGATTTAGTCTCCTCGCTCCCCTTAGGAACCTGACGATCAGATCATGCTTGCCTAAGGACTCACCATTAATGAGGTCATGGCTTGTCGGCAACATATACCTTGAGGGTGGAGGGAGACAGCCTTCTCTCCAACCCGTCTTGAAGAAAAGATAGCACAGATCCGATCGAACACTTCCGGGGGTCTTCTCGGCGAGAAGAGCACCAGTCGACGAACAGGTTCCACTTCAACGCATATAGCCGTCTCGTAGAGGGGGCTCTGGCGGAAGCGATGGTGTCGACTACCGCTTGCGGTAGGTCACCTAGAACCTCCGCGTCCCGTCCAGGGACCAGACATGGAGTTTCCAGAGGTCTGGACGCGGGTGCCATAGGGTGCCCCGTCTCTGAGACAGAAGGTCCTGCCTCAGAGGAATGGGCCAAGGAGGTGCTGTCGCGAGGAGCACTAGTTCCGGGAACCACGTCCTGTTGGGCCAGTACGGAGCTACCAAGAGGAGTTGCTCCTCGTCCTCCCTGACCTTGCACAGAGTCTGTGCAAGAAGGCTCACTGGGGGAAACGCATATTTGCGCAGAGCCCGGGGCCAGCTGTGTGCCAGTGCATCCGTGCCGAGGGTCCCCTCGGACAGGGAATAGAACAACTGGCAGTGGGTCGTGTCGTGGGCGGCAAACAGATCTATCTGTGCGGCCCCAAAGCGACTCCAAATCAGCTGGACCACCTGGGGGTGGAGTCGCCACTCTCCGGGAAGCACTGGCAACCGCGACAGCTCGTCGGCCGCACGGTTGAGCAGGCCCGGAATGTGAATAGCACGAAGGGACCTCAGATGCTTCTGACTCCACAGGAGGAGATGGCGGGCGAGTTGGGACAAACGGCGGGAGCGTAGACCACCTTGTTTGTTGATGTACGCAACGGCCGTCGTGCTGTCCGTCCGGACCAGAACGTGCTTGTCTTTGAGCGACCCTTTGAGGCGGCTGAGAGCAAGACGAACTGCCAGCAACTCTAGGCAATTGATATGCCATTGCAGTTGGGGCCCCGTCCACAGACCCGATACTGCAAGCCCGTTGTACGTGGCACCCCAACCCGTGGGTGAGGCATCCGTGGAGACAACATGATGCCTGGACACTTGTTCTAGAGGCACTCCTGCCCGTAGAAACGAAGGGTCCGACCACGGGGTGAGGGTTTGGCGGCATCTCGGCGTCACTTGGACACGGAGGGACCCGCTGTGCCACGCCCATCTCGGGACTCGGTCGTGTAGCCAGTGCTGAAGCGGTCTCATATGGAGCAGCCCTAGCGGCGTTACTGCGGCTGCTGCTGCCATATGCCCCAGGAGCCTCTGAAAATGTTTCAGTGGAACCGCTGTACTGCGTTTGAGCGTACTCAAGCAGCTCAGCACCGACTGGACGCGCTCCTCTGTGAGGCGTGCAGTCATGGCGACCGAGTCGATCTCCATCCCGAGAAAAGAGATCCTCTGTACGGGACAGAGTTTGCTCTTCTCCCAGTTGACCCGAAGACCCAACTGGCTGAGGTGCCGGAGCACCATGTCCCTGTGTTCGCACAACTGCTCCCGCGACTGGGCAAGAATCAGCCAGTCGTCGAGATAGTTGAGGATGCGAACACCACGCTCTCTCATGGGAGCAATGGCCGCCTCCGCGACTTTCGTGAAGACACGGGCGACAGGGACAACCCGAAGGGTAGGACTTTGTACTGGTATGCCCGTCCGTCGAAAGCAAAGCGTAGAAACGGTCTGTGTCGAGGGAGAATCGAGACATGAAAGTACGCGTCCTTCAGGTCGATCGCTGCAAACCAATCCTGGGGACGGATGCATCTGAAGATGCGTTTCTGGGTTAACATTCGGAACGGCATCCTGTGGAGGGAGCGGTTCAGGTAACGCAGGTCCAGGATCGGTCGTAACCCGCCACCTTTCTTGGGTACAATGAAGTACGGGCTGTAGAACCCGGACTTCATATCGGCTGGAGGGACCGGCTCTATCGCGTCCTTCGCCAATAGGACAGCGATCTCCGCCTGAAGCACGGGGGCGCCCTCCTTCGGTATAGAAGTGAAGTGGACACCCCTGAACTTCGGGGGACGCCGGGCGAACTGAATCGCATAGCCGAGTCTGATGGTGCGGATGATCCAGCGAGACGGGCTGGGGAGCGCTAGCCAGGCCCCCAGAGACCGAGCAAGCGGGATCATCGGCACCACAGACGTACCCGGAGCGGGGCAGCGCAGCGGAACGCAGGGGCCCCAGGACGACATGGGAGTGGTCCGTGCAGGGGTCTGGGTCTGACACACGACCTGCATCCGCTGAGGGGACGGGCGAGCGTGGGGAGGCACTTTGTGTGCGTCCGCACAACCGACGCCCCCTGTTGGCGAGGAGAGAGGTGTCTGAGGGGTACGAGGCATGGTAGCGTCGCATACCGCCAGACGCGCTCTCTTGGCACCCAGGGATGTTAGAAACTGCTCTTTTATTGAGAATTTGGGGCCAGTGGCGGAACAGAAAGAAAAATGGGGTTCCCCCGGCCCTCCACCGGGGGAAGGAGTGGTGCTGCAGCCAACTCCTGAAGAGCAGTTTCCTCCATCTCTGGGCGGCCCGTCTCAGGGTCTCTTCCGACGGCGCTTGCCACCTGGCTTGGCAGCGGCCTGAGCGGGCTGGACGTTCTTCCCGCGACCGGCTCCACGCCCACGGCCGGTGGAAGGCTGCTGCTGGGCTGGGGCGGGAGCGGGGGCGGCCGCAGGAGGACGTCCTCTGCGACGGGCAGGCGGAGGTGCTGCAGCCGGCGGCTGGGTGGAGGCAGCAGCGGGCCGCCGGTGCAGGATGTGTTTGATGGCCTCCGTCTGCTTCTGGGCGGCCGAGAATTGCTGGGCGAAATTCTCGACCGCGTCGCCGAACAACCCGGCCGACGATATGGGGGAGTCCAGGAACCGGTTCTTGTCAGTCTCCCTCATGTCGGCCAGGTTGAGCCAGAGATGCCGTTCCTGGACCACTAAGGTGGACATCGCCTGACCCACGGAACGGGCGGTAACTTTCGTCGCCCGGAGGGCGAGGTCCGTCGCCGCCCGGAGCTCCCGGAGGAGCTCTGGGTCAGACCTACCCTCGTGCATGTCCATGAGTGCCTGGGCTTGGTGCACCTGAAGCAACGCCATGGCATGCAAGGCAGACGCGGCCTGTCCGCAGGACCTGTAGGCCTTCGCAGTCAGACTGGACGAAAACCTACAGGCTTTGGACGGGAGACGAGGATCACCACGCCACTCGGAGGCGGTCGCCGGACGCAGCTGCATCGCGACGGCGCGTTCGACCGGCGGGATCCTCTTGTAACCCTTGGCCTGTCCACCGTCAAGGGTAGTGAGGAGGGAGGAGCCTCCAGGTCTGTTTCTGGCACTGAAGGGTGTCGTCCACGACCTGGAAAGCTCCTCATGCACCTCCGGGAAGAATGGCACTGGGGCGGGACGCTGAGAACCAGCGCGACCCCCCCCCAGGAACCAATCATCCAACCTAGAAGGTTCGGGACGTGGTGGAGGGTTCCACACAAGCCCAACCTTTTCGGCGGCCCGGGAAAGCATAGCCGTCAACTCAGGGTCCGACTCAGCCGTTGCCACTCTCCCAGAGGGAGGCAGTACAGCTGAATCCTCATCCTCTGAGGACTGGAACTCCCCCTCCGATGCTGCGATCGACATCTGCTCGTCCGCGGGCGCTCCGAAAGAGATGACTGGGCGCCCGTGGGCGGGACCAGCGATCTCTTCCGGTGGCGCCACCGGCAGCGGTGCTTGAGAGGGTTCAGGGACCTGCGTAGGGACACTAGGCGGGTTTGGCCTGAACGTAATCCTCAGATCACCCCGGCCATCCGTCGAAGTAGGTCTATCCTGGTTAGGGATAGCTCTAGATCGAGGTATGGGGAGGGGGACTCCGCCTTCCCGGAGGTAGGTGAGTCTCGACCTAAGCACCGCAATAGTCATGTTCCCGCAGTGAGAACACGAGCTATTCACAAACGCTGCCTCAGCGTGCTGTAAGCCCAGGCACGTGATGCAGTGAGTGTGGCCGTCAGCGGGCGAGAGGGAACGACCGCATCCAGAAACGCACGGGTGGAATGACATCTTGAAAAAGACGCAGTGTCACACCCGTGTTGCTCTTTTTGTGAGGAAACGCTCTTTTAAGAGAGTGCTGAAGCACCCAGGGAAACCGCGGCAACACACAGGGAATAGTGCAGCCTGTGTTTGCACTCAATTTGGGAAACGCCCACCGAAACCAACAGGTTTGCTGTGATAACAGCAGTTGTTTCACTTGCAGCTGAGTTCGCGGTCCCGCTGGAGAATGCCGTCACACCAACACAACGTTCCTCTTCCTCTCTTAGAATTCTCTTGAATCGCTGAATGAATCAGGAAACAGTCTGCTTACTTCAAACGCCGTTCGGCTCCGAAGTGAATGACGTCAGTGCGGTGCTCTCGCTTCCTGTTTATACCCGCGGCGCGGGGCGGAGCGCGAGATGCAAATCTCGCACGCCAATTGTTCATTGGCCTGTTCTTAAGTTCTCGAAGCTGATAGGGGCTCTCTGAAGTGATCCCAATTCGTCGGTTATTACCGACGTACGTCGTAGTGACCGACTGAAAGGGAACTCAAGCTGCTGCGGTTTGGACCAGCTGGAGTTTGTTTATTAAGTGAGCAGGGTAACCACCCAGTAGAGCATTACAATAATCTAGCCTTGAGGTCATGAACGGGCAGCATTTTGCATTGAAAGCATATGGCGTAATTTAGATATATTTTTTTAAGAGGGGGTGAAAACTTTTGAACAGGATGATGTCCAAATGTTTCTTATTTTGTTTAAATATCTTCTTTTTTTTTTTCATTTAATACTGCCCTTCAGAAACAACAGAAGATACATACATGTTTCCCAGAAGACAAATTGAGTACAATTTACCTTGATCTTCAAATTCAATAAGTTTTCACCCCCCGGCTCTTAAAGCGTTTTGTTTCCTTCTTGAGCATCAGTGAATGTTTGAACCTTTTTTAGTAGTTTTGTTTGAGTCCCTCAATTGTCCTCAGTGTGAAAAGATGGATCTCAAAATCATACAGTCCCTGCTGGAGAGGGTTCAAATATGCAAAAGATGCTGGAAAACTGAAGAATGTGCAGGACCTGGAGGATTTTTCTGAAAAACATTGGGCAGTTTAACTGCTCAGGACAAAAAAGGGACTCATGTACAACCATCACAAAACAAACAAAAAACAGCCGTGGGTCATCAAGGGAACGACACACAGTATTGAGAATCAATGGTTCATAAACTTTTGAACGGGGTTATTTTAATAAATTCAGCATTTTTTTTTTCTTGTGGACTATGTGTAAACATTTATATGTAAAATATCTTATTCGGGGCAGTCCTAAATAAACATTTTTTAACTCTTTTATTTAGTTAAAAATATTCACATTTTCAAAGATTCTGCAAGCGGTTCACATACTTTTTCTTGCCACTGTGTATATATATATATATATATATATATCAAGGCAGGAAAGAAAGTCACGAATATCAGACCATGGAGTGGTTTCTGTCATTTTCCAAGTAAATCATTCACAATTTGCATATCTTTTATTTAAGCTTAATAAGCAAATCTTGTACGCTGCTTTCGTTTCAGAGAGGGCTTGAAGGACGCTGTGTTCATATGGAGTAGAACAAGCACACTTTGTGCTAAGCTGCTAAAAAATAGTCATAAACCTAAAGAACTGAATGGAATCTTTTGTATGCCAATTATATCTTAAAAATATGATATAAAAATACATCATCTTCCATTTACCAGATTATTATGTCGTCAACAAGCTTGTTAGCTAATGTTATCAAAGTATGAAACATTCATTTGCACTATCAATATGGGTAATTCAGCATTCAGGTTTGAGAGGCGGTGTTATGTTTTGAATATAGTCACAGTTAAACGTTATTAGGCTCGACATGCAGTGTGAACCACTTTAGCTATTACTATATTCACAAAACAGCACATCCTTCTAGGGCTGCCACTAACGACTATTTTTATATCGATTAATCTATCGACAAATTTATCACAATAATTTTCAACAATTTTACTTAAAAAACTTTTAATTTAACTTGCAACATTGGCCTTCAGTAGTGTACTATAAAAAGTATTAATGTAAACAAAGCCCTAGACAAAATGTAAAACTAATAGAGTAAAACTGTGAAAGGTACAAATTTGTAAACCAAAATAACAAAAAAAAGAGAATATCAGCAAATACTTTTTATATAGAATAGTGTTGTGACGATAACAAAATTATGACTTTGATACGATAAGTTACTGATTCGATACCATGGCAAAAAAGAGTAAAAGTAATTGCATAATATGACAGAACTTACTATTCATTGTTTTAGGGTTAAAAAACTCACTTGGCTGGCATGTTCCTGCCCTGCCCTGCTTCACACAGAATATTAGGTCCGGCCCTTTAAGAGCTGCAGGGACCAAATTCATTGTAACACCTGATTTCTCATTCAACTCTGTATATGTTCACTAAAGACATATGCGACTGCGTTTACCCGAATACTCGCCAGGACGCGCATGTTAACATATTTTTTACCATTAAAACCTAATAATCCGCAAAACTGGCGCCGCGATCTGTCTAAGTGAAAGTCGTGTGTGTGGCTGCACCATAGACAGTAAAAGAAATGGACACAGCGACCCCATAGACTTCACAAAGAAAAATTGAAGTCATGTAGAAGCACTCACTTCCTGATGATGGCTGAGCGTACTGCGCAGCCTCAGACTGAGCTTGGTGACATAGATGTGACGTGAGCAACCTGTCTGACAGTTGTAAGTCTTGTAGTAGTTGTGCAAAATGAAATCTGAATCACGTTGTTGAAATATTTTGTCCCGTTGCTTTTGGCTCTCTATGGGCTTCTCGACATGCTTTTCCCTTAACTTTATCGGACTTTATGCCTCCACGTCCCACCGATTGCCTCATAGACAGTAAAAGATTGCCTACGAGCTTATCCTCGTAGGTAGCTTATGGTTATGACGCAATCGTTAGCCTATTTTTTACAAAAACGGCTTCTACGGTGATAGTGTAAGATACAAGGTAATGGAGCATTTTATACATTGTCATGTTTGTTTAGAAATAAACAATGGACAAATGGAGTCTTTAAACGCCTCAGATGTAAAGATATTCACTGTCAAAGTGAGGCCAAAATGAACGGGAGTCAATGGGATGCTAACAGCAGGTGATGGCTTGGTTAGCAATGGCTGCCCCTATGGAAGGTATGCTTTCCGGGGGCTGGATTACCCCCTTGGGCTGCACTCGCTTCAGGTCAGAGTCCGGCAGCGCACGCGAGCATGTCCCGGCCGTGCCACACTTTTCTGTTGCTCTCTTTTTCCTGAGCTGCGCGTATATATTTGACTGTTCTGCTTCCATTGTTTAGTGAACGGTGGAAACAGAGCTCACACACACGTGCTCACTCCTGCTGCGTCACACATCGACGCAAATTAAGAAATACTGCTCTTATTAAGAGTGCTGTCAAAGTATCAGTACTAATACAATTTCATATCGTACCCAACTTACCCAGTCGACTAAAAATATTGACGTCGACTAATTAATAGCGTAGACGCAGTCTATTGTATCGACCAATCGCGACAGGCCTACATCCTTCTAAATGTTCTAAATGAGAGCGTGCAATCGATTGTGAGTAAAGGGCCGGGTTTAAAGGTAGGGTAGGCAATGTTTTTTTTTATATTGTTTGAAAACTTTCTTCACATCCTGATATCAATTAATAATAGATGTGATCTAAATATAAAAAAAATAAAAAAATGTACACTATATTGCCAAAAGTTTTGGGACGTCTGCCTTTATATGCACATGAACTTTAATGACATCCCATTCTTAATCCGTAGTGTTTAATATGGAGTTGGCCCACCCTTTGCAGCTATAACAGCTTCAACTCTTATGGGAAGGCTTTCCACAAGGTTTAGGAGTGTGTTTATGAGAATTTTTGACCATTCTTCAAGAAGCGCATTTGTGAGGTCAGGCACTGATGTTGGATGAGAAGGCCTGGCTCGCAGTCTCTGCTCTAATTCATCCCAAAGGTGTTCTATCTGGTTGAGGTCAGGACTCTGTGCAAGCCAGTCAAATTTCTCCACACCAAACTCGTTCTTCCATGTCTTTATGAACCTTGCTTTGTGCACTGGTGTGCAGTCATGTTGGAACAGGAAGGGGCCATCCCCAATCTTTTCCTTTCACTGGAACTAAGGGGCCAAGCCCAACCCCTGAAAAACAACCTCACCCCATAATCCCTTTACACCACTGCTTTGCATCGGATTGCATCGGATGCATCAAGGGATTATGGCTGAGACCACAAGCAGTTCTGTCTTTGCAAGGTTGAGTTGCAGGTGATGTTCCTTCATCCAGGCAGAAATGTCTGTTAGGCAGGCAGTGATACGAACACCAACCGTGGGATCATCTGGTTGAAATGAGAAGTAGAGTTGAGTGTCGTCAGCATAGCAGTGATAGGAAAAGCCATGTTTCTGAATGACAGATCCCAGTGATGACATGTAGATGGAGAAGAGAAGTGGTCCAAGCACTGAGCCCTGGGGAACTCCAGTGGCTAGATGATGTGACTTAGACACTTCACTTCACCTCTCCATGACACCCTGAACTACCTACCTGAGAGGTAAGACTTGAGCCACTGGAGAGCAGTTCCTGAGATGCCCATCTTCATGAGAGTTGACAGGAGGATCTGGTGGTTAACTGCGTCAAAAGCAGCAGACAAATCTAGTAAGATAAGTACTGTGGATTTGGAAGCCGCTCTTGCCTGTCTCAGTGCCTCCGTAACCAAGAGCAGGGCAGTCTCAGTTGAGTGGCCGCTTTTGAAGACGGATTGGTTGATTTGATTGGTTGATTGAGGTTGATTGAGGTTTGTTTGGTTGATTGAGGTTGTTCTGTTCAAGAAACGTAGAGAGCTGGTTAAACACAACTCGCTCAAGTGTCTTTGCAATGAAAGGCAGAAGGGATACCGGTCTGTAGTTTTCTAAAAGTGCTGGGTTCAGAGAGGGTTTCTTAAGCAGCGGGGTTACCCGAGCCTGCTTAAATGCTGTGGGGAAGGTCCCGGTGTGAAGAGAGGTGTTGAGAATGTGAGTGAGTGCAGGAGTAACAGAAGAAGAAATGGCCTGAAGGAGGTGAGTGGGGATAGGATCAAGTGGACAGGTAATGGGATGATTGGAAAGGATGAGTTTGGAGACGTCTGCTTCGGAGAGCAGAGAGAAGGAGGGGAGCGTATGTGTGATGGTTGTTGAGATGTGCATGTCGGTTTGTGGTGTGGAGAATTGGCTGCTGATGGAGGAGGTTTTGTTTGTGAAAAATGACGCAAATTCATTAGCTGTAAGAGTTGATGAAGGGGGGGTGGGGGGGGGCAAAGGAGCGAAGAGAATGTTCTGAAAAGTGCACGAGAGTCAGAGCAGTACACATAAACACATGATTCTGAGGATGCGAACAGCTCCGGTAGAACATAACGGGTAGCCATCTCGTATTTACGGTTAAGTCACAGAGTGAACTTAAGTGAACACAGCATAAGCTTGTTGGTGAAGGAGGAACTGTAACAGGGGGCTGCTGTTTGTTTGTGGCACTCTGTGACAATCACGATAACCTATCACGGTATCCCACTTGAATTTACTGAGCTCCTGAGAGTGACCCATTCTTTCACAAATGTTTGTAGAAGCAGTCTGCATGTCTAGGAGCTTGATTTTATACACCTGTGGCTATGGAAGCGATTGGAACACCTGAATTCAATGATTTGTAGGGGTGTCCCATTTCTTTTAGCAATATAGTGTATCTTCTGTGGAATTGTCCAATCATTGCATTGAAGTCACAGAATGCCACAAACAAACAGCTGCCCCCTGTTACAGTTCCTCCTTCACCAACAAGCTTATGCTGTGTTCACTTAAGTTCACTCTGTGACTTAACTGTAATTACGAGATGGCTACCCGTTATGTTCTACCCAGAGCTGTTCGAATCCTCAGAATTATGTGTTTCTCTGACAACACTATCAACTGCGAAATGAATCTGCAGCAGTCAGGTGGTACAAGTCAGAGTTCTTTAAGTTGTTTACGTTCATTATTATTGTAATGTTATGTGGTTTGAGACATTAGGTCATTTTAACGCTGTCTCTCGTGACGCTGTGCAGAATCAGCTCTGCCTGTGCGCGTTCATGTGTTTTGGAGGAGGTGTGGCTTTGGAGATGGTGTGAAGGGAAGGTGGGATCTTATGTATTCAAAGCTAGCTTGCTATTGCTAGCCAGTCTGAAATTGCCTACCGTACCTTTTAAGCAGACTAAATTATTGGAGAAGTCCAGTATCAACGGAGGGAAGTAGTTTGCACCGGAAGATCAAGTTATGACATTTTGATTAAACATTACAAGGTCAAAAAAAAAAAAAAAGAAACATATACACGAATGAATTGTTGACTATCAAACAGGGCTTAAAAACGGAAAAAAATATCAATCGGTTCACTCCGAGCAGAATCGATATTATAGCGTTTCGGTTTTTGCGTTCCTCAATAAACATTACTGTTCCGAAAACGGTTTGATATGAAAAAATACCGGTTAATAACGTTATTTTAATTAAGCCTATACTTTAAACAAATATGTATAAATTTTAAACAAATATGTATAAATAGACTTATTTTCACTCAATAATAATATAACACATGGTAATTAAACTTGAATATTTATTTAATAACATTTTTAAAACCAGAAATACATGCATTAATTACAAGGCATAAACAGCGGACCTGTTTTAATGGAGCGTTAGACAATCGAAAGTGGCCTCTAATGCCGAATTATTTTCAGAAGAGTGATAACATTCTTTGTACATAACTTTTTTTCAACACGACTTGTTTTAAAAAATGCATGAATAAAGAATAAATAAACTGGATAACCATTGCTCTTTTAATGCACCGTCAACTGCTAATTTCAAAGCAAACACTGCGCAACACATTCTTGCATCACATAATCGAATTCAGTCAGCTAATAAAGCTTGCATTTAATGCAATATAACATACCATTTAATACGAAGCATCAACCGTCTATATAGAAAACATTGACCTGTCCTGTATTGGCAATCTGAAAGACTATAGGAAAAATGTTTGATAGATGCTATAGCCTACTTGGATAGGCTTAAACGGAATCCATAAACTATCCTAAATCAGTCTATTTGAGCTTAAAGTCCGTACTGCTTATTTAAACGTTCGAAAAGAATGTCCTCCAATACCTGCACATTCATTGTAGACCTCAGCGGGGAAAGAAATGTACTTGAGGCATGAAAATGCGCGCTCACACTGACTTGCGTTACCGGTAGATTCATAGATGATGGTGCGCGGGCATTTCACTCACGCTTGATCCGTCAACGTCACATGCTGTACTACTCATTTCATGATTGGTCACTGCCAAATTAAAATATTAAAGAGAACGATAAAATAACGTTATTAACCGGTTAATGGTCATTTCAAATTAACGTTTCTGTTCAGAACGATTCAAATTGATTTTGATTTCGTTTCCGTTTTTGTTCCTCTTAAAATTTCGTTCGTTTCCGGTTTTCGTTTTCGTTCCTTGAACCGGTTCAGAGCCCTGCTATCAAATCAATGATATCAAACAAACCTTTTTTAAATAGCCAGGGTGAAGTTTCATTTCATGCCGACTTAAATTTTTGTGGTGTAAATAAAACAAAGATTATGGGGGTATGTTTTAGAAGAAAATACTATTTCAGTCTTTATATTTGTCTACAAAATTTTCACAATTACTATAATTCAGTATGTCACTTGCCATTTCTATGTAATTGTTTGTGGAATTTAACCATTTCTGAGTGAAAATTATTTCAAAATAAATCCTACTCCTTTTTTTTTTTTCAACATTTAACCTTGCTAGTTTGAACTCAGTATATTGACCAATCAGCATTCAGGATTGCAACTATCCATGTTGTCATAGACTATATAATCTGTATAACCTTGTTAGAAGTTAGATTTTTTCCCCCCACAGATTTACTAAACATGGCAAGTGAGAGCGCAATCCCATGAAAGCACAGATGGAAGTGGAAAGTTCTGCGCGTGATCTACTGACAACGTGCAAATTAAAGAACACAGATGCAGCTGGATAATTTCCATCACCAACGCAATCTACCAAGAGCAGCGCAAATTTGGTCTGGTTTAAGACATGCTTTTTTGGGGGCTTTAAATAATGCCGCAAACACCATTAAATTGACTAGCACAAACCTTAGTAAATGACCTTGCATAATTCATTTAAATTCTCCCCTCTCATAAATGTTGTGTGTGAAAGGGAAACTCCTACAAATGTATATGCAATAAGGTCAGCCGCAAAAATAACGCCCTTTCAGAACTGTTTTTACGCCAAAAGAGGGTTGCCCTGGTGTAAGCTGTTAGTAAATCTGGCTAATTTTTCTTTTTCTTTTTTGAGAATGTATTGCTTAATGCGTCAACCAAAACCTATTATGAAAACAGGATATTGACTTTGTTCCACTCTCTTGCTACTCCAAACGAACGTCACTCAGTTTACCCTGTCAACCTAATTTTTCCAAAAAGAGTGCATTTGTTGAGTGCTTGGCCAGAGACGTGCTCAGGGCGATATCTGTCTCCCACTGTCAGAAATGGAGGCGCGGCGAGTGGGTGGCTGTCGGACCGCGGCTGTATGCAGGGGTTCCAAATGCCCACGTCTCAGAGCAGGCTCAGAGTCACGCAGGGCTAATGCGTTATCTGTGTGAAGGGGCTCACGCTATGCTGAGCAGATAAAGCCCCCACACTGACTCATCCGAATGAAAAAAGCTGCATTATTAGACAAAAAGAGCGAGAGGAGGGGGGGTGGTGGGTGGAGGAGGGTGCTTTGGTGGCTTTGTCATGAATATTCTAATTGGCAGTGTTATCTCTGATGATTATTAAGACCGGCCCTGGGGCCCAGTGCAGATCTAATGTAGCAGAAAGGGAACAGCCGCAGGAGACTGTTTAGTGGGGTGTGTGTGTTTTTGTCTGTTGTTCTTCAGTACATCTATTGTCTGCTGTCCATTTTCAGCCCACAGCATATTTGAGTCCATGTTTCTGTATTTGTTTCTGGTGTAGTGGGGATTTAATGTGTTTGTGAGTCTTGTGAATGCAAGGAATCCTTTTTGAAACCGCCAAGAATGGATGGCGATTCAAAAGCTTTAATCCGATCAGAAATAGAAGGAAGATTCCTTCGAAAAGATTTATGTGTATATAGTTAATTTTAGCAGCACAAAATGTTTAATCGGCTCTAATCTTGACATTTCAGATTCTTTGTGATTAACAGATTTTAATTGGATGTGGTGATGTTTCATGTTTTTTCACAGCAGAAATCCATTTTGTAATGTCTTGTTTCTCAGGAAAAAGTTTGTGCTCTGAACTAGTGACATTAGATTTGCATTTCCCAGTCAAAAGACTAGTATTTATTTTAGGTAAATAGGTTTTAGGTTATGGTTTAGCTGTTGCTTACTATAGATATTTACATAGAAGCAAATAGAAAAATGCAAATGGTTTAAGAAAGAAGACCAGATTTCGTATCTAAGTATTGTGATGACATAACTGATGTTGGTGAGATTTTAAATTTATTAAAAAGACTCTATTAAGTCTTAATATATATATAAATATAATATACACACACAAATGCAAAATGAAAACAAAAAACAATTAAAAGACAGATCTAGTCTATTTACTTCAAGAGAGTGAAGTAAAAAAAAAATTTGGCTGAAGGTGTAGTCACATTTACCAATCCATTGGTCGGTAATTTTCACAAGCCAAATCTATACGATTGGGAATTTTGCAATAAATTTCCTTGCACAAATGTCACAACGGGTTCAGGTTGGTCACATGGATTCGGTGACGAACAGAAAGCTGCTTGGTTTGAAAGTGACTTCTGTTTGAGTTGTGCTTCATTCATTGCTACACTATTGGGAATAGACAATAGACTTTTTCTGCCTGCAAAATGTTGCTGAAATTTCACTAATGTCACCGCATCATAATTTTTTTATCTACCTAACAATATCCAGTCACACTTTAGTTTAGGGTCATTTCTTACTATTTTCTAACTACTACTAACTATTAACTATGACTTTTGCCTCAATAAACTCATAATTACTGTTAGTAATTACTACTGTTAGTAAGGTAGTTGTTAAGTTTAGGTATTGGGTCGGATTAAGGGATGTGTAATATGATCATGCATAATACAGCATTCATATTTGCTTTATAAGTACGAATAAACAGCCGATATCCTCGTAATAACCACTCCCAATAACCCAATAACCACTCCCTTGTTATTTCCTTGCCAACACTGCCCTTTCCTTTCCTTTCTTTTCCTTTCCTTTCCTTTCCTTTCCTTTCCTTTCCTTTCCTTTCCTTTCCTTTCCTTTCCTTTCCTTTCCTTTATTTTTTCCTTTACTTTACTTTACTTTACTTTACTTTACTTTACTGTTCTTTATTGCCTTGTCAGCACCACCCTTTCCTTCCTTTCCTTTATTGCCTTCCTTGTCAGCACCACCCTTCCTTTAATTTCCTTTCCTATCCTGTTCTTTCCTTTATTGCCTTGTCAGCACCACCCTTTCCTTCCTTTTCTTTCCCTTTGCTTTGCTTTGCTTTCCTTTCCTTTCCTTTCCTTTCCTTTCCTTTCCTTTCCTTTCCTTTATTGGCCTTTATAAGCCAGAAGGGTTAGTGTTAGGTTACTATGATCACCGAACATGTTTTTGTTTGTAACCTTGTTTGATCTCTATTCAAATAGTTTCCATTGCCACTTGGCTAAAAGCAAGTTCCAAAGATCCAAAGAAGTTCCTTAACCAGCAGTTAAAAAAACTAAAAATCTTTTTGAATAGCCTTACATACAAACATTGTTTGTGTTTCTTCCTCTCATCAGGAGTATCCGCCCAGCTTACAAACACCCGGCTAAGGAGGAACACTTCGGTCGGAACACCTTTCTGGATGGCCCCTGAGGTAAGACCATTGGCATGTCATTTGCAAAGCATGGCGGTCACTTTGTGGCCTGCAAATGTTTTTGTTAACTTAGTTTTTCCATAGTATTTTGCATATGAGATGTATATGAGGGTAAGAGGTCTACAGCTCTGAAGTTGTTTTGAGTGTCCTGGCCAAAATTTCCATATGACTCAAGGGCTAGAGGCTTACGTGCCTCAATTTGTTCTAGGTGTCAATACAATCAAAACACAAACAGAGATTTATCATTAGTGCACTTTTTAGATTGCTAAAAATCTGCAGGGAACATTCTGGGTTCATCTCTGGACTTATCACATGGATTAAATGCTAAACGCACTATTAGAGTTTCTAATTCTGAGGTAAGACTGTATTCCATTCTCTGGTTTTCTGTTTTCTCTGGTATACAATATAACAGATCAATATAGGGATGTAAACGTAATGCTTTTAATGATTAAATAAGCCATTTATTTTACAGTGTCCTTGTCATACACATTACATGTAGTTACTATAGCAATAACTATAAATTATGCATAATTACATACAAATTAACCCTAAACCAAACCTCAATTCCAAACCTAAACCTGCATGTAAATACTTATTATTACTCAACACTTAAATGTATAATTACACTTCAACAAGGACACCTTAAAATTGTGTAACCGCCATTTTTCATCATTTTATACAGATAAACTTGGTAAGACTTTATAATAAGGTTTAATTTGTTAACATGAACTAACTATGATCAATACATTTGTTACTGTATTTTTACTGCATTTAAAAATACAGTTCATTGTTTGTTCACAGTGCATTAACTAATTTTAACAAATACATTTGATTTTAATAATGTATTAGTAAATGTTGACAACAAAGATAAATAAATGCTGTGGAAGTGCAGTTTATTATTAGTTCATGTTAACTAATGAAACATTATTGTAAAGTGTTACCAAAAACTTTATTTAATTTGTGTCTCTTTTGCTTTAGATTCATTTTATTTCTCTCATCCTCTGTTTAGTCTTTTTAAAACTCTATTTCTATATTTTTATGAATATAAAAATGTATAATTGACATGTTTTGTGAGTGTGTAATATCCCTGTGCATTGTCTATACTATTAAGCATATACACTATGTAGTTATGTAATTATAAAGTAATATAGTTATTAGTTGAAAATGAAAACTGACTTTTTTTTAAATATTTTTCTATTTCTGTTTTTCTATTTTTTGCTATACATTCTACTACATAATACGTGTATATATATATATACACACACATATACATACGTATTATGTAGTAGAATGTATAGCAAAAAATAAAAAACAGAAATAAAAGTATAGGCATTTAAATTGTTAAAGTGGAACTGTTTGATTTCTGTACTCGCTAGTGGCGTACAGTAGTTGAATCTGCCTATTAAGCTGGAAAATTAATTTTAATATACAAATGACAAATAATATGCACTTCACCATTTTAGCAGTGTTTTTTGGCAGTTATTAATGTGCTCTGGTTACTGTGTTCAGCTGTCAGGATCCGTTATAAACATTTGCAGTTCAGTAATGAATGTGTTTGTATTTGCCCAGGTCATCGCATGTGAGCAGCAGCTCGACTCCACGTATGACGAGCGCTGTGACGTCTGGTCTCTGGGTATCACAGCCATAGAGCTGGGTGATGGAGACCCACCTCTCGCTGAACTTCATCCAATGAGAGCTCTCTTCAAAATTCCAAGGTGACGCTCTCATTTTAGTACATTTATGACACTTTTTGATATTCAGATACAAAGGAACCTCACAGTCCACAGGGTCGTTTGTGTCAGTGTTTGGAATAATTTGTGATTATAGCTCAGAGATGGATGACACTGCTGTATATTTGGACCATGGAGCTGTCGGAAGCCAGTATATGTTCATTCTTAGGGATTTTTTTTCTTTTTTTGAGGTTGGAGCAGCTTTAATGTACGTCATATTCTTGAAATACATGTATCTTTATGGATACAAGAAAGAGACCAAGCTATTTTTCTTTCCATCGTGCATCCACCTGTCTGAAGGTGAAATTTGATTGTTTACTGTTTTCGGGCTCAGAACAGAAAACTGTTATCACTAGTGTCATCTTGATGTTGCAGCACTTTTGTGCTCTAATACACCTCACTCACACACACACACACACACACACACACACACACACACACACACACACACACACACACACACACACACACACACACACACACACACACACACACACACACACACACACACACACACACACACACACACACACACACACGCAGCATCCGTCCATTGAGCGCTGTGCTGTCAGAGCAGTGGAGGGGGTGGTGGGCTTCATCACAGAGCGGTGTGGAAATGTTTTTGACTGCACATGTACACACTGCAGGCTGTCTTTGTTGGGTCTCTCTCCCTTTCCTGCTTATAAGAAAAAGCACACCTTACACCCCTCACCCGTCCAGACTGAGAATGAGCAATGCAATGTGACAAAACTGGAACGCAGCCATTATAATCTCAAATTTGTATGTTCTCAAAAGAACAAGAAGTTTCACTCAAGTTTCACTCAAGATTTATATCGAAATATACATGTATTTTTGGATATACACTACAGTTCAAGTTCGGGTTGTAAAATGTTTTTGCATTTATTTGATAAAAAATACAGGAAAAACTGTAATTGTGAAATCTTATTGCTTAAAATAGTTATTTAACATAAATGTTTTCTATGTTATTCCTGTGATCAAAACTGAATTTTTTGCAACATTTCTCCAGTCTTCAGTGTCACATGACCCTTCAGAAAATCATTCTAATATGCTGATTTGCTGCTCAAGAAACATTTCTAATTATTATCAATGTTGAAAACAGTTGTGCTCAATATTTTTGTGGAAACCGTGATACATTTTTTTTTTCAGGATTCTTTGATGAATGCAATGTTCAAAAGAATAGCATTTATTTGAAATTGATTATTTTTGTAACAATGTAAATGTAAAAAAAACATTTTTGTCAAATCACGTTTGATCAATTTAATGCGACCTTGCTAAATAATAGTATTTCTTTCTTGAAAAAAACACTTTTGAACAGTAAAGATTTATATTTCAGGTTACATTTACAGTATATATTCATACAATCATTATGTATTGGTTTATTTTAGAATTTAAAAAATATATATAACTGTATATTAAATGTATAACATTAGACATTTAAGACATTATTTTATTTTAAACTCTATTTCTTTTTAATATCTATTTAATATCTATTTTGTAATATTATATCTATTTTACAGTCCTGTTTCACATGAACATACTATACACTTATTGTAGTAATGGCACTAAGTACTAACCCTGAACCTACCCCTAAACCTTAAAGGCTCACTGAAGTGCCTTGAAACGCGCAGCATTATTCAATGTGTTGACATAATTTCCCCTGAAACGGCTCCAGCTGTAAACAGCTCCTCCCCTTTTTTGAAACAGCCAATAGAGTTTTGTTAATACCACAGTTTGACTAGAGCCTTTCTGTTTGGTAAAGCCACAAGCCAGAGTTTCCTCCTAATCTCTAACCGTTTATCATCATAATCTCCTCCATATCGCTTTGAAATACAGCATTCTGTGCAGAATTTAAATGGGTCCGATATGTTTTGTTGTCTGCACCTGCTCGTGCATATGATCCGCGCTGCGCTCTCGTGTCTCTAGTCTAACTTTAGACCAGAACACGTTACTTTAAAAAAGTAATTAGTTATAGTTACTAGTTACTTCTTACAAATAGTAACTGACTTAGTAACTGAGTTACATCATTATAAAAGTATCTAATTACCAGGGAAAGTAATTACTGCGTTATTTTTTTTTATTTTTTTTTCATATGTTCAAATATGTCAAATAACTTGGATGCCCCCAATATTAAATATGTTAAATGAAGGAATTGGACACTAAATAGAATAAATTATTATTAAAAACATTGTACATTAATGTAGGCTACACTATTGCTGTGGGACAATGTGAGAGACACCTATCAAATTCAATACATTATTGCAAATATTATCAGTAGGCCTACTATAGTGTAAATATTGTGTAAATATTATCAGTACTATACTACTCCTTTGGTAGTGGAGCTCACGTTATCACCTGGGTTTTTAGCCACTCATTTTGTGGCAGCATGTGATGATGTGAGGCGCTTCATTAGATTAGAATTACTTGCCACCGACGTGGAGAGACTCTCTTCCTGGGCATAAGCTGCACGTAAGCTGCAAACATTCTTACCTTTCACCTCAACGAGGGAAAAGTAGCGCTTATACTTCCAGTTTGCGAAAGCTACCTTTGAAGTCGTTGGACTTGCCATCGCTTTGACTCCTCCTGGTCATGTGTAACTTTGCATATATGCGTGTGCGTGTATGAACTCAACCTATCAACCTCAACCTTGTCTCTCACCCACCAATCATCATCAGTTATGTGTAGTAACACCCCACCCACCCCCCAACACGCATGGCATGCGCACGCCCGCCCGTACGCACACACACACGTTGCAGGTCCGACTGACAGAGAGGATGAAAACTGCTTCAGTGAGCTCAATTATAGTAACGCCGCATTTTATTCTCGGTAACGCTAACGGCGTTGTAACGGGAGAAACAGTAATTCGTTTGATTACTCGTTACTGAAAAAAATAATTCTGTTAGTAACGCTGTTTATCTATAACGCCGTTATTCCCATCACTGACTGTTGGTGTGTGTGTGTGTGTGTGTGTGTGTGTGTGTGTGTGTGTGTGTGTGTGTGTGTGTGTGTGTGTGTGTGTGTGTGTGTGTGTGTGTGTGTGTGTGTGTGTGTGTGTGTGTGTGTGTGTGTGTGTGCGCGTGAAACTAACATGAAACCAGATTTCATTCGCCTCAACTGAAAGCATTACATGTCTGAATTGTTTCCTATTGCATGTATAGTGCGCTATGTGCCGTTCACCATGTAGAAATTGGTAAATGTGTGAACAACTGACCGATTTCAGATGCAGCTTCAGCGTCTATTTATAATGTAGGGGGCGGGACGCTTCAGATTCTAGAGAGCATTTGATTGGACAGAAGATGTGACGAGAAGATGAAGTCTGCAATGATGTCATCAAAATCTGTGATTTATTTTAACGGAAATGAGAGAGTGTAAGTTTTGAATGCTTATATCTCCTAAATGCAAATTTAGTCATTGTTTTGGAACACACCTGCTTTTTCCTAACTTTAAGGCTAACATAGTCATACTAAAAGCTAAAAAAATTATAAAAAACTTTGTCAAAACTACATTTTGATTTCAGTGGTCCTTTAACTTAACCCATGTACTTACCTTACACTACTCTTTGTGTGAAAGTACACTGTAAGTACATTGTGGGCCCTATTTTAACGATCTGAGCACATAGTCTGAAGCTCACGATGCAGGTGCACTTAGGACATTTCCTAAGTTTTGCTAGTTTAATGACGGTCGGCGCGCCAGAGGCAAATGGTTGTACCTAGTCTCTTAATGAGTCATGGGTGTGTTTTGGGTGTAACGTGCAATAAACCAATCAGAGTCTCATCTCCCATTCCCTTTAAAATCCAGTTGCGCTTGCACCATGGCGGATTCGCTATTTACATGGTGGCATTTGCAAGTGGACAGACTGAACGCATATTACTAATGTGGCCTTTAAATAACAAAACAATATGTGAAAATGATAACTGCGTCGGGCTGAGACTAGCAAAAAACCAACATGTCCTCCAACCAATACGCCTATATAGGTTGTTTGTCACTTCCTTGAAATACGGCCCATAGTAGCGCCCCTATCGACAACAGGACACTTTCATTTTAATTCATGAAATACGACCCATAGGAGCGTTTACTAAAGGTGTGCCCCTATCAACAACAGGACACTTTCATTTAAATGCTTTGTTTCCTTTTATTTGCGTCATATTTTGGGTTTTGCGTAGCTCAATTGATAGAGCATTGCAAAATACAACATCATGTAATCATGTGGTCATGCAATCGTGGGTTCGATCCCAGGGAACACATGTGCTCATAAAGTGTATATGCATTATAAATCACTGGGTAGGTTTAGGGGTGGGGTGGGTGTATAGTTGTTAATAAAAAAAATTTTTCGCTAAATGGAAATATGACAAATGGTGATAAAAAGTCCACACATTGCATTTAAATGAACACACATTTTGATTGGTAACGACAGTCATACGTCATTTCATGATGACAGACGTAACAGGACTGTCATTATTTGTATGCCAGCTAGAGGGCGCATTACTTAAAAACGTAAATAAAGGTCGTAATAAGGTGCTTGAAAAACAACCTATAAAGTCTGGGGAGTTTTTTTGAGGACAGTCTGCAAAAAAAAAATTTTTGAACACATTGCGCCGTGTGTATGATAGGGCCCTTAAAGTTCATGTACTGTAAAATTAAGCGTAACCTCTATTTCTTAATATTTTTAATATTCATTTAAATCAGATCATTTTTATATTGCTAATTCTGAAAGAATTTTGGTCTTTTACTAAATCCAAAATTGATCTAAAAGCTTAGATCAACTAGGTCTTTTTTTTTTTGGTTATATATTGCCACTCCATATGTGTCTTTTTTAGATCCCCCTTTTATTGCAGAACTGTCATGTTTCAGGTTTGCATAAATCAGATTTGAACTTGTGTCTTATGTTGAATGATTTTGTCTTGGGTAGAATCAGAGTTGATCTGGTATGAAGGTGGCACTGCAGGGTTTGAGAGTTGGAACGGCACTAGGCCAGTGGCACATGCTGATGGCATGTTAAGTGTTACGTTTGTGTGACCCAGATTAGACCAGACTAAGCCTCGAGCCATGGAACATGTCTGTGTTCAGCCCCCCTGCCACCAACAAAGCAAACCACGTACAGGAATACACACATTTAGCCCGTGGAGAGAAGCTTGAAGGGTTAGTTCACCCCAAAAATTCTGTCATTAAATACTCTCATGTCATTCCAAAGACTTTTGTTCATCTTCGGAACACAAATTAAGATCTTTTTGATTAAATCTGAGAGCTTTCTGTCCCTCCATAGATACCTAAACAAATATACTTTGAAGCTTCAAAAAGTTCATAAAGAGATTGTAAAACTAATCCATATGAATTGAGGGGTTTAGTACGAATTTTCTGTAGAGACTCCATTGCTTCATATGATGAACAGGTTGAATTTAGGCTTTTATTCACATCTATCCCTTTAAAAGCCAAATTGAACCAGAAGTAAACACATCCGATGAGAGAGCTGATGCGCAATCTGAATACCCCGCTCACATTAAAGGAAAAACATTAAAGGAAGCCATTTTTTTCATCAAGATACTTTCATTTAGGATGCAGGTTGATCAAAACTAAGTGAAGACATTTATAATGTGTCAAATAAATGCTGTTTTTGAACTTTTTATTCATAAGAGAATCCTGAAAAAAGATGTATCACTGTTTACACAAAAATATGAAGCAGCACAACTGTTTTCAACATTGATAATAAGAAATGTTTCTTGAGCATCAAATCAACATATTAGAATGATTTCTGAAGGATCATGTGACTGAAGACTGGAGTAATGATGCTGAAAATTCAGCTTTGAATCGGTAACTTCTTATAACCATTACAAATTACCGACCCCATCATTTAAAAATATTGATTATTTAGTGCTTTCATTATAACATATGAGTAACCAAAACTAAAAAAACACATCCCAGCCTATGCCACTGCTTTTGTCTTGTGGGTTTTGAATGCCGTGCTCTTAACACCGTGCTTTAAATTGCAGATGGCATGTTGTTTTCATCTGTAATCTTTTTGTTTTATGCTGCTGTGTTTCCGATAAGGATGCATTTTAATAGTCCAAGCGTTTCTCCTGCCGTTTCCATTGACACCCGCTGTTTGTGTGGGGTGCAGCGTGTGATAAGCAGAGATGTATGCCCCCCCATTAGGGTAATTAATCGCTGTCAGAGGCACAGAGAGCGCTCCTGACGCGGTAGCCGTTGGGGCTGGAGTACACCTCCTCAACCCTGCTCTCCCTCTGTTAATAGCCCCCTTCACCAGGACACCAAATGATGGCTAATTAGCTCTATTGTTCCACAGCAGGGAACGCTTGTCAGGTCCTCCGTGACACCGTTAAGTGTCTATCTGCTTACTTATTTACATGTACAGGGAAAAGCTTTCTGGCAGCCTTCATGGACAAAGCTTTTCACAAGAGCACACAATTACTGGAAATGCCATTTCACTTGTGCAACCTCCGCCTCGAGTAAAACCATAATGGAGACTGGCAATAACTGTCACACTTTTTCACCTTATAGCATTCACTTCAAAACATCACTAGTTATTCTAAGGTAAATTGATGCCATAAAGATGCATGCACAAGAGAAGGCATCTAGATTTACAGTTTTCGTTCTGTTTTCTATTGGGATATGGGGTTTATTAGGAGGCCATGATGGACAGGGGCCAATGGGCAAATTTGTCCATAATGCCGGGATTAAACCCCTACTCTTTTTCCGAAGGACATCCTGGGATTTTTAATGACCACAGAGAGTCAGGACCTCAGTTTAACGTCTCATCCGAAGGACCGACTTCCGAATCTCCTGACTTCCATTTTACCGCACTTACACTTTTTGGACACTTTTTTCCCCACCAAAATATGGCCAAAAGCATTGCAAGCCTTTGAACTGTGATTTACAAGCGAAAACAACAGCGTCAATAACTGCAAAACAGAATTATAATAATAAATGTTTCTTGAGAAGCTAATCGGCATATTAGAATGATTTCTGAAGGATCATGCGACTAAAGATTGGAGTAATGATGCTGTAAATCCAGCTTTGAATCACAGAAATAAATTGCATTTTAAAATATATTCAAATAGACAAAAAGTTATTTTAAATTGTAAAAATATTTTACAATAATACAGTTTTTGCTGCATTTTTGAGCAAATAAATGCAGCCTTGAGCAAAAAAGATCTTAATGATTCCAAACTTTTGACTGGTAGTGTATGTATAAATATATATATATATATATATATATATATATATATATATATATATATACATACATTCTGCACACCGTAGAATGCTCGCCAACCAATCAGAATCAAACATTCAACAGCCCTGTAGTATAATATTTATTATTTTTAACATTGCTATTTATAATTAATTTGACCTTTAAACTTAAAATCTTCTAGTTACAGACATGGGTGACAATCTGCAGTGGTCTCTCTGTATGCAGATATGCATTTTGGTTTATAGAGATTTTTATCTACTGCGGTCTCTCTTGTAGTGTAGGCAGATATGCATTTTGGTATATAGAAATTTTTATTTGTCTATGTTATATTGTCTGTGCTTATAAGGACATTAAAATGATTCATATAAACAGCAGACAAATTTAAGCAGTAATCTAATAATCTTATCAAGTGAGGAATGTCTTTTCCCTTTGAAATTAATGGGATCAATTTGCTATGAATGGTTGTCTCCTCATTTCTCATCTCACACTTATCTTTGCCTATTTATCTGTTGTTTTTTTCTCTGAACAGAAATCCTCCACCCACCCTACATCAACCAGAGCTCTGGTCAAATGATTTTAACGATTTTATATGCAAGTGAGTAACACAGATTAAGTGTATTTCTATTTGCATTTGCCATAATGATGCACATAAATGTAAAGTTTAATGGTCGTAAAAGTTGTATTAGTTTTTTTCTATACTGATTTTGAAGGCTAATTACTCCCATAAAGAGCTTCTCATAATGCCTCATCATACTCCAATTAACCTCCTACTGTTTTACCAGAACATTGTTTGTAACTGAATTAATCTCAACAACCTTTTGCTTGTTTGTATTTTTCCTGTATCTGGCCCTTATCAGTTGCTATTTGATGTGACATCTTGGACATTTCAGCACAAATTCTCCCATTTTTCGATTGTGTCCCCTTCAGGTGTCTGATAAAGGATTTTGAGCTCAGGCCCAATGTGCTTGACCTTCTTCAGCATGTCTTCATCAAACAGATTGTGGGCCGAGAGAGGACGCTGCAGAAGCAGCTGATGGAGCTGATCGACCTCAACCAGCAAATCGGCGTTATTGAGAAAACAAGGTAGTAAGACATAAATATCAGCTCTAACTCTAGGAGTCTTGTCTGACAACATAAGGTCTGGGCTCTATAGCCACTACATTTGACTAAGGACAGTACTACAATTGTGCTATATAGCACTAAAAGTGGTTATTTGGCTCGTAATCCTAGGGGAACCACTTTAAGTGCTGTATAGCACCAAATCTTGGTGCTTCAGTGGTTCTTCACCGGTTCTTTGGGATGACTGAGGTGCTATATAGTACCGCTACCATATACAGAACCTGTTAAGATATGGTGCTATATGACACCAAAAGTGGTTCCCTTTTGATTACGAGCCAAGAACCACTTTTAGTGCCATATAGCACCATTTTTGTAGCCATTGTGGCTGGACCAGTTAGAAGGGCTGAGACCCCCATCATAACCCCTGCTATGCCTCTAATGCCCGGTACACATTGTACGATTTTGGGCTGTCCCAGATGAAAGATGAGCAGTCATGGCGATTTCTGTGGTCGAGACTCCTAACCGGTGGTCCTACGTCGTACAGTAAGAGAGGTCAAAGACGGCCACTGTCACGGTCTTGCGACCAAAGATAGCCTGTGACATTGTCAGAAATGTAGCATGATCTTCTCACTGTGTTTGCTGCTACAACCTACATCTACTGTCTAGCCAATAAAAATACAACATGAAATTGATCAACATGGCGCTAAAACTTAAAACTACTTCCCTCTAGCTCCATTTGCAAAATTGGCATGCCAAGTTGGCCTCTTTTCCCTAGCCATTACCGCAGCCATATTCTCCTATTTCGTTTCCTCCTCGCATAAAAAACACAATTGCCAAAACGTGATTCATCTTGCTCTATTTGTTTACCACTAGCACATGCTGATGACGTTTTATTCTTCTATATTAACTTGCGTTGTATCCTACGATTCAATAAGTGCCATCATCGTACCCAGGTTTAACAGATCCATGACATACATTGTGAATTGTAATGATCTTATAGGATTGCCGAAATCACACAGTCTGTAGCAGGCATTAGATATTAACTTTATTTTTATCATTTAAGCAATCTTGGAAAGACAGAAAGGAGAGACAGTGATTCCAGGTATGAGATATTGTCTGTCACATGGGCTAGATCAACCCTACTTCCTGTGGATGTAGCAGTAGCAGCTTCCTGTCTCTGGCCATGTGTTGTGGCCACTCCCCATGTAATTTTCCCAAAAGTGTTCATTGTGTACCCAATGTTGTGTTCTTGAGTTTTCACAAAATTTAAATGTGTAAAAACATGGTTTGGACCAACGCTATAGGTTTGCCTACCTAGTATTTATTTACTACTTTATTCAGCTCTGTTGTTTACTGTCTACTGTCTACATGGGCAGGTACCTTCTAAGATTACACTTGTTTTACACAACTAGCATGCGAGGGCTTGCCATTAGCATGTTGCTAAGCTAACATCAATTGTGTTTAATGAGAAAGGGCCTTAAGAAGCATAAAAAATACATAACACAAATATTTGGTAAACTAGCTCAGCTATATTACTAGTTTGAGATATTTTAATAATACTATTTAGTATTTTAACAAAGTTTGGTTAGTCTGCATTTATTTAATCAAAAATAAAGTAAAAAGTATTGTGAAATATTATTACAAGTTAAAAGACTGATTTCTATTTTAGCACACACACACACACACACACACACACACACACACACACACACACACACACACACACACACACACACACACACACACACACACACACACACACACACACACACACACACACACACACACACACACACACACACACACACACACACACACACATATATATATATACATACCGATCAGGCATAACATTTTGAGCACCATCCTAATATTGTGTTGGTCCCCCTTTTGCTGCCAAAACAGCCCTGACCCGTTGAGGCATGGACTCCACTAGACCCCTGTAGGTGTGCTGTGGTATCTGGCACCAGATTCTTAAAGTCCTGTAAGTTGTGAGGTGGGGCCTCCATGGATCAGACTTGTTTGTTCAGCACATCCCACAGATGCTCGATTTGATTGAGATCTGGGGAATTTGGAGGCCAAGTCAACACCTCAAACTCATTGTGCTCCTCAAACCATTCCTGAACCATTTTTGCTTTGTGGCCGGGCGCATTATCCTGCTGAAAGAGGACACAGCCACCAGGGAATACCATGAAAAGGTGTACATGGTCTGCAACAATGCTTAGGTAGGTGGTACATGTCAAAGTAACATCCACATGGATGGCAGGACCCAAGGTTTCCCAGCAGAACATTGCACAAAGCATCACACTGCCTCTTCCGGCATGCCTTCTTCCCATAGTGCATCCTGGTGCCATGTGTTCCCCAGGTAAGCGACACACGCACCAGGCCATCCACGTGATGTAAATGAAAATGTGATTCATCAGACCAGCCCACCTTCTTAAATTGCTTTGTGGTTCAGTTCTGATGCTCATGTGGCCACTGTTGGCACTTTTGGCATAGGACAGGGGTCAGCATGGGCACCCTGACTGGTCTGCAGCTGTGAAGCTCCATATTCAACAAACTGTGATGCACTGTGTATTCTGACACCTTTCTATCAGAACCAGCATTAACTTCTTGAGCAATTTGAGCTACAGTAGCTCGTCTTTTTAATCGGACCACACTGGGCCAGCCTGCGCTCACCACGTGCATCAATGAGCCTTGGCCGCTAGTTCACCACTGTTCCTTCCTTGGACCACTTTTGATAGACACTGACCACTGCAGACTGGGAAAACCCCCCAAGAGCTGCAGTTTTGGAGATGCTCTGACCCAGTCGTCTAGCCATCACAATTTGGCCCTTGTCAAACTCGCTCAAATCTTTATGCATGGTGATGAAGAAATAATCATTGTTATTCACTTCACCTGTCAGTGGTCATAATGTTATGCCTGATCGGTGTGCATATAATTTAATATACATAGGTTTTTTTTATGTTATTTATTCCTGTGATGGCAAAGCTGAATTTTCTTAGAATTTATTTGAAATATTGTGAAACTATTTAAAAGTCTTTACTGTAAATTTTTATCAATTTAATGCATGCTTGCTAAATAAAAGTATTAACTTCTTTTGGGGGGAACTCATTTTAATGACCCTAAACCTTTGAACGGTAATGTATTTTATATGCTTGTTACAGAATCTATTTTTAGTTTAATGACATGCTATTGTCAAAGTCTATTTAAATCCAGTGTGATACTTATGTTGCGTAACTTTTGAAATAAAGCTGTAGAATAACCTTGAAATAAAGAGTGAAATTAGTTATTGGGCTCTTCAAATGACTTGGGTAAAAAAGCAATTCTTATATAACTATTGATTTTTATTTCATCATTATCTTTAATGCCTTCATCAATAATTCCAACGAGGTAATTTGTGTGAGTAATTTATGTGATTTCAACTTTCATGGTTGCTTTTCAAAGACTAATCTTGTGTTGCAGGCATGAGCGTATCCACACCAAAAAAGGCAGCCACATGAATTCTCAAAGTCAAACGTGTGACGACGTGGAGGATCTGGCAACCCTAGAGGTTCTAGATGACGTAAGAATATATACGGGCCCACAAGAGAAAGGCCACAGAACACACACATACTAGTTTTGATCATCAATACACAGACCTCAGGAAAGACAGGAAATTTCCCATCCCTCTGTCAGACAGGCCATTCATTCCATTCATTTTTCTTACATTTTCTAGCAGCATTTGTCAGAGAGACTGTCAAGTGACCATAACTCATCCTAGCACTCTTATATTTTAACTGTCAAGTGAATAAATAGACAGATTAGAGAACAATAACAAAGTTTGTATTGAAACACATTTAAGGTGATCTATCAATTCAGAGGGGGTCTCATTGACACTAGATATATTTTCTCATCCATTATGGTAGCAGTTGTGATAGGAAACACTTGAATTATGCCTGTGTCCTTGGACGGATGTCACCAGATGGAGACCTGTGATGTGTGTAACTGTCTTGTATGGTCATACTGACCACATATGGCAACAAAAAGTGTAAAGAGCTCCTAGATAATGAATCATCTTACTGTGCCTAGGTTCGGTCATGCATGAAAATGGAGACTCCTGTGCGGTATTGGTGGTTGTTTTGTTGTGCGGTGGTGTGCAGTGGTTTGATGGGATGGCCATCTGTGATGTGTAATTGTTTCTCTGTTAGAACACAATCACCGAACAGCTACAGAGACGTTACGCAAAGGAGCAGATCTACACCTATGTTGGAGACATCCTTATAGCGGTCAATCCATTCCAGAAAGTGGAGCTATACACGCCTGAGGTGCGTGTATAATATTTCATTATGGATGCCATCAACATTTCATAGTCAGCTTCATTCCATTTGCTGCCAAATCTCTCTTTTGCTTTCTTTCTCACCTGTCAGTCTCTTTTTTGTCATTGTACCTTCTGCAGAAAGCATTTTCCTTTTTCATTCATCCACGTGCTTACCTCTCTCTAGAATCCCTTGTGAACCTGTACCTTTAAAGAGAGTACTTATTACGGAAATATACTCTAACCACCAGTTTCATAGACAAAGCTTAAAGGTCCCATGGCATGGCATTTTTCTATTATTTTATAATGTTTCCTGAGGTGTAATCAAAAAATTCCATAATTTAGAAATAAAAGGCATTTTTTCTATACTGTTATTACCCCTCTGGCTGAATGCCCTGTTTCAAAGGGCATGTCTGCTGTGAGACTTCAGTGAAAACGCCCACTGTTGTGATTGGCTGACATCTTTGCACTTGAAATGAGTGTTAGATTATGTTACGGAGGGGGCGTGGTTTAGCGAGGCACTGCATGCATGAGAGAGAGAGAGACTGACTGGGCACTCGTGAACCACGGAGAGCTGGAGGAAGTTTTATTGTACTGAGTTGTTGAGAGCGCTGTGCTGTTAGCGCAAGCTTATTTGTATCTGAGAGTTCTGAATAAACAGTCCCAGTCACGTCGACTCTGTCTTCCACCTTATTCTACGAACTTTGTAACACATGTAATGTACCATTACAGCTGTCAAGATGAACGAATCGTCAAAGTGTGGATTATAGCATTATTTTATGATCTATTCCTATCACATGAAAGTCTGCAGTGATGAGCATTGAGTACACAGACAGTCTGTTGATCGCGTGAATGCAGTGATCTCGTCATTGCAACGCTTTTTCTCTCACAAAATGCTTTCACCACAACTAACAGCAAACACAACGTCGATATGAATACAGTAAGAGCTTCATTGTGCAGCATAACAGCATCATTCATTATAACGGCAGTTTGAGCAAGTGTGCAGATACACTCACAACGTGTGATTGACAGATCCGAATGTTATAAAGAGTGTTCTTTGATCGCTCTCTGTAGTTTAATAATCACTTAAAAAACGGATTTGTTTCATGCTACTAACAGAAACGATCGTTTTAGTCACTGGCTTGATTCACTGATGCATTACGCTTAGGGCATCAAGACGGCCATCCTTAAATGATCTAGAAAGAAAGTCTGAGTGAACTTGAATGATTAGCTATACATCAGAAACCACTGATCACAGTTCCGGCATTAATGAACACTGTTACTCACTATATGTCGCGGTGCTGTCAAATCCATATCGTAAAGTCTGTTTGTAAAGCCTGTGCTGACATAAACTGAATCCATTTTCTCCGAATGCTCTGGGCGGGCAAAGCAGAGGCAGGGGGAGGTAACCTTTCCTGGTATGACATCATAACAGGAAAATTCAAGATCAGCTCGTCTGAGCTGACATTTTCTCAAAGGCAGAGAAAGACAGCCAGAACTCGGTTTACACCCATCAAAATTTCTAGCAACTTGGGGACCATATACAGGCTAGGGGAACTCATATTAATGTTAAAAAAAACTCATAAAATGAAATTTTCATGCCATGGGACCTTTAAGCTTAGTCCTAGACTAAAATGCAGGTTTGAGCTGTTTTTTAACTGAAAGCAACTTATATTTTAAAATATGTAAGTGCCATTGTTTTGTCTCAAGATTCACGTTTATTAAAGATACTTAAATGTCCTAATTAAACTAAGGCCTAATCCTGGATTAATCTAAACTTTGTCTGTGAAACCAGGCCTAAAAGTATAAAGTGCGAACTGAATGAAATGTCTGAAAACACTTTAGATGTTTATTGCAAGTAAATGAAAATGTATTATAGTTTTTTTATTAGCTGAACGTTACTTTTTGACCCAAGTACATCTTTATGTGTAATTTCATAATTACTTATATTGTCTTTGAAATATAGTTTTGTGTACTGCTGAATGTACTGAAAAGCATTTATGATAAACTAAAATATACTTTAATGACATTTCTATTGAAACTTGTATGTTGCACATTTAAATGTTTGCAATTACACATTTATACTGAGTAAATTGCAATTTGTACATTTTAAATATATTAAAGTACCCCTATTATGCTATTTTAAAGTCTCCTAATTATGTTTAGAGTCTCCTACAAGAGGTTTACATGCATCAAAGGTCAAAAAACACTTTATTTTTCTCATAATATACATTGCACATCACCACATTGTTCAATGATTCTCAAACAACTCGATAGACGACTCCTTTCCATTAACCTACTCTGCTCTGATTGGTCAGATGGCCCAGTCTGTTGTGATTGGTCTACCGCTTACAGCGCATGTACTAGTGCTTTAGTATGTTAGTCAACACATCAAAGTAAGCGTACTTCTTTAAAGCATAACAAAAGATTATTAAAATAATTATTTAAAATGTAACATTTTTAATTTGACATTATTACAGAGTGCCCTTTTTTTAAGTGCTACTTAAGCGTGTTAAGAAACATAAGAGTGGTTTCACAGACAGGACTTAGATTAAGCCAGGATTAGGCCTTAGTTCAATTAGGACATTTACGTAGCCTTAGAAAAGAAAAACATTACTGCTGTGCATCATGAGACAAAACAATGACACTAACATATTTTAAGATATGTCAGAGCAATTTGCTTTCTGTTAAAAACAGCTCAAACATGCATTTTAGTCTGATATTATCTTAAGCCTTGTCTGTGAAACTAGTAAGGAAAGTGTATTCTCTTTAAAGGGATAGTTCACCCAAAAAGGAAAATTACCCCATGATTTACTCACCCTCAAGTCATCCTCGGTCTATATGACATTCTTCTTTAAGGCAAATAAAATCTGAGTTATATTAAAGTCCTGGCTCTTCCAAGCTTTATAATGGCAGTGGCTTGTTGGGTCATTTTTGAAGTCCATAAAAGTGCATCTATCCATCATAAAAGTGCTCCACACGGCTCCGGGGGGTTAATAAAGGCCTTCTGAAGCGACGTGGGGCGTTGTGTAAGTAAAATATCCATATTTAAAACTTTATAGACTAAAATAACTAGCTTCCGGTGGTCCACTTACGGCGAAAGAGTAACCACTGACACGATGTACAGGAGCATCGCAAGCTTTGACGCCTCTTGCAGATAGGGCTGGGCAACAAACTCAAGCCCCTCTTCTCTTATATCGAAATCCTCTGCCATTTCTTCCATACAAGACTTTTAATTCATGACAGGTGTTTTGTTTTGCTTTATCCTCTGCGCTTCTGCGTTCATCAATACGCATGTGTCAAGGGTTCAAGGGTTACTCTTTCACCTTAAGTCGATTTGCGTACCGCTGACCGCTAGTTATTTTAGTCTATACAGTTTTAAATAAGGATTTTTTTCTTACACAAACTCGCCACTTTACTTCAGAAGGCCTTTATTAACCCCGCGGAGCTGTGTGGAGCAGTTTTATGATGGATAGGTGCACTTTTATGGACTTCAAAAACCGACCCAACAAGTCACTGCCATTAAAAAGCTTGGAAGAGCCAGGACATTTTTAATATAACTCAGATTTTTTTCGTCTGAAAGAAGAATGTCACATACACCTAGGATGACTTGAGGGTGAGTAAATAATGGTCTAATTTGACTAACTAACCTGAACTAACGCTTTAAGTACTCTCAACTGTAATATTATGAATTATTATATTATCTGTACGTACAGATTTTTTACGCTTGTTTTAAATAAACTTTTAAGACACTACGAATGCACATTCAATACAAATAAGCACTCTTCTTTTTCAAAAGGGTTTCCCAGCATACTTAATTTATTAGTGATGTTTGCTTTTTGATTTTAAAGAAATCAGACTAAGGATTTCTACCTTGCGGATGATAAAATAAATTGCCATAAACTTGCATTAATCTAGCAATCTTATTACAACATACTGACAAAAGCCACTGTAGCAACCATATAGCAGTGCCCTGACAACCCCCTTGAACACCCTTGTACTGCATAGCAACGCCCCAGCAACCATTCATAATAGCTTAAATATTGTTGTTATATTTCATAACAGCAATATGCTAAAAACACTTTGAGCATCAAAACAGCCATCTGGCAATGCTAGTTGCATCTGGTATACCTTTGTTGAATACTTTGTTTCTCTGACAGCATTCTAAGGATTATGTCGGAGCCAAAAGAACGTCCAACCCTCCTCATATATATGCAGTCGCAGACATCGCATATCAATCCATGGTGTCCTATAATACTGATCAGGTAGAGTATGTTCCTCTATGATCTACTGGAGTGTATCGGTCATGGGCTGAACCTTGTTTGTCTCTGTGTGCAGTGCATTGTCATCAGCGGAGAGAGCGGCGCTGGGAAAACAGAGAGCGCCCATTTGTTAGTCCAACAGTTGACTGTTCTCGGAAAGGTTTGAGCAAGATTATTTTCTCACTGTTGTATTATGACAAGTTGTTGTCATGCATTGTCTCATATCACTTCGTTTTATGCTAATTTTTGGGAAGTATCCATGTAAAAAGTGTGTTTGATCAGTTTTATTTTGCAATAATGTCTAGCTGAGTTCTTTTTTTTTTTTCTTTTTTTTTTTCAGGCCAACAACCGGACCCTTCAGGAGAAGATTTTGTTGGTCAATAGTCTGGTGGAAGCGTTTGGAAATGCCTGCACTGTGATCAATGATAACTCCAGTCGCTTTGGGAAGTATCTGGAGATGAAGTTCACCTGTGGAGGCACAGTGGTGGGAGCTCAGATCTCAGATTACCTCCTGGAGAAGTCTCGGGTCGTACACCAGGCTGTGTAAGAGTCCACTCGTTGCATATGGCCTTGACCATGAAGCTGCAGCCAAATTCCGCATGCATACAAAATTAAATATCAAATGATAAGGATTGGTCTAATTCACTGAAAACATTTTTGTTTGATAGTTATTCTGTTTTGTCAGTTAGCACGTTCAATGAGTAGGGTACATCATCATTTGTTGAAAAAGAAGAAAAAAAAAACATTTTGAGCAACAGTAAATTAAAGGTAGGGTAGGCATTTTCTGAGAGGGTAACAATAGCAAGCTAGCTTTGAAAGCATGAGATACCGCTCTTCAGAGCATCTCCAAAGCCACGCCTCCGTCAAAACACATAAACGCGCACAGCCAGGGTCTGCAAAGCGTCATAAGAGACAGCATTACATTACAAAGCACATAACTTAACAATAATAATGCACATAAATAACTTACAGAGCTCTTACCTGTACCATCTGACTGCTGCAGATTCATTTTGGCGTTGATAGTTTTGCTATTGATACCCAGTCTGAGCACTTCTATTATTGATTGCTATCAGGATGTGAATAGAGTTTCAACCAGAATAACAAAAAGTGTTTATTGTTTTCAACATATAATATTAATAATGTTGTTAAAAATCAGTTAATATTGTTTTTCAGCAAATTATGACTAATTATATAAACATACATTTAAACAGAGTAAATCTACAACCCTATCTGCGATATATACAAAAACACAGAAGGGGCTAGCTAGTTTGATACCAAATGTAGGTTTGTTGTCATTGATCAACTTATATTTTCCATACATTAAAGTCTGTGTAAAGTCAAAATTAAATATGTGTTCTGAGTTTGTCACACCACAGAAAAATGTGTTAACCACCCAGCCAAATTTGAATGATAAAAAAAACCAGCCAAGTAAATAAAATAGCTTATCAAAATCTTGAAGAATAAGAGTTTTCTCTGCTCTCAAACACTGGGGGCAGATCCGCTTCCGCGCTGAAACCACGGCCACTCGCGGGAAAGCTGCTGTAAGCACACTCATTGGTGGGCATGTATTGCCCACGATGGCACCAGTTGTCGACGGGACGTGAGGATGAAGGCCAGGGCAGGAGATAGTCGGAATCCCAGTTGTCTCCGATGAAAGTTTATAAAACTATCAGGTGTAAAATGAACACTGCAGAGGCAGGTGTTGGTGGTGATACCCAGCTCTCCATCAAAGTGGCTCTTCACAGAATTAATGTGATATCATAATTTTTCTGAAATTTAAATCAGTGGCTCCAGTGTGTCATCGAGTCACTGTTTTGAGCCATCGAGCCACCACAGTTTTTGTGTCTTTGTAACGTGTTTCAGCAATACATTTTCAACATTTATATTGTGTTTAGAAACAAGGACTTTACAAGGACTTTAAAGTTGACATGAAACAGATGTTGTGATAGCCTTTTCTTCCCTATTGTGACATATATCCAAGTGAAACAGCTTCTCAAACTAGAAAAAAATCTAGGGTGGGACTTTAATCAGGGTTAATCAGGAATTGATTGGATGGTGAGTGACAGGTTGTCCCGCCCTCACGCCAGTAAACACGTCATCAGCGAAGAGATGTGATGTCTTTGAAAGAGGGAGATTAAGTTATTTGAATTAAAGATTATGAGGGCACATAAAAGAAAAGAAAATAATGATGTGCAGTTTTGTGCACTGATAAAAATGTATAATAAATAATGCAATATTCCATAAAAATAAAAGAAATCTTACAAAAATAGTTTGGTAATAATTTTAAATGGTGGATTGTTGAGATTGAATCCAGTCAAGACTACAATATTTGTAAAAATAAGCATTTACTTATCCACTGTGTTTACTTGTCATGATTTACCACCAGCAATTTTACTCAATTGCAGAGATACTAAAATCCATTCTATAACCAAAGCATTCTTTTTTATCAGAGGGGAGCGTAACTTTCACATCTTCTACTATATCTATTCCGGTCTGGCAGAGAGGAAGAAACTCGGCCACTACAAGCTGTCAGACAGCAAAACTCCAAAGTAAGTTCTTGAACACCTGATAACAGCCTGCTGTTTTTATCTCTATCCTCATCTGACATCCTTTTTTCTACTTTGTACTCTTTGTTTGTTTCAATTCCAGGTATCTCCACAATGAGAATGTTAAATTAGTGCCTGACATTGTGGGCAATGCCTTCTATAAGGAGCAGTTTGAGACTGTGGAGCAGTGCTTCAAAGTCATCGGCTTCACCCTAGAGGTACACAAGGATACTAGTATATGGTGTCATTTTTGCTGCAAAGAACCTTTACTTTTGTACTCTCTTCCAAAAAGAGTCATCGTTTCAATGATACGGGTCATTTAGACTATTGATTTAGTTTAGAGTTCTTAAATTGGAGGCGATAGTACTGACTTTCGTTACATAAAATGCAAGTGTTTCTTTTGGAGAAGGGGCTAAAAGGCCCTTACTTTACAAAATAATGAAGGGTAATAGGTAGGAGGAGCGCTGATGTGCAGTGACCGTGAGAACAGCCTGTCTGTCCATTCAGGTTCAGTGCTCTGAACACTGTCGATGGCCTATGCGGAGGGTTATGTAGAAGTTGTGACCCAGTGCTCTAATGCCATCAGTCTCCACAATTACCATCAGGCAAATCAATGATGCATGCTGGAATACATTACCAGTGCACATTTTGTCTAGAAGGCCACATCCAAGCTTATCAGTGAAATATGATATCCCAAGATCATGAAACTCACAGCAGAGAGCAACAGTTAACAATTAATTTTCTTAATAGAGAAATGTAACCACATGAGGTTAAGCGAAAGTATATTTTAGAAGCTACAAATAAGAAATGATATAAATAGCTGAATTCTGGTGAAGAACTTCACAGTCCATAATCTTGAAAAGAGATCATCCAATCCTAGAAGTTGCTGTCACCCTGGAAACAGAACGTTAGAATAAACTTTAAAAATATTATTTTTAGACAGTTTTATTAATGATTACAAGACATTCACTTTTCATATACATATTAGGTTGAAATCAAAGTTTGTAATGTTATGATTCATCTCAGCTCTTCTGAAAAAGAAACACTTAATTGTATTGAATGTGCACTTGTACTTCAAATCTATACGTATAAGTAAACTTCAAGAGAGTACACTTTCATGACTGCGTTTCTTTTTTCTTTTTTCTTTATTTATTTATTTGTCAGGGACAATGCAGCGCACATTATTACATACATAATTATCATAGACAAAGCCATAACAAAAAATGTGTAGATGTGTTGCATAAAAGGTTTCTAGCCGATAGGCTAATTTGCAACCCCAGTCCCTGGTCAGGGCTTTCTAAAAACAACGACCTAATATATTTACACAACCACATTACACAAAACAACACATCACATCCAACACAGACGATAGCTCAATGTTCACATATTTGATTTTCTTTCAGCCAGTGTTTCACCTTTCTATTAAAAGTTTTCAGGTCTGTTTCTATTTTTATTTCCGTTGGTAAATCATTCCAAAAATGGGTCCCTATCACTGAGAAACTTGACTGGCCAAAAGTAGTTTTGCGTCTCTCTGCTATGCAGTTACCACCCAATGCTCTCCTAGTGGCAACTTTCCTTGTGTTTATTTTTGTCACAAAAGGACAGAGTACGACCGGAGCTAGATTATTTATACATTTAAAAATCAACTTAAGAAAAGAAAACTTGATAAAACTGTCAAAATTTAAAAGCTTATACTTCTGTACAATCAAACAGTGATGCCACTTAATTGGTTTCTGATCCATTATTTTCAGGGCTTGTTTATGTAATGATATGATGGGTTTGACTGTTGTCTGGGAAGCTTGGCCCCATACAGTAACACCATACGATAAATGAGAGAGTATCATAGCATGAAAAAACAGTAAAGCTGCTTTGACAGGTATATGACACCTAATCATTCTAAAACAGTTTAGATTTGTCCGGACAGTCTTGCATAGTTTGTTAATATGTGCATTGAATTTGAGTTGGGAGTCCTTAACACACTTATGTACATTTTTAAAAAGTGCACTTTGTAGTAATGTCAAATAAGGTTTACTTTACAGTACATGCTTAGTCATTGTTTTAATAATCCTTTTTTGTGCTTTAAAGAAGTGCACTTATTTTGATATGTTGACTTACATACTAAAGCACATGTAAAGTGCTTGATTATAATTTTAACTTCAGTTTGTTATTACATTTAAAGTTAATATATTTTATATTTATATATTTCAATAGAAATTACATTAAAGTATATTTTAGTAAACAAATCCTTGTCAGTACATTTGGCAATACATTCGACAATACCATATTTCAAAGACAACAGAAGTACTATAGGCCCTTTTCACAATAACATCAGAAAAACTTCCGCCTTTCCTCAAAGCAGTGTATACGCACTTCCATTGAACCGTACTCACGTTGGATACTTCAGGAGAGTGCCAGAACTGGCTACCTAACAACTCGTATAAAGTTTAGAATAATAATGTTTACGTATTTACAAGGTTTTTGTAGTTAGTTTGGTTTAATAACGTTAATGATCATTTCCAGTTTACCATTCTTTAACATGTACGTTAACTGGATGGGAAGCCTTATTCCAAAACGCTTACCTTTTAAAATCAAACCGGTTCGGTTCAATGTATTTTTATCCTTTATCAAGTTTAGAACGTGTTGTAAGCAAAAGTTTGCCTGAAAGTTGCTGTACATCATCTAAACGTATTTCTGGCAGATGTACAGCCAGGTGAGAGCAGCCTTTCCTCGGCTAGTCCTTCTGCCGTCTGCCGCTGGCTCTGATGTCTCTGGGCGATCTTTGTTCTCATGAATCTATTTGCTTGCCAAATCGTTTTGACTGAGGGCAAAGTGAAGTTTCATAACAAAAATTTTTTTTGGGCTATTTAACTTTAGACTGGGTTGTGTTTTATGAATTATTTAATTTTATTACAGTGATATAGCCTATGCACACTTCTTTTCTGAACCACATGTTAATGTGTAGGCCTATATTTTTATTTTATTTTTAAATGTAAACTAAAAGAGGCATGGTTTTGTTTTATATTTCGTTTGTTATAAATATACATTCAGTGAAGATGATCCAGGTATGCGTTGCCTGAACCACATTTGTGTGGCTATTAATGTTTAATATTTTTTTAATGCAAATGAAAAGAGGCAGAGTGGTGTTTTATGACATATTTCGTTTTATTGTATACATACAGGAGTGAGAGCGAGCTGTCATTCAGGCGCAGCTCCTTGAGCACCTTGAACTTGCGTCTATTTCGCTTCAAACACTCGATTTCTATGCACGTCCAATTTGCTGCGGATGCGTGAATGGATTCAAAATGTTCACACATCAAACTAGACGCGATAGACATGATTTTGACGCTCTATTCGCGTTTGGTGTGAACGCAGCATAAAACTCCATAACGTTTCACTATGCTGGCGGAAGTAATCATACACGGCTCTTGTGTTGGAACGGAAGTTGCGTGACGTCATGTGAAAAGGGCCTATTAAGTACTAGTACAAGCCCAACTCCTGAAAAGCAACACCATAATCCCCCCCCCACCAAACTTTACACTTGGCACAATGCAGTCAGGCAAATACCGTCCTCCTGGCAACCGCCAAACTCAGACTCGTCCATCTGATTGCCAGACAGAGAGGCGTGATTGGTCACTCCAGAGAACATGTCTCCACTGCTCTAGAGTCCAGTGGCAGCGTGTTTTACACCACTGCATCCGATGCTTTGCATTGCTTTTGCTGATGTAAGGCTTGGATGCAGCTTCTCGGCCATGGAAATCCATTCCATGAAGCTCTCTACACACTGTTCTTGAGCTAATCTGAAGGCTACACAAAGTTTGGAGGTCTGTAGCTATTGACTCTGAGAAAGTTGGCGATTTCTGCGCAATGTGAACCTCAGCATGCGCTAACCCCGCTCTGTGATGTTACGTGACCTTCCACTTCGTGGCTGAGTTGCTGTTGTTCCCAATTGCTTCCACTTTGTTATAATACCACTAGCAGTTGACCGTGAGGAAATTTCTAGGATGGACTTATTGCACAGGTGGCAACCTATCACAGTACCATGCTTGAATTCACTGAGCTCCTGAGAGAGACCCATTCTTTCACAAATGTTTGTAGATGCAGCCTGCATGCCTAGGAGCTTGATTTTATACACTTGTGGCCATGGAAGTGATTGGAACACCTGAATTCAATGATTTGGAGGGGTGTCCCAATACTTTTGGCAATATAGTGTATATAAAATGATATAATGATAAGCAGATGAGAAAAATTGTTGTTGTTTTTTTTTAATCCTGGGGGGGGGGGATTTATGCCACTGAACTACCACCAGGCCAACATCTGAGTGATGAAACGTGAATGTTTTCTATGGGAAACTTATTCTATCACTGTAATGTCAGTTTAGGTTTCCATTTCTCAAGAGAGATAGAACTAATCACAGTCCTTTGACTGACATGACTTTGACTCTGTGACATTACTGAACACAGTATTCTTAAGGGAATCCACATAATCGAATAGACATACATGGCAATGTGCCACTTGATATTATCTGCTATGCTACATTGCAGAAATATGCAGCATATGTATTCCTCTGGGCTGGGATGCTTAAACGCAGATGTGATGTCATGTAATAAATCACGTTATTTATGCCTGACGTCTCTTCTGTGGTACTTACAATTTAATACATAGTAATTATCCATTATTATGACCATTTGTATTTGTATGTCATCATTTCATCAGGAGCTCGGGAGCGTTTACAGTGTCTTAGCTGGGATCCTAAATGCGGGTGATGTCGAGTTCACATCGGTGGCTTCTGAACATCAGACGGACAAAAGCAACATTTCCAACATGGCAGTGCTAGAGAGTGGTAAGAATTAAAACGCATTCCAGTTTTTCATGGCTGACCTTTCATTCTGTACAACACAACCTCTTGATCTGAGCCTGCGCAGTTATATAATCAGTCATGGGCGTTGTGTGTTTATGTAATTCTGAAATGCCACAAAAAACCCTGGGTAAATCCCTATTTGCATCTCATCTGAAGAAAAAAAAATGTCCATGAAAGGTGGTTTGTTGCTCTTAGCTGACTTAATAGTTGACTAGTTCAAGGAATTTTTTACACTGTCATCATGGAAATAGTATGCAATTACTATGTTAGTGTTAGTTAGTGTATCTCAAATTTAACCCACAACTCCTTGCGCTACATTAGGAAAGGTGTTTGTGATTATTCGCAATTTCTGTTGCAGAAAAAAAAATGCTGTGTGATATGAGACAGACGTTTTAAATATTTGAACCTAAAAGTATACCATAACTAGTGAAGTGCACAATTAATTATTATAAGTATGTAAATTGGGATGCGGCTGCAGTCACATACTATCTAGTCTCACGTAGCCAGACCTTCAGACTGACAGCAGAAGGACCGCCCAAGAGGACGTTTGACTGACATGTAACGCAACCAATCACAGTTCGTTTTGTTCTGCATCATGTTTAGGGGCATGAAAAAGAAAAGTCGATGTCCCTTTAATAACAGACCAGCTTGCATCTATAAATTATTCATTCAAGAAAGTTGTTCAAGTTTACTGCAACTTTAGAGCCACAAACTTCACATACTTTTGAAAATCCAGCATTTAGTTGATCCTGGTTAGCGTTCATTGTCACAGTTATGAACACAACAGCGTTCTTGTTCAACGAGGGAGTTTGTCATCATGGTGTTTCCAGGCGGACCATTAAAGAAGGCAACACACACATCTCGCGAACATCCTGTAGAATTCAACCAATCAGATGACGACTTCTAAATTCCTAGTTCCAGAAAAGTGTGCCATATGCATCAGACGTTCAGCCAACGGTCCATGGGAGTGACGTCTGAGATACATACTATCTATACAATATAGAAATAGAAATAGTAATAGTTCCCTTTCAGTCAGTCACGTTCGACGTACGTCGGTTGTACCGACGAATTGGGATCACTTCAGAGAGCCCCTATCAGCTTCGAGATTTAGAGAATGGGCCAATGGGCCATTGGTGTGCTAGATTTGCATCTCGCGCTCCGCCCCGCGGGTATAAACAGGAAGCGAGAGTGTCTTTTTCAAGATGTCATTCCACCCGTGCTTTTCTGGATGCGGTCATTCCCTTTCGCCTGCTGACGTTCACAATTGCTGTCTCACGTGCCTGGGCATTCAGCACGCCGATGCGGCTTTTGTGGATAGTTCATGTTCTCACTGCAGGAACATGACTATCTCGGCACTTAGGTCGAGACTCGCTTACCTCCGGGAAGGTGGAGTCCCCCTCCCCATACCTCGATCTAGAGCTATCTCCCAAGATAGACCTACTTCGACGGATGGCCCGGGTGACCTGAGGATCACGGTCAGGGAAAACCCGCCGAGCGTACCTCCGCAGGCCCCTGATCCCTCACAAGCACCGCAGCTGTGGTGCTTCCGGAGGAAACCGCTGGCCCCTCCCATGGACGGCCGGCGGTGTCCTTCGGGGCGCCCGCGGACGAGCAGATGTCGATCGCTGCATCAGAGGGGGAGTTTCTGTCCTCAGAGGATGAAGACTCGGCTGTACTGCCTCCCTCTGGGAGAGTGGCAACGGTGGAGTCGGACCCTGAGTTGACGACTATGCTTTCCCGTTCAGAATGGTAACGCAGAAACGCATCTTCAGGTGCATCCGTCCCCAAGATTGGTTTGCAGCGATCGACCTGTAGGACGCGTACTTTCATGTCTCGATTCTCCCTCGACACAGACTGTTTCTACGCTTTGCATTCGACGGATGAGCATATCAGTACAAAGTCCTGCCCTTCGGGCTGTCCCTGTCGCCCCGTGTCTTCACGAAAGTCATGGAGGCGGCCATTGCTCCCATGAGAGAACGTGATGTTTGCCTTCTCAACTATCTCGATGACTGGCTGATCCTTGCACAGTCGCGGGATCAGTTGTGCGAACACAGGGACATGGTGCTTCTGCACCTCAGCCAGTTGGGTCTTCGGGTCAACTGGGAGAAGAGCAAACTCTGTCCTGTACAGAGGATTCTTTTTTCTCGGGATGGAGATTGACTCGGTCGCCATGACAGAGCGCCTCACAGAGGAGCGCGTCCAGTCAGTGTTGAACTGCTTGAATTCGTTCAAACGCAGCAGAGTAGTACCACTGAAACAATTTTAGAGGCTCCTGGGGCATATGGCAGCCGCAGTAACGCTGCTAGGGCTGCTCCATATGTGACCTCTTCAACGCTGGCTACATGACGTCTCGAGTCCCGAGATGGGCGTGGCACAGCTGGTCCTCCGTGTCCAAGTGACACCCAGATGCCGCCAAACCTTTAGCCCATGGTCGGACCCTTCATTTCTACGGGCAGGAGTGCCTCTAGAATAAGTGTCCAGGCATTCTGTTGTCTCCACGGATGCCTCATCCACCGGCTGGGGTGCCACGTACAATGGGCTTGCAGTTTCGGGTCTGTGGACGGGGCCCCAAATGCAAGGGCATATCAATTCCCTGGAGTTGCTGGCAGTTCGTCTTGCTCTCAGCCGCTTCAAAATGCCGCTCAAAGACAAGCACGTTCTGGTCCGGATGGACAGTACTGCGGCCGTTGTGTACATCAACAAACAGGGTGGTCTATGCTATGTCCCAACTCGCCCGCCATCTCCTCCTGTGGAGTCAGAAGCATCTGACGTCCCTTCATGCCATTCACATTCCGGGCCCGCTCAATCGTGCAGCCGACGAGCTGTGGTCCAGCTGATCTGGAGTCGCTTTGGGGCCGCACAGATCAATCTGTTTGCCGCCCCCGACACGACCCACTGCCAGTTGTTTTATTCCCTGACCTAGGGAACCCTCGGTACGGATGCCCTGGCACACAGCTGACCCCGGGGCCTATGCAAATAGGCATTTCCCCCAGTGAGCCTTCTCGCACAGACACTGTGCAAGGTCAGGGAGGATGAAAAGCAGCTCCTCTTGGTCGCTCCGTATTGGCCCAACAGGACTTGGTTCCCGGAACTAGTGCTCCTTGCGACAGCACCTCCTTGGCCCATTCCTCTGAGGAAGGACCTCCTGACTCAGAGACGGGGCACCCTGTGGCACCCGCGTCCGGTCCCTGGACGGGACGTGGAGGTTCTAGGTGACTTACCACAGGCTATGGTAGACACCATCAGTTCCGCCAGAGCCCCCTCTACGAGACGGCTGTATGCGCTGAAATGGAACCTATTTGTCGATTGGTGCTCTTCTCACCGAGAAGACCCCAGAAAGTGTTCGGTCAGATCTGTGCTCTCTTTTCTTCAAGATGGCAAGCACGATCTGATCGTCAGGTTCCTGAGGGGGGCGAGGAGACTAAATCAGCCTAGTCTCCCCTCTATACCCTCTTGGGACTTAACTCTGGTGCTGACCGCACTGCAGAGGGCGCCCTTTGAGCCTTTGCAGTCAGCTGAGCTGAAAATCTTGTCTCTAAAGACAATACTCCTGATTGCATTGGCCTCTGTTAAGAGGGTAGGGGACTTGCAGGCATTTTCGGTCGACAAATCATGCCTGGAATTCGGGCCAGGCGACTCTCAGGTAACCCTGAGACCCCGGCCCGGATATGTGCCCAAGGTTCCCACTACTCCTTTTTGGGACCAAGTGGTGAGCCTGCAAGTGATGCCCTCGGAGGAGGCAGACCCAGCCCTGGCTTTTCTCTGTCCAGTTCGCGCCCTGCGCATTTATGTTGACAGAACGCAAAGCTTTAGGACCTCAGAGCAGCTCTTCGTCTGTTACGGAAGCCAGCAGAAGGGAAAGGCTGTCTCCAAACAGAGGATGGCCCACTGGATAGTGGATGCCATCGTCTTGGCGTATGAATCCCAAGACATGCCCTGCCCGCTCTGGGTTAGAGCCCACTCCACCAGGGGTGTAGCTTCTTCCTGGGCGCTGGCTCGGGGCGCCTCACTGACAGACATTTGTAGAGCTGCGGGCTGGGCGACACCAAACACGTTCGCTAGGTTTTATAGCCTACGTGTAGAACCGGCTACTTCTCGTGTGCTCGCTTCCCATAGTCAGCAACACTGGAGTGCCCATTCTAGTTTCGGCTTGCTGCGCCATTCCCTTCCCCATAGAACGGATATGTGCGCTTATTTCTCCAGTCGAGTTCCCCAGGAAATGGCAAACCCTGTTGAGTCCTCCGCAACCTGCGGCTGTAGGATGTGGCGGAGAATCCGATGCCAGGTCTGGCACTTGTATGCATTGGTGGAACTTGTGTCAGGCTGGGTTCTGTATGTTGCGACCCCTACGGCGGTCCCATATGTGTATTCTCCATGGTACAGCTCCCTACGGCGAGCTTGTGTCTTTCCCTTGGCAGAGTTCCTCTGCCGTCTCAGTATGGTGTTGTTCCCCTGCCTGCAACAGGCCGGGGCCCCCCCTGGGACTTCCGTATGTTGCACTGCCCAAGGTCAGTCCATACGTGTTTTCTCCACATGGTAACTCCCTCCGGGCATGATGTGGCTTCCGCAGCGTCCCTCCGGGCACACTTTCCCAGCGTTATTCAATAGTCTTCTGAGTGGGTCTTGCGGAACAGCAGTGTGACTCTCCCTGCGTGAATTCCCCGCCCGCTTCAGAACGGGGTCTGAGGGGCTCTCGCTGGGCGCTGGAAGCGGTAGTAACTGTGGCATTTTCCAAAGGGATCCCAATTCTTTGGTACAACCGACGTACGCCGAACGTGACCGACTTAAAGGGAACATCTCGTTTAGGGAAGGAGGGAACAGAGACGTACGTCCCGTCGCCACAGTTCCTTACCATCACTGCATGGCCGAGTCATTAGTTCGGCTCCTCAGTGAAAAATGTCAGTGCATTGCTCTCGCTTCCTGTTTATACCCGTGGCGCGGGGCGGAGCGCGAGATGCAAATCCCATTGGCCCGTTCTCTAAATCTCAAAGCTGATAGGGGCTCTCTGAAGTGATCCCAATTCGTTGGTACAACCGACGTACGTCTCCGTTCCCTCCTTCAGGGAACGAAGGTTACCATATGTAACCAAGACGGTAATAATAATAATAGAAATAAAGCTGAAATAAAATCAAATATAAGTGTTAGATGAAAAACTTAAACCTAAACTTGGCAACTAACTGAAATAAATAAGTTTTGAAGTTCTAAAATTACTAAAACCAAAACTGATTTTAAAAAAAAATCAAGCTATACAAAAATATATAAAAAAAACAAATAAAAATGTAAACAAAAATTACAAAAACTTAAACTAAAATTAAAACTAAACATATAAAATTAAAAGCTAATTAACAATATTAATAAATACTGTAGTAGTATATAAATAAAACTAGAAAAGCACTGCCTGAATCATATTAGCCTAGCATAGGGGTTTTCTAATTAATTTTAAGGTTATGACTTCGGCTAATGCTAAAGCTAACAGAATGTAAAATAAATGATTTTATTGAGACACTATGATAGTTTTTTTAATATTTTGAAATAGTTTTATATTTTCTTTGTTCATTTTAATTTTAAAGTTTTAGTAATGTAGTCATTTTAGCAATTCAGTACAATGTAGTAATTTTGTTGTTTTTGTCATTTTTATTTTTATTTTTTTGTCATTTTTGTGCATCAAGTTAAAGTACATACAGTGCAGTATATACTTTTTGCACTCAGTAGAAGTGGCATGCAGCTCCTATATACAAATGGAAGCACATTGTTGTTATGTTTGTATGTGTTTGTATGTGCAGCTGCATCGCTGCTGTGTATCCGTGCGGATGAACTACAGGAAGCGCTGACCTCTCACTGCGTGGTCACACGGGGCGAAACCATCGTCAGGTCAAACACAGTGGAGAAGGCCACTGAGGTGCGGGACGCCATGGGCAAAGCTCTCTATGGACGGCTGTTCGGCTGGATCGTCAACCGCATCAACTCGCTCCTGAAACCGGACAACCAGTCAGAGTGAGAGAAAGAGAATGTTCTCAAACTGTGCTTGGATTTGCCAAGATTTCAACGTTTGCAATCAAAAGTCTGAGATCTCCGCATGAACCTTTTGCATCAAATTGTTCATCCAAGACCAGAGTAGATACAACGTATCCTAATTGACCAAATACTAGAAAGAAGCATCTATCAACATTTGCACTTAGTGTAAATAGCATCTATTGCTATTTACACTAATTGAAAATAGCAGTATTTTCTTTGCACTTGCACACTTGCACTTCAGATGCAAAAGTCGTTAACCTCCACCTCCGTCAAAAATGAGATAACGATATTGAGCAAGTGCTCTCAGCACATAGTATACGTTCATAAAAAACTTTCACTTCAAACTCACTAAATCCCAGCCTCAGCCCATTAAGAAATGTTGGTTTGTTGGCAGAAACCTCTAAACCCCACTTTCCTTTGCCGCAACAAAAACCTCTAAGTTCACAAAACCAATCAGAAGACGCAAATAGAATCATATGATTTCAAAATGAATGACGGCGTGTGTATGAGCCAACTTTCAATTGCAAGTTTTTATCCTCTTAAGAGAGAATTTTAAACAAGATGAAGGAGTATGGTGAAATTGATGAACCTGTGGAAGTTTCAGTCACTGACAAAAGCAAACGTTGTCAACCTCATAATTCTGCCCATTCTTAGGCTAAAGAAAATTGTTACAGTGGAAATTAAAGGATTTAGCAAGTTATTTTCATTGTTACATTTTGAATTCTGCTTTTATAATTTGCAAATGTTTCCAATTTTGCAACTGCTTACTATGTCTTGTCCAAAGAGGTGGTCTTAAGGCCCTAAGACCACCTCTTTGGACAAGACATAGTAAGCACTTGTAGCAAAAGACAATCAAATTTGTTAAATACCAATGAATTTTTGAAAATAAGGCATTTTAATAACAGACTAATAACATTTTTATTGCCATTACAGTGAAATTAGTGAACCTAAACATAGGATCCTGATAGTTAGGGAAAAGGCAGATTCGAACTCGGGTGGGTTGTTTCAAAATCTAGCCTTACGCACATTCCTTTGTCAACATATTTTGTTGATTCTGGAACAACATTCCTGTCAGAAAATTGAGTCCACTATCCCTACCCTTAAACCTAACCCAAAAGTTATCCATAGAATCAGGGAGAAATAGGTGAATAACGCTGACGTAAAAGTACCTAACCCTGGTTGTAAGCCTAAACTTGACATAAACTCTAAACTTGTCCCTCAAATCTGATTATCTGATTGGAATGTTGTTCCAGGATCAACAAACATGTTGCACTTGGTGAAATCAGGTTCTGCCCACGCCACTGCTCCTGTTATCATATAGGTTTCTTTTGTAATTTTGTCTGGCTCAACCAGACATTGGTTGGTGGAGTTAGTGTAAATAGCCTCTGCCAAAAAGGCAGGCTATTTGCACTTGGTGTACATAGACACACTATAAAGAAATGACAACTCTTTATATATTAGTATTTTTAAAATTCTATAAAAATGTTCTAATTCTATCATTGAAATTCTCTTCAGGGAGGAAGACAAAGGTTTGAACATCGGCATCCTGGACATCTTCGGCTTTGAAAACTTTAAAAGGAACTCTTTTGAGCAGCTCTGCATCAACATCGCCAATGAGCAGATCCAGTTCTACTTCAACCAGCACATCTTCGCCTGGGAGCAGGTACACCTCGACTCTGATAAAGTCATCTCATCCAATCCTGAATAGTTTGGGAGCTTTTCTATGCCTTTTGGGAGAATTTTTATTTCTCTTCCTCAGCATAACCTTATTTCCATCTAAATGGTGGTAACACCTCATCATTTATCGTTTCACAGTGCTGTGAGAGAGGGAGGGAAGGGGAGCAGAATATTCCGTTTTCTTTTGACGCAGACAAGCGTGGCAATTCCCCAGACTGACTGGACTGACTGTAGCCTTGGGGGGAAAGTGATTTGGTGCCTCTAAACGTTTGAGACTAACCCACATTAGTGCCTTCATAAATCATCTGAAACAAGCGTTACATCAGGAGCCGCTGACTTTGCTGGTGTTTCTATAAGCAGACAGCAAATGCTGCTTTAAATGTGTGAGTGTGAAGTATACATTATTTGCTGTCTTACAGTAAAAACATACTATAATACAATTATTATAATTTGTTTTATTTAAATCAGTATCAATTAAAGGGCAGTAAAACATACAAAATATAAATATTTTTTTAATAATAAACACATTTCAGTAATTGAATGATTATTTTATATTATACTAATGAGATTCTGGTGGGGGGAATGTGCTTTTAGATTAATTTTGATAATCTTTAATATAAACGGTAAAAACTTAAAGGGTTACTTCAGCGATTAGTATTAAGCTTTGTATCAGTAGAAACCGGGTAGTATATTCGAATGATCATGCACCCCCCCCCCCCCCCCCCTCATATCCCCCTGAGATGAGAGATTTATCTATTTTATGTCTGGAAAAAAGCCTCCGATGACGCAAATATCGTCATTTTGTGTCATCAGAGGCTTTTTTGGCCAGAGGCTAGAGACTACAGCCAGTAGTAGGAGTTAGTTCTGCATGTTTTCAACCCGACCATAGGGGCTGGGATCTCACTCACAGAATGTAAATGCGCACGGCCCCTCGAACATTCATAACGGTGCGGTGCGGAGTAAAGCGAGTGTTCTCAATGAATTCCTATTAAAGTTAAGCTTCCATAGGCATGAACTGAAACGCACCAGACTGGACACACACCGTGAATTAAGCAGACACGTTCAATTTTTAATTGTAGTGTCTGTTCTCTAACTGAGCAAAATTATTTTATTACTATAAAAATCTAAACGACGTTGGGGGTGGTGCCGCGGTGGTCAAGTGATGTAACCGTTAGGCGTGGCTTGGGAGTGGCCTCGTTGGGCAGCGAAGCAAATGCATTCTGGGAGTTGTTGTCTTTCATCCATATGAGCCAAAAAAAAATTCTGGCTTTTCAACTAACTTCTAAAATAATTTCAAATTTCTACTACATAAATGACACAATTTAAATACACATTCATCTTTTCAGCAGTGAAGTACCCCTTTAAATTAGTTTAAAGGTGCAGTGTGTAGTATTTATGAGGATCTGTTGACAGAAATGCACTATAATATGCATAACTATGTTTTCAGTGGTGTATAAAGACCTTACTTAATGTACCGTTATGTTTTTATTACCTTAGAATGAGCCATTTCTATATACATACACCGCGGGTCCTCTTACAGTGAAGTCGTCATTTTGCGCCGCCATGTTTCTATAGTAGTCCTAAATGGACAAACTGCTCTACAGAGCGCTAGCTACTCTCTGCTGTCTCAGACGACATCTTTGTCCTGTGTTGGCCACCGTAGCTTCTCTATGTGCTTTGAAAGGGAGGGGTGAGCAGTGGGCGGTTGCAATTTGCAACCTCACCGCTAGATGCCGCTTAAATTTACACAGTGCATCTATAAACTTACATCTGGTTTAATTAAAAGCAGTAAAACAAGCTACTTGTTACAGGTGATTTGAATTTGTTCAGACTGTCACTCCAAATCCGAATTTTTGTGCATATCCAAATGAAATCAGATCAGATTTAACAAGTGTGAAAGGAAAAAAAAATCACATGAAATGCAAATTTTTACAAATCTGTTTCGAGCTACATTCATATGTGGTTTGAAATCCTATTTAATCGCATTTCTGGAAATCCGTTTCAGTCTGATTTTCTCTGATCGGATTTTGCATGGTTTATGTCTCTTTCTCACGCCACATAAAACGTAAATGTCAGACATTGTTATAGGAAACATGCTGAAAGTCACTACAGAAACAAGGTAGTTTTGCTGCAAAGTGCCGGATGAGCAGAAAATAACAAAATAATGGAGATGTGTACTGAAACCGACGACAACACGGAATAAAGCTGCTCATACCAGCCTCCTACGGTTCTGCCGCTGCCAGTAGTGGTGCCAGCCTGGTGACTATACCTTGTCATGTTGGAAATAAGACAACATTGCAAATCTCTCCATATTGCGGTTGCTGTTGTTGTTTTTGGCTTATACCTACAAACGACATGCCATTGTCATAGAAACCAATGCAGATATTCCTAAAAATTAAAGAGTAGCATGGACACACAAATCGGATCTGAACAGTTGCGATACACAATGTGGACAGTCAATAATTTTAGATCAGATTCTAATCGGATACACAAATAATCAGATTTGGTCTGACAGTGTGAACGTAGCCTTGAGTTGGACTTTGATTTGGTATTTTCCCACTCTGCTTCCTAGGTTCGCTTGTGTTACTATGGTGATTTATTGTTTGATTCATTCCCTGCACCTGTGTCTCGTTTCCTTGGTTAGTTTCCTTGTGTATTTGTAGCCCTGTATTTGTCTCTTTAGTTGTCAGACCTCGTCATTACTATTGTGGTTGTTCTGTTTACCGTGTTTTTTGTTTCCAGGGGACCTAAAAAGTGTAATTTTGTGTTTATTCTCGTTAGGTAGGCTACTCCTTGCAATCAGATCTTTTTATTTCTGTCTTTCAACCCCAGTGTGACACTACTAGCTTCTATAAATACTTAATCTTTTAAATAATAATACATATATGAGATTTTCTATTACACTGAGAATTTGGGGAAGGCGTGCTTAATTGTCATTAGAATGCAAATTGTCCAAACATATGCTTAAAATACAATTAAGTTCTTTGTGAGACATTTATAACCTATTTGTGTTCTCCATATTTGTATTTTTACATTGTATGTAGCCTCAAGTAAACACTGAAAAGCGTGTTTTTCTGATATTTTTGTCTGCCCGTGTTGCTTTGAATTGCGGTTGTTTTTGCATCCCTGAGGCTTGTATGTCAGCAGCAGTCTTACTGTCCCAAAAAAATGAGGTTCCCTTTCAGTCGGTCACGTTCGACGTACGTCGGACGTCACCGACGAATTGGGATCACTTCAGGAAGCCCCTATCAGCTTCGAGATATAGAGAACAGGCCAATGGGCCATTGGCGTGCGAGATTTGCATCTCGCGCTCCGCTCCCCCCCGCACCGCGGGTATAAACAGGAAGCGAGAGCAGCGCACTATTGTCATTCACTTCGGAGCCGAACGGCGTTGATGAAGCAAGACTGCTTTTCTAAAAGAGAGCCTATCTACAAGAGAGATACTCCAGAGAACGAGAAGGACGCTTTGTGTTGGCGAAAAGGCACAATCAGCGCGATCGCGTGCTCACCGCTGCATCAGCATAACAAACTGCTGTTCTTACAGCAACTGTCGGTTGGTGAGGGCGTTTGTTTCAGTGAGCGCAGACACAGGACTGCACTTACCTCCTGTGTGCTGCCGCGGTCTTCCCCTGGGTGCTTCAGCACTGTTGAAAGAGCGTTTCCTCACAAAAGAGCAACACGGGTGTGACACTGCGTCTTTCTCAAGACGTCATTCCACCCATGCGTTTCTGGATGCGGTTGTTTCCTGTCCTGACGGCCACGATCCCTCTCGCATAAACATGTTGAGACTGTGTTCGTGGGTAATCCGTGTTCTCTCAGGGGAATGGGATCACTTCGACGCGCTGTTCGTCTCACCTTCCGTGTGAGGGTTTGAGTGTTCAGCACGCCGTGTGCCGTCTAGCTGCCGGGTGACAGCGTGGGTTACAACCCAATCTCATATGTGTATTTTCCACGGAACAGCTCCCTACGGCGAGCTCGTGTCTTTCCCTCGGCAGAGTTCCTCTGCCGTCTCAGTACGGTGTCATTCCCCCGCCTGCAACAGGCCAGGGCCACCCCTGGGACTTCCGTATGTTGCACTGCCCAAGGCCAGTCCATACATGTATTCTCCACATGGTAACACCCTCTCATGATGTGGCTTCCACAGCGTCCCTCCGGGCACACTTTCCCAGCGTTATCCAATAGTCTGCTGAGTGGGTCTTGCGGAACAGCAGCAGTGACTCTCCCTGCGTGAGTTTTCCCGCCCGGAACAGATGGGGTCTGAGGGGCTCTTCGCTGGGCGCTGGAAGTGGTAGTAACTGTGGCGTTTTCCAAAGGGATCCCACTTCGTCGGTGATATCCGACGTACGTCGAACGTGACCGACTAAAAGGGAACGTCTCGGTTACGTATGGTTACCCTCGTTCCCTGAAGGAGGGAACGGAGACGTACGTCCCGTCGCCACAGTTGCTGTACCATCACTGCATGGCCAAGTCACTGATTCGGCTCCTCAGTGAAAAACAATAGTGCGCTGCTCTCGCTTCCTGTTTATACCCGCGGCGCGGGGCGGAGCGCGAGATGCAAATCTCACACGCCAATGGCTCATTGGCCTGTTCTCTATATCTCGAAGCTGATAGGGGCTCCCTGAAGTGATCCCAATTCGTGGGTGACGTCCAAAGTATGTCTCCGTTCCCTCCTTCAGGGAACGAGGGTTACCATACGTAACCGAGATGTTTTTCCCCGTTCGCTGGATGACTTTACCCACGGCTAAAAGCTTTAATCTACACCGGAGATTAGATTTCTTGGACAAGCTTCTGTATGTGCGTTGATGCCTTGCGCCAGGGAATAATTTTGGTCCATGTGTGTATTGTAATATATCAACATGGCAGTCTAGAGACAAGACAGACAAGTCATTTGCTCTTTGGATTGAGTGTTTTGCTCACAGGTAGTCATCGTGTAGCAGCAGGAATTGCCTGACAACATTACGGAGCTCCAGGCGTTAGCCGGCAGAGTTCAGCAGTGTTGTTGGAAGCTTACAAATATTTGTGGATAGATGAACAGAAATACTTTCCCCAAGGAGAAATTCAGGTGCAAAACAACAGCAGTGTCAAGCATAAAGGTCACAGAAAGCATCACATTCAGTATATACATAGTATAATCAAACATAGTAGACATAGTATAATCAAACAAGACATTTCAAAATATGAAATCAAAATATGAAGAGTTTACTTCTGACATTTCATGTAGAATTAGTCTTGCATGACCAGAATTTTGACTCAGCATGAATTATTGTCCACTTGCAGCTTATTCTGGCCAAGAACGGCTCAGTTATACAGATAGAGACCACCTGATTGACATGCAAAGTGACCTATCACACTTTTGTTTTATTGTGCGGTTTTGGGGGCAAGAAATTATCCTCTAATACAGTATTATTTGCTGTCTTACAGTAAAAACATACTATAATACAAAGGAATGAATATGGAACAGTTGCAGAAGGCATGGGATAACATTAGTGTTGAAGTTCTCAGAGGAAATATATTGACACTATGCCAGAGAGATGTGCTGCTGTAATTGCTGCAAAAGGTGGACATACCAAAAATTATCATACACCAGACGCAATGTGACACCAGGTGCGACGCAAGTGTTTTTTAATAGTTTCGGTCCGACGCAGTTATCATTTTCACGTCCAGCACCACATTGTTTAAATAGCAAATGCACTCGCGCCCATCTGTTTGCCCATGGGTGTGATGGTCTGAAAATGAGGAGTGTTCAGGCACATTGTTGGCGCGTTGCTATTTTGAAGAACTCAAAAAAACTGCGCTATTGACTTTTTGTTGGTAGTTCTTTTGAGTTCTTCAAAATAGCAACGCGCCAACAATGTGCCTGAACACACCTATTTTTGTGTTACTTAAAGGGTGCTTTAGTAATGTGCACCTATAGTCGTGTGCACAACGCGCATACACTCTGCTTAGTTACAAGTGCAACTGGCTTTTAAAGGGAATGGGAGATGAGATTCTGATTGGTTTATTGCACATTACACCCAAAACACACCCATGACTCATTAAGAGACTAGGTACAACCCTTTTGGGCCGTTTTTTCCGTTGTTAAACTAGCAAAAGTGGATTCGGACTTGTGCACCTGCACAATGCGCTCAGAAAGTTGAAATAGGGCCCTAAGACCCGATCAGACAGAACGCATTTAATCAAGATAACCATTACCACAACGGAAGGCCCGTCTTTCCATTCATTCGATTGGACAATGGGGAAAAACACGATGACGTTGGGCGCTTTTCTGCTCAGTTGATTTTTTTTCAACTTCATTTGATCAGAGCGCTCCTTCAAAAACCCGGGGCGCACAAACAGCGTGCATAACGCTCAATGCCAACAGAAAACTATTCAAAAAAGGCACCTCTCACTGCAAAAATGCGTTCTGTCTGATCGGGGCCTAAGACTGCATTTATTTGATCACAAATACAGTAAAAACTGAAATATTGTGAAATATGATTACAGTTTAAAATACATGTTTTCTATTTCAGTGTAATTTTTTGTAAGCTTGCATCATTACTCCAGTTTTCAGTGTCACATGATCCTTCAGAAATCATTCTAATATGCTGATTTGCTGCTCAAGAAACATGTATTATTATTATCAATGTTGAAAACAGTTATTTTTATTTTTATGGAAACTGTGATAAATAAGCGCTTTTTCAGGATTTTTTTGATGGATAGAAAATTCAACAGAGTAGCGTAGATGGTTCAGAGATCTGATTCCAGTAACCTCACAAAGTTCATCAAATCATGTGGTTTCTCTGCAGGATGAGTATCTGAACGAAGATGTGGATGCTCGAGTGATCGAATATGAAGACAACCGGCCCCTGCTGGACCTGTTTCTTCAGAAGCCCATGGGCATGTTATCGCTACTGGACGAGGAGAGTCGCTTTCCTCAGGCAACTGACCAGACCCTAGTCGGCAAGTTTCCCTCCCTATAACATCATATAGTTGATATCTTTTGCTGTGTTCACCTGGTGGCTTATGACCACAGACACTTACACTCGTGTTCACTCTCTCTCTCACACACACACAAACATACTGATACGTATTGGTCAGACAAACAAGAACAAGCAAGATAAAGTCATCAAACATTTACTGGCATGCTAAGTTCTCATCTGCTTTCTGCTGAGGACTCTCTCAATGGCCGATTAATAATTCAATTTGCCAAGACGCCTAGCAGGTTTTCCATGACCTAGCTTTATTCCTTTATACTGAATGAAACTGATGGATGAATTAAATATGTCATGATATCATGAATGGATGAATTCATTATTGAAAGAGTGTATGGTTCGGGTCAATGAACAAGCAAATGTATGAACGAGTGAGCGAGATCAATGAATGCATGAGTGGATCGATGAACTAATAAACAAATGAATTAATGAATGGATGGATGAGTGAATGAATTAATTGTAATGAACATGTATTTTATTTAATCAGAGAAATTTGAGGACAACTTAAAATCCAAAAACTTCTGGAGACCAAAGAGAGTTGATCTGGGCTTTGGAATCCATCACTACGCAGGCAAGGTAGAAATATTTCATATTTTATCAATATTTATTTAAGTTTTTTTAGACATACTACAGAAACAAAGATGAAGGAGATTTAAAGGGAAAGTTGACCCGAAAATGAAAATGCTGCCATTGTTTACACATGCCATTCCAAAACTATATGACTTTCTTTCTTCTGTGGAACTTAAAAGAAACATTTTGAAGAATGTTGGTAACAAAATCTTTGACTTCTATTGACCCTTTTCACATTTCTGGGTTTCTCAGAGTAGAAGTTGTCATAGTTGGGTTAACTTTTATAGTGGTGTATGAGAGAATACATTAAATTATATTTTTGGTGTGCCCATTTGCTTAAATAGCAAAAGAAAAACGCCACAATAGTGATTTCACAACTTTCAAAAAGAGATTGATAACGGCAGTGAAAAGAGAGAAATATGTTCATTTTTACCATCATAGACGCTGTATTACAAACACCCTCACAGCAGCGATAACTTATTTTTTTGTAATTTGATGCAAAAGTAATACAATACAAAGTATTGGTCTTATAAATTTTCATACATTAAAAAAAACTTTTTTGTATGGATAAAAAACATTCCGACGTTTCTTAGAATATCTTCTTTTATGTATTTGTGGGTGTTTGAATGATTTTCATCTCTTTAAGCCAAGATCATCTGTGAGGATAATAGCCAGTACAATGTAAATACATATTGTTTCTCGTGTGGTTAGGTGATCTATAATGCCAGCGGCTTCCTGGCTAAGAACAGAGATGCTCTGCCTGCTGATATTGTTCTTCTGCTGAGGTCGTCCGAAAATGAACTGATCCGTAAACTGGTTACTCACCCGCTCACTAAAACAGGTTTGCTTTGTCTTTTTACTCTGTGGAAACATTTAAAGTCTTTGGTTCATCTGCTGTTTAGATGCTTCAGTTTCTGTCCTTTTGTATACAGATATTATTATTTTGTGTTGCTGTGTGTGTGTGTGGTCCAGGTAAATCCTACATTATGAGAACAAAGTGTCCCCACAAAGACAGCTATATCCAAAATCCTTGTCTTTCTGGGTAATTTTGTTGGTCCCCATGAGGAAACAGCTTATAAATAAGACTAAATTATGTTTTCTGAAATTAAAGGTCCTGGTCTTCGTGTTTTTTTTAAGCTTTGATTGTGTTTACAGTGTGCAATATAACATGTGTTCATGTTTCGCGGGTAAAAAAACACAGTATTTGTCACACAATTTACTTATCTGTACACCGCTGTTTTCACTGTCCTAAAAACGGGCTGATGAGTTCCTTGTTCTATGAAGTCCCTCCTTCAGAAATACGTAACGAGTTTGGATTGTGCCAGCGGTTCCCGTGTTGTGATTTGACCGCAGCTTAGCAAACGTTGCACGGTTCCTGTGTTGTGATTCGACAGCAGCTTAGCGCACGTTGCACGGAAAGGTCACGCCTCTTAACAGGGAGATGTATGCGCTCAATGATCTCTAAGTACAGCGTCCCTGTGAAAGCCAAACAAAGGTGATTTGACTCCGGGATGAAAATAACAGCGTCTCGATGACATGGCGACAAACACACTCAAACGCAACACTTCCTCATCTTCTCCACGCAACACTTCCTCTTCTCCACGTGGGAGAGCAACAAGACCACGCCCCCTTTTTCCCGTATTCTTGTTGGCGGAGGTTAGTCTGTTCTACTGTTCTACTGACGTAATTAAAACAGGCTGTACCAGGATGTAGTCCAAGCCGGCCGTTCGCTGTAGGCTTTGAAAGGGAACTTCTGTTAAATAAAATATCTCGCTTGGCATTGAACTTTGAGCTTTATAATTTTAAAGGTATTATTTATGCTCTAACAGCAACATTACACACTAACTAAAGTTTGAACAATGGGATCACGAAGAACGGGACCTTTAAAATGTGATGGGTAGGTTTAGGGGCAGGGTTAGTAGGGGGATAGAATATACAGTTTGTACAGTATAAAAATCATTATGTCTATGGAAAGTCCCCATAAAACATGGAAACTGTGTGTGTGTGTGTGTGTGTGTGTGTGTGTGTGTGTGTGTGTGTGTGTGTGCGTGCGCGCGCGCGTGCGTGCGTGCGTGTGTGTGTGTGTGTGTGTAATTTGCCCTGTCTGTGTGAGATAGATTTTCTAAACAGTGACCTCTAATAATCTGTCAGTCAGTCCTATCATTGTGTAATTGCCTCGTTCAAGGACTTGTTTTTACATTGTGCTGCCAAAGAACAAAGGAAATGGGGACATTTTGATGCTTTGAGTACATCCACCAGTTTCCATGAATTTTGAGTCCTGCAGTGTGATTGCTCTTTATTGGAAAAGCAAGAAACAAGGCCTGAGACCCTGATCACATGAAATCCTAGACTAGGGTTGGGCGATATAGATATTTATTAGAAAAATTAATCCAAGATAATGATAATACACTTTTAAAGTAATTTTTGATATATGTAGCTCATATGTTCCGCGTGTCTCTGTGTGAATAAGTGGTGCTGTTTCATCTGCTACACCTACTCAAGCACGTGCAAAATGTATGGGTCCGGTTTCACAGACAGGGTTTAGATTAAGCCAGTATTAGGCTTTAGTTTAATTGGGACATTTAAGTGTTTTGATAAAAACATGCCTTAGAAAAAACATTGCTGATGTGCATCTTGAGACAAAACAATGGCACTGACATATTTTAAGATTTGTCAGTGCAAGTTGCTTTCAGTTAAAACAGCTCAAACATGCATTTTAGTCTGGGACTAAGGGATAGTTCACCCAAAAATGAAAGTGATTTACTCACCCTCAAGCCATCCTAGGTGTATATGACAGTCTTCTTTCAAACGAATACAATCTGAGTTATATATTTTTTAAAAATGTCTTGGCTCTTCCAAGCATTATAATACAGTAAATGGCAGCCCAAAATTTGAAGACCAAAAAAGTGCATCCATCCATTATAAATGTAATCCACATGGCTCCGGGGGGGTTAATAAAGGCCTTCTGAAGAGAATTGATGGGATTTTGTAAGAAAAATATCCATATTTAACACGTTATAAAGTAAAATATCTAGCTTCCGGCGGTAAATAAACTTAAATATTACTCAATAAGTGCCATAATTAATGAGGATAAAACTTTCACTTCAGAATAGGGGTTCAAATTGTCTTTATTACACTATTTTAGCTATTTATAACGGCAAAATCAGCAGTAATTAAATAATTACTAGCTTATTGTTCAGTTAACTTAACAGAAAATACACAGAAATATAATTACATCGCTACACAAAAATGGCTTATTAAGTTGTAAATAATGGCTAATATGCCCTTACTGTAATGTTAAGTTAATCATGAATTACTATTGTGTCCATGCTTAACTAATGCATAATTGTCAACAAGCAAATCATTGATTACTAGTTTAACTAATAATTACGTAAATTAACTAATAATTGCATAATTACGGACCTTTAAAATGTAAAGTTAATCATTAATTACTAGTGTGTTCGTGCTTGACTAATGCTTAGTTGTGAACAAGTTAATCCTTAATTAATGCTTAACTAATGCATTATTCTGGACCCTTAAAATAAAGTGTTACCGAATGTCATACACACCTAGGATAACTTGAGGGTGACTTGAGGGTTAGGGTTGAGGGTAATTTTCATTTTTGGTTTTCATGAGGGTAACTATCCCTTTAAGCCTGGTCTGTGAATCCAGTGGATGGTGTTTTTGGCATCTGCTGTCTCAATATAACTTCATCTTCACATCTTCAGTATTTCACCATTTAATTTGATAAAAGGTACACATTCTAATATCTATTGTAAAATGTACTTATTTTATTATTACTTAAGTAATTATTTTATTTTAAACCATTACATTTATTATTTTTATTATTATTATTTTAAGGAATATCATATACAACCAATGTATTTTAACCCATTTTTTATTTATACAGTTTACAATTTTTTTTGACAAAAAATTCAATATTTTGTTGTCAGTTCATTGTTATATTTTCAGTTGATTACATTTTAAAAGATTGTTTTGATTATAAATTGGTATTAAATCATAAAACACAGAATCCAGAAAAATAAAACAGAATTTCCAATAAACTGTCAAGAACCATTTACATGGAGCAAATGCCACAAAATCTCAAATTCTTCCACTTATAAAAGTGCAATTTTACAGCTTGAACAACACTTAAAATGAACGCTTTAATGAAAATACAAGCTGTGCTTTAGACCCTCCAGTCAACAAAAAATCTTTCATTATAAGCTCACACATTTGTCCTTTAGACTGACGGACATGCGACACGGTTGCTAACAACATGACACAGATTCTGTTAATAGATCTTTGCCTAGTTTAACAGACAAGGCTTAAGCATAGTCCCAGATTAAAATGCATGTTTGAGCTGTCTTAACTAAAAGCAACTTGCACTGACAAATCTAAGGTACGTTTATAAAAGCTAATGTCCTAATTTAAAGCCTAATCCTGGTTTTATCATCAGTCCTGTCTGTGAAAATAGGCCCTTAAATTGTATTTAAACCAAAATATTCTTCTAACTGGTGCTCCTGTATGTGATTCACCAGAGAAATCGATTCTAGCCTGATTTAGCATAGCTTGCATGAGCAGCCAAATGGTCAGTATAGTCACATTCTATTAGATTACACTGTATTGTAGGTCACACCACAATCACACAGACTGGAAATGACAGCGCAAACACCATCGTGTCTGAAACATTAAGCAGGAATGTTGATAGGTCTAAACGAATGCAGGCCAATGTATCTCTCTCTAGAAAAGAAAATGTGCTCACTCCCATGTGATCTAATGTGATGAATGAAGGTCGTCTGACTGACACAGTCGATTACATCCAATGGGATTCACTGGGGATTGTTTCCAGGAAAGACTGCTGGGATTTTGAAACTAGACTCCATTCATAAGTCTTTTGTTATCTGCTTGACCATTGTGAAGCTTATTTATCTGTCACAGCACCGACCTCTAAAGACCATATATCTCGGTGCCCTTGAAATGGTTAACCTTGAAATAAATGGTAGATTATCTTTGAACAACATGTGACTTATCTTATAAAGTATCAACATCAGATTTCTAATGTGTGTGTAGATATTTCCCCTGACCTTTCTCTTTGTGCAGGTAACCTGGCTCACACTAAAGGCAAGGCGGCGAGCGTCGCTCATATGGGCACGCGACAATCACAGCGCATTATTAATTTTGCCAAGGTACCTTGTTTTGCCCTCTTTTTCTCTCTGTTCTGTTATTGCCACTGTGCCTTCCATGTGTAAATGACCTCTGTTCTGATTGGCTAATTTTATTATGAAAGGAGCTCCAGTGTTTTTACTTTACTAATTTTCTTTCACACTCTATTTTGTCTCTCCATCTCTTCTACTTTTCCATCTATGAAATTTCCACTCCTCTTTTCTATAATGTCCTCTGTCTAAAGTTGGATGGTCTTATGTTTTTCAGTACTGTATCATTCAGTGAGGTAATGATCATGTAGTATTTGTGCTGTACAGTAGAGAAGTGTTCTTAAAGGATATACTCCTTTTGCCAGCCGGCACTGTGCTCACTGTTTTGGGATGTCTGTTTGTGTACATGTGGGTCTTTCTCAGGAAATGGTGCTTTTTTTTATAGCCTGACAAGCCAGACCCACATCAAGATGTTGGGTCTGGGAACACACCATTGGCAGGGCTCAATCCGAGGGGCGGGATGTCTTTCAAATTCCCTCTGTACGCAATAGGATAGCGCTACAACCAACCAGATCGCTGGTGAGACAACAATGACAAGCGGCTTGTGGCTGAGTCCCAGGCGTTTTCCCGCCAGCGGAGCAAGTTGATAGATTAAACTTTAGCTGTATCCAGTCGGCAAAACTCCTTTTTTAAGAATGACTTAAGTGCCATTCTTTGCTAGCAGGGCATTCAAGCGTAACAGTCAAAACTCTGCCGTCATTATGTTAAGCCCACCCACGACTCCATAAACGATGTGATTGGCCTGACTAAAGTTTGTTTTTCAAGCTCGCAAGTCAACGGAGAGTTGCTAGATGACCCTGGCTGCAAATTACATTTGCTGCCGCTAGGGTGCGTCTAGATTTCTAGGCTAGCTTTTTTATTGTTTAATTTGAAAAATGTTCAGACCCAAAGTACCAGGAACTATTCTACCTTAAAGGGTTAGTTCACCCAAAAATGAAAATTATCCCATAATTTACTCACCCTCAAGTCATCCTAGGTGTATATGACAATCTTCTTTCAGACGAATAAAATCAGAGTTATATTTAAAAAGTCCTGGCTCTTCTAAGCTTTATAATGGCAGTGAATTGTTGTTTCATTTTTGAAGTCCATTAAAGTGCATCTATCCATCATATAACTGTTCCACGCGGCTCCGAGGGGTTAATAAAGGCCTTCTGAAGGCGAAGCGATGCGTTTGTGTAAGAAAAATATTCATATATAAAACTTTATAAAGTAAATTATCTAGCTTCCTCCAGATTGCTTTCCGTATTCAACTTACGAAAAAGTGTAGTGCCTCTCGCAGTTCATAATGCTTACACTACGTCTGACGACATTGCACACCATTTACGTTTTTGTTTTGTTTTTCAGATCTGGCGGAAGCTAGATATTTTACTTTATAAAGTTTTAAATATGGATATTTTTCTTACACAAACGCATCGCTTCACTTCAGAAGGCCTTTATTAACCCCCCGGAGCCGCGTGTAGCAGTTATATGATTGATGGATGCACTTTTATGGACTTCAAAAATGATTATAAAGCTTGGAAGAGCCAGGACTTTTTTTTATATATAAATCCGATTTTATTCGTCTGAAAGAAGAATGTCATATACACCTAGGATGACTTGAGGGTGAGTAAATCATGGGCTAATTTTAATTTTTTTGGTGAACTAACCCTTTAAAATGACCTGATAACCACCATAATAATACAGGTTGTAAAATAAAATAAAAACACAAGAATCAGAGTTCATTGTAGTGGTCTGTCCATAAAACATTCTCATACACACACAGAAAACACCATCAGGGTAACACACAACGTTAAAATAATGCAATAAATATTAACTAAATAACAGAAAATGTAACACAATTAAAAATGTATACAAAACAGAATCATATGTATGCAATGTGTCATGCAGGGACTTCTGGGATTGTCCTTGTACTGTTTTTTACCAACAATAATGCAATAATTTATAACTTTTACTGGCAAAAATCATACATTTGACAGTGCGTTATTGTAAAATTTGATATAATGCAATGTTAAATAATTTTTCACTGCTTATAGTAAACTTACTTAGAAGCACTTGTACCTTTTTTGGTAACACTATTTTAAGGGACTATAATTATGCAGTAGTTAAGCATTAACACGCCGTTAGTTGATGATTAACTGAACATATAATAAAGAATATAACTATTATTTATGCGATAGTTAAGCTTTAAAAGACCAGTAATTAATAATTAACTGAAAGGGCATAGTATCATTATTTATCAAACATTTGAAGGAATAAACTTTTGAATGAGGAGTAAACAGAAATAATCCTATAATTAAAGGTTAACTGAAATATACTAGGGTTACATTTTAATTTAATATGTCAACTTATTGTACTAACCCTAACCCTAACACTTAACCCTAACATAACAGCCAACTAATACTCTGATTTCTGTCAGGACCTCTATCGTCAAAGATGATGGACAATTAGCATACAGTTTGGATTGGAGGTATGGTTCTGTTCTGGGTAAGAACTCCCTGTCCATCCATGCAGCCTAGCATGGATAAGAGCAGGGAGAGCAGCAATAACCCCCTTAGGGTAAACAGAACAGAACCAACATAAATGTATTGCAGATATCATTAATGTTCAATAATTTAATGTATAACATAATTCAAGAAAAAATTCGTCAAAGAGGAATATCAGAAGGCCAAGCCCTAACTGGATGAGAGGAAGAGCTGGGGATGGAGGAGGGTAATTAGCTCCTGAGCCTTTTAGCAAGCTTACAACTTTTTAAAAAAAAGTTTTGCGTAGTACACAAAATTTACACTTTATATTTATATTTCACGTTATATTTTTTTCTATACAGTTGAATAATAAATTGATCAGTTTGTCTTATTGTATAAATAATGCTTAATATTAATGTAATATATGTTCAGTTAATCGTTAACCAATGGTGGGTTAATGCTTAACTGCAGTATAATTATGGACCCTTAAAAGAAAGTGTTACCCTTTATTTTTTTACATTTATTTATTTTTTACAGCCAATATTTGATTACAGCCTCAAAAATTACCAATATTTATTTATTGCTACAAAAAGCACTAAATAATTTTAACTTTGTGAGAGCAAATTTAGAATTTAAGTAATTACATGTATAAATATATAGTAATATAATAAATTAGTATTTGAAACAACTGAAAAAAATATTGAAAACCCATGGCATTTATCTTTTAAAATATTTTTTATTCTAGCTCTATAACATTTGTTCAAATGTTCTAGGGTTGAATAAAGGTCGGTGCTAAAATATAAAAAATTGATAGCCTTAACTAGCAAATATCATAAATTTGCACCACATCACATGATTTACAGTGATCATTCTCATTATCTGTACCAAATATATATATATATATATATATATATATATATATATATATATATATATATATATATATATATATATATATATATATATATGCATACAATAATAAAGATATTGAAATTCTGAGCTTGAAAGACCAATGTTAGTGTAAACAATGAAATACTGATAAAAATTGAAAGTGAAACTCATCATGTGGTCCAAAATAACATGATTTCAAAAAGAAATGAAAAGGGAAAATATCAATATACCCATGGTAGCGAATAGGGTCGTTCACATTGACCTTTATGAGAATCGAACATTTTACGAGTAAAATTTATTTACTTTTGTATTACATACTAAACAGTCATCTCTATCAAATAATAAACCAAAGGTCTATTAATTGCAACAGTAGTTATGGAGACACCATTTCTTGAAAATGACCCATGTCTGTGAGAATGAAAGAGTATTTTCTCATGTCACATTACCCTACCAGCTGTCTAATAGCTAATGCATTTGTAGATTTTACTCATTTACGGCTTGATTAGTTCATATAATTTGCATTAGAATTGAGTATCCCTGTGGAATAAGGAGAATTGTGAATTGTTTCTGTGCAGTTGTGTGTTTGTAAAAACATCTACTTATTTTCCTAGTTCATTATTCCTGAGAGAATTATTAAGAGAACATTTGAGCTACTTAGAGCTCTCATTCAGGTTGTACTCTGAAATGAATGAGGGTTTTAAACATATTGAAATTATGTCTTTGATGAAGACCTGCATACATTACCATTCATTTGCATAATTAAGCATGTTGTCTTTAGAAAATTTCACATGAAAGATTCCATCCATTTTAGCCCACGTAAAATAATAAAAGCACCTGTGTCAGTGTGCGATTCTGCTTTGTGTTCAATATCGAAAACACCTTGATAATATAGCCTGTTGAAAAATTCATGGCCGGTTTAGAGAAGAAATTTGGTCTTATTGATGATTGGCATCAGTTCCAACTAAATTAATGTGTGTTAGATTGCTTTTCAAATCTATCATGGAGTTAATTTCGTGTATATATATATATAGTTTTAAATGTTTTCCTGGATTCAAATCAGACTTTCTTATCACAATCTTTATTTCTTTTTCAGTCTTCCTCTTGGAAATTAACTCCCACCCATGACAAATCTGTCCTTGACTTGCCCGTTGACTCTGTTCAAATGGTGATTTTTGTTGTATGACTTGTCTCCAAGAGGCAACATGAATACATTTCTAAAAGACCCCTTTTTATGTTTATAAAGAGACCCATTATCCCTTCTGTAGATTTTCATGATCAGCATGCTGGATATTTTGTGTTTGTACAGGCGGAGAGCATAGGGGACAGCACACATCACCCCAGAGAGACCACCAACATGAAGACTCAAACTGTAGCCTCTTACTTCAGAGTAAGAATTTTGAAGACCTAATAGTGATAAAAAACAATAAAGTGGTCACACTGTTCACAAACGTGCTTTTTGTCACTGTACTTTGCAGTATTCTCTAATGGACCTGTTATCAAAGATGGTGGCCGGCCAGCCTCACTTTGTGCGTTGCATAAAACCCAATAATGATCGTCAAGCCAACAAGTTCGACAGGGAGAAGGTTCTGATCCAACTACGCTACACTGGAATTCTAGAGACGGCCAAGATCCGCAGGCAGGGTTACTCTCACCGCATTCTCTTCAACAACTTCATTGAGAGGTCAGACTGATTATATGATCATATCAATTTTGTATTAACCCCTTTTCCATCTAAATGGTGTCTGTGTTGGTGCTGGAGCCAATACCCTGCCAAGGGACTTCATAACCAGGCTGTGTTTCCACTGACCTGAGGACTGAACAATGACATAGTGTGACTACACTCTTTTAAATAAAGGTTCTTTATTGCCATCGATGGTTCTATCACACTAATTCCATCAGTAATCTTTTATCTCTACTGGAACTTTCTATTGGTATCACAGGTACTGTACCCAAATGGTTCCAGTCTTTCCTGTCGAATAGAAGTTTCTCTGTTAGTTTAGGTGTTTGTTCATCCTCGGCCGCTCACCTCACCTGTGGTGTACCCCAGGGATCGATTCTGGCACCCCTACTATTCTCATTATACATTATATTGTAAAGGTAAATTATATTGACCTTTGGGATCAATTATGAGTAGATTTGGTGTGTCGTACCATTGATATAAGGATGGCACCCAACTGTCCAGTGTCGGGAGTAACTTGTTTCTTTGTAGCACGTTACTCCCAACACTGGAGAGTTGGGTTCCATCCTCATAGCAATGGTACGAATAATTTGAATATAGACTAAATCCGATCTTCAATTCCCGCGCCATATGCACATTTAACAGAGTTCACGTCAACGGAAGCAACAGATATGAGCTACATTTTATTCATCAGCTCATTTCAAGATCAAAGACCGCAATATGAGAAAGAGAGACCTAAGCACTGGTGAGATCATTTAGTCTCTTTAGTTTTAATGAAGATGATTGTGTTTTTGAGCATCTGAGACTTTCTTCACTTGCGGGAGTTTGCGTGTTGGCTTCCTACTCATTTGCGGCGATGCGTGTTGCAGTAGCGCCTTCATATCGGGCTACAACATGTCATGTATAGCCTATAACACGCTCTCACATGTTTATTTTTTAACAATTTGCCAGAAGTAAAATTTACATATGTGGTTTAAACAACTAGATGCATTTACACTTGTCCAGTTTCACTGAATGAAATGTTGAATGAAAAATGATGTTTATTGTGTTTGATTGTTTTGTACTGTTCATATTGACATTTATATAGACATAAAAGTAACTTAAAAGTTACTTTTCCTAGTAACTAATTACTTTTGATATACAGTAATTGGTAAAGTAATTAAATTACTTTTAAAAGTAGTAACTGTAACTAATTACACATTTTCAGTAACTTGCCCAAAACTATATCTACATACTATATGTAGATAATTCTGCATATAAGAGATTAGAAGCCTGTCTTCACAAACTCTAACTGTGGCTCACTATCAATTGTATGCTACTTAACAATGATAAAACTCAAATTATCCAATATGGGCAAAAAGAGCACTCGGAATTAAAACTCTGATGTTAAGACTGCTTGTCCACCGAAGTATTTTTGGCCAGCTGAAAACGCTAGGCGCTCTGCTGAAAATGCCTAGATGTTTTTCTCGCTATGATACAGAATATCCACAGAATTGTAACTAGTACTGTATCTCTCGCGACCTTGCACAACGTTCCATAAAAGTTCTCTAAAGGTGACGAAAATCCCAAACCTTTATAGAACATTAAGGACGTTCCTAAAACGTCCTCTTTTGGTTAGTAAGGTGCTGCAGTTCAAGGTTCCTTTTATGACTTTAGAGGGACGTTACAAAGAGGACATTTGGGACATTAACAGAACGTTCCCATATGGTTCCGTTAGTCAGATGGGGATGTTTCTTTTGGGACTGCGCTACAGCATATCTTATTCAATACAAAGGTCTCTACACTGCATTCCTATAACGTTCACAGGACCTTTAGGGGACCAACCTAGAATGTTATTTTTTGGTCCGATTTAGTTCCTTCCATCACGTTTACAGAATGTTTTCAGAACATGTTTGAGTGAATCAATGTACACTTTGTAAATGAGGGTCAGTAAAACACAGGATTTGCACAGAAGAAGTACAGAAGAAATACCAAATGCCAAATGTTTGTCCAACTTTATATTCAGAACATGTAAGTACCGTACGTTATATTTTGTGAATATACGCAAATCACCTTTGTGAATGTGCTTGTAAGCACGCTGATGGCTAATGTGAATAAGTTACCATTGCCTCTGATTGTATTCACAGAGATCTTTTTATGGGTTTCTTGTTCTTATTTTTATGTACAGCACTTTGGCCAATCAAGGTTGAATTTAAATGTGCTTTATTTATAATTTAATTGAAAATTTAACAACCATGGAACCTTTCCATTACACAAAACTTTTATTTTTATTTATAGTCTATGGCATCACTGCAAACATCCCCTTTTGGAACCTTTATTTTTAAGAGTGTACACATCTTGCCCACAAACAAACCCATTATGAAACCAATTATAGCCCATCATGATCTTTAATCTTAGTTTTGAAAACATATTTTAACAATGTAATTTAATTCAGAATCCATTATGCCATCATATCCTGGCTTTGATGCAACAGTCAAAAGTTGATTAAATACATGGCAAATAAAATTAAAGGACAAGGAGCTTGTTTTGCAGACAAGAACCACCTTTTCCAGTACCAGCTCTAGCACATTGCCGGTGAAAAAGGGATTGCCTCCTGGGTGTAGAATTTCTCAGTTGTTATGTTCAGTGTTTTACTAACCATTGGGATTTTTCAGGTACTCTATATTAGCATTTAGAGCCAATGAAGAGCCAGCAATGAATCCAGAGACATGTGCTTTTATTTTGGAGAAGGCCAAACTAGAGAACTGGGTTCTGGGCAAAACAAAGGTTTGTTAAAGAAAATCGTTAATAACTACTGCAGTTGATGTTAACAAATCTTATAAGTATGATGATTATTTGTTCAGGTCTTTCTTAAGTACTATCATGCAGAGCAGCTGAATCTGATGATGAGGCAAAACACGGACCGGATTGTTCTAGTCCAGGCATATGTACGGGGCTGGCTGGCATTCAGACAATATCGTTTGGTGATGGAAAAGAGAGAACAAAGTGCCGTGGTGTTACAAGCAGGTGAGCTCATTTTTTTGGCTGGATGTTAAAATGCAACAGTCCAATAGAGGGTATGCATTGATCAGAGGCGGACAGTAGTGAAGTAGTTTTACTTTCTACTCAAGTACATTTTTTCAAGTATATGTACTTTATCACTTTACTTTACTACATTCCAAAGCATAATGTCGTACTTTTTACTGCACTACGTTTCATAAATAAAAGGGGGTTTTTTTTTCTTTAAAGGTCCCGTTCTTCGTGTTTTTTTGAAGCTTTGATTGTGTTTACAGTGTGCAATATAACATGTGTTCATGTTTCGCGTGTAAAAAAACACTGTATTTTTACACAATCTGTGTACTGCTGTTTTCACTGTCCTAAAAACGGGCCGATGAGTTCCTTGTTCTATGAAGTCCCTCCTTCAGAAATGCGTAACGAGTTCTGATTGTGCCAGCGGTTCCCGTGTTGTGACTTGACAGCAGCTTAGCGAACGTGGCACGGTTCCCGTGTTGTGATTTGACAGCAGCTTAGCGAACGTGGCACGGTTCCTGTGTTGTGATTCGACAGCAGCTTAGCGCACGTAACTTGCACGGAAAGGTCACGCCTCTTAACGGGGAGATGTATGCGCTTAATGATCTCTACAGCGTCCCTGGGAAAGCCAAACAAAGGTGATTTGACTCCGGGATGAAAATAACAGCGTCTCGACGACATGGCGACAAACACACTGAAAAGCAGCACTTCCTTTTCTCCACGCGACCGTCCTCTTCTCCACGTGGGACAGCAACAAGACCACGCCCCCTTTTTTCGCGTATTCTTGTGGGCGGAGGTTAGTCTGTTCTACTGTTCTACTGACGTCATTTATGAAGGAAGTACCAGGATGTAGTCCAAGCCGGCCGTTCGCTGTAGGCTTTGAAAGGGAACTTCTGTTAAATAAAATATCTCGCTTGGCATTGAACTTTGAGCTTTATAATTTTACAGGTATTATTTATGCTCTAACAGCAACATTACACACTAACTAAAGTTTGAACAATGGGATCACGAAGAACGGGACCTTTAATACTTAATTACGTTAAAAATGTAGTACTGTCTTGCTTGAGTAAAAGTATATTATAGCTTCGATGTAAAAACAATATTCAATATGAAACGTGGTGCAGTAAAAAGTACATGCTATTATGCTTTTGTGATTAAGTAGGGAAGGGTTTGGTGTTGTGAAGTAAATGTTTTCCAAAGAAGAACACTGATAAAGTACATATGCTTGAAAAATGTACTCAAGTAGAAACAAAAAATACTTCTCTACTGTCCACCTCTGGCATTGATGTCACTTTCCCGCCGGAACGCCCCCTCACCCAGACTAAGTCACAAAAGAGCTGCTGCATGACTGCATTTAATAGAGGAAAATGCGAGTAAAACAAACAATTTTACGATTAAATTAAAAGTTGAACTCAATATAAGTGTTCCTTACAACTTACCAAAGATCCAGTGATCCATGGATATTGACACACTGCCAGGATTGTGTTTCCTGACATTTATATGAGCCTAATTTCAACGCCGGAGAAATACATAAAGCATATTGCCTGTGAACGCTTTATATAAATACTATATAGGTAGGTATAAATCTGGATGATCACTTATATCAATGTTATTTGTATCGTCATTCCATCCAGCCGTAAAACTTAACTGCAAATCCACGTTTCACTGCCTGGAGTTCAGTTGTTTCTGTTGATTACAGCGATCCATTTGCTTCTCTTTTCTCTAGCTTTTGGCAGTCTGTAAAAATATACCTCTTTGTTTGTTCAGTCAATCTCAAAGCTCATTCCCATTTTAGATGTGTTTGGGTGTTTTTAATGGCATTCACGCTGAAAACCAATGCTGCCTCTCAGTCTTTTTGCCCCTCAGTGGACGTAACCACAGCGACTCTTCTTAAATCTTCTAAAATCTTCTTTCTTCTAGCATACAGAGGACACAAAGTTAGAAAAAAAGTGACTGATGACAAAAGCAAAGCAAAGTCTGAAGCTGTTTTAACCCAATTTCAAGCTTGTAAGACAAAAAAAAAATCATACAAGTATGGAAGGCACTGTAATAAATGGGTTTAGAAGTCATACACAATCACTAAATCACACCCTCTTCGTTCAGTGTGCAGAGGATACCTGGCAAGGCAGAAATACAAGGAGTTACTAGAGGAGAAGAACAAAGCTGCTGCAAAGATCCAGGCCCATTACAGGGGACACAAAGAGAGGAAGAGCTTTAAGAGGAAAAAGTAAGACCTATTCTTATTCCATCTGATTTTATTTTCTTACTTGTAGATTTGCTTAAAGAATCTGCTAACAAACAGAGTCCATAATATTCAGTCAAAGGTCATTTTTAATTCTCTCTTATAAAACTCTTTTTCTTACTGGTAATAGACTTGGTCGGTGTCGTGTCATAGCTGGGGGCGTGGCGTGGGGGAAAACAATCCATTCCCCCACAGTGGAAATGCATGGGTTAACCCAGTATAGCCTAATTAGAATCACTTCTGCCTCTTGACAGAGCAAGATACATAGATAAACTGAGCCGTATAGGGTCGGATTGTTCGTACAGTATCTGTGACTGGAAAAACGACCCAACGCAATGGCCAGAGGTGTAATTTTATCGTCAAAATGCATGCTGCTCCCACAAATATCACTTGCCTATTTCTTGAACCATGTCTTTCGATGAAGACGTTTATTCAGTGTTCCTGATTTGAATGGATTTAGAGTGTGCATTACATACATATAACGTTTTTAAAATTATCATAAAACTTGTCTTGTGCTATGAAATGTTTTTCTGAATATGCCATGTGCAATGTAAAGGGCGTTTGTTCATGTATTTGTTTGGGCTGAATAGAAACATGAAATGCGCAGTCTAATGTCAAACCTACACGGATATGACGTTTTTGTGGGCGTTCCCAGTAATGCCGACCAAGTCTATTAATAAAATGGCCTTACGACATTCGCAAGATGAGGTTGACAAGCTATTCCAACATGTGTTGGTATGAAAAGAGAGAAGGCGTGAAGTGATATGAGAGACACCAGTAACACCGGTATGTTGCCACAAACAACTGTGGTGAGTCATTAACGTTGCCAATTTGAGTTCAGACTGAGCCAGAAGGGCTTTCTGTCTGTAGTTTGCATGTTCTCCAGTGTTGTCATGGGTTTACTATGGGTGCTCCGGTTTCCCCCACAATCCAAAGATATGCAGGATAAGTAAATTTGAGACACTAAATTGTCCATAGATTTGAGTCCGAATGTTGCTGTGTGCCGATTCAGAGGCTGCACCCTTTGAACAATGCATTCAAATCACCGTGGCGGGATTGGCAAAGACTGTCCCAATTCGAAGGCCCCCTCAAATGCATTCTTCGTTTCCTGTAAAAAAGATACAACAGATGGATCCTTCGTGGCCTTGCCTACCCCAGAATTCATTGCGCACCAGTGATGACAGGATTTTTTTCAATGCTTACGTTTTGAAACCCTACTTACTTAAATATCTAATGTTACAATTGTAAAAATAACTAAAGGTATCCTTGATTATGATTTAACTTTTTTAACTTTAGTTAGTGTGTAATGTTGCTGTTTGAGCATAAACAACATCTGCAAAGTTACAACACTCAAAGTTCAGTGCAAAGGGAGATCATTTATTTTACAGAAATCGCTGAACCCTGTTTTTGTTTTCAGATGGTTTAATATAACATTTAAAAAAAAAAAGTATAGTACAAATATTACTGCCACTCATCAATGGCAGCTGTCACAGTCACAGTCACGGCTGCAAGAACAGTCCTCCATAAACTAGACCATCCCATTTAACAACACTCGTTCTGATCTTCATGGCCCTCGAAGGTGTGTGCTTTGCAGTATGTGTCCTTAAAAGGATGCAGCTTCTGAATTGGGATGCAGCTTTTGTATCCGCCTGTGTGTTAGCCTTGCAGTGGACTGGCGATCCGTCTAGGGTGTTTCCCTGCCAATGCCCCAAGATACAGCTTCCCCGTAACCCTACTGGCAACCGGTTTTTGAAGATGCATGTATGGATGGATATACTAAAATCTTAGACACTAAATGCTGCAATTGACCAGTCTGAGCCAGATACTCATAGAATCAAAAATTTGACAATGCTGTGCTAGTATAAACTGATTTGTTTTACACAGAGAAGCCATGCAGAAGGAAAAGACAGAAAAAGAGGAAGAGACAGAGGTCCCATCAGAAGCAGATGGTCCAGTTTCAGAGGAGCCGCCACAGGAAGGAGGTGAAATGGGAAATGATGCTGATGCTGATGCTGATGCTGATGCTGATGCTGATGCTGATGCTGATGAAAAGGCTGCTGTGGTCCTCCAGAGCAACTATCGAGGCTACAAAGAAAGGAAGAAATACAAGGAGCGCCGGGAACGGAATAAGACCTTGACCGGGGATGAACTGGCCATTTCCTCAGCCAGCCCAGAAAAAGATATTTCTGAAGAAGATTTGGATGCTATACAAGAGGAAGGGCAGGAGAATATAGAGGAAGAAAAGAAGGAGACTGAGGAAGAGGCTGCAGATGGAGGAGACGAGGACCCTGAACAGGAAACCAAGGCAGCCACTGTTCTACAGAGCAACTTCAGAGGTCACAAAGAACGTAAAAGACTACAGGAGGAGGGGAAGATACCGGTTAGAGGGAAGAAGGAGACGCAGAATCCTTCATTTGATGAAGAGCTTCCTATTCCAGATCCACCACCTCCGGAAGAACTGATGGAATTCACAGAGAAAATGGAAGAGGAAGACAAGACTGCCGCTGAGCCCTCAGGAGACGATGAAGAGGCCAAAGCCGCTGTGGTCCTTCAGAGCAACTTCCGTGGCCACAAAGAGCGTAAACGACTCCAGGATGAAGGCAAAATCCCAAGGAAAAAAACTAAAGAGGATCTGGATAATCCAGAAGTTTCAGAACCAGACAGTTTCAACGATGAACTTCCACCTCCTCCATTAGATCTTGAGCAAGACATGGATTTAAGTCCATCAGGGGCAGATGAAGAACATGCCGCAACTGTTTTACAGAGCAATTTCAGAGGCCACAAGGAGAGAAAGAGATTGAGAGCTGAGAAAGAAGGAGCCACAGGACGAGAGCAAGAAATGTCAGAAGAGGTGGAGGAGCAGGAGAATGAGGAGGTCCTGGACATCACAGATGTTCAGCTAGAACGGGAAGAGGTAGAGGAAGAGGAGGAGGCTGAGGAAGGCCAATATGATGAGGAGCAGGCAGCCATTAAAATCCAGAGCAATTTTAGAGGTTACAAAGACAGAAAGAACCTGAAAGCTACATCACTAAAACAGGACGAAGAAGTAGCGTCGCTCTTCAAACAGGTGTTGATTATATTTTATTTAGATTTTTAAAAAATGTAATGTTATAAAGGAATGGCAAGAAGGTGTAAGAAGGTTTAAAGAACAGCATAATACTCTATTAAAGATATATTTTATTTGCCTCACAAATTTTGAGTCTTTTACACAAAATAATTGTTTTGCTCAGGTTACCCAGGCTTCTGAAGAGTACCTTTCCCTGCAGCAGAAGCTAAATGAAATCATCCTTGCCCATCAGCTCAACCCCAGCAAAAATGGGATGTTTGTGAAGGGACAAGCCATGAATGGCTACTATCAGCCACCAGGTAAACATCCCTTATAAATCGCATCTCTCAGTACTTTTATCCATTCTCTACCTAACCCCCTCCCCCAAACCAATTGACAGACCAATGTTTGGAAGCAAAAAGTGTACAAAACACTGTGATTTGTTTATATTCCAACCCGTGATAATTAAGCAGTCTTGTTTGGGTCTTCTAATATTCCTAAGATTTGCAGTGTACTTCAATTTTGCATCATCAAACAATAACCCCTTTCACACAGTAATCCCGGCAAATTACCGTAAAATTACCAGAACGACTTTTCCGGTAAATACACAAACGTACTATTCACACAAGCAATGGCATTTTACCAGTAAGATGCCACTCACACATCAATACCAAAACACTGGAAAACTGATATCAGTCATCGGAAATTACCTTAAAATGTTTCACTATCTGTCCAATTTGAATGATGTTATGAATGGAAAATAAGGCAGGGTCTCGAACTTGAAATGTGATACAAGGGTTAGAAGTCTGTCTAGTGCATGTTTACATAGAAAAACAATTTAAAAGCAGCTGAACTTACCGTAAACAGCTCCAACAGAGCTTTATGTTTGACCCAAAGCAGACTTCTTACGTCAACAAGTTCTAACCTCGTATATGCTCGTACCAGTTATCATGTTTTTTGTTCGCATATAGCGTCATACCAGTAATTTACAGGTAATGTTACAACTTCTCATATCACAAAGCAATTTTTTAAAAGACCAGTCTTTTTTGACCAGGAACATTTTTGTTACAATTTCAGCTACAACGCAAAGGGAAGTAATATTGAACTGCAATGCAAACTACTATTCATCAACCATTTAAAAGCAAACATTCAACAGCCCCGTAGTATAAATAATAAAAAGGTTTATATAAAACTTAGTATCCATAAAAAAAATTAAAAAAAATTCATTTGAGAATTACTTATTTGAATGTGTTGACTGAAATAATACAGCACATTTAAAGTTAAAGAAGTAGTTCACTTTAAAATGAAAATTACCTCATGATTTACTCACCCTCAAGCCATCGGTGTATATGACTTTCTTCTTTTTGATAAACACAATCAGAGTTATATTAATAAATATCCTGACGGGGTCCATTGAGTTTGAAGCTCAAAAAAGCACATCCATCCATCATAAACATACTCTACACGGCTCCAGGGGGTTAATAAAGCCTTTCTGAAGCAAATATCTATATTTAAAATTTTATAAAGTAATATATCTATCTTCTGACAAACTGCCTTCCATATTCAACTCACGGAAAAAGCGTAACTGGCGTGACGTATTGTAAGCATTTTGAACTGTGAGAGGCATTACACTTTTTGCATAAGTTGAATACGGAAGGCTGTCTGGCAGAAGCTAGATGTTTTACTTTATAAAGTTTTAAATATGGATCTTTTTTTTACAAAAACCCGTCAATTTCACAGATATTAATCAAAATTATTTGCATTTCAGTTTTTTGAGTAAAAAAATAAAACATTTGTGGATAAATTTGTCTATATTCAACAAAATATGGAAAAAAATTGCAGTTTATTTTTGACCAGGAACACCACAAGCGTAACTTTGCACCATTTTGTACAAGATAAAAGCATTTAAAAACAAACTTCTTGGTTAAACATTAAAACACACTAGTGTGATCAATTGTACAGAATATTATTAAATTTGATTCAATATTACTAAAATTACCCACAAATGCTTTTTGTGGTCAAAAATTGAAGTGCATATGCTCAGATAAAGGAGGCCTACGATCAATCAGATCCAAAAGAAATACAAAACCTGCCCTATTTTAAAGAAAACAAGTTGACAAACAGATTGAATGCAATATTTGGTGATAATATAGAGTAACGGGAGATTTATAAGATATTTGTTTTGTCTATGGGTGGGGAAAAAATCACAAATGTCGTATAAGGAAGTAATTATACCCTGGGTGAGTAAAGTCAGTGTGATAACATTTCTTAACTATGACTTTTACCTCAATAAACTCTTAATTTAGTTAGGTAGTTGTAGTAGTTAATTGTAGGTATGGCGTAGGATGAAGGGATGTTGAATATGGTCATGCAGAATAAGGCAATAATATGTGCTAATAAACAGCAAATTTGCTAGTAATATACAATTGAATTGGTCCCCAATATATATTAATATAGAATTGGTCCCCAAACTAAAGTGTTACCATCTTTTAATTAAGTACTCTCTTTAAAATGATGTTAAAGTGTATTTCTTTTTCACAAGGGCTGCTTTGGTTATTTACACAGAAACAGTTCAACAGAACGTTTGTTCATAGGTGGAAAAATACAGCTGATGTTTTCAGTTTTCCTCGTGCACTACGCAAATCTGCTTCTGATGGAGATTATATAGCAGTAGGAAAGCTCTACCTTAATTACACTTGCTTGCTATCGATTTTATCAGCATGTGAAGTTTCCTGTTCTCTAACAATATCAAAAATTGGATATCTAGTGCCACAACAGGCAAATTGGGCTCGACAAGATATGTCATCAGCAAATTCCCTCACCTGCACAGATTTACTCTTCATTTGATTTCTGTTGCGATATATCTAATTGCTTTTGGAAGGGTAATCTTGCTGATTCTATTATTCCTGATATGCACTTTGTGTCTAAATGAATCTAGATTATTCTGTCAGCAGTGATTAAGGTGTGTTTATGACGGATGTGCCCTCCTGATCTGTTTTCTTCTATCACATAGTCTCAGTTTCTGTGAAAGCTGAACTTCTACAAGAAAAAAAAAAAGATTTAATTTGCATTGTAGGTACTGTAGTCATCTGTCACATGTTTATTAATGATTCTTTGTCATTGTACAACGTATTTGTAAGCTCCACAGTCATAATAAATACAATTATTATTATTGTTTCCACATAGAAGTGCCCTTTGAATGCCAGTCACATTTCCGTGTACATAAAAGGTCTTTAAATGCTAATCGCATTGCCCCGGCAATTACAGCAAGCATTAATACAAGAGCTGCAAATTGGCTTTATACCTCTGAGCAATCAAGAATCGCTGATGACCTTTCAAGAGACACATTCAATAAATATGACAAACTCTCCAGCCTGTTCCCACTGGTCCTGGTGGACGTTGATTAATTTTCTTTTAAACCTGACTTTTCTACATGATAAACAGTGCTTGAGTTAGTAGATATTCAAATACATCAAAGGTTATTTTTGTGTCTTTTGTTGTTGATCTCTAACAAAAACCATATCTTATAAGGAAGTATTCTCTAACAAAGGCATTATAAAAGGCAAATAGCTCCGTTTCAAAACCTAGCCAGCCTACATAGACAGCATTTTTTACATGAAGACTGTTTCAAAACCGTAAGAAAAAATGAAGAGTTCATATGCGATCCCTTGTTTCTGTTTCTTCTTCGCCGTGTTTTGATCCGGAGATTCTGTACTCATTTATAAGATGTGTACTAGCGCCCCCCTACTGCATAACAGTGAAAATATGGATAGCCAGACATTTCCAATAATATCTGTCTGCAGAGCCACAGTTTTACCCCAGCAGTTTTGCCTGCGCAAAAATTATTTAGTTATTTCTTTTGACTAAATCACGGTAAATCATGCTAGAACGTGGTAAATCGTGGTAATTCATACTAGAAACATGGTAAATCATGCTAGAATGTAGTAAATCATGGTAAAATATGGTAATTCATGCTAGAATCATGGTAAATCATGTTAGAATCATGGTAAATCATACTAGAACAGAATCAGAATCAGAAAGAGCTTTATTGCCAAGTGTGCTTGCACACACAAGGAATTTGTCTTGGTGGTGAAGCTTCCATTGCACATATACAATACAAACACAACAAGAACATAGTAATACAAATTCTAAGAATAAAAATATGAAAAATAGTATAAAAAATATAAGGTCACAGTTACGTTTAGTCAGAATAAACATTTACAGATTATGAACATATTTACAGTATTTGAGTAGTATGAATATATAAACATAAATAATCTCCTGAGTTTAAAAGATTGCACTAAACAGTCAGAGGGGGGGGGGGGGGGGGGGTATTTAACTGTTCAAGAGGGAAATGGCCTGTGGGAAAAAACTGTTCCTGTGCCTAGATGTTCTAGTGGCCAGTGATCGGAGTCGCCGTCCTGATGGTAACAGTTCAAACAGGTGGTGTCCAGGGTGAGTGGAGTCTGTGATGATTTTCCCCCGCTCTTCCTCACTCTGGAAGAGTACAGGTCCTGGAGGGTTGGCAGGGGAGCACCAATAATCCTCTCTGCAGTCCAAATTGTGCGTTGTAGTCTCTTGATGTCAGATTTGGTAGCTGAACCAAACCAGACAGTGATGGAAGTGCATAAGACAGACTCAATGACAGCCGAGTAGAACTGAATCAACAGCTCCTGTGGGAGGTTGAACTTCCTCAGCTGATGAAGGAAGTACAGTCTCTGCTTGGCCTTTTTCACAATGGAGTCAATGTGATTGTCCCACTTCAGGTCCTGAGAGATGGTAGTGCCCAGGAACCTGAATGACTCCACTGCTTCCACAGTGCTGTTCATGATGGTGAGTGGGGGGAGAGCTGGGCTGTTCCTCCTGAAGTCCACTATCATCTCCACCGTTTTGAGCGTGTTGAGCTCAAGGTTGTTATGACTGCACCAGACAGCCAGCTGTTCAACCTCCAGTCTGTAAGCAGACTCGTCACCGTTTTGGATGAGGCCGATGACAGTGGTGTCATTCTGCAAATTTCAGGACCTTCACAGAGGGGTCTTTAGAAGAGCAGTCATTGGTGTACAGGGAGAAGAGCAGCGGGGAGAGAACACACCCCTGGGGGGCGCCAGTGCTGGTAGTGAGAGTCCTGGATGTGAGTTTCCCCAGTCTCACAAGCTGTTGCCGGTCTGTCAGGAAGCTGGAGATCCACTGATAGATTGAGGATGGCATGGAGAGCTGGGTCAGTTTAGCTGAGAGAAGATCAGGCATGATGGTATTGAAGGCCGAACTGAAGTCCACGAATAAGATCCTTGCATAAGTCCCAGGTCTGTGAGATGTTGCAGGATATAATGCAGTCCCATGTTGACTGCATCATCCACAGACCTGTTTGCACTGTAGGCAAATTGAAGAGGATCCAGCAAGGGTCCAGTGATGTCCTTCAGGTGGGCCAGAACCAGTCTTTCAAATGACTTCATGACCACAGACGTGACAGCGACAGGTCTGTAGTCATTAAGTCCAGTGATTTTGGGTTTTTTGGGGACGGGAATGATAGTGGAGCATTTGAAGCAGCAGGGAACTTCACACTGCTCCAATAATCTGTTGAAGATCTGCGTGAAGACTGGGGCCAGTTGGTCAGCACAGGCTTTCAAACAGGCAGATGAGATGCCGTCTGGGCCTGAAGCTTTCCTAGTCTTCTGTTTTTTGAAGACTCGGCTCACGTCCTCCACATAAACCTTAGGCTCGGGTTGGATGACAGGAGGGGGGAGGAGAGGGGGGTGCAGGAGGTGATGGGGGACGTGTAAATTGCAGATCAGAGCGGGTGTGTGGTGTGAGACTGGGCTTTTCAAATCTGAAGTAAAAAGCATTCAGCTCATCGGCCAGTTGTTGATTCTCAGCAGATCGGGGGGATTGTGACTTGTAATTGGTGATATTCTTCAAGCCTGTCCAAACTGAAGCTGGGTCGTTGGAAGAAAACTGGTTTCTCAACTTTTCAGAGTAGCTTCTTTTAGCAACTCTGATCTCCTTTGTCAGTCTGTTTCTGGCCTGGTTATACAAGATTTTATCCCCACTTCTGTAAGCATCCTCTTTGGCATGACAAAGCTGTTCGAGTTTCCCAGTAAACCATGGTTTATCATTAGTGAATGATAAGAATGTCCTGGTAGGAATGCATGTATCCTCACAGAAACTGATGTATGATGTTACGGTCTCTGTTAGCTCGTCCAGATCAGTGGTAGCAGCTTCAAAAACAGTCCAATCAGTGCAATCGAACCAGGCTTGTAAGGCCAGCTCTGCTTTATTAGTCCATCTTTTTACAGTCTTTATTACAGGTTTAGCTGATTTCAGTTTCTGCCTGTAGGTCAGTATAAGATGAACCACACAGTAATCAGAGAGCCCCAAAGCTGCCTGGGGCGGAGTGATATGCATTCCTTATTGTGGTGTATTGTGGTCCAGTATATTACTGTCTCTGGTGGGACATGTAATGTGCTGTCTGTATTTTGGCAGTTCACGGGAGAGATTTGCTTTATTAAAATCCCCAAGAATGATTAAAAGAGATTCTGGGTACCTTTGTTCAGTCTCAGCTATTTGTTCAGCCAGCTGTTGTAGCACCGCGCTCACACACGCGTCTGGAGGGATGTACACATTCACGAGAATGAACGAGGAAAACTCCCATGGCGAGTAGAAGGGTTTACAGTTTATGAAGTGAGCCTCTAGATTAGGAGAACACATCTTCTTCAGCGTTGTTACATCTGAACACCAACTTTCGTTAATGTAGAAACACAATCCACCACCTCTCGTTTTCCCTGTTAGTTCTGCTATGCGATTCGCTCGGAACAGCTGGAAGCCCGGCAGATATAGTGCGTTGTCCGGGATGGCTTCACACAGCCAGGTTTCAGTGAAGCACAGTGCAGCAGAGTTTGAAAAATCTTTGTTAATGCGGGTGAGGAGAAGAAGTTTGTCCGTTTTGTTAGGAAGGGATCGGAGATTCGCAAGATGAATACCAGGGAGTGAAGAGCGAAAGCCTGCGCGCACGGAGTTTAACCAGCGCACCGGCTCGCTTTCCACGTCTGCGTCTGGCCTCTAGTGGTGGGAAGTTCGGATCATTTTACGTACTCGGATCTTTGAATCTCGTTCAGCAAAATGAACGAATCTTTTTTCAAGTAATTTCGTTCATTTCAGCAGAATCTAATTAAAATATTACATTTTTCAGCACATTTAGTAGCCTACTTTTGGAATAAAAAAATGAACTATAAGCTAATGCAGCCATGGCCAAACTTTGAGAAATAAATTATTAATGAATTGCTTAGCTTGATTTAGTCTATGTATGCAGTCTGTTAGTTCACCTCACCTCCCGATCCTTTTTTTTTTTTTTCAAATCGTTTACCTCTCGTGTCTGTCTTCAGGTTCGAGCCGTTAGTTCCGTCATGTCTGATGCTCTGATCTGGCCGTGACAGCCGAGTAATACACATGCGTCCGGAAACAGATTTGATCAGTTCATTTCGAGTCTCGGGTTTGAGTCATTCGTTCATCAAGTCCCTGTCACAAGTCACAGTCACCGGAAACAGATTTGATCAGTTCATTTCGAGTCTCGGGTTTAAGTCATTCGTTCATCAAGTCCCAGTCACAAGTCACAGTCACCGGAAACAGATTTGAACAGTTCATTTCGAGTCTTTGAGTCGTTCCTTCAAGTCCCCATAGGCTGAATGCAGAAACAAAAATGATCAGTTCATCTCTTGAGTCAGTCTTTGGGTCCTAGTCTCGTTCTTTTGTCACGTGACCGCTTCTCGGTTTCAGTGTCTCGCAACATATAGAACATTACAGTCGTATTATTGACTGTATATTATTTTTTGTTTAGGAATTCTCATACAATTATCAAAAGATATCTGCAACAAACATCTGAAAAATAACAAAGTGACATATTGTTCCTGTCAGTCTATTTTTATTGTTAAATGTTTCTTGTGCCCCTGTGGTGTTTTTTTTAAATTATTATTTAAATTATATATATATAAAAAAAAAATATATATATATATATGATGATATGGCTTTGCTATTTACTGAAGATTAGAACCCACTGTAAACAAGTCTCAATCTTTGCTTTATCAAAGTGATTTCCCCATCATACAGATAAAGTTTAAAGCATTAACCAGCTATTTAATAATATAATTCTGTTATAGAAAATAACCATCATGACAGATATTCACAAATATATAAAGTGTAAGAAATAAAAAAGGTACAATTTGAGGCCAGAAACGCATCACGCATCAAAAAAAAGTTATATGTGAATTATTAACTAATTTCTGCATGCAATACGGCTGTCATGTCACGTGACAAAAGAACGAGACTAGGACCCAAAGACTGACTCGAGATTAACTAATCAAATCTGTTTTCGCCGGTACAGACTGCATATCCGTGCCCTAATATGGGGCTGGGACTTGATGAACGAACGACTCGAGAAATGAACTAATCATTCTGATTTCTTTAGTAGCCTGAGATGTTGCTCAATGCGCATGCGCGGGTCAATACAAAATGAACGAATCGCTCTCTGAGACGACTCGTCGTTCCCGAGTCATATTAAGGATTCGTTCAAAATGAACGAATCGCTCTCTGAGACGACTCGTCGTTCCCGAGTCATATTAAGGATTCGTTCAAAATGAACGAATCGTTCATGAACGACACATCACTACGCGCGTTTTAAAGACACAGCTGCGGCTCCGACGAGGATATCAAACAAAACATCCGAATAATCAAAAACTGCAGAAATGTTGTCTGGTGTGTGTTTCCCATAGGGTTGCCACCCGTCCCGTAAAATACGGAATCGTCCCGTATTTACAAGCAAAATGACTCGTCCCGTATCAAACCAATACGGGACGCAATTTGTTCCGTATTTTACATATAGGTCCACACATAGTGGAGTGTGGAGAATAGCCTACTGGTAGCAAATATAAAGAAATCAATTTCACAATAAGTACAGGAGCTCATTTGTGCGTGATTGCGTTTTAGCGGCTTTGTTGTCATAGCGGCGGAGTCTCGAGAACTTGCGCCGTGCCAGTGTGCCTGTATACTTCCGCGGTTTTTTAAAAACATGTTGAGCTCGCGTCACGTCCACCGTTTGAACGCGGAGGATCTCCAGATATAGAGCTGAATATCAAAAAGGTATCAATGGGTCTGTCCAGTAACTCATGATGAACCTCAGGCCAAATGCACACTTTATGAGAAGCAGCGGGGACAGACCGATCTATGTGACACACATCCGTGCTTCTAAAGGTATAGGCCTATAGTTTTTTTTAAATGGATAATATATTAATATAATATTCCATACATTATCAGAGCTTTGCAGACAGAATTATTATTTTTTAGACAGGTTAATTAATAGATTATAGCCTAATAAATGTTATTATTAATTTATAATTTAGCTAGGCTATATTAATCATACATAAATAATCCTGTCATATAAAGTTTGACATTTAAAAAAATATTTAGATAAAAATGGGACAAATAATTACATGTAAATATAGTCATAATTTAAGTGTAAAATGTATTTACATTTTTTTTTACATTTTTTAAATAAAAAAAAAAGTGATTACTGGTTCAGAATGACTGCTTAAAGGGACAGTTCACCAAAAATGAAAATTCTGTCATCATTTACTCACCCTCTAGTTGTTCCAAACATGTATACATTTCTTTGTTATGTTGAACACATAGGAAGATTACTATGGAAGTCAATGGTGCCCCCAAAGCAGCCTGGTTACAAACTTTCTTCAAAATATCTTTTGTGTTCAGCAGAACAAAGAAAATGACATAATTTTCATTTTGGGTGAACTATCCCTTTAAAGTGCACCAAATAGGCTACTAAAGAGTTATAAAATAATCAAATGTAACTTAATATAAAATGTGTTCTGTTGCAAGTTCACATCCTTGATCTCATGTTTTCTTATGGTTTATTATTGAGCTGTCATGTTGTCAATGTTGAAATAATAATTTCATGACGTATTCTTTATTTCTGTCCTTTATGCAATTTTTTGAAAAACCCATTCAAGTTTTTTATGGGTCGTGAATGGGTGTCCCTTATTTTGCCACACTGAAGGTGGCAACCCTAGTTTCCCAATGTCCAGTAGGCCTAGTTCGTCTTTGGTGAAACTGATCGGAAAAGAATGACTAAACGCAGAACAAACAAACAAAAACAACACAATAGCTGAAGAGCTCCATACCGAGGCTGCCATCCGCGGCGCCATCTTGTATCATAGCATGATCGAATATGATGATAGAACGTGGTTAATCATACTAGAAACATGTTAAATCATGCTAGAATGTGGTAAATCATGGTATAATATGGTAAATCATGCTAGAATCATGGTAAATCATGTTAGAATAATGGTAAATCATACTAGAACGTGGTTAATCATACTAGAAACATGGAAAATCATGATAGAATGTGGTAAATTATGGTAAACCATGGTAAACTATGGTAAATCATGCTAGAACATGGTAAATCGTACTAGAAACATGGTAAATCATACTACAATGTGGTAAATCATGCTAAATCATACTAGAAACATACAATGTGGTAAATTATGGTAAATCATACTAGAAACATTGTAAATCATGCTAGAATGTGGTAAATCATGGTAAATCATATTAGAAATATGGTAAATCATGCTAGAAAGTGGTAAATCATGGTAAATCATTGTAAATCATGCTAGAATCATGGTAAATCATATTAGAATGTGGTAAATCATGGTATAATATGGTAAATCATGCTAGAATCATGGTAAATCATGTTAGAATAATGGTAAATCATACTAGAACGTGGTTAATCATACTAGAAACATGGAAAATCATGATAGAATGTGGTAAATTATGGTAAACCATGGTAAACTATGGTAAATCATGCTAGAACATGGTAAATCGTACTACAATGTGGTAAATCATGCTAAATCATACTAGAAACATACAATGTGATAAATTATGGTAAATCATACTAGAAACATGGTAAATTATGCTAGAATGTGGTAAATCATGGTAAATCATATTAGAAACATGGTAAATCATGCTAGAAAGTGGTAAATCATGGTAAACTATTGTAAATCATGCTAGAATCATGGTAAATCATATTAGAATGTGGTAAATCGTGGTAAACTATGGTAAATCCTGGTAAGCTATGGTAAATCATGAAATCATTAACATGCATCTCGACGACATAAAACTCTCCCGACGAAATGCGCATGCGCAGGCAAAACTGTAGTTGAGGTAAAACTGTGGCTCTGCGGTCAGACCCTTCTCGAAATTTCAGTCAATGGCGGTGGGAAAGAGTAAAGTAGATTTGAAGTCATTTCCTATGTACAGTACACTACCAGTGGACTAGCCTACACAAAAATATTCAGATTCTCAGAATTAGGAACATATCTGTTTTCAAACACTGTAAGTTTATAAGACAGTATGTAAAACTATGTGAAAAAGGTATTTAATAAGCTAATCAATCAAAAGAATAAACACAATTACAAGCCAAGTATACTTTGAATACTTAATTATACTTTTAAGTATATCTCGATCAAAAGATCGAGTACAAGTATAGGCCAAATATACATGGACTTTTCTGTCAGTATAAGTCAAGTATATACCTAAGTGCAATTTTAAGTATATATCTGAGAAGTACATACAAATAAACTGAAAGTGTACTTTCTTATTTTTAGTTTAAGACTAAAATTAAATTAGTTCAACTTAATAGCACACTTGAATAGACTTCTTTTTCATAAGGGTAACTGGAGTTTGTCTGTGTCAGTCTGTAGGAACATGTTGTGACTGGTAGGGCATTTCTGATTGATTGTTAGTGGATAATTACAAATAGCGAGTCCCGAGGGTTAAACCGTGCCACACGGTTTGTTCGATAAGAACAAAAGGGTCAAAGGTCAGCTGGATGTTGTGTGCTGATCCTATTGTTCAGTTTTGTCACAATGGGGCTGCCACCAGGGAATTATATGTTGTATTCTCTTTGTTCAACGTGCACACAGGGGACCATAATAAAATATCTAGAAAAGGTCCAAAAGTCTTCAAGGTCAAATATCACTAGGTGCCTTTTAATTGTTGATTGGTTTTTCCTGTTCCATTTTCACCTTTTATTTTTCTGATGTGATTTGAACCAACAGCCGAGACAAAGCAGTCGCGAACGCCTCGCCGCACACAACAACCAAAGACCCTGAACACGCCAGAGGACTCCACATACTACACACTCATTCATGTGAGTCAACATCACACAATGGCACTCACTTTATCTGAGGATTAGCTGAGCTTCTGCTTTAATGATCTTTCTCATGCTGGGTCTTTTCCAGAGGTCTGTCCAGGACGATAAAAGGAGGCCGAGAAAACAAAGGTAAATCAGTTAGAAGAAGTGTCATACTAAACAAGAATGTGCCCTCTCTCTAGATGCTGCTGCTTTGCAGACAAAGAGAAAAAAAAACGTTGTTTAGAATGGAATGATAGTGTACAGCATACTGCTGTATGATATACTGTATACTGCATTTTTTTAATAGAAAATGAAACAGTGTATGATGTGCAATGAAATCACATGACCTTACATGAAATATTTAAATCAGCAAGTGGAGGCAATTTATTGTCTCAGAAATACACTACCGTTCAAGTTTGGGGTCACCAAGGCTGCATTTATTTGATCAAAAATACAGTAATATTAAAGGTCCTGTTCTTCGTGTTTTTTTGAAGCTTTGATTGTGTTTACAGTGTGCAATATAACATGTGTTCATGTTTCGCGTGTAAAAAAACCACAGTATTTTTCACACAATTTACTTATCTATATACCGCTGTATTCACTGTCCTGAAAACGGCTGATGAGTTCCTTGTTCTATGAAGTCCCTCCTTCAGAAATACATAACGAGTTCTGATTGTGCCAGCGGTTCCCGTGTTGTGATTCGACAGCAGCTTAGCGCACGTAACTTGCACGGAAAGGTCACGCCTCTTAACGGGAGATATATGCGCTTAATGATCTCTACAGCGTCCCTGGGAAAGCCAAACAAAGGTGATTTGACTCCGGGATGAAAATAACAGCGTCTCGACGACATGGCAACAAACACACTCAAACGCAACACTTCCTTTTCTCCACGCGACCGTCCTCTTCTCCACGTGGGACAGCAACAAGACCACGCCCCCTTTTTTGCGTATTCTTGTGGGCGGAGGTTAGTCGGTTCTACTGTTCTACTGACGTAATTAAAGAAGGAAGTACCAGGATGTAGTCCTAATCGGCCATTCGCTGTAGGCTTTGAAAGGGAACTTCTGTTAAATAAAATATCTCGCTTGGCATTGAACTTTGAGCTTTATAATTTTACAGGTATTATTTATGCTCTAACAGCAACATTACACACTAACTAAAGTTTGAACAATGGGATCACGAAGAACGGGACCTTTAATTACAATTTAAAAGAAATGTAATCTGTTTGATTATATTTTAAATGTATTCCTATGATGGCAAAGCTGAATTTTTTGGCTTCAGTGTCGCATGATCCTTCAGAAATCATTTTAATATGCTGATTTGCTGCTCAAGAAACAGTATTATTATCAATGTTAAAAAAAGTTGTGGTGCTTGTTTTTGTGAAAAATAAAATAAAACGTTTTAATTTCTTTTAAATATCTTTAATTTCTTTATATTTAAAAAAAATCTGCTACATTTTCTTTAATTTTATTTGTAAAAAAACAAATAAATACTGACCCCACATTTTTGAACAGTAGTGTAAATCTGGTCATTTTTTTATTAATATTTATTTAGCATTTTAATTTTGTTAAATCCAATAACATTTAAATACTTTAGAAGCAAGATGGACCTGTTACAAAGATCAAAATCAAATCCAACACAATGCATTGTGTATTCGCACAAATTAGAAATATTGTAGGTCTTCATGGATAAGAACATTTCCATATTGGCACAAATATTTCAGAAATAGCACAGGTATTCCTGGGGTATACTGTTCATAACATAGCCAAGCAAAGCAACGTAAATCCTAACACACACAAATTATATCAGTTCACCTCAAATCAAATTTAGGGAAATAATTGTGTGAATAAAAATTTCCAGTGTTGTCTCCAGGCCACTTTTTAATATCCTAATTTCTCAGTATAACCACTAATACTTAGGGCCCTATTTTAACGATCTGAGCACATGCTCTGAAGCTTATGGCGCAGGTGCACTTACAACGTTTCCGAATCCACTTTTTCTAGTTTAATAATGGAAAAACCGGTCCAAAAGGGTTGTACCTAGTCTCTTAATGAGCCATGGGTGTGTTTTGGGTGTTGCGTACAATGAACCAATCAGAGTCTCATCTCCCATTCTCTTTAAAAGCAAGTTGCGCTTGCACCATGGCGGATTCGCTATTTACATGTTGGAATTTGCGAGCGGAAAGACTGAATGCTTCTCCAGAGAGGAATCCTTTTATTTTTAATATTTAAAAATGTTTGTGTGCTGCTGCGCATCCCTGTGTGTGTAAAAAGTAGAGTGTACACGTGTTGTGCACCCGCCTATAGGCGCATATTAGTAATGTGCCCTTTAAATAACGCAAAAATACTGCGCAAACGCAGTCATTTTCAGTTGTCTCAAAATAGCAACCAACAATGCGCACCTCGCTTTCAGACCAGCACGCCAGTGAACATATGGGCGTGAGTGCATTTGCTATTTAAACAACGTGGCGCTGGACATGAAAATTAGAACTGTGTCGAGCTGAAACTAGCAAAAAACACTTTGCACCAGTTGCATGATATGGCCCTTAATGTAATGATACTTGTGTAGCGTTTCCCTGTCAGGAGTGAGGCAAGCGTGATATATCCGCAGTGTCACAGCATGTGTGAAATATTGTGTGTGAACATGAATCTGGACCTCCACAAGCGCCGCTGACAGGAGATTTCTCAGGCCAACCGAGTGACAAACAGCTCTGACAGACAGACAGGGTGCTGAATGCTTTAACAGCACTCACAGACACACATAACATCAAGGACGAGTAGTTTTAGCAGATGAATAAAGTCGATATGGGCAGCGGCTGACATACTTCATTACTGTAAAACCAACTTCTACAATATATTTCTGGTCTTGTTGTGAACAATACATCAGAACATGTGGGCTATTTTTCTCACTGAATATCCCGTTTCACTTGTAAATACTGTATGTCACACGAGGAGTTAAAACGGTTCGCCCGTTTCATGTTTACTTGAAGAGAAAGAAGGTCAGTAGGATGGACAAATCTCTGGCTCTCTCTGATAACTGGCCCATGTTGTTTCAGAGAGAAATAGAGGAAGAGAGTGGCAGTGGAAAGAGATTGAAAACAGAGAGAGATAGGGGATCATTAAGGTATGTTGGGCAGAATAAGGGCAAGCTGAGGACATGAAGGTAATGAGAGAGTCCTGCGGTACAAATGTGCAGAGCTAGAGAGACAGAGCAGGCAGATGTAGCTGAACACTCGGTTTCTGCCATATGAATGAATATAACAGTGTCCAGGTCACATTTCACTGCTAAAAAAAGAAATTATATTTCTTATATAAAAATTTGTATGACCATTATGATTTTTGCCACTTTGACATTACAGCAATTGTATGATGTTCTCCTTACACAAATATAGTCATTATTTTTTTTTATGATAATTTCAGCATTAACACAGAACAACAAATATTAACACAATGAAAAAGATATCAAATAAATATTAAATACAATGAATAAATAAGTATAATATGATAAAGTGTTAAATGATTATTGTCTTTAAGAACCTTTTTATGGCAATACAAATATATATATATATATATATATATATATATTTATTTATTTATTTATTTATTATTATTATACATTTTATATTAATAAGTTTTTGGCATTTTACATTATTCTTGTAACATTTTCCATACAAATTTTGCATACAGAGATGTGGCGATTTAAAATAAAAAAATAAAAACAAATAAATTCAGAATAAAAACAAAAAACACCAAAATAATCTTAAATTCTTTATTATATTAAGGATCATAAAGTATTATATTATTATAATTATTATTTTCTAAAAGACCATTTTAATGGCAATAAAATAGATGTATTATATATTTTTCGATGTTATTGATATGAATATATTTTATATTAATCCTTTTTTTTAAATCATTTTTTTAGCAGTTTCCCACTCAAATTCTTGATTTCATGCATCTTATGCAACTTAAATTCAGCAAAAAGGCAGAAAACAAATATATTACCACAATGAAAAAATAAGTATCATGTTATAAAGTATTAAACTTATATAAGTATTTATTTTATGGCTATAAAAAAATATGTAAGTATTATATATTTTTCTATTTTATATTAATACTATAAAATATTAAATTAATAATAGTAAGGCCTGGTTTGACAGACAGGACTTAGATTAAGTTTGGATAGTGCATTTGCATGTGTATTCTCAAAAAGGGGGGTGACAGTTAAGGGGTTACGGCAGGATTAGGATATTTAGCACAAAACAGTGGCACTGATATTCTTTAAGAAATATCAGTGCAAGTTGTTTTCAGTTAAAACCGTTCAAACATGCATTTTTGTGTGGGGCTAGGCTTATTCCTTGTCTTTGAAACCGGGGGTTAAATGTAATGCTAAATCATTTAAAAATAATAATTGGTTGTTTGTTTGTTTGATATAATAAAGATAAAGAGACAGACAGGAAGTGCATCAGTAGGCCAGTGGGGCTGACTGATGTAATTGCATCAGTGGCCTAGCTTGCAGGCCGTAGGCTTTTGGCTTCATTAGTTTCATAGTTCGCTGTTTTCATTACATAACACTGTTGAGACGATGGGTAAAGTCTTCTGAAAGAACCTTCCCATTCGAGCCATGAATCAGAGGCTGTCCTGAAGGCCATCACTTACACACAGCAGAACAGCCATGAAATGCACTCAATACAGCGTAATGGCCACCCATTAATAGCAGCCTGCGATGACAAAAAGACGTTATTTATGATCGGGAACAATAAACGTTGGCTATAGGCAAGCAGGGTTTTCTGAAGCAACGAATTATAAATACTGCATTGTAAACAGGAATAGTGTCATGATCACTCAAACGTACAGTATGTCATTCAATAATGAGATGGGACACCATATGATACGTTACTATTCCAAGCCTTTCGAAGAAACAGATCAACTATGATCAAATAAATGATGGCAGAATTGAACAATCCTTGAAAACCTCATCTTAAAAATATCCAAAGGGGGATTTTCACAGCAATGCCATAGAAGAACCATTTTTTTCTTAGTGTGAAGAACATTTTAATTAAATTCCATTATTGTGCATTTAAAAAGGTTCAGTGAATCTTCACTGAACCATCAACGACAATAAAGAACCTTTATTTTTATAAGAGTTAAGCTACAAATTCCTCTGTTTTCTCTGCACCCACCAGCCCCAAAAAGCTGGACAATGATGACCAGTACTACCAGGGTTTGTCCAGCAGTAAATCCACAAGCCTGCCCAGTGAGAGACGCCGGTCCAGCAAACGGAGGGCTTCCACTGAAAGAAGACGCTCTTCTGAGACACCACTGTCCGATGTCCCGAAATCTGATCTGGGAGAAGATCCGAAGGAGAAGAGGTGAAAGAACATTTGCATCTTTCTGTCTGTTCCTCAAGACATTGACCTCACACTGCACTACACTGAACGGCAGACGTGATAAATGCGCTTGAGCAGGAGATGCAGATATCCCCGCTTTCTTTCCCTTTCTGTGTGAAGTCATGCTTTATCTTCCCCTCTCTGTCCACAGGCACTCGTTCTCTAGAATGCCCTCTACAGAGAGTCAAAGTGAGGACAACCCCTATGACTACAGAAAGATACTGAGGAAGACCTCCCAGAGACGAAGGCTTATAACACAGCCATAACCCTCAACAACAGGGCTAATGTAAATACTGTCAGAGACTAATGTGGTCAGCAGAAAATGCTCTTTGTCCTTAAAGGAAATGAAAAATGTCATTCCGAACTCAGATGATGTGCTTTCCTGCGTGGAAGACAAAAGGAGACATTTTGAATAATGTACCAGCCGCTCTTTTCCATACGATTACAGTAATCAAGAATCTGAAGCTTTGGGATGTTTAATTCCTCAAAGAATCATTCTTTCGAGTCGGAGATGAATCAATTGAAATCATTTGTTCAGAAATTGGACCGATCCGGTTGCGATGGTCAACAGCTCACTGGAGGGGAAGATTATCTCTTTGGGTGACCTGTTTCTTTAAGTAAATCAATTCACTTGGTCGGTTTCTCAAAGAACCGGAAGTTGCGATAGTCTTTTCTATTGTGATGGATATCCGAGTGAAACGGCTTCTCAAAGTAGAGAATATGTAGGGCGGGAATTGACTGGATGGTTGTGGTTTGCAGTTGGTGGATCTCTTGTGAGTGACAGGTTGTCCCGCCCTCACGCCAAGTCATCACAGATGTTGGTGCAAGAGGGAGGGGAAGTTATGTTAATTAATGATTATGAGGGTCATTTATATTTATAAAAATATAAATGATGTACACCGATAAATGTATAATAAATACTGCAATATGGTTTTAGTTGAATTACTTATGAAAATAGTGACTAATTATTGTTTTTTTGCTGTACAGAATGTAACAAAGATTCATCTTCAAAGATATTCATAAAATGACCTTTATATTTCCACCAAAGAGGGATTATATTTGAAATACGGTCTCTAATGGATCCTGCTTTAGTGAGTCAGACTTGCTGCATATTTTCTGCATAAACATCAGCAGGACATAGAAAAACGCATTCTATTTATAATTTCTGCACTTGTATCTTGTTCACATAATGCATAAATATTGATATGCGTATTCTTGAAACATCACTTATTTGTAAATATGATTTTCTAAATATTTAATTAATTCTGTAATTAGTCAAATCAAATGATAAAATGCATACAATAGTGTACATAACGGTTGATGTTAAACCCTGAGCTGACTAAAGTTGTGTAGAAATATAATTTCTCATACCCTTTTCAGTTTATCCTACAGTATGTATATGTATTTTTCTTAGCCTTATCTTAATCCATGTGAAATACAATATTTGTATTAAAGGGTCCTGGATTTATGTTTACGTAGTTACAGTGCCGGTTCCAGAAATACATTCCAATTTTATGTAATAATTGATCAAATGAATCAGTTTTTTAGTGTGATGCTCATTTTAGTATCTTCATGGATTGACATTGAACAAAATGAAAATCCTATGTACCTGCTTTTTTTTATGTATTTTTTCTCGATTAAACAAGGTCTACACACCAACCTTAACCTGCATAAGCTGTTATTTTCTACATCTTATAATATAAGTGTAGTTTATTTCTGCATTACGTTTTCGTTGTATTATATACATGCAGAAATAAATAGCATGTGTGCCGTTGCGCACGATCACCGTACACACGCGCTGTATTGAGAATAAATACATTCAGAGTAATGGTTTGACTAATTCTAGGTTATCCCGATCATGTTTGAAACTAGGTCTCCAATGTTCAATATGAAGTGGTTTGATGATTTAAAAAAAGGGGGGGGGGGGTCAGATCTGAATGTCATGGTCCATGGAGCAGCCCGGCTGCTCCTCCTGCTTCTGGTGAGGCATGTTCACTGCTAGAGTAAAGCAATTACAGAATAAAAAAACAAAAAAACAGTTGTGCCTTCAGCACAGATGCGGGTGGTGCGCCAGGAGGCGCATAAACTAGTGTGTGGTCACGATTAACGACGCAAAACAGTTCGTCACGAGCCGAATTGCGTCGGAATTTCTCTGGTGACGTGGGACGCATTATCTTTACGCCACAAGAAGCTTTTATTACCACTAAAGTTACAAGTTTGCTTGTTGTAGAGCTCGCGCGACGGATTGCTATGAGTGTGTTTTTATAAATGTGCTGTGCATCCTCAACTTGCATTTGCAGCTGAGCTATATGAAAGTGAATGCCTGCGTCTCCATCAGTGCCAGTGTTTCTCCATGACTTCAGTGACGGTCTCCGGCTGCTCCAAATCATTGCGCACGGCGCACCGATTGAATAAAGACACTGTCTCGGCTGTTCTCCATCAAAGGGTCTTGAGCATCTTTTTATGAGCACCTTAGAAATTAAGGTACTTGATTCGAAGCGTTTGGACAGGTGTGATTGTGAATACATCGCGCACGCAGCTGGATTTTCGGCGCATCGGGCAGGATTCAGCACCACGGCTGCGGACAGCTCCCGTTCCCCCGTGACGCGCGTCTGGATGGCTGCTGCTCGCGTCTCTCTGTCGCTGCTCTGATCCGCTCTATTCGCGATGGCATCACACGGGTTTTGGTTTTTGGGTGCTGAAAACCCGGCTGGAAACGGCAGTCAAAGCCCAAACACCCGTAAGTGGCATGGCGTCAAAAAGAAGCCTGAAACTGTGTTTTGTACATTAGTGGCTATGAGACAAAGAAATGCGACATTTAGTGTGTCTTGAATGCTCAAGGTTAATTTAAACCTTGAAATGTCATGTCAAGTGTCGTATGATATTAATAAACGACCGAATTTAGTTCGGTATTTTAAGGCCAGTTCCGCGCCGTGGATTATTGATGCTGTTAATGGAAGTTTTATGATGGATATGGTGTTGAAATCACGCACTTGATCGTTTCAGCCAGAGCATGGTGTCAGGCGGCGGCCCAGAAATTTCCCGGAGGCATCGGCTCCAAATTATGTGGTACGTTTATTTTGAACATGAAGTCTATATATGAGATCTTTATTTGTGCCTCACCTATATTCCTAAAATGCATGTCTATGAACAGCGCCAGATTAGAACAAGATCTTAATTGAGGAAAAATCATACATATGGGTGAACTGTTTAAAATCGTGTCTAAAAGCATGTTTTCGTTTTTAGAGTGAAGAATTTAAATAAGTGTGCATTTCCTATCATTTTAAATGCTGTTTTTATTTTATTTTATTTTTTTAAAATCAAATTAATAGAGTAATCATTTCTTCTGTAGCTCTGTTAAATGTCGGGGAGGCTGAGAAAGCAGCTCAAGCCCCAGTTAAAGCCGAAGATGAGTCTCCAGCCGTGGGCTGCGGCTGTAATAAACCCTGTGACTGCTCCAAAGCCACCGCGTGTTTCTCTGATCTCTATTCAACAGGTAAATCAGCTCCTATCACACCATATCATCTGGAGCACAGATCACACCTGGAAAAAAAACGGGGGATTTGGTTAGAAATCATGGTTTCATATTGGTTATATTACGTGGTTTTATTCTATTTCTATGTGGCTGTGTTCATCCAGCCGGCGTTTTTCGTTAAAACTCATTTTTTAATATGATTTTTGGCTATCCTATTTCTTGATTTTCGTCTGTTTAATAGGCTACCTATTTTTAAATGTCGTTTTTTTTAAAAGGTCATTATTGTGAATAAGAACAATTATAAAAATAAAAGAAAAATAAAGAATAAATCAAATAAAATCCTGCCTGTGCATTGTTGTGTAAATCACCAGATAAAAACAGGTATGTATCAATGAATGGAGATGTTGTCCTTTCTTTTTTATTCAAGGTTAAATCCATTTCACCCTTGTTATTTGCATCAAACACCATCATCTGTTATTTTGATGCAGTTATATTTATTATGATCATTCTTTACAGATCTTTTACCTGCATTGGACGGGGACGCGAAGACTATGACTTTTCTGCAGGAGGTTGTTGATATATTGCTGGCTTATATAGTGGAATCTTTTGACAGATCAACGAAAGTGATTGATTTTCACTATCCAAATGAATTGCTCCAAAGGAATAATTGGGAGCTTTCGGACGAGCCCGAGACTTTGGATGATATTCTGATCAGCTGTCGCGCTACGCTGAAATACGCCATCAAAACTGGTAAGTGATTAATTTGTAAACAATACAAGGGTTCATATAGACTAAAATATATGATTTTATATTAGATTTGTTTTATATATTCAATTTAACAGAGACTATGCATTACATAAATTCTGCTATTGATCGCCTCGCTTGTAAAACAGATTTATTTAGACCGCAGGACCCGTTTGTGCCTGAAGGCGAATCAGATCAGAACATGACGTGTATTAAATGAATGCGTCTAGGGACGATTTTATTTTCTCTGGTGCCATTTTAACCAAGTGATTTTCTTTTTCTGGGAATAATTATGAGTGATCAGAAAGATTGATTGATTTCCTGCTGTCTGCGATTCATTTGAGCCCCAAGTTACTATTAATAGTGGGCATCTTTACGCGTTGAATGCATTTATTTAGTATTTTTCCTCTACTGTGTCCATCTTCAGCACACCCCAGGTATTTCAATCAGCTCTCCACTGGGTTAGACATGGTTGGCTTGGCTGCAGATTGGCTAACGTCCACTGCCAACACCAACATGTGAGTGTGTGTCTCCTTCCATTAAAATACAAAGCAGGTTGAGATCATTTCCGTTTTCTCTGCCTTCATACACATTCTTTTGACCTGGTCTTTGTGCTGGCTGGCTTAACCTCACAGATATCAGTCGAAATGAATCAAATGAAAGGCACGGGTGATTTCAGAGCAGCAAATATAACCTCCTCTCTCCCATCTTGTGCTCAGATTCATTCGCAGAGAGAAAATGAGATGGAAATTCAAATCAGATTCAGGTTGATAAGAAAAATAATTGTATGTTGGGAGTCGGTGTTAATTTAACAGATTCTTAAACGATGTAATAACAATGTAATAACAATGTAATAGCAATGTAATAAGTGTTTTTGCAATCAAAATGTAAAAATGGATTAGTCTTGTCAGAATTATAGGTTACGCTTTATTTTAAGGTGTCATTGTTACAGTGTATTTCTATATTTAAGTACTGAGTAATATGAATTAATAACATGTACTTATTATTGGGTTAGGTTTGGGTTTGGGTTTGGTTGAGGGTTAGTTGCATATGATTATGCATGACTTATGTAATATTTGTACACTGTAAAATCAAGTGTTACCGAATGATATTTCCACCATTGTTTTATGACGCATTGCTGTAAATGCTGCAGACTGTTGCAAAATCAGTTGCGAAACAGTTTGTCGTGATGTTAGCTTGTCGTGACGTTTTTTTTTCCGGGCTTGTGTAACTGGGTCATGTGATCTCTGTGCAAACAGGTTCACCTATGAGGTGGCTCCAGTTTTCGTGCTGTTGGAATACGTCACGCTGAAGAAGATGAGGGAGATCATTGGCTGGCAGGACGGCCGCGGTGATGGAATATTCTCCCCGGGTAAGCAGCTGTCAATCTGCGTGACCTGCCTTACTCTGCAGTGTGTGCTACTGTTATGACATGAGCGCAAGCACATGAATTGGCTTAAAGTCTGAAGCTGTTAGGACAGGACATCTCCATTTCTCTTTGAGGCTCTTTCAAAGAAGAATTTCAGTTGTTTCCGCTATTGGCTTGTAAAAGTATCATCTAACAAAGAATGTGTGACTGCAAACACACCAATTAAGACAAAACAAAAATGATTAGAGGTCATTTAAACTGATGTAAATTAATGTCATTTCTGCACTGTTGTTCTCTTCCCCTCTCTGCAAAAAAAGCCTGTTGAGGGAATTAGATTGTAGGCACTGATAAACAAATCACAAGTGTGATGTGTTGCGGAGAATTAGTCAGTAATAGGCATTCAGGGCTTGAGTAAAAACTGACAGGAGTCAAGCTTTACCTGAGTGATGGAATAAAAGGATTGCTTTATTGTTCTCTAGGTGGCGCCATTTCCAACATGTATGCCATGCTACTGGCACGCTATAAAATGTTCCCTGAGGTGAAGGAGAAAGGAATGTCATCCGTGCCGAGACTGGTGGCCTTCACATCTGAACACGTACGTCCATTTATTTATCTCTTTCTACCTGTCCTACTGTTATTTATTTAATCAGTTAAAGGCAAAATATGTAAGATTTTTGGATTGAAATATCCAAAAACCACTAGAACAGTGTTATATATTTTGTTGACTTTTGTACTTACACTTTCCCAAATGTTTCCAAGAACATTTAAATCCAGAGAAATAAGCAATTTTAAACAGGACATGTCCTTGATTCGCCTATCAATGACATCATACCCGTGTTACCCTCGATTTCCGACACCAAACACCAAAGACGCTTTAATATATTATGTTTTATTAGACAGGTGAGCAACTGTTTGGATACATTCATCGGCAGAAAACGAATCATTGTTATACAGCTCAACACAGTTAGTACTGTCTAAATCTCGTTTTCTTGATTTACCACGCGTACCATGTTTTACCATGCCTAATATGGATCTCACTTACTGCAGTGTGCAACAAGTGTCTCATAGTAGCCGCCGAGCGAACGCACAGTAGCATTATAACATAACATTCAACACACTCAAATATTGTATGTAATAAAACAGCACTGTGTTGCCACACATACGCATGAGCGGAAAAATCGGTCGTCTGTGGCATAATAAACGTTCCCGCAAAATCAAGGCGTCATCAAGCTTTGCCTTTGTTTTGAATAAGCGACCTCTAGCAGTGAAAAATTACGTATTGTGGCTTTAATTAATAATTAACAACAACCTGTATTGAAGATGTTTCTCCTAAACAGCAATACACTGTCAGAAAAAAAGGTACATTGCTGTCACTGGGGCGGTACCCTAAGGTACAAAACTAATATGTACCGTTAAGGTATTAATACGCACTCTTAAAGTACTGATATGTACCTTTTGAGGTACTAATATGTACCTTTTAGGGGTAAGTAAGGTACAAAGATGTACCTTTTCACTTTTGTACCTTAGGGTACCGCCCCAGTGACAGCACTGTACCTTTTTTTCTGAGAGTGTACGTCTACTTATTTTTCGGTTCTTTACTCCTAAACAGCAGTCTACTTATTTTTGGGCAGTATTTTATAGCACAGAGAGAGAGAGATTACTCAGTTACAAGTACATTTTTGTCATTTACACATGACTCAATCATCAGTGTCAAAATAGTAACCCTTTTTGTTTGAATGCAATATTCTTTATGACCATTATTATTATGACCAGTCACACCAATTCACTGATGCATTACAGTTTGATTGACAGGCGATCTGACCAGTAATAATGGCGAATCCGCCATTTTGTCTGACAAACAATCCAGACAGGAGAGTTAACACTGGTTGACTTGAACTTGAAAAATTATATGCACTGACGTTATTATATGCATGGGGACACTCAATTTTTCAACTAAATATCCAAATAAATCTAATTATTAAACTAAATTAACCATATAAACTAAATTACTGATCTAATTACTGATCTAAAGCCCACACTGTCACTGTATGATAATTGAAATGAGCTGATGACATCACCGTTTTCTCCAGAATGGCTATACGGCTGAATAAAATTATGTTGCATTATTTTCCTGTTTAACACTGTGAAGCTGCTTTGAAACAATCTGCATTGTTAAAAGCCCTATATAAATAAAGTTGACTTGACTTGACGTATTTCCGTAGTTGAAACAACATACCTACAGATCAGTGGCATGCAGTGGTGGTCTAAAATGCGGAGGCAAATTACACACAGTTTTTTATATGACAGATGCTATTTACACCAAGTGAAAATATCATATTTCCTTATGATAATTGATATTTACACTATAGTGCAAATAGTGATAGATGATATTTACACTAAGTGCAAATAGCAATGCTATTTATTAAGAAATAGCATACTAATTTGAAATATTATATTTACACCATATAAAAGTAGCAGTTCTTTGCAATATGTATAAATAGTAATTACATGTAATTTATACTTTATTTTGACAGATACATACTATTTGCACCTCAGTATTGTTGTACATTAACAGGATGCAATAATAACATGGAGTGTAAAGATTATATGTATTAAAATTATTAAATGGAAAATGGGACAATAAAAGCCCCCCTACACCTACCCCTACCCCTACTCAATAAATATTTGTATTATTATCGTTAGGCAATTTATTTCCACATTTAGAAAATTTTCTTAATTTTTTTTTTTTAAGTAAATGCATTTCTGGTGTGATTTGTGATGAGAAAAGAGATAAGAATAAACTCTGAAAAAGGCGGATTCAAACCCATGTCAATCGCGGCAAAATCAAGATCCATTAGCCTTACGCTTTACTAAATCCACCACTGAAGACGTTTAAATCCAAGAGTTTTTTAAAATCTTGTTTGACCCAATCAGGCATTGTTAGGCGGAGCTAGTGTGAATAGCACTTGCCAACAAGGCACGCTATTTGCACTTGGTGTGAATAGACACTCCGTTTTTGTATATATATTTTTAATAAATCAAATGTAAATTCATGTCCCCATTACACATAATCATGTTACATTTCCCTGGTTAAATAAACATAACTTTACATTACATTAAAAAAGAACAATAGAAACCAAATACAATTCTATTTCTTTCTTTCTTTTTTTTACATTAATAACGTAATTATATATAATTCTAGCAAATAGATTTGTTTTAAGCATTTTTACATTAATTCCAAAATGACAACTAAAGGCAGTAACAATTTAAACAATATATTTAATTTGTGAACTGATGTTCAGCTGTTCTTTTTTAGTCAACTCATTTTTGGATCATCAGTCATCAAGCTCACTAAACACTGTTACAGACCCGAAGATGTCCCTTTAATTTCATGCTGATTGCTCACTAAACACAATCATCATGTTTTCATGATGATTTCAAGTTTGATTTTGAAGTGACATAAAGCGGCGATATCTAAGTGGCTGAGCTGTTTGCTTACTTTTTAATCAGTCTTCCTATTAATCATCAATCATATCAATCATTTTGTTCATTCAGACTGATTCACGAACACACATGAAAACAAGATTTATCGCACGAACAAATCATAGCCAATCATAACCAATCACATCCAATCATAGCGCAACGGAGGCATTGCCTCTTACGTGGCTTTCCTTCATTCATTCTCAATTACCCCCCCACTAAACTCACTGCATGCTTTAGGGGATCTGTTAAAAGTCAATGGGCTCAGGGGAGGCAAGAGAGACTCCCGCTGTAACTTTATCTGCTGGTGTCATTGTTGGACAGTGTTACTTTAGAAAAACAAGTGATTTATACACTTTTTAATGTCACATTTGGTAATATTTACTTTGTTTTTATTTTTGTAATATGGATTATTTTCTCATCCTATTTTTTTGTGGAGGCATTCCCTTGCCTCCTCAGAGGAAACGCCCCTGCTTCAGATGAACAAACCTTCAGATGTTCAGTCATGTTTATTTCGTGCTAATAAGAAGAAATTTAATTATCGGTTCATGTGCCACTTGAACGGCGCTACAGCGATCTGTCACAACACACCAAAGAGCACCAAAACGGTATTTATTGTTATTGTTAAAATTTTAAAGCTGAGACTTTTTTTATACTAAAAGTAACCTGGTCTGTCTCGTCTGTCGGCGCGTTATCAGTATCCTCTTTGCTCCACAATGAATTTTTCGCTGCATGAGAACATGATGTGTGGTGAGAGAGCGTCATGGCTTGTCAGACGTAGCAACAGTAACTAAGCCCCCCTTAGTCTTTGAGAAAGGTCAATTAGGTAATACAAACATATCATATATTATACTATGTACTAAACTGTATTTCTATCCATATTTCACAATAAAACTGGCTGAATAATCACCAAAAGTCCCAAAAGATATGCGTAGGCCACAGTAATCCTAAATGGCTGCACACTATTAGCCTGGTCTTACCAGACTCTCGTACATTTCATTTGTACATAGAGTCTGGCCATTCTCCATTGACACGCTTATTTTTTGAGCGGTGATGAAATATTTTGCTCTTGTAAACACTTGCCAGCATTTAAATAAATACAAGTCTAGAAATGCATCCAAATCACAGTGAAGCGCAACCGTACGGTGCTCTGCAGGGGTCTAAAAAGGATATAAACAGTGAATTTTGAAGTGATATATTCTTGAAAACTCAGAGATGTGGATTCGGACAGCAATTACATTACCACACGACCTTGGTGTTTGTCAAAAGCAGTATGTAATTCAGCCTGGGGGTTTCTCGCGGGTGGTGGGAGACGGACGGCTTCAGCAACTCTGAAAAATACTTTTCCCAGACCACAACATCATGGCCACCAACAAAACTCAGCAAAGATTGTTCTTGCTCCGTGTAACAGAGTTCGTTTGTTCAGGGAAGAAGGAGGCGGGAACCGGCGAACGGTTAACAACTTTTAATCAAATAATAAAGCTCCTCACGGACGACTGCCGCGCACATACATAACAAAACGTAAACAAAACACAACTTAAAATCCAGGCCTGGTCCTCTCTCCAGTTTTAATTTCGTTGACAAATAATTTTCGTCATAATTTTCGTGGAAGACAAAAACTACAACGAAAATCAACTGTCATTTTCGTCAACGAAAAAAAACCGAGTATAACAGATGCACACATTTGATTTGAACGTGCTGATCTACAGGCTCACGCATCCCCAATCCAGCGCTCCAGAGCAGCTCACAATCAATGAATAACACACATTTATGCCAGGCAATTGTTTATGAACTAATGCTGATGAATAATGACAATGTTTATTTTACGATGTTTATATAGTAATGTGTTTTAGACAGTTGTAACAATGCATATTTTATCTCCTCATTTCTGAACTTGAATGAGCTCCTGCAACTGCAATAGTAAGGCGAGATTTCAAAATAAGAGTCCCGGTATATTTCCAGCTGGTTTGTAATTAAAAGTCACGCATTATATATTAGTTTTTGCTTACACAATAAACTGTATTTCATTTCATTCCCATTTAATTCATAGTCAGGAGGAAAGACCAGTATTTGACACATATTAAATAAAGTATCAGGGTTATAATAGTTAACTAAAACCATAAAAAAAATCTTTGTTACTTGAAATTAAATAAATGCTAACTGAAATTAAACAAATAAATAAACAAGCTTAACATGATATACTAACTAAAACAGAAATACAAAGTTATAAAAACTATATAGATGTTTTTAAAAACAAACAAAAAAGTGAATTGAGCTCTCTTTCGTGAGCAGCCATATCACCCTGTAGCCCAAGACTGGTTTCCGACTGAAACTAAGCAGGGCTGAGCCTGGTCAGTACCTGGATGAGAAACCTCCTGGGTAAACCAGGTTGCTGCTGGAAGAGGTGTTAGTGAGGACAGCAGGGGGTGCTCACCCTGTGGTTTGTGTGGGTACTAACGCCCCAGTATAGTGATGGGGACACTATACTGTAACAAGCACCGTCCTTCGGATGAGACGTTAAATCAAGGTCCTGACTCTCTGTGGTCATTAAAAATCCCAAGATGTCCTTCGATAAAAAGTAGGGGTGTAACCACGGCATCCTGGCCAAATTTGCCCATTGGACTCTGTCCATCATGGCCTCCTAATCATACCCACATATGATTGGCTTCATCACTTTGTCTCCTCTCCACCAATGGCGCAATATGGCTGCCGTCGCATCATCCAGGTGGATGCTGCACATTGGTGGTGGTTGAGGAGATTCCCCACTTCCATGTAAAGTGCTTTGAGTGCCTAGAAAAGCGCTGTATAAATGTAACAAATGATTAATATTATTATTATTAAAGAAAAGCTGTGGTTTTATCTCACATTTGGTGTTTTTTTTTGCTTCTTTTTCACTTTTATATGATTAGGGACAAAATGTGTTTTATTTTCTGCCCAGCCTTGAAATTCTCAGAGAAAAAATGTATAGCGTTCTTTTGCAAAATTACATCTCATGTAAACTTCACATAAATTACTTAAAATATTACTTTGTGAAATATTATTAATAAGAAGAATAATTAAGACAAAACTATTTAATTTTATATATGTTTGTATAACATTATTATTTGTATTATTATTATTAATTCCAGCCACTATATTCTGAGGGCAGTTTCTGTTATTATTCTCTCATTATGCCTTTCAGAGCCATTTTTCAATCAAAAAAGGAGCAGCCGCTCTTGGAATCGGTACAGAAAGTGTCATCTGTATTAAAGTTGATGAAAGGTTAGTCTGGATTGTCACTGCTGACACATTGCTTCATGACTGCACGACTGAGAAATGTAGGCCTACGTCTTAACATTATAAACACTAAACCATTGCTCTCATTTCTGCCAGGGGTAAGATGATTCCTTCCGACCTTGAGAGGAGGATCATTGAAGCCAAGCAGAAGGTAATTTCAATGACCGTATCTCCATGACTGTCTCATGTGTCTCTTTTTGGGTCTGCTTGAATAATCTGTCTGGTTCTGTGGCAAAATGAATAACCCCTTGAATAACCCGCTGATTTCTTTCTCACAGGGAGACGTGCCGTTCTTTGTCAGTGCCACGGCTGGCACCACGGTTTATGGTGCCTTTGATCCTTTGATCGCTATAGTGGACATCTGTAAGAAGCATGATATCTGGATGCATGTGGATGTGAGTAGATCTGCTTCCCTGAACTTACATGAACTTCCTGAATGTTTCACCTGTGAAATACAGACAGTGGACTGTGATCCAAGAGTGATCTCAGTGTTGGCACAGCCTAAATAACATTCTCTGGATGCAGAACTGAGGACCTTCTCGATTGTTCTGCATTACAGCCCGTAACGTAGGGCTATTGAGTGTTGATGAGCTCTATATGTTAGGAAAACTATATATATATATATATATATATATATATATATATATATATATATATATATATATATATATAATGCTTATATACTTAAAGTCGGGAATTTGAACAAAGCAGTGAAAATAGCATCATTTTCTTAGTGATATGCTATTTAGTATTTTCTTTGCAATAGTAGTTTGATGCTATTTATACTAAGAAATAGTGGCAAATACTATTTGCTCCTCAGTGTACATGAAACGCTATGCAATAATAACAAGTGTAAATTATTATATTTATTAAAATTATTTAATGGATGCCGCCTTATTGGGACAATAAAACCCTCCCTACACCTAAACCTAACCAATAAACACTTTATTATTAAACACACTTTATTTTCACTTTTCAAATATTTTCTTCATTTTTATTGAAAATAAATTTAGCGGACACAGCAATTCCCTAGTAACCAACAAGAACACCCCATAGCAAACACTAAGGACCTAATATCAAGAAGGACCAACCAGAATTTAAAAAATGGAAAAATCTCATGATTTGTTACTATTGAACCAGCTGTGTTTGAAATTTGATGCATGCATACAATAAATGACCTCCTTTAGAAATGTAGCTTCATCTAAATGTTTCCTTTTACAGAAATTACCTCCAGTCAGTCTGTGTGAGTGTGTACATGTGTGTATTCATTCTCATGGGCCTGATAAGAAAGCCATACCCTATTCCTCATAATATTACAAATGTTTCCCCGGTGATGCTCTAGGCTCTGGCATTTCAACAGCGACACAGACATATTGTGGCGGCATGCTGGAGCTCAAACACATGCATCACGTTTGCCTCAGTCATCAACCTAAAGGCAGCAGTTAGACATGTAGTATAGATGAGACCTGTATCCCACTCCTCTGCAGTCTCAAATGGGCTGTGAATATAATGCACCTTAATATATTGATGAAAAATACATATAATATCTGCCTTTAGAAATATAATAATAAAGATGAGTATCATGCTTTCGGTCTATATTGCCAAATTTTTTGGGACGCCTGCCTTTTTAATATGGAGTTGACCCAACCTTTGCAACTATAACAGCTTCAACTCTTCTTGGAAGGCTTTCCACAAGGTTTAGGAGTGTGTTTAAGGGAATTTTTGATCATTCTTCAAGAAGCGCATTTGTGAGGTCAGGCACTGATATTGGACGAGAAGGCCCCGCTCGCAGTCTCTGCTCTAATTCATCCCAAAGGTGTTCTATTTGGTTGGACTCTGAGCAGGTCAAGTTTCTCCACACCAAACCCGCTCATCCATGCCATCCATGGGCCTTGCTTTGTGCACTGGTGCGCAGTCATGTTGGAGCAGGAAGGTGCCATCAATAAACTGTTCCCACAAAATTGGGAGCATGAAATTGTCCAAAATGTCTTGGTATGCTGAAGCATTAAGAGTTCCTTTCACTGGAACTAAGGGGCCAATTCCGACCCCTGAAAAACAACCCCCACACCATAATCCCCCCTCCACCAAACATTACACTTTCTACGCACTGTTCTTGAGCTAATCTGAAGGCCACACAAAATTTGGAGGTCTGTAGTTGGCACATTGTGCGCCTCAGCATGCGCTGACCTCGCTCTATGTTTTTTACCTGGCCTACTAACAGCTGAAAGTAGAATATTTAATAGTGAGGAAATTTCACGAATGGACTTATTGCACAGGTGGCAACCTATCACGCTTGAATTCACTGAGCTCCTGAGAGCGACCCATTCTTTCACAAATCTTTGTAGAAACAGTCTGCATGCCTAGGTGCTTGATTTTATACACCTGTGGCTATGGAAGTGATTAAGACACCTGAATTCAATTATTTGGAGGGGTGTCCAAATACTTTTGGCAATATAGTGTATCTCAAGTTTTACTCCTTGCAGAACCAATTGGGTCAAATGGGTGGAGTTTGACCTAGTCCGTCTCCACCTCTATGGATGGGGTGGAGCTTAATCTATTTAGGTTTAGGGCTGGGATTAAGATTAGGGTTAGGGTGTGGTTCAACTTTATAGCTCCACCGAGTGGGTCCCGTTGCTTGGGGGGGTGGGATTTCTGGATGTCAAGCTCTACCCATTGTCTCTGCATTGAGCAGCCTCTCTCATATCTGTATTTACAATATCAAGATTAAACCTTCCTTCCTTTTTTTAAAATGAGAAAGACAAACATGTTTCTATTAACACATAATAGAATGCCTTTAAAGTGACTGTTGTCTCTGTGCTCATACAGGGAGCATGGGGTGGAAGTTTGCTAATGTCCCGCAAACACCGGTGGAAGCTGAATGGAGTCGAGAGGTCAGTACAATCTGCAGTTCTTATCGACTAAATGTCTCGTTCAGTAATGAAAATCTATCCGTGGGCTGATTGGTTCTCTCATTGCTGATGCCACACCCTATAGGTCACACTTCTTCATCTACATAGCTCTTTATTATCCCAACTTAACTAACTGGTGCACGGTCTCTGTGCGAGCTATGATAATTCTTAATTTTAGCCCTCCTTGAGAAATCCACAAACTTCTGTTTTAAAAGTTTCCCCTGTGAAATGTTTGGATTTGTTCATTTTTGTATTGACTTGACATTTCACTGCACAGCACAGTGCCTCAGGGAGAAATGTTGTCTGAATCAAAATAAGTTATTATGTAGCTATGTATTCATTGCATGGACAATCATGTGGTATTACATTTTTTTTAATACATTTTAGGGCTAATTCTATGACCTGGAACCCTCATAAAATGATGGCTGTGCCCTTGCAGTGCTCTGCTCTGCTGGTCCGAGAGGAGGTGAGGCTCTCTGCTTTCTCCATCAAAACAAAAACATATTGTCACATATTTTTACAGAGACCCCAAAAAAAACACATACAGTAGCCACACTTAAAAACATATGAATGTCACTGCAACAATTTTAAATTTGTTTCCTTCCTCTTGTTATCTGATCCAGGGACTGATGCAGAGCTGCAATCAGATGCAGGCCTGTTATCTGTTCCAGCAGGACAAGCACTATGATCTGTCCTATGACACAGGGGACAAGGCCCTGCAGTGTGGCCGCCATGTGGACATATTCAAACTATGGCTAATGTGGAGAGCTAAGGTATTGTACAGATTATTGATATTGCGAAACACTTCTTATAACTACAAAAAACAACATGAATCTATCTATCTATCTATCTATCTATCTATCTATCTATCTATCTATCTATCTATCTATCTATCTATCTATCTATCTATCTATCTATCTATCTATCTATCTATCTATCTATCTATCTATCTATCTATCTATCTATCTATCTATCTATCTATCTATCTATCTATCTATCTATCTATCTATCTATCTATCTATCTATCTATCTATCGTCTGTCTTTGTTATCCATCCCTATCCTATCCTATCCTATCCTAGGCTAACCTATCCTAATCCGATTCTAGGCTAACCTATCCTAATCCAATCCTAGGCTATCCCATCCTAGGCTATCCTCTCCTATCATATCCGAGGCTCTCCTATCCTATCCTAACCTATTTTGTCCTGTCCTGCCCTATCTTAGGCTAACCTATCCTATCCTATTTTGTCCTGTCCTGCCCTATATTAGGCTAACCTATCCTATCCTAGGCTAACCTATTTTATCCTAATCCTATCCAAGGCTAACCTCTCATATTCTATCCTATCCTGTCCTATCCTTGGATAATCTATTCAATCCTATCCTATCCTATCCTATCCTATCCTAGACTAACCTATTCTATCCTAATCCTATCATAATCCTATCCTAGGCTATCCTCTCCTATCATATCATGTCCTGTCCTGTTCTAGTTCTGTCCTGTCCAGTCCTGTCCGGCCCGGTCTGGTCCTGTGCTTTCCTTTCCTTTCCTTTCCTTTCCTTTCCTTTCCTTTCCTTTCCTTTCCTTTCCTTTCCTTTCCTTTCCTTTCCTTTCCTTTCCTAGTTATGTTCTGTCCTATCCTATCCTAGTTCTGTTCTGTTCTGTCTTATCCTATCTTATCTTATCTTATCCTATCCTATCCTATCCTATCCTATCCTATCCTATCTTATCCTATCCTACCCTATCCATCTTGGGCTAACCTCTCCTCTCCTCTCCTATCCTATCCTATCCTATCCTATCCTAGGCTAACCTATCCTATCCTATTCTATCATAGCTAAACTAACCTATGCTATCGTATACTAGGCTAACCTGCTTAAAATGACAGCTGTAAAGACACTTGGAACAGCAGTTTGCTACAAGGTCATCCAAATTGTTTGGTTGTACAGTGAGGTATATTGTGTTATCACAAGGTTTGTCCTCTCTCTTCTTATCTGAAGGGCACTATTGGATTTGAGGCTCAGATTGACAAGTGTCTGGAGCTTTCAGAATATCTCTACAACAAGATCAAGGACAGGGAAGGATATGAGATGGTGTTTGATGGAAAGGTAAGTCTTATTAGATATGTTTAATTCTTTTGGCATCCTGTCATCAATGATTTTTATTCAGTAGAAATCAAGAAATGGTTCAATAAAAGAGAAAAGAGAAAATCACTTTCTCAAAAAACTACTACTTGGTTTGAGCAAACAGGGGTGCGTTTCCCGTTGAAGAAATCAACTAGCTAGTCACGACTGTTTCCATATTGTCGCAAATCTGTCGTTCAACCACGTTGGTTAATGATGTCATGCAGGTGGTGGAGTATTAACTTATTGTATTTAATTCGTTTGAGATCAAATTAATGCTAGACTTTTTGCTATAAATTACAGACATGGCATCTGAGGATTAATTCTTATTTTTCTCAGTTATTTTGCTTTATTTTCAGATTCAATTACAAGCTCGATTTTACATACTAGTGCACGTACGCACATGTGCACTCTTCAAAAACGTTGCTTTAAATCTCTTGACAAACTAAAAGACATAATTGACGTTTGTATGTATTCTAAATAAAAGATATAGGTTGTACTGAGTGTCAGCTTACTTATTTTGCTCAAGGTAAGTCCACATGTCATGAAAACAAGAAACTATGCTTCAAACCACGAGAGCTGTCATTCCAACCATGCAAGTTTGCAACGCTGTTTGCGAACGTTCGTTGGAACGATGGTTTCGGGAAACACCGACTGGTTAAACTATGTTGATAACGACAGAACTTGCAACCATAGTTGGCTAACGATGCTTTTGGGACACGCACCCCAGAATGGCTGCACACAATAATGCTAATAATAATGTCACAATAAAGCCACACTAATGGACAGATATTTTCTGTTATTTTTACAGTGAGGCTGCCGTACCACAATTTGAATTAATTTTCTGTGCATTCTATTATTGTGATATGATCCCAATACAACCCCCCGGTTTCACAGACATGGTTTAAGCCTAGTCCCAGACTAAAATGCATGTTTGAGCTGTTTTTAACAGAAAGCAACATATCTTAAATATATCAGTGCCATTGTTTTGTCTCAAGATGCACACCAGTAATGTTTTTAATTTTTTTCTAAAGCATGTTTACAAAAGCTACTTAAATGTCCTAATTGATCTAAGGCCTAATCCTGGCTTAATCTAAGCCCTGTCTGTGAAACCAGGCAAATATAACCCACCCATCTCAGTCAGATGGGCTCTTTCTGAATGAATAAGCTGCAGTGTTGATTAGGCTTTATGTTGATGTTCAAAAGTCTGCGTGGGACTAAACATGATACAGCTGCACACTACCATTCAAAAGTTTGGGGTCTGTAATTAATAACATTAATTAACAACATACTTAATCTAGGGTTAGGAATAGGGTTTGTTTACTCCAGTCTTCAGTGTCACAAAACAGTTGTGCTGCTTCATATTTTTGTGGAAACCATGATACATTTTTACAGGATCTTTTTTATGAATATAAAAATTCATAATTTAAGTCTTTATTTTAAATAGAAATAATTTGTAACAATATAAATGTCTTTACAGTCACTTTTGATTAATTCAATATGTCCTTGCTGAAAACAAGTATTAATTCTTTCAAAAAAATGTACTGACCCCAACCTTTTGAACGTTAGTGTCTGTGTAATGTGTGTATGTGCTAATTAATTCACAAATGCTGCTTTAATAATATTTATTTGCTTTTTAAAGAATCTAAACTGTGTAATGTGGTTCATTTATTATTTTATTATATACACTCACCTAAAGGATTATTAGGAACACCTGTTCAATTTCTCATTAATGCAATTATCTAATCAACCAATCACATGGCAGTTGCTTCAATGCATTTAGGGGTGTGGTCCTGGTCAAGACAATCTCCTGAACTCCAAACTGAATGTCAGAATGGGAAAGAAAGGTGATTTAAGCAATTTTGAGCATGGCATGGTTGTTGGTGCCAGACGGGCCGGTCTGAGTATTTCACAATCTGCTCAGTTACTGGGATTTTCAAGCACAACCATTTCTAGGGTTTACAAAGAATGGTGTGAAAAGGGAAAAACATCCAGTATGCGGCAGTTCTGTGGGCGAAAATGCCTCTGTTGATGCTAGAGGTCAGAGGAGAATGGGCCGACTGATTCAAGCTGATAGAAGAGCAACTTTGACTGAAATAAGCACTCGTTACAACCGAGGTATGCAGCAAAGCATTTGTGAAGCCACAACACGCACAACCTTGAGGCGGATGGGCTACAACAGCAGAAGCCCCCACCGGGTACCACTCATCTCCACTACAAATAGGAAAAAGAGGCTACAATTTGCACGAGCTCACCAAAATTGGACAGTTGAAGACTGGAAAAATGTTGCCTGGTCTGATGAGTCTCGATTTCTGTTGAGACATTCAGATGGTAGAGTCAGAATTTGGCGTAAACAGAATGAGAACATGGATCCATCATGCCTTGTTACCACTGTGCAGGCTGGTGGTGGTGGTGTAATGGTGTGGGGGATGTTTTCTTGGCACACTTTAGGCCCCTTAGTGCCAATTGGGCATTGTTTAAATGCCACAGCCTACCTGAGCATTGTTTCTGACCATGTCCATTCCTTTATGACCACCATGTACCCATCCTCTGATGGCTACTTCCAGCAGGATAATGTCACAAAGCTCGAATCATTTCAAATTGGTTTCTTGAACATGACAATGAGTTCACTGTACTAAAATGCCCCTCACAGTCACCAGATCTCAACCCAAAAGAGCATCTTTGGGATGTGGTGGAACGGGAGCTTCGTGCCCTGGATGTGCATCCCACAAATCTCTATCAACGGCTAGATGCTATCCTATCAATATGGGCCAACATTTCTAAAGAATGCTTTCAGCACATTGTTGAATCAATGCCACGTAGAATTAAGGCAGTTCTGAAGGCGAAAGGGGGTCAAACACAGTATTAGTATGGTGTTCCTAATAATCCTTTAGGTGAGTGTATATGTATTCAGAATTTAACAGTGGGATGGAAATGAATGCAGTTGATAATTCCTAAAAGTCCTGAATTGTCAGGAAATAGCACATCTGCTAAAGATGCACAGTATTTCACATTTGATGCCTTTTTAAAATCCTGTCTAAATTTAAATGCAAGTCCTGTATTTCTAAATAATTCTGTCCAATGCAGAGCTGATTGTGTGCACTAATTCAGCTAACATGAAATGTTTCACCCTTGAAATGACTGAGCAGTCGTTCGAGGCTCATTTAAATGTAAATTGTGCCTGGTGCCAATGTGACAAAATGATTTGGCTGGAGGCTTCTCAGTGAGCGCACCCTTGTTGAAGTCAGTGCAGTGCGAGGCGAGGAAGGTTGCGGTGTTGCAGTGTGATCGAATGACATTTAACAAAACATTCCAGCTCTCGATTTGATGTTTAGCAAGCTGTTTTTGGCTCGGGCACTGTGAGGTACGACTCGATCTGTGTTTTGTCTGTGTGTCCCACCATCTGAATGGCTAATGAGCCCTTTTCACTGGTGCATGGAGGCATTCTTCTCCAGCATGGCCCCTGGAGTCACACAATGGGGATGAGGGCCTTTAATGGACTGTAGTGTCTGTCTATGAGCTACCTGCTCAAGCGCTCAAACCAAAGCCTTTTGATTGAATAGATTACATGGCTGCTTCCAAACTGACAGCGACAAAAATGCCCATTATGGCCCCAGACGGCCCCTAATCGAATATTCCGTCACGGAGCTTTAATGGACTCCCCAGAGTGCTCTATTTATGCAAGCGTGTGTTGTACTTTAAATTGAGTAATAGGTGTGTGTGTGTGTTGCGTGGACGTACGCTCATGCTATCTGCTGCTCTCGTGTCCTTGCAGCCTCAGCATACCAATGTGTGTTTCTGGTACCTTCCACCGGGTGTGCGCTACCTGGAGGACAAAGTGGAGAAAATGAAGCGTCTGCACAAGGTGAGAAAAATTCGATTCAATCAATGGATGTGAACTGAAGTCTTACATTTCAAATGATGCATATTGCTTTTGCAGCAATCGTACATTGCGTTAAAAAAGAAGGGTACACTTTATTTTAAGGTGTCATCGTTAGAGTGTAATTATATATTTAAGTACCGAGTAATATTAATTAACTACATGCACTTACTATAGGATTAGGGTTTGGTTGAGGGATATTTGCATGTAATTATGCATTATGTGCTGTTATTTCTATGGTAAGTACATGTAACGTGTAACAAGGTCACTGTAAAATAAAGTGTCCCCAAAAAGAATATTAGGTCCCACTTTATATTAGGTGGCCTTAACTACTATGTACTTACATCAAAAAATAAGTACAATGTACTTATTGTTTTCATATTGTATTGCAAAACACTTTTGCTGATATTGGGGGTTAGGGACAGGTGTGGTGGTATGGGTAGGTTTAAGGGTAGGGTTAGGTGTAAGGGAAGTGTAACTATAAATGTAATACAGAAGTTAATTACAGATGTAATTACATGCAGGTAATTTTTTTAATGTAAGTACAATGTAAAAACACGTATGTACACAATAGGTGCATTGTATCAAATGATTAACTTAAATGTAAGTACATAGTAGTTAAGGCCACCTAATATTAAGTGGGTCCGAATATTAACCTTGCTTTTAGGGTTGTGAAAAAGATATCAGGCTGATACTTCATGCTATTGTCTTATGAGAACGGATTATGAGCAAAAGAACAATCAATAATCCATTAGCCTATACAGTATATATATATAAAATATACATTCAATTTAATAGAATTTATGCAGAATTTCCGTACTCGAAATGGTTACAAATGTGTGTTGTGATACAAAAGGAATAAAGCTTGAATAGTATTTATCTATTTTGTTTATCCATCTATCTATTTTAGTAGCACTTTATTTTACAGTCCTGTTCCCAGTGTAGGCTACATACTATTTATTAGTAATTGCAATAACTGGGTAATAACTAGGTACTAACCCTAAACCCAACCTTAACCTATGCAGTTACCTTATATTATCCAGTACTTTCTTAGGTAAGTACACTATAAGTACAAACAAGTGCACGTACTGTACAATAAAGTGCAACCTTTTTTTTCTATTTAGATTTTGTGTAGGCCGGAGAAACATCCCTTGTGAAAAAGAAGTGTGCTTAATTGGATTGAATGTGCACGTGTAGTGTATTTGATGTGTATTAAAAGTGTACTGAAAGAGATGACACTTTCATGACTATGTTTCTTAACATAGTAAGTACAGTTTTAAAAAGTGCACTGTGATCATGTCAAATTAATAGTTTAATTAAAGTGCACTATTTTATGTGTTGACTACAATACTAAAGCACATGATTGTAATTTTAACTGTAGCGTGTTATTCCAAAGTTCATATATTTTAAATGTACTAATTTGGGACTTCATCATTACAAATGTGTGTTACAACTAGCCTATATTTAAACACTTGACATACAAGTTTCAGTAGAAGTGACCTTAAAGTATATTTTAGATGACCATAAATGTGTGTCAGTACATACGGCAGTACACTTTAACCATATTTCAAAGATAATAGAAATAATTATGAAATTACATATAAAGATGTATTTAAGTTCTACTAAAGTGGGTCAAAAAGTGGGGCGCTCTAAAGACCAGCTAATTGCATTTAATAAAAATTTAAACTATAACACATGTTCGTTTAATTCCAATTAACATGCAATTACACATCTGGGAACATTACATTATGTTTGCACTTAAGTATATTCTTTCCACAATTAGTACTCTTTTTAAAAGTATGTCAAAGTGTGTGTGTTTTTCATGAGGGATATGAAAAGAATCTGAAGGGAAATTATGGTCATTTTAAAATGACTAGCACTTGGGCTCCAAACATAATAATAAAGTTCCAGCACATGACGGTTAATAATGTCTAGATGTTTCAAACCAGAAACAATATCTAAAATGACATTCGTGCAATGATGTCAGTGTAGGGGGAGGGGCTGCTCATCAGGTGTCCTTTCATTGGCTGGCTGCTCTTCCGTCACTCCCATGCCAGCAAAGCTCTAATCGGCAATTAGGCTGAACAGATGGCGCTCGTGCTAGTCATACAAAGAGGGTCTCTATCTGACACTACCCACAAACCCCTCCTCATCTACCTGAAACTAGAACAGTGTGTGTATTTATGGTGCAGGGACGCTGCAAAACGTCTTTGTTTGTCTTTTAGACATACATGAAAAGACTTTACTGGACAGGTTCCAGTATATCAAGGCTTGTTTCATAGATGGAAGGTTATGTTGGTGCTGGATACAGGCCACTGCTGTTAATGGCTGGAAACCTGCTACAGATTTGAGGGGAAGTGAGCGTAATTATGTGGTGATGAGTGACTGTGTGTCCTTTATTCAGATTACAGTCCCACATACTGCCCAATGCTACTCCTCTAATCAATTCTGTTCTGCTCAAGCTAAGCCAAGGACAGATTGTGTAGTAACAACATGAGGACATATGCTTACACGAAAGCACTTTATTTATATTCCTTAAACATTTTGGACAGGGTTTGGTCTAAAACATTACAATTCTGCAATGAATTTAGCTTGAACTGCTTAAAACCCTATTTTAACAATCTGAGCGCATGGTCTGAAGCAAATGGGTCAGGTGCATTTAGGTTGCATCCGAATCAACTTTTGCTAGTTTAACAACGGAAAAACCGCGCCTGGCATGGTCTAAAAGGGTTGTACCTAGTCTCTTAATTGAGTCATGGGTGTGTTTTGGGTGTAACGTGTAATAAATAGTGGTGGGCATAGATTCATTTTTTTAATCTAGATTAATCTCACTGTAATCTTGGAATTAATCTAGATTAATCTATATTAAAATGGCTCATTTGAATTCTGCCGAAGGCATTCAGAATATGTGTGCTCGTAAGTGATCCTTTGTCTTGTTGTAGTTTGAATAATAAATAACTTCTGTCACTTTAAGACCTGACGCACGCATGGATCCCAAACACTGTTCCTGTTTGCTGGTTATGACTGTGTTTACGTTAAAACTCACCAAGATGGGCATTGAGACATTTGTTGAGTGTACTTGACCATTAATAAGCTGTAAAAAATTTTGCACTTGTATGTCAGAGACGGCTTTATTACGGTATGTGTGTGTGCGCTTCAGATGCGAGCGCTAAATCTGCGGGAATTAGTAGAATTAACGTTATGTGCAACCCCGAGTGAAATTCAGACCGGTCACACCAATACTAACAAAAGTCCAGCAGAACACGCGTTCACAATGTTCAGAGGATTAAACGGACTGAATGAGAGGAGGCGGTGCGTGTCAACTCGCTGTCGGTCGGAGAGGAGAGCGCAGCTGATATCGATACTGTAGAAAATGAGTATCGTATCGTTTCAGATATTTCAGTATCGATACATATTGAAATATGGATATTTTTGACAACACTAGTAGGCATACACACAGGTTCGAAGACTCGTTCTCTCGCCCCCTACAGTGCAATTCGGCTAGGTGTACATCCGCGCTAAACTATCAAGGTGAAAGTCATCATAGCTTGCGTAGTATAGACCCAGCTCCCAACCCAACTTTGAGAATAGATTAACGGCGATATTTTTTTTATCGCCCGATAAGAGTCTCACGTTAACGCCGATAACGGCCCACCACTAGTAATAAACCAATCAGAGTCTCATCTCCCATTCCCTTTAAAACCCAGTTGCGCTTGCACCATGGTGGATTCGCTATTTACATGTCGGAATTTGCACGTGGATAGACTGAACGCTTCTCCAGAGAGGAATCCTTTTATTTTTAATATTTAAAACAATGTGTGTGCTTCTGCGTGTCCCTGTGTGTGTAATAATCAGAGTGTACATGTGTTGTGCACCTGCCTATAGGTGCATATTACTAATGTGCCCTTTATATAACATGAAAAGACCAGGTTTTTGTTGGTCAATGGCGCAGTTGTTTTCAGGTTTCTCAAAGCGCCTGAATACACCCCATTTTCGCAACCATGGGCGAACATACGGGCGCGAGTGCATTTGCTATTTAAACAACATGGCGCTGGACTTGAAAATGATAACTGCGTTGGGCTGAAACTAGCAAAAAGTCTGGCATCGCATTGCGCCTGGTGTATGATAGGGCCCACAATCTTTTTAAATTGTCTTTCAACTCTCCCATTGATTATTAAATGTATATCAAAATAAATGCCAAAAAAACGGTCAAATAAATATTGTATGCATTGTGTTTTCAAAGTACGGAGCCCCTAAAGGGAGATGGTGATGGGGAAAAGATATGAGATGGCAGGAAAATTATCTGTCAATGCTTTTGTGTTCCCCTGAAAACCTTTGCATTCGCTTGCAAAAATGTTGTGGTCACTTGCAAAGAACTCAAAAGCTTTGCGATTGAATGCAATGTTTCTAGGGGCAGTGCAAAACCTTTGTGAGAGAATGCAAAAGCATTGACATATAATTTTCCTACCATCGTATATTTCCCTTTAGGAGTTCTGTATGAAAGACTTTCTCACCAAAAATGAAAATTGCCATTATTTACGCACCCTCATGTTGTTACAACCCTGTATGACTTTCTTTCTTCTGTAGAATACAAAAACATATATATTTTCAAAAATGTGTTATTTTGTCCATACAATGAAAATCAATGGGGTTCAGTGCTGTTTTGAATCCCATTTACTTTATTGTATAAACAAAAACAATTGTGGAATGGAACGACGGTGAGTAAATAATGACCGTATCTTCATTTTTGGGTGAATTATCTCTTTGAATAGGACACTTTTAGCAGTTGTCTTACTGTATTTGCTTAAATACAACTTTTTTTGTTCCTTTTGCTTTCTATAAATGTTTCTTGAGCAGCAAATGATTTCTGAAGGATCATGTGACACTGAAGACTGGAGTAATGATGCTGAAAATTCAGCGTTGCATCACAGGAATAAATTACATTTTAAGAAATGTTAAAATGGAAAACAGTTATTTTAAATTGTAATAATATTTCACAATTTTCACAGTTTTTTACTGTATGTTTTATAAATGCAGCCTTGGTGAGCATAAGAGACTTAAAAAAAATAATAACGAAAAAACATATATATATATATATATATATATATATATATATATATATATATATATATATATATATATATATAATTTTTTTTTTTTTTTTTTTAAACAGTAATTTAAGTATACACCTGTAACCACAAAAGTTTGCCTCCAAGTTAGTCTGAATGCACTGAATTTAATTCAGAAGTTACCTGTTCCTAAGGTAACCACAGCAACAAATCAATAGGCTGCTCAAGCGCTTTCCATCCGATCAATAACAGTGCATCGGCAAAACAAGTTTTGTCGTCATTTAGGGCTTTATTATAATTGTACACAATTGGATTTGCTAAGAGGTGTGTTTGTTATCAGGCTTTTGTGCTATACTGTTGTTAAAGTGCCCCAATTATGCTATTTTAAAGGTTCCTAATTTAGTTTTGGAGTCTCCTACAACAGGTTTACATTTCATTTTCTCATAATATACATTGCACATCACCACATTTTTCAATGATTATCAAACGACTCATTGAGAAACAATCGTCAAAAGGTTATACTGCTGTTGTATCTCTGAGGTCATTTTAACCGACTCTTCACATCCTCATCCTTTAGAAGTGTTTAAAGAATTTGCTTTTGCAGAACAGAAAACAGTGTATTTTCATGTACACACCACGAACCAGCTACATACAGTGTTTAAAGGCCCCCTGAAATCAAAATGGAAGTTTTTTAGCTTTTAGTATGACTATGTGAACCTTAAAGTTAGGAATAAGCTGGTGTGTTCCAAAACAATGACAAAATTCGCATTTAGGAGATATAAACATTCAAAACTTACAGTCTCTCACTTCCGTTAAAATTAATCACAGATTTTGATGACATCATTGCAGACTTCACCTTCTCATCAAATCTTCTGTCCAATCAAATGCACTCTAGAATCTGAAGCACCCGCCCCCTACACTATAAATCTGTCAGCTGTTCACACATTTACTATTTTCTACATGGTGAATGGCACATAGCGCACTATACATGCGATAGGAAACGATTCAGACAGTATAAATATGCTTTCAGTTGAGGCGAATGAAGTCTGGTTTCACATTACTTTCACGCGCACCGCCGCAGCTCAGACACATAGTCTAAACCAGAGCCGTTGACATGAGAGCGCAGCGCGGATCATATGCGCGAGTCAGCGCATACAACAAAACATATCGGACCCATTTAAATTCTGCACAGAATGCTGTATTTAAAAGAGAAATGGAGGAGATTATGATGATAAACGGTTAGAGATTAGGAGGAAACTTGTGGCTTTACCAAACAGAAAGGCTCTAGTCAAACTGGGATATTAACGAAACGCTATTGGCTGTTTCAAAAAGGGGGAGGAGCTGCTAACAGCTTGAGCTGTTGCAGGGGAAATTATGTCAACACACTGAATAATGCTGCGCGTTTCAAGGCACTTCAGTGAGCCTTTAAGGGAGGGTCCAATTAGACGTTGTTTGCGGGCAGCCAATAAAGACCATAGTTGGGCATTATGCAGACGGAAATGAGACTGGAATTCCAGCGCTATCTCACGACCAATTCGTACTTATTTGTGCAACGTGGCTAATTCGTAGAAATTCGTACGAACTCACTTTTTTTTGCGGATTTGTGTGGTTTGTCTATACTGCAGTGATGGGTAGGTTTTAGGGGCAGGGTTAGGGCTTAGGAGTATAGGTCATTCGTACGAAATCATATGAATTGACGACCAAAAATACGCATGAATCACTGTGAGAGCGGCTTGGAAATTCTTGACAACTCGTTAGGCGGTTTCCTTCTTTTTGGAGACAATGGGCCTCATTCATGAAACACGAACGAATTTGTGTGTAAATTTGTAAAGCTGCTCTAATGTACATTTTCAGATTCACAAACAATTTTGTATTTTCAAAATGTTAATTGGTACAAAAGAAATTAACACCTGCTTCCTAACACATGTAAATGGTACATTGCATTTTGATGCACTATGTACCAGAATATTTTGAGTTGATTTGCCCCGTTTATATATATATATATATAATTATTATTATTATTTTTTATTTATTTTTTTACTGTTCAACGGGTAATAGGCAGCGCTCATCACTGTCACTTTTTACCAAGCCGTCCAATCACAGTGGAGGAGGGGCAGGACAAAAACTACACCCACCAATCATCCTACTTGTACACCGACTGAACAACAATAAGTTAATACTGCTTTTTACGGATTTTTTTATATTCAGTAATATTCTTCAAAATGAGATACTAGTGACACATTACTGCCATAGATATTCTGTATCATATTCATAGCAATCAAAGTATCTCAGCTGGAAAAACGCTGCCCTTGCAAAGCGCTTTCAAGCGCCACCAGCTGGCCGTTTTCAGAAGTGAAGTGAAGTGACGTGTGGCCAAATGGTGGCCCATACTTGGAATTTGTGCTCTGCATTTAACCCATCCAAGTGCACACACACAGTAGTGAACACATACACCGTGAACACACACCCAGAGCAGTGGGCAGCCATATTGCTGCGGCGCTCGGGGAGCAGTTGGGGGTTCGGTGCCTTGCTCAAGGGTCTCACCTCAGTCGTGGTATTGAGGGTGGAGCAGAGCACTGGCTATTCGCTCCCCCCACCGACAATTCCTGCCGAACCAGAGACTCGAACCCGCAACCTTCGGGTTACAAGTCCGACTCTCTAACCATTATGCTGCGTTCACACCAAACGCGAATAGAGCGTCAAATTTGCGTCTACCGCGTCTAGTTGGACGCTTGAACATTTTGAATCCATTCGCGCTTCCACAGCGAATTGGATGCACATATAAATCGTGGTTTGAAGCGAAATAGACGCGCGTTCAAGGCGCTCCAGGAGAAATATGTCATAAAACACCACTCTGCCGCTTTTCATTTTCATTAAAAATATATATTAAGCATTAATAGCCACACAAATGTGGTCCAGGCAACTCCTACATTATCTTCACTGCATGTGTATTTAAATATCCTTAAAAAAAATTAAGTTATGAAACTTCTCTTTGCCCTCAGTCAAAACGATTTGGCAGACAACTAATTATAGATTCATGACACCAAAGATCGCCCGTTAGATCCACACAAGACAAACCACTACAGGACATCAGAGCCAGCGGCAAATGTCAGAAGGACTAGCCGAGGAAAGGCTGCTCTCGCCAGGGTTAATGAGCTCTGAGTGTCCGGTGATCGCCTGGATCTCACAACTCTACAAACGCACGAATAGTTTTTTCTTTAAATAGGCGCTCTCTTCATAAAGAGCTCCTGACGCTCTATTCGTGTTTGGTGTGAACGTAGCATTAGGCCACGACTGCCCAAAGCTCTTCTGAAGCTCTTCTAATGATCTAATTAGGGGATTATGCTAATTATCAATGAGCGTGCATGCGCGTCCTATTTACGAATGTTTGGAATTCATTAATATACACACATTTAACTACCGAATCTGTGGTATACGAAGAGTTTGTGAATCTGGAGGAGAGTTTTCGTAAAGGTCCATTTTTACACGCAAATTACTCCCAATTTGCTCATATATTTATGAACATTTCATGAATGAGGCCCAATAACTTTATTTATTGTGCACTTTCGACTTTTCAACTTTGCAGAGCGTTTACATTCACAGACTGCTGTATTACACACTGCATGAAAGGGAATATTCAAAAAAGCATAATAGGCATACTTTAAAATGCTGTTTGCTTAGGTGGGCAAAACATTTGCAGAAAAGATTTACATGAAGGAGAGACCTGTCATATCAAGACACCAGACCATGATAGAGGCTCTTTTGACTTGGACCATTAAACAACCACCTAGTGACCCAATAGCAACCAGCCAGTACGCCTTGGCAACCGCAAGATGTTAACACTTTAGGAACAGTATAGCAATGCCCTGACAACCACCAACAGCGCCAACAGCAAGTTTTGCAAGGGCAAATTGTCTTTAAAATTAAAAAAAAACTTTATGTACATCATTACCCAAGCTAATAAAATGTTCTCTCACAGGTTGCCCCTGTAATCAAAGCCAGAATGATGGAGTATGGAACGACCATGGTGAGCTATCAGCCTCAAGGAGACAAGGTCAACTTCTTCCGTATGGTCATCTCTAATCCAGCCGCTACCTTTGAAGACATTGACTTCCTCATTGAAGAGATTGAGCGACTGGGACAGGATCTTTAAAATCTTGCGGCACCAAAACCTGTTATTCTTGTGTCCCTGGATGGATCGAATATTTGTTGTGAATGTAACGGTAAATCTTTGATTCCTCTTCTCCAAAGTCACATAAAGATAGTATGATTTAAAAAATGACAATATGAAAATATCTAGACTTTAATATTGTAGCGTTGTTGTGGGCTTCGTGGTCCAAAGCCCTGTAAAAGTGTTACCGTCTGCTTTTACTGTCTATCTTAGTGTCATTGACATGACTTTGTTTGTTTACATGTGTTTAATGAGAATATGAAGAGTTATTTGCTTCTATTCAGTGCAGGTCATACGTTTCTATTTGACCAGTTATTCAAAGTGCCAGATTTCATTAATGTATATGACTATATTATAATAGTAGAAACACATAATTATCCAAAACCACTTCATAAAGCTTTTGCAATCACAGACAAAGTGGGACTTATGTTTTATCGATTTGTCAATATTCAAAAGAGTTTTGACGTGATTAAGAGGTGATTAACATGCACAAATATAACGTTTGACTGCACTGGAAATTGATATTGACAAGAGGCTGCCGGCAGTAAGCAGTAATTTTATATAATCATGTCTGTTCAAAAAAAGAAAGGTCCTTTATATGCTACAATGCTTCTAAAAGTTAACAAAATTAAAATTATAATAATTAAAAAGAACAAAAATAAATTAAAATGTATCTTCCCAGAAAACCCCCAACAAAAATGTATCTTCCCACTAATAACATGCAATTGACTAAGAATATTCCATATTCCTTTAGCTGGAAATTCAAAATTTCCAACTTTATTCTTGGAAAAGTGCAATAAAACAGCATTTGAATGGCATTGGTCTTGGAAACTCGTTGTGAACGTGGCACTGACCAGGTAGATGCTCACTTTTAAGCAAGTCAAGTAAAAAAGAAATCAAATATTCATTCTATCAACAATGTCCCCTGAAAAGAAACAATAGCACATGCACATACTGTATTTAACTTAAAACACATTTAGTCCAAACATGTTGTAACACACTTAGATATACATAATAGCAATAGATTTCTTAATTTACCGACCCGTTCATGTACTTATTTAGCTTTCTTATACAGAATTATAGATATTTCAGGGTATTAACAGTGCTAAATTTAATATTATATATAAACTCCAAAAAGAAAATAACACATAAGCATAATAGGGTTCTGCCCTATTATAGTGTAAATAGACTTTTAAGATGTTCTTGATCAGTTACATATCTATGTGAATACATCACTGTACTGTATATAAGGCAGAGTCTATTTGTGTGGTAAAAAATATATTATTTTCTCTATTCAACCAATATTTAATCATAAATGGTTGTGTGTGCGCGTGTCAGATGTGTTGAATATGATGACTTATGTAACTGCAAAGATATGTGTATGAAGGAACTGGCTTTAAATGCACTTGAAGCCACTGCATTTTAACATTCTAACTTGAAATGAGTATTATAGCACATTTCGGTAGTTATGAGAGCCATTTCTGAACCAATGCTGGTTGTATTTGTGCCCAAGTGATAAACTTGACATCCTGTGCCGATTTGTATTTTTGTGTGTTTGTAACTGTATTGCCTTAGTATTAATTGCCAGTATTGTCTAGTTCTCCTAAAGAGGAGCTTGTGCACTTTAGCTTATATGTATGATGATCTGTCCAATGGATGTTCATAGTTTGATGTTTTAAGAAACTGAGCGTTGTCTGAATGTGTCCCAGCTTGGATGTCCCTTCAGGGTGAGAGTTGCTTTATAGTTGAAATCCTTTGTAGATTTGCTAATGCTACGTTACTACCTGTATACTTACAGAACGCAATAGTCAACCTTGCTGAAAAACACAACTGAACCCAGCCTCATCTGGTCTGAGCCAACTTCAACCAGCTAACCCGGCTAGTTTACGTTATCTTTTCAGCACGGAAGGAATGCTAAATTCATAATTTTTGAGATATGAGTGTTCTTTCAGTCCCTTTTCAGGATCGACAAGCTGTGTCACATAGTTTGTGTATTTTAAGCTCTTGTAATCACGACAAACGCATTGACATCCTCATCGTGGTAGTCTTGGAACGCCCACCGTGCCGTCTTTCCCTGTGCTGCTGCTGCTGCTACAAACCTGCTCTCTTTGCACGTGCATGAACGCCTTGCCTTCCGAGCTTGTGAAATACAATCCCAGATATTCATATATATATACATATATATATACTGTAACCTGGTGTTAGTTTTAGTGGCAATATGGATAGCTTAGCTTCAAATATATAGTACACTGTCGCTAGCTTGCTCACTCTGTGTTAGCATTACCCAACGTATTAATCTGCTAAGCAAGCATGTTCTGTGTGGCTAGAAGTCGTATGCTTTTGCAACCGTATCTCTATCTTTCTCTCTGTCTATCGCTTTGGTTGTTTTCCGCAGCTTTAATATTAGTGTGTGTAGTTTCTTGGCATGCCTCTATATAAGCATATTCAAAGTCTCAATGTTTCTCTATCGCACTCTCTCTTCTTCCTGTGTGTCTTTCTCTCTCGCTTTGCCCCGTAGCAGCTCTCAGACCTTTAAGAGCAGTGTTTTCCCACTGTTTCACGGCTACCCATCATGTCCATCGGTTTGTCGTACGAGGAACTCATGTGTTGTCACGAACCTGCCCGAACAGGGTCTGGATGAATTCATTTTTTTCTTTCTCACCCGACATTGCTTGAAAGAAAAGTGATTATCTGAGGAACTGACGTTCAGATGAAAGTTATAAACTAGTGTGTTGAAATTATATAGAGAGAAGCAGATAACAGACCCTATTGAAATGTGTTTTGCTTTCATGGGAAACACCAATAAATGTTACTGCCAAACAAGCCTGTCTGGATTTTTACTAAACCTCATCTCTTGACTATTTGAAAGACAGTGTGCTCTTCTCATCCTACCAGAATACCTTAGAAACCATCTAGCAATGCCCTCGCAACCTTTCAGAACACCCTAGCAACAACTTTAGCAACCACCAACCCTTGTGAAAATGAAATACAGCATACTTTTAAAAAGAGTATTACAGAATAATATACTTATGCGAATGCAATATTTTTGGACACTAAATGAAAATTAACCCTCATCCTTCCCTCGGGTCATTTTTTATTTATTTTTTACCACGAATACACACAAACACAAATTGGCTGGATTCGAAGCGGTTTTGTGGTTGAAATTAAAAAAAGTTACAAATCCTTCCCTCGAGGGTCAGTTTGACCCCCATAGGAATGAATTGAATGTGAGGAATGCTTCAGTACACCTAAAAAAGCTCAAAATCCAAACTAAAAATACTAAAACTTTACCAAAAATATAATATAATATTACGAAATAAGCTTTTTGGACAAAAAAATTTAATAAATAAAGTATAATTTTAGTGCTTCGGGTAATTTTGACCCGCGAGGGAAGGACTTGTTACAAAGTGTTTACACTTTGTTACAAGGATACAAAGGATACAAAGGACTTGTTGCAAAGGATAGTTTACATTTATATTAAATGCAATTAGCTGAACTTTAGAGTACATTTTTGACCCACTTAAGTAGAACTCTTTATGTAATTTCATAATTACTTTTATTGCCTTTGAATTATGGTTAAAGTGTACTGCAGAATGTAGTCTTCGGTCTTGTCTTTGGGATGTGCACCACAACATTTTTTTCATCAAGAAGTGCATCACTTTTTGGTCAAGATCTTGTATTGCCAATGCAAGAGTCCATCACTCTGTCAAGTCCCCTCCAGCACATCCCAAAGACTCAATTCATGTTTGAAAATGATTCTTCATGCTTCCTCCCACCTATTCTTTTACAATTTGAGCTGATGAATCTTGACATTGTCATCCTGGAATATGGTCATGATGTGTCTTCCTACATGGTTGTTTAAGAAATGAAAAGCTACATACTCCATCATTTAAGGTTAGAAGAACTGTTGCAAAACATATAACATGCTAGAAACATAACAATCACTGCGATAATGATCCAGTCATAGACTCTTTAGCATTAATCCAGTGTCTTTAAAAACAGTGTCTTTTTTGTTTAGTTTTTTCTTTTTTCTGTGTATTCTTTATCCAACTAAAAGTCACAAAGCACTGTCAAGTGCGAACAGACTGATAGATTTATCCCAAAAAGTTACATAAAGCCATATAAAGTGAAGTGCCATCTGAAGAGGGTCTTCAGTAAATACTGCAGGAGAACTGGTGTTTTACCGTCAGGCCTCTCATGCATGAAACACTACAGCGTCTGAATCTCTACAACACTGCAAAACAGCGAAGTATAGTCTACTTGACCTTCAGTGCTGTCATATTAACAGCACTTCATAAATGCCTCCACAGCAACAATTTTGTGCCATTTAAAGGGGAAATATTCAGCGTTTCCACTGCTCAATGCGGTCATCTTCATAGCATTCATTCTTAAACAATAGTTGTAAGCCTATCTATCTATCTATCTATCTATCTATCTATCTATCTATCTATCTATCTATCTATCTATCTATCTATCTATCTATCTATCTATCTATCGATCTATCGATCTATCTATCTATCTATCTATCTATCTATCTATCTATCTATCTATCTATCTATCTATCTATCTATCTATCTATCTATCTATCTATCTATCTATCTATCTGTATTCTAATTCCGTTGCGTCTGATAATGACTTGTAGTGGTAGATTATTAATAAACTGCAAAGGGAAAGAGATTGGCATGATTATTCGAGTCATTGGGGATGTAATTTCACATTTCATCAGGGTGTGTGAGATGTGTTGTGATGTATAGTGCTCCCAGAGGATGTGACAGGAATAAGGAATTGCTTTGCGAGTTGAATCACTGACTGATATCAGCCTACAGGGGGCAATGTGACCTTACCACTGCCTCTGTGAACTTCAGTACAAATAGCATATCACTGGTTTAAAAAAAAAAAAAACCTCTTATTTTTGTACTAGTAATACTCTTTTTACTAGTAATAATATTTTGAATGTTGACATCCTGAAATCGTATTCCAATAGAGAGAAATACTTCCAGATAACATGCCTCACTGTCTTCTCCAGAAGTCCAAACTAAAGACGTATACACTCTAAAAAAAAAAAGGTTCTATATGGCACCAAAAATGGTTCTTCGTCGTAATCATAGGGGAACCATTTTTGGTGCTATATAGCACCATATCTTAGCATGTTCTGTATATGGTAGCGGTGCTATATAGCACCATAGTTAGCGGTGCTATATAGCACCTTAGTCAAAGAACCGGTGAAGAACCGCTGAAGAACCGCTGAAGAACCACTGAAGCACCAAAATTGGTGCTATATAGCACTTAAAAAGGTTCCCCTATGATTACGAGCCAAGAACCATTTTTGGTGCCATATAGAACCTTTTTTTTTTAGAGTGTAGGACAAAAAAGAAGAGGGGAAAAAAACCTGTTCCCTCAACCTTAATCTTATTTCTTATAAAATCTTATTCTCTTTGCAGTGGCCACTAATATTATAAATGTTATTGTATTGATTAATTGCTTTATTAAAATGAATATATATATAACATATAATACTAAGCGTATAGGTGTTAAAAGTAAATATCTCATCCCCTATAAAAGGCCAAATTACAGACTATTTTTGTCATAAACTTGCAGTTTTGTGCATTTGTATTTATATGTTTATAGACTAAATACCATAAAGCCATTCTAGATATAGAAATAATATTTTTTACTTTTTGCCATGTGTGCACTGCAAAAAAAGTCTTCTTTCTAGTCTAAATATATAAAAAAATTCTTAAATCAAGATGCATTTACTAGATAAGTTAAATGACAATATATTTTTTCTTCTTTTCTGGAAAATAAAATGAAATTGAAGTGAATTTTTGCTGAAAACAAGCAAATTCATCTGCCAATGGGATAAGAAAAAAATTGTTTCTGTTTGCAATCTTGTTTCTGTCCCAAACAGAAACAATATTATTTTTCTTACCCCATTGGCAGATCATTTTGCTTGTTTTAATTGTTTCCCCCAGAAATCAAGAAAACATATCCTATGTCTTTTTCCTTAAAGCATATTGATCTTGACTGGAAAAAATACAGAAATACTAAGAAAAGCATTTTTTGCAATGTGGTTTTGCCTGTGGTGATCTAACTAGAGTATGTTGATTTACAGTTTTTCTCCATTGGTTTGGCTCATTTCTTGAAACAGAAATTACATTCTCAAAACAACATGGACAAATCTCCAAACCACTTGGCAATTGTTCACAACAGAATAGCATTTCTCAATAATTTCATCAAATTGCAAATGTCTAAGTACATGTCTCAATGTCTCAGTACATCTTTGCAAATGATTAAGTACAGGTAGCCTACATTTAGCACAATTTCCAAGTGAATAGATCTTGTTGATCTAAACTGATTGTTTGATTCTCAGACTAATGGTCATTCGCTCCAAAATGTATCAGCGTCATTTCATTGTATAAGTCATCACATGCACAAGAGTCTGTTCAATTGTCAAAATTAGTCAAGAACATAATACCATGAATACCATATATGAATCCCTTGGAACATTTGATAAATTTATTACAGCAATTGACAGTCAGGTGAAACTAGAACTTGACTAATGAAGGAGGACTTTCACACATCTCAGATGACCAATCAAACAGTATGTTTAGTTACCTGACAGGTGCTGTCCATGACTGTAAAAGCTGCCAAACATATATGTAAAGAGCTTGACCATGCAGGACCAGTACATTTTCTGAACAGGGAGGCACCTGGCCAAGTAAATGAACAAGGGCAACTGCCTGCTTGAGGAAGAGGGAGAGTGAGGATGAGAGGGGGAGCCCGTGGAGGTTGAGGGGTTGAGAGGGGAAGGGGGTAGATAGGGGTAGAGAGGAGAAGGGGATAGAGAGGGATTTACATTTACATTTACATTTAGTCATTTAGCAGACGCTTTTATCCAAAGCGACTTACAAATGAGAGCAATAGAAGCAGCTAGAACAGTCAAGGGCAACAGTATGTAACAGTACGTAAGTGCTGTAACAAGTCTCAGTTAATCTTGCACAGAACACATAGGACAGACGTTTTTTTTTTTTTTTTTTTTTTTAATAGACAGACAGACAGACAGACAGACAGACAGACAGACAGAAAATGAATAGAATGTTAAGTGCTAATCTTGATTGGTAAGGTACTGCTGGAAGAGATGTGTCTTTAGCCGTTTTTTGAAAATGGCTACAGACTCGGCTGCTCGAATTGAGATAGGCAGGTCATTCCACAGGGTGGGTGCGGTCCAGGAAAAGGTCCGTGAGAGTGATTTCATGCCTCTTTGGGATGGCACCACAAGGCGTCGTTCACTGGCAGAACGTAAGCTCCTGGAGGGAGTGTAAGTCTGCACAAGCGAGTTTAGGTATCTTGGTGCAGAGCCAGTGGTTGCTTTGAAGGCGAGCACCAGTGTCTTGAATTTGATGCAAGCTGCTATTGGGAGCCAGTGGAGACTGATGAAGAGAGGCGTGATGTGTGCTCTCTTCGGCTAAAGACCACCCTTGCCGCTGCATTCTGGATCAGTTGCAAGGGTTTGACAGTACCTGCCGAAAGGCCCGCTAGAAGAGCATTACAGTAGTCCAGTCTGGAGAGAACAAGAGCTTGGACCAGGAGTTGTGTGGCATGCTCTGATAGGAAGGGTCTAATCTTCCTAATGTTGTATAACGCAAATCTGCAGGACCGGGTTGTTGCAGTAATGTGGTCAGTGAATTTTAGCTGATCATCAATCACAACTCCAAGATTCCTGGCTGTCCTGGACGGAGTTATGGTTGATGATCCTAGCTGAATGGAGAGATTGTGATGAAGTGCTGGGTTGGCTGAGACCACAAGCAGTTCTGTCTTTGCAAGGTTGAGTTGCAGGTGATGTTCCTTCATCCAGGCAGAAATGTCTGTTAGGCAGGCAGCGATACGGACACCAACCGTGGGATCATCTGGTTGAAATGAGAAGTAGAGTTGAGTGTCGTCGGCATAGCAGTGATAGGAAACGCCATGTTTCTGAATGACAGATCCCAGTGATGACATGTAGATGGAGAAGAGAAGTGGTCCAAGCACTGAGCCCTGTGGAACTCCAGTGACTAGATGATATGACTTAGACACTTCACCTCTCCATGACACCCTGAAGGACCTACCTGAGAGGTAAGACTTTAGCCACTGGAGAGCAGTTCCTGAGATGCCCATCTTCATGAGAGTTGACAGGAGGATCTGGTGGTTAACTGTGTCAAAAGCAGCAGACAAATCCAGTAAGATAAGTACTGTGGATTTGGATGCCGGATATAGAGGGGAAGAGAGGGGAAGAGAGGGGAAGGGGAAGAGAGGGGTAGAGAGGGGAAGGGGTAGAGAGGGGAAGAGAGGGGAAGGGGTAGAGAGGGGAAGAGAGGGGAAGGGGAAGAGGGGGGTAGGAAGAGGTAGACCTGGAGTAGGATGTGGCCAAAGAAGACAGGGACCAAATTTATCAGATGCGATTCTACTGAGTACCCATGGCTTGACATTGAGAGAGGCTGGACAGAGACTTCAGCCCAACCTCAGCAGATATAAAAAACAAACCCCTGAAAATGCATGAAAGAATCGAATGATTTTACAAATGTGGAGAGAAATACATTTTATCAATATGCAGTACTGGTCTTGTGTGTACTGTTTGGTCAATATATTCATATACTTTACTCTAACAATATCTCTGAAAAAAATCAAACCCAGACTATATCATTAGAAAAGTAAAAATTGTACAATATTACAAGTGTTTACAGTAAGATTGAGAACAGCAGCGTGTGGATAGCCAGGAGGGTGAGGACGGTAATTTGCATTGTTTTTTTTGTTTGTGTGTTATATTACAGTATATTATGCTGTATACATTTTCTTTTTACTCTGATGTATGGAAGTTACTTTATGTGTGTGAATGATAATGGTTACAATTTCCTTGGCAGTATGAGTGCAATGTGTGATGTCAAACCTTGGAGGCTACTCTTACCCTAAAATCCTATTTCTTTGTTTCAGTTTTATACACAATTGTATTCTGTTAGCTAGACAAAAATGAAGGACTGGGCTAAGACTGAAAGGTGAACATGAGGGATATTTCAATGGTCCTCTGCCATAGTGACAAAACATCTAAACATTTTGACTTGCAGTGCTTACACACTGCCAAAGGGACGAAGCATTTTGGGGGCACTGACTGTTTAAATGAGAAGGAAATGTAGTTTTGACACATGAGTGAACTATTTTGGGAGAGGTATGAGCTTTTGCAGGTGAACCATGGTGTTGTGCCGAACCATCCACGTTATTTTGGCAAAAGCACCAAGACTGTTGAGAACGTCCGGTCTGTTTCAAGAAATGAGCCAAAGCAATGAGAAGGATCTTTGCCATTTTCGTGGCACTGACTATTTATATGGGAAAGGAATTTAGTTCTGAAGCATGAGTGAACAGTTTTGGGAGAGATATTAGCTTTTGCAAGTGAGCTATACTGTAGTGTTGAGCTGAACTGTAAGACTGTTTGGCCAAATGATCTTACAATTTTGAGAATGTAATTTCTGTTTCAAGAAATTAGCCAAACCAATGGAGAAAAACTGTAAATAAGAATAGAGTTGTAACTCTGTAATACTTTTTACATTTCACCCATTAAAACTTTTTGGTTGATGAAAGTTTAACATATATTGTTAAATATCTACAAATGTACATCTATGTCCTATCACAAGCTACTCCAGCTCAAGCTTTTGTCAAATGTTATATGTATATATAATGTATAAATATAGATAGATAGATAGTTAGATAGATAGATAGATAGATAGATAGATAGATAGATAGATAGATAGATAGATAGATAGATAGATAGATAGATAGATAGATAGATAGATAGATAGATAGATAGATAGATAGATAGATAGATAGATAGATAGATAGATAGATAGATAGATAGATAGATAGATCTAAAGTTTTTTTAAAAATACATCTTAATGGTAATTCTGATATTTAATTTGAAATTGATCATTCAGTTCCGAGGAGTTTCACACATATTGAAACCATAATTAAAGGGATATTGAACAAATGCTCTATAGCTTATCTTATATGTAGCCTAATATTGCAAACATGCTATGAAAGAAGAGAAGCACTCATGCCATTTAGAAATGCATCATGCCAAACCCACCATCTGAGACACTCGTGACACTGATTGCAAATAGGTTTTACTGAGGTTTTGCAGCTCACAGATCTAAGCTGGATTTGCAGTTGTCAGTACCAGAAAAAAGACACACTGTTGTCACTTTTCAGTGATGAAAAAGCAGAACATTTCAGCCTGTTTTCCTTCTCTCTGCATACATGAAATTAATTTCCCAAGCTGCCCTTTGTTCTTGTTTTCGTTCCAAATTGTTCTTGACAGACATTCACAGTGTTTACATTCAGAAGACATCCAGTTTTCCTCTTTGGTTTTTCCTAATTTCTAGTTCTAGTTTTTTTCTTGCTGCTTACAAAGGCAAATTTGTTCCCTGTATAGTCATGCAATCTGTCTCAGGCAGCTATACATAGAAAGCCATCAGTTCCGCTGTTATCTGTTTAGCCCTGTTTCTTATCATGTCACTGCAGATAAAATGCATCAGCTATATGTGTGATGTGATCAGAAAGCATTCCCACGCAGACAGAGTCTTCTGCTGAAGTGTTTGCTTTATAGTCTCACACATTTACTTACTCTGTGAGTCCTGATTTAAAGGTCCCGTTCTTCGTGTGTTTTTTGAAACTTTGATTGTGTTTACAGTGTGCAATATAACATGTGTTCATGTTTCGCGTGTAAAAAAAACACAGTATTTTTCACACAATTTACTTATCTATATACCGCTGTTTTCACTCTCCTAAAAACGACTGATGAGTTCCTTGTTCTATGAAGTCCCTCCTTCAGAAATACGTAACGAGTTCTGATTGTGCCAGCGGTTCCCGTGTTGTGATTTGACAGCAGCTTAGCGAACGTAGCACGGTTCCTGTGTTGTGACTCGACAGCAGCTTAGCACACGTAACTTGCACGGAAAGGTCACGCCTCTTAACGGGGAGATATATGCGCTTAATGATCTCTACAGCGTCCCTGGGAAAGCCAAACAAAGGTGATTTGACTCCGGGATGAAAATAACAGCGTCTCGACGACATGGCGACAAACACAGTCAAACGCAACACTTCCTTTTCTCCATGCGACCGTCCTCTTCTCCACGTGGGACAGCAACAAGACCACGCCCCCTTTTTCGCGTATTCTTGTGGGCGGAGGTTAGTCTGTTCTACTGTTCTACTGACATAATTAATGAAGGAAGTACCAGGATGTAGTCCAAGCCGGCCGTTCGCTGTAGGCTTTGAAAGGGAACTTCTGTTCAATAAAATATCTCGCTTGGCATTGAACTTTGAGCTTTATAATTTTACAGGTATTATTTATGCTCTAACAGCAACATTACACACTAACTAAAGTTTGAACAGTGGGATCACGAAGAACGGGACCTTTAAAGGAGCTGTATGTAGGACTGTGGCCAAAACTGGTACTGCAATCACTTTCAAATTACTGCAAGTACCCCAACTCGAGGTTGCCAGATAGGCTGCAGGATCCAGCGGGAACGTAGGCTGCTACACGGAGCTTTCAATGGCAAGTGACGAGTCGTACACAGTAAGACAAGCGTTTTTGTCATAAGTAGGCTAACAAATAACAAACATTGCCACAGCAAGTATAACGCGGGACAAATTACGCCATGTCAGCGTTCAATATCAACAATGGCTATCACATGGTTGATTTCAGTCCCATCAGAAACGATTGAGAGTAACTAAATAACATTTGCAATGGTCATACAGGTCAACTTGCAGCATGTTTTATCCACTATATATACGAAGAAAGAATGAGGAATAATTTTTACCGAGGTAACGTTAGGCTACTGTCTCAAATACGTTTTCACATTGCCATAATAGGCGTGCTAATGTTGTTTTCATCAGCGTCTCAGCATAATGACAGAGAAACGGGCTCTGATAATGCATTACTAATGTTAGCAATGACGACTCGCCATTTTTATTTACCAAACAATTCCTTAACGTTACCTTTTCAATTCAATGACCCACCTCCTCCATCTGCGCTAACCTAACGTTACTTTGCATGAACATGCACAACTTTGTTCGACTGTCGTGAATATTTGAAATGTCCATTTACATTAAGTACAAGTTAGCCAAACATAGATGAACCTTAACGTTACCTGTCCAGGAGAAAATTAGCAACGTTGGCGTCAGTCTTCAAATTCTTCTCCGTTTTCAGCCGTCTCCATCTTTCAAAGGCATCTCCTATACAAATCCTTGTTTTATTTCGGACACTGTCACAACGTTTTTCTGATTCATATCGAGGTCGTTTAGGTTTCGTAAAGTTAGACATTGTTTATCCAAAAAGTTTGTAGCTGCAGCTGTGGTAACTAGCAGAGCTGGCAACCCGAATGCAGAAACACTACTGACTTCGTGATTGGTAGATAGGTGGAGGGCGGCGCTTCAGGCATGACACAACATGTCAACATCAACATCAGTTGAGGGCTGCAACTTCAATTTTAAAATGACAATATCTTGGCCGGACAACTGTTGTCAGTGATATAAGTATTTGAAATGAACATGATTTTTTAATGTCTATTGACATATTAGGGCCATTTTATGATTAATTGAAATACATTTCTTACATACAGTTCCTTTAAGATTAAAAGACTTCAAGCAGTTTTTATTTCCTGCGTGTATGGCCTCTGATGTATGCAGAATGTGTAAATGCATGCCCTGTGTTCTGAAAGTTTGTACAGTACATTTCAGTTTCGATTAATACATTTTAATTCTGCAGAAACTAGAGTTCTTGTAGGAATTTATGGATTCCACCTTGTTCCTCAAGTCCTTTTTGAAATGGTGCCTTGATGATGTGAGGAACCACAAATGTATCTTTTAATTTTTACAGAATAATATAACCTATAACAAGAAAAGCAGATGGAAAATATTTAAAAAGCACCCACACCCTGATGGGTTTAAGAATTTAATTTTGAAAATACATTTATTAAAATAAAGCAAAAAAAATGGGATAAAATGAAGGGGCTCTTATTTATAAAATGTTTTGTAGAAACCATCCTACATTTGATCTTACAATCATTTCTCAAATGTGTGTACGTGTGATTCAGAGAATGAACGGACACATAAAAAATATGCCTCAGATGTGAAAAGATTTATAAATCGCAAATATCTTGAAGTTGTGCGCAGCTGAATGATTTCAGATCTCTGTCTTGTAAACGCCTCCTAATTCATGCCATTAACATACAAAAATGTCATGAACATATAAAAGAGCACCAGTCAATGTCCAAATGCTTTAGGGCAGTGGTTCTCAAACTTTTTATACCAAGTATATTTGGCTCTCCAAGTACCACCATAATGACCAACATTAAAATACAGTAGCATAGTAGGCCTAAATATTCAGCGACAGCTCTGCACAGTTCAAAATAAGAATACCTAATAAGAATATTTATTGTTGTCAGCCACTTTAACATACACAGCAAATACACAGTTTTTACATTAGCACTGCACTGTGCTTACATACAGGTAAATAACATAATTAAATAATGATTCAATTTAAATGTCTGTACTGTACTTAACTTTAAACTTTACTCAAATAAAGATTCAATTAAAATGTATGTGTTTTAACGTTCATTTATTTAGTGATTCCTCTGCGTATCACTAGAGGCAGCCTGCGTCCCACTAGTGGTACTCGTACCACACTTTGAGAACCACTGCTTTATGGTATGTTTACACGACACCAATGGACTAGCTTTTTCATGTACAAACGGCAATGTTGTAAAAAAACTTTCCACATTCACATGGATCTGCGAAAACGACTAAAAACGCAGAATTATGCTGCCAGGCCAGTAGTTGGCGGTGTCACTTGTAAAGAAACACTATGCACCTTTAGATTGAACATGTATTATGCATGCGTATGACGGCACTTTTCACAAATTCGTGTTTTTGTAGTTAACATTGAGATGGTAAAAAGTTCCATTAATGTCTATTTACAATATGTTTTTGAAGCGCTGGTCATTGTAGCCAATCATAGACATATTTGATGAGAGTGGGAGCACAATGCGCAATCAGAGCTGTTTACGATTCCGCTCAACAGTGCTCAAAGCGTTACATTTTATAAATTTCAGTACCGACTTGGAATCGTGGTTGGTACTTTTGACAACACTACTTTGAAACCAGTTTTGCGTTTTCAGGCCCCCAAAACACTGTTGTTGTTTAAATGAACGGCCAAACCGCATAAAATTCGTTCTATTTTTAGTTGAAAACGGTGCCGCATAAATGACCCCTTACTTGTGAATCGCAAGAAGCAAGAATTGCTTAGATTTCCAAATACCTGCAGTACTCCGACTCTCTGCTGCAATGAAAAGTGCGTACATCTGCTTAGACCCTGACGTGGTGCTAAGCACTTTTCCACGTCAAAGATCGTTTTTATAAATATGAACATTGGCATGGATTGTAGCATATGCTCTGAGTTCAAATCTGTGCGTGCACGCACGTTTTATAAATGAGGCCCTAGAGTTTTAATTGGCTGTCTCCTCCAGAAGGTTTTTAGGCAGTACTGTGATATGTTGTTTTTTGCTTGTATCGCTGTACGGGGCAGTTAATCCAAACCAGATGTGAGGTGCAGGTTCTTCACAGGACAAGATTCAGCCCTCGGCCCGCTGCGTGGCAGCAGTATATCTGATGTGGTGTCACCCCTGGACTTCCTGAGGGATCTCCTGACGTGCAGAAGCTCCAGCGGTGTGTTCAAGAGGTCAGATTTCAGAGGATACACTGAAACTTCAGAAGCTTGTATAAAAAAGAATTAAAATACTTTTTGTCTCACATTTCCAACTTTTTTTTATATCTCAAAATTCTGACTTTATAACTCGCTAAGTTTGTATAAGAATTGCGAATCAGAATGCAGTCAGAATTGTGAGTTTTATCTATATTTCTTGCACTTGTAAGATATAAACTCGCAATTCTCACCAATGAAAACGAGGGTGTGAGGGATAGACTTACAGTCTTTACCATGGCAAGTGCTGTATGAAGATCTTAAATCACATCCTTTTCACATATCACAACTTTCACAATTGTTTTATGGAGTTTTTGTCTGCTGAAAGTTTTTTTTTCCTTGAGCTGAACAATTTATGTTGTTAAACAAGGGTACAATCCTTTGAACTTCCAAAACTTAAAGGACAACTCCGGTGAAAAATGAACCTAGGGGTAATTAACACATGGTTACTGAGTAGATCATTCTCTGGGATACGTTTTCATGAAGATCGAATGTAAAGAGTTTTATCTCTAAAAACAGATTAGCTTATAACGCCAGTATATGGGGCATAGAATAAGTACAATTAATACCACTAACAAGGCTCAAAATAGCCTCACACTAACACGATAGCATAATGAGGGTCCCTACATGCAAACGAAGCATTGAGAACTTTGTAAGTGTACAAACAGTTTAATAAGAAGACAGTACATTACGCGTATACAGACAGGAGCCATCTTGGAAAACAGTCGCGACAAGTCGAGCCACGGTTGAACAACTCTGTTGCGTTGAGTTTTAAAAAAATATATTTGTATTTATTTATTTTCTCTGTTGCGTTTAGTGCTTTCTTCCAGAAGCAACGGACCATATGAGATTCCAAGTCACAGTTCATCACTTAGCACAGCGTTCGTGGCTGGACTTGTCGAGACTGTTTTCCAAGATGGCTCCTGTCTGTATACGCGTAATGTACTGTCTTTATAAAGTATCTTCTTATTAAACTGTTTGTACACTTACAAAGTTCTCAATGCTTCGGTTTGCATGTAGGGACCCTCATTATGCTACCGTGTTAGTGTGAGGCTATTTTGACGATAGAGGCGATTTAATTTAACTTATTCTATGCCCCATATACTAGCGTTATAAGCTAATCTGTTTTTAGAGATAAAACTCTTTACATTCGATTTTCATGAAAACACATCCCAGAGAACAATCTACTCGGTAACCATGTGTTAATTACCCCTAGGTTAATTTTTCACCGGAGTTGTCCTTTAAAGGGTTAGTAAGTTCACCCAAAAATGAAAATGATCCCATCATTTGCTCAACCTCTTCCGCCAGAACTAGACTCGCGTACAGCCATTACCTGAAGCCAGTGATTATAGTTTATATTATAAATATGGATATGTTTCTTATAAAAACACATCGCTTCGATTCAAAGGGCCTTTATCAACCCCTTGGAGCCGTGTGGATACTTTTATGATGGATGGATGGATGCGCTTTTTTGGGGGTTAAAAAAAAAAAGGTACCATTCACTCACGTTATAAAGCTTGTAAGAGCCAGGATATTTTTTAATATAACTGTAATTGTTTTTGGTTGAAAGAAGAAACTCATATACACCTAGGATGGCTTGACTGTGAATAAATTATGGGATATTTTCATTTTTGGGTGAACTAACCATTTAAATAATGGTACTACCATTAACGTCTATTACGAGTTTGCATCTCGCAGTTCAGACTTTATAACTCGCATTTCAGACTTTATTTCTCGCAGTTGTATATAACTCGCAATTCTGAGAAGAAAAAAAAACAAGCTTCCATAGTATGCAGTGTTCGAAAGGACAAAAAGGCTATCCTCAAAGCCTGTTCTACCACCGAGAAATATTTACTTCACTTTTTGTGTATTGATTTTGAATGCTAGAAAAATCTTCCTGTGACCAGTTTTATAATATAGTCTTTGGTGTTATATCCTACATGCACTTTATGGTGTTTGCTAAGCAAGAAAATTGAGGCTCTTTTGGACACCACAGTCTACATGACATCGTTGTTGATCTTGGAACAACATTGCAATCAACCAATCAGATTTGAGGTACAAGATTAAAGTTTATGTCAAATTTAGGCTTACATCTAAGGTTAGGTGCTTCTCAGTATTAGTCACCTATCATTTCGCTCTGATTTTAGGGATAAGTTATGGGTAGGGTTCAATTTAGGGGTAGGAATAGGGTTAAAGGGATAGGATTAAAAACGAAATATGTTGATCCAGAAAGATGTCTAGCAACACTGTAGAAACTGCATAGCAACATCCTGGAAACCATCCACGAAAAAACATAGCTTTGGGGAGATGAAATTTGCACTATTAAATGTATAACATGTTTAATGTTACATTATACTGGTCTGGACAATGATATTCTCCAGAGCGGCTGTACAGCCGAAACAAATTGTGTTGCATTATTTTCCTGTTATCACTGAAAAGCTGCTTTGAAACAATCTGTATTGTAAAAAGCGCTATATAAATAAAGGTGACGACTTTATATTCACCAAAGAATCCTGAAAAAGTATTGTGGTTTTAACAAAAATATTAAGCAGCACAGATGTTTTCAACATTGATAATAATAAGATTATCTTGAGCAGCAAATCAGCATGTGAATGATTTCTGAAGTGTCATGTTACACTGAAACTCAACAACATGTATGTTGTTAGACTCTATACCAACTGAGCTACTGAGGTCATAGATCCTCTTCTTAATATCATTAATTTATCTTTGTTATTGGGATACATACTGAAAACTTTTAAGCTGGCTATTATTAAACCGTTTATTAAAAAAAAAAAAAAAAAAAACGCAACTTGATTCTATAGAATTAGTCAATTACAGGCCAATCTCAAATCTACCCTTTCTGTCAAAAATACTAGAAAAGGCAGTGTCCTCACAACTATGTTGCTTTTTTAGAAAGAAATTATATCTTTGAGGATTTACAGTCAGGATTTAGTACTGAGACTGCTCCCATCAGAGTTATAAATGACTTGCTGTTATCATCCGATCGTGATTGTATCTCTCTATTAGTGTTACTCGATCTTAGTGCTGCATTTTATACTATCGACCACAACATTCTTTTGAATAGACTTGAAAATGATGTTGGCATTAGTGGAATTGCATTGGCATTGTTCAAATCATACGTATCTGTCTGTTATCAGTTTGCAGTAAACTAAGTAGTAAACGAAGAGGTGTCATATCGATCACAAGTTCAGTATGGAGTACCTAAAGGCTCAGTACTAGGACCATTGTTTTTAACCCTGTACATACTACCCTTGGGAGATCTCATAAGAAAACATTATATTAGCTTTCACTGTTACGCTGATGATACTCAGCTCTATATTTCTTAGCGCCCCAATGAAACTTACCAATTCACAAAATTAACGGATGACTAGTAATTTTCTACTTAAAGGTCCCGTTTTTCCTGTTTTTTTTTAAGCTTTGATTGTGTTTACAGTGTGCAATATAACGTGTTCATGTTTCGCGTGTAAAAAACACAGTATTTTCCACACAATTTACTTATCTGTATACCGCTGTTTTCACTGTCCTAAAAATGGGCTGATGAGTTCCTTGTTCTATGAAGTCCCTCCTTCAGAAAACGTAACGAGTCCTGATTGTGCCAGCGGTTCCTGTGTTGTGATCATAGGTTGTGATTCGACAGCAGCTTAGCGCATGTTGCCCGGTAAGGTCACGTACTTACCAGAGATGCATGCGCTCAGTGTTCGAGTGACGTTATTAAAGAAGGAAGTAGAGGGATGTAGTCCTAATCGGCCGTTCGCTGTAGGCTTTGAAAGGGGACTTCTGTTAAATAAAATATCTCGCTTGGCATTGAACTTTGAGCTTTATAATTTTACAGGTATTATTTATGCTCTAACAGCAACATTACACACTAACTAAAGTTTGAAAAATGGGATCACGAAGAACAAGACCTTTAATTCTGAAAAAAAGAGATTCTAATAATTGGACCAAAAAACTCCACACGTAATAACCTAGAATACTTGACGGATGTTCTGTCAGGTCTTTGTCGTCAGTTAGGAACCTGAGTGTGCTTTCATTTAAAAGCTACTTTTCTAGCATCTGTAAAACTGCATTCTTCAATTTTAAAAATCTATCTTAATTATGACATATGCTCTCAATGACAACTGGAGAACAATTAGTTTATGTGTTCATTACCTCAAGGCTAGATTATTGTAATGCTCTACTGGGTGGTTGCCCTGCTCGCTTAATAAACAAACTCCAGCTGGTCCAAAATGCAGCAGCTCGAGTTCTTACTAGAACCAGGAAGTATGACCATATTAGCCCGGTTCTGTCAACACTGCACATACATTTTGTAATCTTGCTTATTACTTACCAAGGATTAAATGGTTTAGCTCCCCAGTATTTGAGAGAGCTCTTAACGCATTATAATCCTTCAAGTCTACTGCGATCTCAAAATTCTGGCCAGTTGATAATACCTAGAATATCAAAAATCGACTGCAGGCGGTTGATCCCTTTCCTATTTAGCACCTAAACTCTGGAACAGTCTTCCTAGAGTTGTCCCGGAAGCAGACACACTCTGTCAGTTTAAATCTAGACTTAAAACATTTATCTTAACCTGCCATACACATAACACATTATCAATTTAATTAGGTCAACCTGAACCAGGAACACTTCATATAACACCTGATGTACTTGTTACATCATAAGAAGAATGGAATCTACGCTAATATTAGTCTCTCTGTTTATCCTGAGGTTACCGTAGTCAGCCGGATCTGGGCCGTATCCAGATTAGATGAAGGACCTGCGCCTAGACACGACCACACCGCAGCACTGAAGTGTCAGCAGAGACCGTGTCAACTAGACTATCCCCTGTGAAGGCTTCATCGACACGACAACGTTTTTTTTTAACAACCAAAAGTTTTTTCCTCTGTACAGATGAAAAAATTATCAAAATTATTCCTGTTCACATGGATAAAATGATGTATTATGCATGGCAGACAAGTAATTTGGCAATGTCACTTGCAAAGAAAGAACATTTTTAATTGCTAAAATTCATGTGCCCTCATTATCTTTAATCAAAATAACTTCCCCTGCCTCTTGCAGCGACATCTCATCCCTGGTGTGAGAGCGGGACATCCTGTCACTCACATTAGATTGACCAATAGCAAAACACAATGATCATCAATTCCCGATGGGCAATTTTTTCTTGTTCAAGAAGCCGTTTCACTCGAATATATGTCACAACTTTATAATTCAGCTTTGCTATCACAGGAATAAATTACATTTTGAAATATTCAAATAGAAACCTTTTTTTATTATTGTAATGATATTTATCAATATTGCTGTTCTTGCTGTATTTTAAATCAAATAAATGCAGGCTTGGTAATTATAGCTATATGCTAACACCACATTTTATTCTGTGCTTAGAGTAGCCAGCTTGTGACTGTATATTGAAGGTAATTTGTTTACAGCTGTTTACACACACTTAATCTCTCAGTTCCTGCTGCTGAAGGCAATTAACCTCAGTGCTCACAGGGGAATGGATTTGATCTCAGCTCTTTAAAAGTACACCAAGTACATCTTGCGTCCTGTCAGAGCCTGAGCTGCCTATTTTTTCAGGACAAGAGCATTCTTCCTGACATGTTTTGTTTTTTGAATGCTAATACATTCCTTTTTTCACTCAATTTTGTTGTTTTATATTCTTGGCTCCTTCTCAGCTATAACTAAAGCAAATCAATCAATGTCATTCAGTTACTGTGACCAGAATAGTTTTGTATTCCAAACTAGGTTTGTTGTGTCTGCAGGTGCAAACTCACCACCAAGATATAAGGCATTACTGTTCAGCTGGTAAGATGTTTTTGGTGGTTGTTATGGGGATATGGCTAGTTGCTATTTGGTTTTCTACTGGTCCAAGTTAAGCCACCTTCAAGTCTCTATGATATTCTGGTTTGTAGATTATTTTTTGCCCATTTTATACTCTGCAAGGTAATGCAAATATGTAAAAATGATCATTTAGAACATATCTTAGGTTAGGACTATAACCATTGTTCCCTGGGCAGAGGTGTCAAAAGTATTCACTTTCATTATTCAGGTAGAAGTATAGATATAGGGTTTAAAAAGACTTCTGTAGAAGTTGAAGTATCAACTCGAGCTTTTTACTCAAGTAAAAGTGTAAAAGTACTGGTTTCAAAACTACTTAAAGTATAAAAGTAAAAGTAATGTAAGGGAAAAAATGCCATTGAGGACAAAAGCTTATAGTGCACTACCCTACCTCCTCCCCAACAAACATTTTTTAAAGGCCATAATGACTATAATGTTATATTTAAATGTTAATATTGAAAAATTTGGGATGCACTAGGCTACCCATTGAAAGTGAACGCATTTTAGTTCAATGAAAATACATTAACCCTCTCGAGTCGGCGGTCTCACTTTTTTTCTTATCAGTGCCAAAAAGACTCAAATAACTCTGTCATTTTTTATCATTCAGGCAAGTGTTATACATCATTATAATCTGTTAAGTTTCTATTTTTTTTAGTACAGTCACAATAAAAACTAATTGTTGTGCTTTTTGCTAAATAAAGAAATCAAACATGATGCGCGATCTGCAGCCTCTCTCTCAAAAACGTTCATTCAGATAGTCTTCAGAAAATGACCTCTAGCTTAGTGAATAATTGTCTCACAAACATGAGACATATGTCTAAAGAAACGCTAAACAGCTCCAAAGGCCCCAAAACAGCTCAGACTCCAAAGGGTTAAAGAATCAAATAAACTGAGCTTTACATGATTTGTGTCATGTGGAGGTGCGATGGATCGCGTACAAACCAATAGGTTGTCGTTTTCATGATATATGTTTATACATTTCCAACCACAATCAAATTCACTCTATCCGGATGGTGCGATTGTTCTGGATAGGTTTTTTGTTTTTTGACTGATGACAAGCCGAAAACAAGTCAAAATGAAATAGGAGTAACAAGGCTATTTTTAAAATGTAGGGAGTATAAAGTACAGATAATTGCATGAATATGTAAGGAGTAGAAGTAAAAAGTAAAAAATAATTACTCCAGTAAAGTATAGATATCCAAAATGTCTACTTAAGTAAGGTAACAATGTATTTGTACTACGTTATTTGACACCTCTGTCCCTGGGGAACAAGACGCTATGGGAACGCCTGTGTGATTTCATCTAAAGTACCTGTGTAATCACTTATTGGTGCAATAAAGAATACACAGACCAAACATAGTCAGCTTCTGATTGGCTGAAGTAAGTCGTTCACAGGCATGAAGGAAGTATGGCAGAGCAACGCAGCCTCTCATTCACCTCTCAGGGGACAATGGTTAAGGTCGTAACCTGAGACGTTCCCTGAGAGAACTTGCACTGCGTCGAAAGCAGTGACGCTATGGGAGCGATAATACCCACTATGCCCTGCAAGTGCCTGTCTAAGTGTGAATCATGTCGAGCACAGCTTAGGACATAAGCACCTGAGACCCTGGAGCTTCCCTTGGTTCACCAACATGAATGGATAAAAAGCCTGCAAGACTACTGAGCGAGAAAGCCCCAGAACTCTCGCATGTATACCAGGTCTTGACCTCAGTCCGCCATGAAGGAAACAAGATATCCATCGCCCAAGGTGTGTAGTAAACAGCTATGGCCACCATAAAAACCTTAGCATGGAGGGGGAAAGCACGCAGAAAATGATCCTGAAGGAACTTCACCACTGAACCAACCGGGGTGGAGCCTCCATTCCCCAGGCCTCAGCCCCTGTCTCGACAGGATGTCTGCTCCCTGGTTTTGGTGCCCATGGATGTAGAGTTCTCTCAGCTTCCCCTGAGCCCACAGGAGGATCTGGTGATGATTTATGTAGGAGACCACAGATGTGTTTGCTGTCCTGACAAGCACATGATGGCCCGTTAGGTCTGGGAAGAAGTGTTTCAATGCTAGAAAGACAGTCTACAAACCCTGTGCTGAGCGACCGCTCATGATCACTTCCCAGCCCATGAGATCCGTGGATCCGTCGTAAACATTACGGAACGACAAGGAGCTCCCAGCAAAGGACCTTTGGACAAGAACCCAAATTTTCTTCCAAAGTTTCTTCCAAGGTACAAAGATACCTGCACGTAACTTTGATCATGTGGAGCGGATTGCCCATCGGGGGAAAACCCCTTAATCTTGAGCCACCACTGCAAGTGTCTCATGGACAGCAGGCCAAAAGGTATCCTGTTGGACACTGCTTCCATCTGAACCAACAGTCTCTGAAACTCTTTGACAGTAAGTGACTGGCTTAGCTACATCTTGTTTACGGCTGCGAGGATGGAATCAATACAAGCAGGAGACAGACATGCCAATCCCACCCCACATCTAGAAAAGTGTTCCTCTGTGCCGAGGAAAGCACACTGTTCTTGGCGTTCAGCCTTAACCTCAAATTTTTCAAATGGGCAAGGACGTCATCTCAATGCCAAACCACCAACTACTCCAATTGACCATTCAAAAAGACCCGCCCCCTTTAATTACAGTTGCTACTTCCGACAAGCCATGGCGCTCTCACTCCACACATCATAAAATACAGGATACTTTTGATATGAAACAAAGTCTCACCTTTTAAATTTTAAACAATAAATATAATTTTGTGGCTCCTTAATGTTTCGTGACAGATCGCTGTAGCGCCTCAGTTAAAGCTGCTTGTGAACCGATCATCTCTTCCTTCTAGTTAATTTATAGCATCAAATAAATATGCATGAACATCAAAAGGAATGCTGTTTCAACCGCAGAAAGACATCAGTACACACCGGTTTTCAAGTTCAAGTCCACCGACGTTAAACTACTAACTCTCCTGACTGCTTTGTTGGACAAAATGGCGGATGACGAATTATGATTGGTCAGATCGCCTGTCAAATCAAACTCCAGGCGAAGGGTGAATTGAGCTAATATAAACCAAGAGATCTGCCCCAGAGTTTCAGTGGACCAGAGCTGCATGACAGAGCTAGGTAAGGGAAGAACCTGATATTGGTATGCTTCGCCACCAAAAGCAAAATTATTAAGAACCGGCTGTAGAACACAAATTCTCTCTTGGGAAGAGGTACCTGTTCTATGGTCTCTTTCCCTGAGAGAGTTAGTATTTCTTGTTCCATTACCAGAGCCTGCTTGGGGCTGACCACTGTCGGAAGGACCCAGTGAAATCAAGTGGACGAGAACCAGATGATCTACTGAGGAAACCAGTCTCTTGAGACTGGCAGACCACAGACAGATCACATGTGTCACCTAGGGTTAGAGCATATATATATATATATATATATATATATATATATATATATATATATATATATATATATATATATATATATATATATATATATATATATATATATATATATATATATATATATATATATATATATATTGCCAGTGTTCTAACAAAAAACCAAACAGCGTGAAATTGGTGCCGTCATATTAAATTTGGGTAATTATTACAATACCTAGACACCTAATAGCTTTTCCATAGGAGACACAGTAAGATCATGTTTATGAGTTCATTGGAAAATGTTGCTGAGTGGGAGGAAGGTCTTTGTGGTTGGTGAGACTGAAGAGGCTTTCATGAGCTGCAGACTTCTCTCTGTTTGTGCGTGGTGACCTGCTGGCCTTCATTAACATGCCTCAGTAAACAGCCTAATGAGCAAACAGAGATGAGATGGAGGAGAATCCTAAGTGTGAGAGGACGAAATTGGGGATAAAAGTAAGAGGTGTGTGAGATAGCAGTAACAAGTATCATCACATATTTGTTTAGTTTGTTTTGATTTTAAAAAGGTAATGTAAACTTTGTCTGTGTCTTGAGTTCATTACAAACAGCTAAAGGGTATGCATCTAAAAATCTGCTTGATAGACTGGAATAATTGCATCTTTCAATTTGTTTTTGTGTCTTTTTTGTCCCAAAATGAAATGCATGTGAGCCAACAAAAAACATATGATTTTATTTAATACATTTTTTTCTTATATTATGCAGGGGTTAAATGGGTGAATTTTATAAATTTTGGGACAAGCTATAAACTTCTAATATACAGTACATTTTTGTCCCAAGTAATTTAATTTCTTAGTTTTGGATATATTTTTAAAGTAAACAGATTTCTGACTAGAATGTAAACAGTCTTATCATTGACAGAGCAGATTTATTTGGGAGTGCATCCAAATAAACAGCATTTGTTTTTAAGGTTGTCTTTGCGTTTGGGTTTTTGCTACAGCTGTAATTCATTGTCATTTCATATTAAGAGCAAATGGTTTCTTTGCAGATCTTCTTGAAGATTTGGTTTGTTCTGCTTTATGTAAACTGTTGAATATATGGGCAAATACATCTCAAAATCATGCAGTCATTCCACAGCTTATAAAACATAAAACCTGGAGCCTCATTTATAAAACGTATGTTCACACAGATTTGATCTTAAAGTGTGCGTATGCTAAAATCCACGGCAATGTTCAGATTTATAAAAACGGTATTTGAAAAGTGCCTAGCGTCACATTGTCAGGGGTGCGTGCAGGCTGGAAGATGAAGACAGTTCCAGGCGTAGTTTAATCACAAGTAATCCAAAAGTGGGCAGACAGGCAAGAGCACAACATAACTCAACATAACGGTGATCTGACAAGTAGTGAGGGAGAAGGAACAACTTAAGTAGTGAACACAGGCGAGGATGATAAATGCACACAGCTGACACATATGAACTACTAATTACGGTAACCAAGGAAACAGATGAGTGGCGGAAATCTGAACAAAGAAACACGTGACAAATGAAAACAAGTCCATGAACTAAACTAAATATAATGGTGACAGAACTCCCCCTCCGGCAAGGCGTGACCCCTCGCCGTAGCAGAGTGACACATAGGGAGGGATGGATGGAGGGGGACGAGGAGGGGATGAAGAGAAGGGATGGTGGCTGGATGTGGCGCAGGGATGGTGATGGTGGGACGATGACACCGCATCAACAAAGATGGAGAGTTCCTGATGGCACAGACCCAGAGCATTCCAGTGTCGACAGCCCACAGCGAAGACGAGGGAGGGAGAAGCCAAGATGTTGCTGGCTGTTTGGCTGCCGACATCTGGGTGATGACCAACGGAGACAGAGCCGGTGGATCCGATGGCGCAGACCAAGGGTCGAGGGAGCTGAGCGACATCGCTGGTGCTGGAGACCCAGGCGATGACGCGTCAGCGAGTGTCGTCGGTGGAGCCAGAGTACCCGAAGGCTGGGGTGATGCCGGTGTGAACGAGGCCAGAGGCGATGCTGACGGGAAGGAGGAACCTGCTGCTGCAGAAGGGGTGGAGGGATGGAGCGCAGCGGATATCCTGTAAGTCCTTCGCGGAAGTGGTGTGTCGACTGACCAAGGGGAGCCGGCAGGACAAGGGAACCCGCGGTAGCCACTAGGCTGAGGGTCTCTGGTGGAGCCGAAGGTGGGAGGAGCCAAGGCAGGAAGACAAAGACATTCGAATACAGTTCCAAACGTAGTTTAATCACAAGTAATCCAAAAGCGGGCAGACAGGCAAGAGCACAACATCACTCAACATAGCGGTGACCGGACAAGGAGTGCTGGAGAAGGAACAACTTAAGTACTGAACACAGACGAGGATGATAAATGCACATAGCTGACACATATGAACTACTAATGACGGTAACCAAGGAAACAGATGAGTGACGGAAATCTGAACAAAGAAACATGTGACAAATGAAAACACGCTAAAGCTTATATTTCATGGGCTTTCACTTTAAGTTCTGCCAGGACGTTAAATGTTATGTCACTTATTACGTTTAGATCTAACCAAACATCATCTAACACGTGGAGTAAAAAAGATCGGTACTTACACATGTCTGAGTTCGCAGTTGATGACGCCAACATTCAGAAATAGATTTCACATCTGGAAGATGTGTATGTTTGTTTGTTTGTATGTTAATTTTTGAGCGTATGTTCCTATCTGAATCACACATATGCATATTTGAGGAATTATAATTTTTACACATAACATTTTGACATGTGGATATAAAGTCATGATTGTCTTTTGTGTTAGTGTATTTTTTATTAGCTGTTTCACAAATAAATTGGACATTAATAAAAACTTGTAAACATATTGTAAAAATAATGTAAAAAACTTTACAAAAGAACACATCAAAACTAACCAAAAAAAATCTCTTTCCAAACATCTGCAACTTTCAGACATCAGAAAAGCAGATTCATACATCTCTTTTATTCTCTCTCTGTATAGTTGAAGTCTGTCTCTCTTCCCAACCATAGCATTTATATGGATATTTTCTTGCATTTAATTTGATTGACACCAGAAACATCTGGTTCAGCGCTCCACACACCTGCATTCACACATTCCCATTCTTTTGCTTTTCACAAAAAAGCAGTTTTCTTGCTAATTTAAGCACTATTAGTCATGTTTTGGCAGACATTCAACTGTTTTTTTTTATTATCAATTTCCTAAAAAAAATTTATCGCACATATATCTCTGGCACTATTTGCTCCAAGGAAATGAAGTGTAAAGATGTCCTGTACACCAGGTTTCACCAAACTGTTGCCCTCTTGAAGTTGACACTGTGCCCAATAGAAGGTTGTCTGGTATCCATCTGGGATCAACTATGGGTGGACACCTTGATCCTGAACAAATGGGTTAGCAAAAACTGGTAAATATATTTTATTTGCATTTACGAAGCAACCAGTGTATATGATCAATAACAACCACAAACATCTAGAATATGTTTTAGAAAGTATAAGAATATTACAGATTTCATAGGTAGTATTTTATAAATCCAGGCATCGTCAAAAAGCTTTTTTAATAAAAAATAATAATAAAAAGAATATTCTGTACTTTGGCAAAATAGTTATGACTTTAATTTTTGTAATAAAAGATTACACTTCTATATCATGTCTACAGTAAATGAATTACCAAAATACACTAGTCCAAAGCCGACATGGCATTAATGTTGCCAAATGTTTGTTCACTTCACTGTTTGTGATCTGTAGTTTCAGCACATACAGAAGCAATTAAACATGGTATGCAAAGACAGCACATGGCAACAGTATTTGAGTAATACAAAACATATGCCACTTACAGTTAATAATGCTGCACTGTAGGACACATTTGTGTTTTTTCTTCATATAAATTACAACGTGAGAACATTATGGTCAGCAGTATTCATTCATAGTACTAAATATAAATATTTATGATCCTAAAGATGCATTAGGATTTCGTTATTTGATTTGATAACATATTAAAACAAAAAATACAACAGAAAAGTTATTTTTAAAAAGTCAATAATGCATCTATATCTTTTATATAGATCAGTGGTTCCCAACCACGGTCCTGGTGGACCCCCAACAGTGCACATTTTGGATGTGTCCTTTGTCTGACACACCCACATCAGGTCTTGGAGTAGCTACTAATGAGCTGATGACCTGAATCAGGTGTGTTTGATTGAGGAGACATGCAAAATGTGCACTGTTGGGGGTCCACCAGGACCGTGGTTGGGAACCACTGATATAGATTAAGCTATATTATTTGAATCATAACCGTTTTAAAAGACAAACATAAAATTATAAACTGTACAACGTTCTGCACTTCAATATGATAAAGTGCAGTAAAATCATCACTTCAGCTCACAAATACACATAAAAAACACATTCTTACTCTCTCTTTAACAAGCACACTCTCTAACAGACACACATGAAAATACTGTTTGCGCAAATTTAAATTGATTGCAAATTAAACAGATATGAAAAGCATTGGTCACTGCTCAACCAGCCAAAGCACTTAAAAAGTACTTTTTTTTAAAGTTCACTGTTTCAGCCAAGAAGAAAAATCTATTTTACAGTACAATACATTCCTCCTCACATAATTCCAATAAAGATAGAATCTGAATACCAGAGAAGTATTAATAGCACCTGTGCATTTGAACCAAAAAAATGAACCAAAGTCCATTGTATTGTTTCTACTTTGCAAAACCATAGATCTGCATACTTGGGATCATGATGCCAACCAAAGAATGGAGATGTTGGTGCCTCCTTCATGGGTGATCTGGTTGATCCGCCCACGAACGCAGTCCAAAGAAACATAGATGGCCGTACCATTCTGCACTTGGAATGAAGTTCTCAGCCCCACACTGGCCCACTCACTACCTTCAGGCATATGTCCACCCACCTGCTGGGCCAAGGATGTGGCCTGACCTCCATCCTTACTTTGCCGGTAAAGGGTCAGCTTCACCACACTGCAAGAGTGGATCAGCTTTAGGTTGAGGGCCACACTGACTGTCCCTGCCTCAGAGAACACAAAGTGTCTCTGGGCATGTGTCTCACCTGAACCAGCTAGCCGCATTTGGTCTGTATTCGGGCTCATCTGCCTGAAGAACAGGGGTTTATTTCGTACTGCCCCAGAGGGTAGACCTGTTCTTGAGACAGTGGCTGTGAATGTAGAGGAGACAGTCATGGGGATCCAGATCAAGCTTAGCATACTAATCCCAGAACTATCCCCAAAGTAGCGAACATTGCACTGAGATGGGGCAACAATTTCAAAACTGAGCCAGTCTTCTCTGTCTACCCTTGTGGCTCCAGAAAGGGTGATGGAAGTGTCCCTGTAGTTAACGCCAGACTTAAAGGAGCGTAGCACCTCCTGATTAGTGCCATTGCGGTTGACGTAAGCAATCAGTGAGAAACCTTCTCGAACACAAACATGACCCATGGAATAGATAGCCTGCTGGAGCACAAACTTCACCACGCCACTCTCCATGAAACGCACTCCACGGCTGTCATGGGTCAGTGCCACTATGTAGGGATCAGAGACAGTGGCTATACGGAAGGTTGGGCGATGGTTACCCTGGTAGTGGGCTGCTGTTGACATCTGAGCAGTCATGGCCACAGCGCCGGTGTCATGGGATAGCCACAGCAAGCTGAACGAAGCCCCTCCAAGCTCATAGACTTGAATATCTTTACTCTGGTTGCAGTATTGGTTGGGACTCTTCAGCACGAGTGTGAGTATATTACTGGGTTCCACCTCAACTGCTGCACTTACGGTCACACCCTGGAAGAACTTTCTCTCCGGTTGCTCAATTCGAACCCCGCTAAGGTCTCGACCCTCCTCTTCACTGCCGTTTATCCGTATCCCGACCTGGAGAAAGTTCCTGCAGCTGTGCTTTAGTGCAAAGTTGTAGTCTATCCAGATCAGTCCATGTTGTTGGAGATTGAGGTAATCATCATGGTTGGTCAATAGGTTGTTTCCTTCTTTGCCACGAATATTAAGCGTTAGCCCTGGATAGATGGAAGTACTCTTCGATTTTGTTGGGGGCATGGCAATCGAAGCAGCCCAAGACTGTGAGAGCATGTTCTCAGACACCGTTCCACATACAGCATCACTGGTGGAAGTGCAGGGGATGCCTACAGGCTCGCCATCGCAGTCTGAACAAGCCTGGCACTCCTGAAGTTCCTGATTGTAGAAGTACTCATGCCCACACAGCCCAGTGGAAATCTCCCTCTCAGAGACACCAAGACAACGAAACCCTCCTGATGAACAAAACAAAAAAATAAGCTTGGTGAATTCCAAGTAGAGACCACTCAAAGCCAGGCATTGGAGTGGCGTCATGTTTTTATTTGCTTACCTGGAGTATTGAAACATTTTACTCGATCCCCACACAAGCTCGGTAATTCGAGGCATTCGTCCCTGTCCTGTTGATAGATATTTGTTACTCAAACACATGTTAAAGATTAAGACATACACCTTTGCTTGCTCTTTACTGAAATCTTATGTATTGCATGCATAATGCAATTTCTGCCACAGTGTCACCTGGCACATCCTATCAGCAGTGGGCGAGCACTGTGACACCAGGAAGAATCCAGGGGGACACGTAGTGCACCTTTCACACTGCGGTGGATCCTTTTGGAAGTCACAGTATTCTTCAGGTCCACAAGCAGTTTGACAGCCCAACAATGGATGCCCTGTGTCCCTAACTATATTCATCACCTTGGCATCCACATCTACCTTATGCACAGCATAGGACTTTTGCAGGTGACTACGTGCTTGGTTCTGAAGATCGGCCAGGTGACTTTCAAAATAGCTTTGCAGTTCTCCCTGCAGACCTTGGAAAGAGACTTGCTTGACCGTCTCAGAAAGCAGACCGTACTGAGCCTTCACCACATCCATCTGCTCGAACATGCGGCGCTGCTGGCTGAGTATCTCACGCTGCTGGGAGAGGAGGGCCCCCTGCTGTTCCACCAGTCTCTGCTGCAGATCACGGATCACCACTTGCTGAGCTCTCAAAGCCTCCACCAGCTTCTCTTGTCCCTTTGCCAGCTGTAGGTGTAGGATAAGTGCGTCCTCGGCAGGGACCTCATTCTCTCCTTGTGAAAGAACAAAACAGGTAAGACTAAGTGGCTATAATTCAACAAGTGTATAACAGAGGCGGACAGTACTTAAAGGGATTTTTCACCCAAAAATGAAAATTCTGTCATCATTTACTCACCCTCAAGTTGTTCCAAAACTGTATGAGTTTCTTTGTTCTGCTGAAAACAATAGAAGATATTTTGAAGAATGTTTGTAACCAAGCAGATAGAGCAACCATTGACTACCATAGTAGGGGAAAAAATACTATGGTAGTCAATGGTTGCTTGGATCTGCTTGGTTACAAACATTCTTCTAAATATCTTCTTTTGTGTTCAACAGAACAAAGAAACTCATACAGGTTTGGAACAACTTGAGGGTGAGTAAACGATGACAGAATTTAAATTTTTGGGTGAACTATCCCTTTAAGTATTTTTACTTTCCAAGTAATTTTATTTTTCAAGTATGTACTTTATCAGTGTTCTTCTTTGAAAAACTTTTACTTCACAACCTTCCAAAACATAATATTGTACTTTTTACTGCACTACGTTTCATTTGAATATCATTTAATGCTTAATTACATTAAAAATGAAGTATTGTATACTTGTACTCAAGTAAAGTACAATTTGGCCTGAGTACAATAAGAAAGTACTATATTTATTATTTAATTAAGTATTCAAGGTAAAAAAACTACTTTTATTTATGAAATGTAGTGCAGTAAAAAGTATGACATTATAAATTATGCTTTGGAATGTAATTTTCCAAAAAAAACACTGATAAAATATATACTTGAAAAATGTACTGGAGTAGAAAGTAAAAATACTTAAGTACAGTCCGCCTCTGGTGTATAATAATCTTTTAAGGTGCACTATGCAAGATCACTCTCAGTCTTTACTTATGATCCATTAGAAATGTGTGGTGGTGTTTGTGTCTACAGAAATACTGCGCTCTGGATGTTTCCGGGCAGCAACCTTTGACCAGTGGGTGTTTTGCCATAACCAATAACGACACGGCGAAGGTGAGTGTGGGACTTTATTGAGTGTGTCTGAAACACAGGAAGCTTTGTTAAGTTCTTGATCATTTGATAATGTTGCTATTTCCTTATTGACCTATCTGTAACTCAACAGATTACTAGGAATTGTAATTACATTTTTATGATGACGCGTTATTTTTTATTAGCAAGCTAGACTGAAGATGGCTCAATTTACAGCCAGTAATCTAACTATTACAGTAGATGTTTTTTTCATATAAAAAAATGCTATTTATGTATAATAAACACATAATAATTGGAAATAATAATCACTCATCTTCCCGCTGGTATTATTTTGCTTTTGGTATTATTCGTTGGGTTGCATGTCTGATATCATGTCGGGCACAAGACATCCTTTAAGAAGGGCATGTACATTTCCATTAATAGTTACACTAGTCCGATCTACCTTGGTGTATAAATAATTTGGATTATTTGTGAGCAGTGTTGGGTAAATTACTCTAAAAAGTAATTAATTACTTATTACTAATTACTTTCTAAATCCTATATCAACCTCGAATAGTTAAGTGATTCAAGGATAGACATGAAACGGCTCTTTTAATTCATTCAAATAAATAATATAAAACTACATACATTATTCTTATTAAATGACCAAAGTAGGCTATTACAAATGCTACAGGATGCAAAGGATACATAAAAACATGCATTTTAAAGTCAGACTTAGTATTGTATTACATGTAATTGTTATACATTCTAAACACAGTATTTAGTTAAATTACATCAGAAGTAACTTTCAATTAAATTACAGAAAAAATAAGAGTAATCCCTTACTTTACTTTTTCAAGGGAAGAGTAATTAAATTACAGTAACTAATTACTTAGGAACTAGTTACACCCAACACTGGGAGTAATTAGAGACGTATGGTTTAACATGTTCTTGCTTTGATGCTTCTTGTGTGATCTGAGAAAAGGGTTATCTAAACAAGTAATTAGTAAATAGTTGTAGAGTTAACAACTTTTTGATATGTGAATGTTATTTTAAAACCAAGCACTATTTTTTTTCGTGCTAGAACTATTTCAATCATATGGAAATGGATCAAAGTAGTCTGCAGTTTCTTGACAGTTGACTGCCAGCGGTGAAGCCAAGCAGATGTGTTTTTGCAATAATAGTTCTCAGGCCAGCTGTCAAATTCCCCTATTCATTGATGTATGGAAATACCAGTACTGATGTGAAAATCAAATAAAGTATGAGTTTTATGGAGCTTGATAGTTTGTGTACACTCCCCACCCTGCAGCATGCATCTCATATTGTTCAAGGACAACAGAGAGAATTCCTCTGTGATGTCTGTAAATTTACTCAGACGTCTCACACAAGCATTAAAGAGATTTCCTCTGGGCAGTTTGGAGTAGACTACCAGACAACATTATTTTTTTATTACATCTATAGATAACGATTCTGGGGGGATGATATGGAATTCATTGTATGGTAATCCCAGATGTCTTCAGGGGCTTTGTGAGATATAATTATCAAATAAATTAAATAATAATAATAGAAAAATAATTTAAATATAATATGTAAAACTAAAATAATCAGGTGAATACAATGGTTTGAAGCACCTGATTTATATCATGGTACTGAATCGATTACCATTACTATGGAATTTTCACAGTCCAATGTGTTTTGAAGAATACCATGGTATTACCAAAGTACATTACAAAAAAAAAAAAAAACTAGTGGTACTTTTTTGTTAGTGTTTAGACAAAAAGTAATAAAAATAACATTAGCCTATATGGTTCAAGGTGTTTCAAATAATACCATGGTATTACCATGTTCAACAAAGCATATGGTACTTTTTGCAAAGTAACAAATTACATTTTGGCTGGATGTCTTTTTTAATAAACTATAGTAATACAATAGTCTACTCTATTTGATTAATTGTTACTTCCATTCAAATGCAGAACAGCTGGAACCACTGTTTCAATTCACCTGGTTTGATGTCACAAGTGAGCTGAACTCCCAGAGGAGCCCCGACCTCTGATGCGGGATATCCAATGTCCGGAAATTCCCCCAGAAACTGAGCGGCTCTGTCTGCCACATGGATGAGGGTTGGCTGGCTGGGCTCGGGTACACACCCGTCTCCAGCACAGGGTCTCGATCGGGGCTTCTGTCGTATCCTCAGAGGCAGACGGCACTCAATTCCTTTACATTCTCTGGTGTCGTTCAAAACACGATCTGATCCTTGAGGCGTGACGCAATCTGCGCACACAGGATCAAAAACTCCAGCGACGCGCGTCTGGACGGTTTCCCTTGTCTGGTCTCCAGACCGCCCGCGCTGGGACAGAAACGTTGCATGATGTTCAGATGGAAAGCTTAAGGGGGCATGATGTTGATTTATTGATCTGCTCTGTGTTGTCGGACTGTGTTGTCGCGGCGGTCTGGGCGATCTGCCTCCCGGGCAGTGTGATCCGGAGCAGGGTCTGGTGTCTCCAGAGTCCCCCGAGCGCGCGGAGCGGAACGTGCATAATACATAAACCAGCAGCAATAGCGTCTTTTTGGGTGATGACATTGTTAATTCATTTATCTCCTTAAATAAAAAAAAACAAAAACAATAATAAAACAAAAAAACAATGATGAATTATGTTATAAAACACGTTTAAAAGAGTCGACTGAAGTTACAGGAAAGAAAGTATGTCAACTTTATGTTTTGAAACATAAAGGTGTTTTGATTTTGTTCCTGTATGTTTAAATCCGCAGATACACTCTTAAAACAGTGAAATTAGATTACCTGCAGCTGTCTTCTGTTGGAATGTCAGTGAAAATATAAACAGCAGGAGGTGAGCATCTCTACTTCACTGCAGTGCGTGTGTGTGTGTGAGAGAGCCACTCTAAACACTTCTGAAGGAGAATGCCATAGGCTGTGTCTCAAAAACTAGTGAGCTCCCTATCTAGGCGGCATTTTTGGGGCATCATAATACATAGATGTGCAGTTTTGCATTGCATCGTTGGTGCACATTATGCAGTTTTTGCCATCACAGATACACAATTGATCATCTTTTTGCACATGCAATATTTTTGAGCATCATATGCGCATTTCCATCATTTTGGTTCAATGTAAGAAGCCATTTTGGGCATCATCAGCCTATGCTGCATTTTTGAGCACATTAGGAATGTTGTGATGTTGAAAAATGCTGTATAAGTATGTCAGTCTATGTCTTTCTCCCCCAGAAGTGTTTAGAAAAATCCTGCACACACATATAATGCCCAAACCAAATGTATGTGTGCCAAAATGTGCTTTTTGTGCCCAAATAATGTCCATGTGTGCTTGTAATGTCCAATAATGCTGCCCACACCAACAATGTTCCGAAACTGCTGTATCCTCAAATCATGACCAAAAATGCTGTCTAGTTAGACGGCTTGCTAGATTTCGGCACACAGCCTGTATGTGGCATTCCAAAGACTTAATTAGCATCAGGTTTCTCCAGACTGAGTTTAACCCCTCACTCTCCCTGTCTTTCATCTGTTTTTCCTCCTTTGATGTTTATTTTCCCTTTTTCTTTTAGTTTGCTATGTTGTATTATATTCGACTTGACACTTTTAACCTCAAAATACTAGGCTACAAATAAGGAGCTATTACTGAAAAAGGCAGTCTAGACAACCAAAAATGTGTATTATTTTTCCCTTTCTGAAAAATAAGTACACTGCACAGCATTTAAAAAAGGGTCCTTAGGTTAGACTTTATTTTAAGGTGTCATTGTTACAGTGTAATTATATATTTAGGTACTGAGTCATATTAATTATGCATAATTACATGAAACTAACCCTCAACCAAACTCTAACTCATGACAGTAAATACATGTAGTTAATATTACTCAGTACTTAAATATATAATAACACTGTAACAATGACACCATAAAATATGACACCTTAAAATAAAGTGTAACCATAAAGTGTTTTAAGACCCGGTCCTTATTATGAAAATAATATAAATTCAAGAAATACTTAAGTGTGAACTGATTGCAATTCGTTGAACTTATAAGTCCCTTTTGACCCACCTAAAACTATGTACATAGGTAATTTCATAATTACTTCTGTTATCTCTTAAAGTGTACTGCAGAATGTACTATCAAGCACTTAAGGTAAACTAAAATGTACATTTCTATTGAAATGTGTATGTCATGTATTTATTATTACACAGTACACTTTTTAAAATCATGAAAGTGTACTCTCTTAAAGCACACTTAAGTTGTAATTTACAGTCATTATTATTATATTACCTGCAAGTAGGCCTACGTTTTTGCACATTTAATACAATTAAGCACACTGCTCTTCACAAGGGTTTGCCAAGCTCTTCCTATGTTTAAGCTAAATATATCCTCCAATATAGGGATTTGGATGCAGGCAGGAATTCGGTGGATGCAGGGCAAGTTTTTAATAGAGGCGTCTTCATGAGTAATGGAAAGTTGTTACGACCAATGTCACCTTTGTTTGTGGTCATGTCCGTTTTTTTAAAGATAGACAGGCTTTTGAATTGTTTAAACAGCTGTTGTCTGTCATTCAGAATCTGTCAGGCAGAAGAAAAAGTCTTAAAGGGTCAAAGTTTATTTGCTAGGGTTCAGGCGACCATACTAGACACACATTTGGAGTGGAGAGACGGGAATCCAGAGCTCTTGATAAATAAAGAGCTTTCATTTGCATGTTCATGGCTTTTTCATGGATCTTCTATGGGTGTTGGTTAATTAAAATAAATAAAAGCAAATGAAGCAAATTCAGTTATTGCCAGCTATGTTGTGCTTTATATAACCAGCTTGCAATTTAGCAACAAATTAAGGCTAATAATGTTTACTTTAAGACATCTAAGAGGGATGTTTAAAAGACAATGTCTGAAAGTGCATGGCAAAATGTTTTATTGTCATGGTTTTATTCATTTACGAATGTTTAGCCATACTATTCTGAACCATTTTAGCACCATTCCTTTGATGATTTTATCTCAGCTGATTTCAGCAGGGGGTGCTGTTTGTATTCTTGGACACATTTGCACACAGTATCAGGATTTAAAATGTGTTTGAGTTGCTAAGACACTTTAATTCGTCTACAATGATGTTAAATCTGTTTTTTCGATTATAACGGCTGCTATATGAAAGACCGGCATGTTTGACAGTATTGAAAAGTATACAGACCCCTACATTTAACCAGAATAATGAGTTAACTGGGACTTAATGGATTTTAAAGAGTGTCTCCCCTCACACCTCACCATATGGGCTTTTAGAGTCACTTGAGACCTAGTGTACTTCCTTTATAAAGAGCTGAAGTATGTCTGTTCATTGTCAGACCAGGTCGTGACTCTGTTATGAGCTAAGCCTTCACTTTATGCCAAATGTGCTCACCTCTCCAGCTGTTTATAGTGGACTGCTTTCATCCACCGCTTATAAATGTAACAGAGGGGATATCATCAGTTAGATGAGAATATAATGTGCCTTTGTGATTGGAGCCACAGTCAACAGTTTATCCTAAGGGATTGACAGAAATCCGACAGCTGACAGATTCCTCATCCCAATTCTTAAATAAAGCTGCATCACCAAGCATAAATTCAATATAAAAATCAAAAGGTAAGACATTAGTTAACAATGAACAATACGTCTACAGCATTTATTAATTTGAGTTCTTTGTTATGTGAAGGAGGCGGGAACCAGCAAACATTCAAAGACTTAAGTAACGCAGACAGCTCCTCACGGAAGGCTGCCACACACACACATAATAAAACATAAACAAAACACAATGTAAAGTCCAGGCCTGGTCCTCTCTCGTCCTTCACTGTCGTCGCTCCTCCTTTTATGCATCCGAGCTCCTCCGTGAGAGATACAAGACTGGTACGCTCATTATCAATCACGCCACCAGCCTCATGCCGTTCTCTCACAGTCCCTCGGCCTCGACTGGCCACATACCCCCATCACCCCTCGCAGGCCTGGGGGTACTCCCAAGACTGTGCTATACCACGGGCAGCTGCGGCACCTGGGGGTAAGGACAGACAAAGCAAGAGAAAAGGAAGCATGTGGAGCGACAGAGGGGAGAGAGGAAAAAAAAAATCTTGGTCCAGTTCCCAGACACACTGCCGCCCGATCTTCCACCAGCCGAGAGGCTCTCACTTGCGGTGCCATGCGATGGTATTGGACACTCGGTGGACGGCTCGATCCTCCTCCGCCCCCTGATGGCCAGCGATGACTCCTCCAGCTGAGGGCAGCCGGCAGAGAGTCCCCCGCCCCCTGCTCCTCCCCAAACATGGTGGACGGCAGCAGGCTCCGGGCCCCCGGCGAACTTCTCGGACGGCAGCCACCCCACCTTGACCCAAGAGCATGGCAGCGAGCTTTCCATCCCACCTGTCCTTCACTCGCTCCAGCACCACCTCAGGCAGCCACTCATGGTCTCTGCTCCTCCGTGCTGAGGTGGGAACTGGGAAACATTCAAAGACTTTAATAAATAAATAAATAAACACAAACTGAAAGTAACGCAGGCAGCCCCACATGGATGGCTGCCGCACACACATAATAAAACATAAACAAAAACAACGTAAAGTCCAGCCCTGGTCATCTCTCGTCCTTCATTGTCGTCACACCTCTTATGCATCAGAGCTCCTCCGTGAGAGATATGAGACTGGTAAGGCGCGCAGCTGGCGCTCATTATCAATCATAATGTAAATGTCTCAGATAAGGATAGCCAAAGGAGTCTGTTGCATGCAGTAAAGAGGATCTACAGATCATCTGCTCTCTCTCTCTCTCTCTCTCTCTCCGTCCGTCCATGTTTGTTTACATCTTTCTCTCTATTTTTCTTGATCAAGATGTCACATAATCTAAATTTGGACAGCATTTGTTTCTCTTTAAATTGTTTAATTAAAAGATAATTTGCCAAATTTACATTTACATTTACATTTATGCATTTGGCAGACGCTTTTATCCAAAGCGACTTACATTACATTCAAGGTACACATTTTACATTTTGTCAGTTCTTGCTTTCCCTGGGAATCGAACCCATGACCTTGGCGTTGCTAGCGCCATGCTCTACTGTTTGAGCTACAGGAAAGCAAATTAGTGGTTCTATTAGTGGTCGAGTAACATTGGAGGTTATTTCGGAAAATGTGCTTTAGTGATTCATCATGAGCGTCTTTTAGATTTTTGTCTTTTGGGAGTTGAGTTTCATGGACTAGTCCAAGAGGGTGAATGTGATTTCACCAAGTGCAACATGTTCCTGAATCAACATCTCAGTTTATGTCAAATTTAGGCTTATAACCAGGGTTTGATGCTTCTACATTAGTGGTAAGTGGTATTCCTATCATTTCTCTGATTTTAGAGATAAGTTATGGGTAGGGTTAGGATTAGAGGTAGGGATGGGTCAGGACTAAATTTCCAGACAGGAATGTTGATCCAGGATTAACAAAATATGTTGATCCAGGAACATGTATGTCTTTGCAAAATCACAGTGACCAGTTGGAGAGCAAATGTGTTTAGAGGATGTGGTTCTGGTGAGGTTTCATTGGTGAAGAGGGCTTTATATTGGACTGAATCAGGATTAGACTGATGGAGGTGATGCCAGAACTGAACACATACACTATATAGCAAAAAGTATTAGGACACCTCTCCAAATCATTGAATTCAGGTGTTCCAATAACTTCCATGGCCACAGGTGTATTGAATCAAGCACATAGGCATGCAGACTGCTTCTACAAACATTTGTGAACGAATGGGTCGCTCTCAGGAGCTCAGTGAGTTCAAGCGTGGTACCATGATAGGTTGCCACCTGTGCAATGAGTCCATTCATGAAATTCTCACCACAACTAATAGTGGTTTTATAACAAAGTGGAAGCAATTGGGATTAACAACAACAACAACAACAACAACTCAGCCACGAAGTGGTAGGCCACGTTTTCTCACTACTAAATATTCTACGGTCAACTGTTAGTGGTATTATAACAAAGTGGAAGCAATTGGGAAATACAGCAACTCAGCCATGAAGTGGTAGGCCACGTAACATCACAGAGCAGGGTCAGCACATGCTGAGGTTCACAGAAGTCGCCAACTTTCAACAGAGTCAATAGCTAGAGACCTCCAAACTTCATGTGGCCTTCAGATTAGCTCAAGAACAGTGCGTAGAGAGCTTCATGGAATGGGTTTCCATGTCCGAGCAGCTGCATCTAAGCCTTACATCAAGTGCAAGGCAAAGTATCTGATGCAGTGGAGTAAAGCACACCGTCACTGGACTCTAGTGAAGACGTGTTCCCTGGAGTGACCAATCATGCTTCTCTGTCTGTCAATCCAATGGATGAGTCTGGGGTTGTTTTTCAGGGGTTGGGCTTGGCCCCTTAGTTCCAGTGAAAGGAACTCTTAATGCTTCAGCATACCAAGACATTTTGGACAATTTCATCAGTTTGGGGATGGCCCTTCCTGTTCCAACACCAGTGCACAAAGCAAGGATGGATGAGCGAGTTTGGTGTGGAGGAACTTGACTGGCCACAGAGTCCTGACCTCAACCCGATAGAACACCTTTGGGATGAATTAGAGTGGTGCGGCAACCCAGGCCTTCTTGTCCAACATCAGTGCCTGACCTCACAAATGCGTTTCTAAGAATGGTCAAAAATTCCCATAAACACACTCCTAAACCTTGTGGAAAGCTTTACCAGAAGAGTTGAAACTGTTATGCCTACAAAGGGTGGTCCAACTCCATATTAAACCCTACAGATTAAGAATGAATGTCATTAAAGTTCATGTGCATGTAAAGCCAGGTGCCCCAAAACTTTTGGCAATATAGTGCATCTTCTGGACCTCAATGTTCAGCAGGTACAAGCCTAATTCCGCCCTGCAAGCATTGTTGGAAGTGCTACAATGTTTTTGGCCATTTCTAAATGTATTTAGAATAGAAACATTTCGGATGGTAGACAGAGGGTAATTTACGTGTTCTTGTTTGCAGGAGCTGAACCGGAGATGAAGGCTGAATCAGAGGATCCTCGAGGATGGCAGTGGCAGACGGATGACAGAAGACAGGATGATATGAACAGGTAAATGTCTAAGGACAGCCAAAGGAGTTTGTTGCATGCAGACAAGACCGGGCCATTGTGAGGTGGAAGGTGTCTGCTTAAATAGAGAGTGTGATGACAAGGCTGATTGCTGGCAGGTGCAGGTGATGGTGGATCGTGTGCAGGTGGTGAGTAAAGAGGATTCTGGGAAGCATAGTGCTGAGGGGGAGTGAGCTGGTGACCCTGACATTAGCAAATGGTGAGCTTTCTGTACTCTTTATTTTAGGAAATGTAAAGTCTGGATAGTTTTGTTGTTGGCCAAAATGAGTGTTTCTAATTAGATTCAGTCAGTAGATTCATGTCATTATCTTGAATGGCCCTTAAAAAAACCTGTCCTTATAGGACTGAAACAAATTACAGTAAGCTTGTATTGCCTTGGAAACAATTCTAAAGTGGCTTAATTGGCAACATCTATCTACATCCAGCTGCCTCCCCACTCACCACAATAACATGGACCTGAGCTTGTTTACATAGCCACATGGATATAAATAATCATCAGTCATTCCCTGTCTGGACATGATTAGGTTTAACAGCCTCTATTCTTCCAAGTTTAGCTTAGAAACATGGAATTTTTGAACAGATATCTTGGTGACCTTACAGACCCCATGAAGTCAAAATGGGACTTTTGTGGCGTTTATTCACGTCTACAGTATACACTCTAAAAAATAAAGTTATAGTGGAAAAAGGTTATTCTCCTCGCATTAAGAAAAAAGAAAAGTTATTTGAAGAACCTTTCTTTTTTGAAAAAACCTATGAGTATATGCTAGTGCATTTCTAAAAGTTAACAAAATTATCTTATTAAAATAATATATTTATGAAAGTAACAGGCATTTCCAATTTCAATGGGAAATATGTCAACAATGGAAAGAAAACCTCACTCTTCATTACATGGTGTTTTATCCAATGTTATTTCCCCTTTTAATTTGGACAAAGAATGAAAACCAAAACTAAAGTCCAAACACGTGACGTTTGTCCACCACACTGCAATAAACAGTTAGTGAATATTCAGTATATGCCTTGCTAAAATTCTGGCCCAATATCCTAACACACTACATTCCAGTCTCTATCTGTTAATGCAAATCTAAATGTCCGGTCATATTAGTGAAATTTCAGAAACATGTAATGGACAAAAAATGTCCATTGTTTATTATCAATGACAGGGAATAAAGCACAGACTACACAAAGACCACTACAAACCAATCAGTCTTTAACATCAGCAAAATCTGTATGGAGAACTTTTTCACCCTCCTAATTTCCAGATCACACAGCTTCTAATGGTAAATATGACCAAATCTTATTGCACTTAAGTTGTGCTGATTGATCGGCCTGTCATCTTGGAAATACACTGACACATAACAGCATGGATGCAGCATCACACTAAAGCAATAGTTTTTAGATACTGACACCATTAGTAGAAATGTGCTATTTACAGTCATCCATGATTAACTCATTCCGCAAGTGAAAGTGTCCAAAATCTGTAATGTTCAGCCAGTCATGTGATCTCAACATGTCAGCCCCATGAACTGACCTACTTTTTGTTGTTCTTAGAACATTTATCATTCGAACATTTAAACATTTATTAAGGTAAAAAAAAACACTTTCATTTTCTTATAATATACAGTGAGGAAAATAAGTATTTGAACACGCTGCTATTTTGCAAGTTCTCCCACTTGGAAATCATGGAGGGGTCTGAAATTGTCATCGTAGCTGCATGTCCACTGTGAGAGACATAATCTATTAAAAAAAATCCAGAAATCACAATATATGATTTTTTAACTATTTATTTGTATGATACAGCTGCAAATAAGTATTTGAACACCTGTCTATCAGCTAGAATTCTGACCCTCAAAGACCTGTTAGTCTGCCTTTAAAATGTCCACCTCCACTCCATTTATTATCCTTAATTAGATGCACCTGTTTGAGGTCGTTAGCTGCATAAAGACACCTGTCCACCCCATACAATCAGTAAGAATCCAACTACTAACATGGCCAAGACCAAAGAGCTGTCCAAAGACACTAGAGACAAAATTGTACACCTCCACAAGGCTGGAAAGGGCTACGGGGAAATTGCCAAGCAGCTTGGTGATAAAAGGTCCACTGTTGGAGCAATCATTAGAAAATGGAAGAAGATAAACATAACTGTCAATCTCCCTCGGACTGGGGCTCCATGCAAGATCTCACCTCGTGGGGTCTCAATGATCCTAAGAAAGGTGAGAAATCAGCCCAGAACTACACGGGAGGTGCTGGTCAATGACCTGAAAAGAGCTGGGACCACCGTTTCCAAGGTTACTGTTGGTAATACACTAAGACGTTCCCCGGAAGGTTCCCCTGCTTAAACCAGAACATGTCAAGGCCCGTCTTAAGTTTGCCAATGACCATTTGGATGATCTAGAGGAGTCATGGGAGAAAGTCATGTGGTCAGATGAGACCAAAATAGAACTTTTTGGTCATAATTCCACTAAACGTGTTTGGAGGAAGAAGAATGATGAGTACCATCCCAAGAACACCATCCCTACTGTGAAGCATGGGGTGGTAGCATCAGGCTTTGGGGGTGTTTTTCTGCACATGGGACAGGGCAACTGCACTGTATTAAGAAGAGGATGACCAGGGCCATGTATTGCGAGATTTTGGGGAACAACCTCCTTCCCTCAGTTAGAGCATTGAAGATGGGTCGAGGCTGGGTCTTCCGACATGACAATGACCCGAAGCACACAGCCAGGATAACCAAGGAGTGGCTCTGTAAGAAGCATATCAAGTTTCTGGCATGGCCTAGCCAGTCTCCAGACCTAAACCCAATAGAGAATCTTTGGAGGGAGCTCAAACTCCTTGTTTCTCAGCGACAGGCCAGAAACCTGACTGATCTACAGAAGATCTGTGTGGAGGAGTGGGCCAAAATCCCTCCTGCAGTGTGTGCAAACCTGGTGAAAAACTACAGGAAACGTTTGACCTCTGTAATTGCAAACAAAGGCTACTGTACCAAATATTGACATTGATTTTCTCAGGTGTTCAAATACTTATTTTCCTCACTGTACATTGCAGCATCTTTTCTCACCTCTTTTCTCACAGTGTCTGAAACGGACTGATAAAGGAACCCCTCCTTCCTGCGAGACTACTCTGCTCTGATTGGTCAGATGACCCAGTTTGCTGTGATTGGTCTACCGCTTACAGCATGTGTTGGAAACAATACGCCTGTTACCATATCTTCAGCTCTAGATCTTCCTCAGCACTTGATACACATATAATACGAACAGTAACAATGGGGTTGGTTTAACTGTATCTATTCGACCCCGAGTCCTCATCCCTTGGAAGTGCATGTAAAGTTGATTATGCAAATGTGTTATAAGCCTTTGTAGGTTTGTGCAGGAAGTAACTGTAAAGACTGTAAAACTTATTTCGGAAGTTCGATTCTTTCTTTTGAGAGACAATATCTCTATTTATTGTGCACTTTGATCTTTGAAAGATCTTTGCAGACCTTTTAGATTCACAAACAGCTATATTATACATATCATGGGGACCCATGATTGGCTGAGGAAATGATTGACAGTCGAACGGGAGCACCTAAACTTTTCCTGGGGGGCCGTTCGCCAAACCCCACCACACCCCACATATTAAGCGCTGTTATTTACTGGAGTGCTGCGAATGCATGTGAACAAATACCAAAAGCCAGGTAATAAAATGGCGCTACCTGATTAAACCGTGCGTGCATCCAGCAGTCGCAGGGCGAGAGCAGCTGGATCTTCTCATGCACAGCGCTGACGAACTCGTTCGCCTCTTCTGCCGCTCTATTGAAATGATAACGAGCGTCAGGCAGTCGTTTATCCATTTGAATTTAATACAAGCGTAACATCATGTGTACAGTAAAGGCTCTGTGGCGAATCTAGCTGAACCAGACTGTATAGCTCCGACCATGTAAAGTGAAGTGTTGAGGTAAACTATAGGCTGCCTACACGATGGCCGTAGCCAGCTATGAGGTCTTATTTTTCCAAGGTGTACATAATAAATGTTGTGAAATAATTGACTAATAGAGTATTAATGCTACTTTAGTGCTGCAAGGATATCTTCTTATCTGAGCCAGTGTTGCCAACTATTTTCCACGGAAAGTAGCTAAAGCCTGCCCAAAAAGCTAAATGTCGCTAGATGACGTCATGAGAGCTCAGCTTTAGGAGGGGAAGAGACAGGGCAAGAGAAGGAGACTGAGAGAAAAAGAAACAGTGAAAGAGTGAAAGAAATGAGGAGAGTGGTTGAAATGAGAGAGATGAAATGAGGAGAGATCCGGTATGACAGATAATCTACTGCCCACTAAAAATGTTTTAGCCTTCAAACATCTTAAAATGCACATATATAGATCAGAGAAATGTGCCCCATGAAGGAGGGGCTATGACCATGCCCCCCAAAATAGCTCAAATTTGGGACCTCGCTGGTTTTAAAACTCCTTAAGGCAGTTGCATGCTCAGAAGTTGTTGCTGTTTCTGGAAACCTGCTTGCTTTGACCTCATATCTGGAATTAATGCATTTATGCTGTTAATGTGTTGCAGCCTGGAATATTTATATATAGGCCTACTAGTATTAAAATTGAGTATTCAGACAGTATATACTCATACACACCTAAAGGATTATTAGGAACACCTGTTCAATTTCTCATTAATGCAATTATCTAATCAACCAATCACATGGCAGCTGCTTTAATGCATTTAGGGGTGTGGTCCTGGTCAAGACAATCTCCTGAACTCCAAACTGAATGTCAGAATGGGAAAGAAAGGTGATTTAAGCAATTTTGAGCATGGCATGGTTGTTGGTGCCAGACGGGCCGGTCTGAGTATTTCACAATCTGCTCAATTACTGGGATTTTCACGCACAACCATTTGTAGGGTTTACAAAGAATGGTGTGAAAAGGGAAAAACATCCAGTATGCGGCAGTCCTGTGGGCGAAAATGCCTTGTTGATGCTAGAGGTCAGAAGAGAATGGCCCGACTGATTCAAGCTGATAGAAGAGCAACTTTGACTGAAATAACCACTTGTTACAACCGAGTTATGCAGCAAAGCATTTGTGAAGCCACAACACGTGCAACCTTGAAGCGGATGGGCTACAACAGCAGAAGACCCCACCGGGTACCACTCATCTCCACTACAAATAGGAAAAAGAGGCTACAATTTGCACGAGCTCACCAAAATTGGACAGTTGAAGACTGGAAAAATGTTGCCTGGTCTGATGAGTCTCGATTTCTGTTGAGACATTCAGATGGTAGAGTCAGAATTTGGCGTAAACAGAATGAGAACATGGATCCATCATGCCTTGTTACAACTGTGCAGGCTGGTGGTGGTGGTGTAATGGTGTGGGGGATGTTTTCTTGGCACACTTTTGGCAGACATTATGACCACCATGTACCCATCCTCTGATGGCTACTTCCAGCAGGATAATGCACCATGTCACAAAGCTCGAATCATTTCAAATTGGTTTCTTGAACATGACAATGAGTTCACTGTACTAAAATGTGAGGGCTGGACGGGAAAACAGAGAACCCAAGAGCAGATCAGTTCACACTATATTTATTAGGACAAAAAGCAAAGTAAAAGGAAACAATATTTAAATGGGGCAGCCGAGCTGCCAAGCCAGGGGAAATAGCCGAAGATGTGATCCAAGGGGAGGCAAAAGTCAAAAGTCAGCAGCAGGCAGGCTCAGGACCAGCGAAATGACAGTCCAAGGTGCAGGGCAGAGAACAGTCCAGGCACAGAGTCAATAGCAAAACGCAAAATCAAAAAGGAGATGGGAAAACTGAGCTGCAGGGCTGGATCAAACTAGGAAAAAACAGAATATGATCAAAACTTGGTAAGGCAAAAATAGAATCTCAATTCAAAGACTAGAGCACGACAGAAAAACAGACAAAACACTCTGGCAGAGAATGCAGGTAAGGAAGGAAGCTAAATAGTGAGAGAAATTAAATGAGAGGAGAAACAGGTGAGAGGTGTGCAAGAGCCCTGATCATAATGCAGCGCAGCTGCCACAGAAATCAAGTGCGGGAAACTTAAATGGAGAGACAGGTGAGAGTGGTGTGCAGTGGTGCTGATTACGAATAGAGCACAGCTGTGGTGCAGTGGAAAAATACACAGAAACATAAATGAGAAAAAAGCAGGAAGAGCAATGATCAAACCCGAGTCCTGACAAAAATGGCCCCCACAGTCACCAGATCTCAACCCAATAGAGCATCTTTGGGATGTGGTGGAACGGGAGCTTCGTGCACTGGATGTGCATCCCACAAATCTCCATCAACTGCAAGATGCTATCCTATCAATATGGGCCAACATTTCTAAAGAATGCTTTCAGCACCTTGTTGAATCAATGCCACGTAGAATTAAGGCAGTTCTGAAGGTGAAAGGGGGTCAAACACAGTATTAGTATGGTGTTCCTAATAATCCTTTAGGTGAGTGTATATCTGTGCTTTGAAGATTTCGTTTTTTAAAATACTAATTATTTCTGTGGTAGAAAACATTGTGGCACCAAGATCAGCTACTATGGGTGCCCTTGGGTTTGTTATAGCCCCAGGGCCCTACGTGTTCTTAATCCGGTAAAACCTGAAAAATCATAATAGGGGCAATTTAAGAAAAAAAATACAAATTACACCTTTAACTTTAATATTTCATTCAGATGTGCAACTGGCTTCACAACAAATATCCACTGTAACATTAGCTTCATTACTTTACTGAAAAAAGCAAACATGCATAACAATGACATTAATCATTAACAGAAAGAAAAGCTTATCAATCATTGACCAATATGTAATCTAAGGAGAAATTATAAACTAGCACCGGTTGGCCTGTCCCATACACAATCTCAGCTGTGCACTTGTGTGCCGCTGCTTTTCAGCGTCAAATGGAATGCAGAGACAGGTTTAGACCTGAACTTCCGTGTCAGGCAGGAAGTAAGTGAACTGTCAGTGACTAACAGACAAGTGCTACAGCTCAGCAGCCTGCTGCATGTGGGTTGGGTGGTGTCCACCGTTAAACAGGAAAGAGGGGCATTTTACTGAAAACTTATTTATGATTCCATCACCTAGTCATTAAAGCTGAAAGATAAACAAAGGTAAGTTATGTTTTTCCTCAAAACAAATAGTGTGGTTGACAACTAATACTTTTTGATTTTGTTCAAATATACCTGTTACATTTGATAATAATCAAGTAATAGGATGATTTTGTGGGAATATTGTGGTGTCTTTGGTGCCTAAGACTTGTTTAGGCTAGTTCCGTCTAGTTCCACTGTTATATAAGCTGTGTTCGTGAATTAGTCATTTTAATGACTTTACTGACTTAATTTTATGCAGAAAAAAAAGTTAACATGCTACACCAGGATGGTGTACCTGTATTTGTCTGTAGTGAGGATGTGAGTCAGTATATTTCATTATTGATCATACATTGAAGAAGACATGGGCAGATTTGCTTCTGACTGATATCAAAGGCTGATTTGCAGTGCTATGTGGAGAATATCCCAGACTGATTATTGTCTTCAAACTGGATTAATTAGCAAAGGAATTCATTATATTGTTGTGACTGGCCAGATATACTATTATATTTACACGGTCAATAGTACAGCACAAATAACACCACACCCATATTAGTGTGATATTGTCATTCACTAAAAAACTACTTTGAACAACACACTTAAAAGTGAACCCCTGCTTATGCAATAGGTTTAGCCTCAAAGAACACTTTTTATCTTTTTTTAATATAATCAAGAGGTTTAGTGTTTCAAGTACAACAGCTCCCAGATTAAAGTATACCAGCACTGTGACAGGAATGATAGAACGGCACACCGGCTGAACTAAAACACACAACAAACAGGAGACTGCTTTTCTATCAGGTTACCCTAAAGTCAACAGTCTGCCTGGTTCTTTAATGACTGTTTTCCTCAGACTGAAATAACTACTAAAGAATGATAGCATCTCAGTGATTTTAAAAAGCATTACTGTGACAACATTAGCTGCTAGGCTATTCAGAGAACTAGGAATTAACTGTTAAGAATGCTGTAAGGCACATTGTTAAAACTAGCATTTAGTACAGTGGTAAATGCTAACAAGATTGTAGCCTCACAAGTGACATTTAAATGTCAAAAAGTCCTATACATTTAGTCTGTTTATACAGGAATCAACTTGTATTAATAGTGTCTGCTAAAGCAAGCATCACTATTACTATTGTATTAGTTTTGAGAGAGAATTGAACAAACTCCAAAGTAAACTTTGGCACACATTTTTCATGTTTACAGATATGAATGACCTCATATTGTTGACCTTTTGATCAGACTTTCACGTGATACTATTTCCAGATACTATTGAAAAAAATCCCATAAGCTATATTTAGAGACTGGAATATTACATAGCATTTGGAGTGGACTCTTTCTTTTTATATGCCCAACGTTTTATTGTACAGCACTTTGGTGCAACTCTGTTGCTTTTAAATGTGCTATAGAAATACATTTTGACTTGACTTTTGACTTGGCCAGTATGCAACCACCTAGCAACTACCAAGAAGGATTTACACTTATTGTATTGAGTCTGTACTTGTAGTGTATATTTGAAAAAGAAAAAAACTGTACTTGCAGATAATATATTAATAAAATAAAAGGCCACCTAAGTGTATTTAAAGAGAGTACACTTTCATGACTGTTTATGAACACACTTTTTAAATGTTCACTTTGTAATAATATAAAATTGAAAGTTTTACTTTAGAGTACATTTTAAATCATTAAGTTTTAATAATCTTTAATTGTGCTTTAAAGAAGTGCACTTATTTTGATGTGTTGAATAACATATGTAAAGTACTTAATTATATACACACACACACACACACATATATATATATAATTTTAATTGTAGGGTCTTATTTAATCTTATATTTAGTTAATATACTTTAAATGTACTAAATTGCATTTTCATCATTACAAATGTAACATACAAATTACAAATAGTTTCAATAGAAATGTCACAAATAGAAAGTATATTTTAGTTTGCCACAAATGCTTAACAGTAAACTTTAACCATATTTCAAAGACAGTAGAATAAATTACATGACATGATATAAAGATAAACACTTTAAAGTTCAGCTGACTGCATTTATTATACATTTAAAATGGTATACATTTTCCATTTGATTGCAAATAACAAGCAACTATCTCTTGGAAAACTTTCAGTTCACACTTAAGTATATTATTTTAAACAGAGTTAATAAAATCAAACATTTCCATCGACAAAATTGAGAACTTTCAAGAGACAGAACGTTACAGTTATCCTGCAAGGTAAAACCGGCTTGATAGCAGTATGACTAAATAACTTCCTCGATATTTAATTTAAAACACATGCAATTGTGAAACAAATGGAAACAATGAGCTAATTTCTTGTCCAGACCTAAAATCTAGAGATGCCCTTGATATGAAATATTATAGTTACCATAACACTTAACAAATCAAAACAAAATTCTTCTTGAAGTAGAAAAGTGGAGGATATTGCGCCGCAAATAGAATGCCTGACATCGCCTCAAACATTTCATTTAAATAAAGATTACTCTGACACAAGGTCCCAACATGACTATTCTTTCATTTCTTTCTGTAGTGGCACATTAAATCTATGTAGCATAAATCTAACAAAACCCATGCTTATATTTTAATGTAAGCGTGTATTGATGATATATTGATGAATACAGTTGTCAAATGCTTGGAAAAAAGAAACACAAGAGACGTGTGAGAAGAACCGTATTGTGATAGCTGCAGAGAGATTGAGAGTGTCATCTGTTTCCTGTTGGAAACTTTGATGCTTTCAACATCTTGTGAGGGGAAGTTGCTGTAACCACTTCCCCAAGTGTAGCAGCACACATACAGCTCTCTGATTGGCTGCACGGCAGGGCTTCATTTAAACAAGAAGGCACAGCATTGTTACACTCACAGGTGCTGGTGGTATAGACGCTGCCAGTTTGGTTTGACATAGTATCAGTTGAAGAAAGCACTGCTCATCTTTTAATGAATATTCACTTGTGTTGTATTGTTGTGTTCATTTAAAATCCAAATGAAGAAAAACACAAGAGAGAGAGCGTTTGTTATTAGAGAAGGTTTTAAGTCCCTTGAATCCATTTTAAAAGCTCAAAGTCTCAAGGTTTCAAGTCTCTCCGACAAATTGTTTGCTATGTCGGGCACTTGGGGGGTTGCTAGGGTGTTTCTATGTGGTTGCTAGGTTACTCATGGTGGATTGCTATGGTGTTTCAATGTGGTTGCTAGGGTATTGAGGGTAGTTGATAGGGTGTTGCTGTGAGGTCGCTTGGGTATTCCTGGTGGTTACTAGGTGTTGTTATGTGGTTGCTAGTATGCTAATATTACTTAACATAACTGAACTTTTACATTTTCTGAAATAAATGTGAATGATGCTTGTGCCTCACCATGATACTAAGCTGTAGTTGGTGGTCGCCAGGGTGTTGCTAAATGTTTGTTAAGGTGTTTTGAGTGGGTTTGGCATATAACTCTATGATATTCTGCTTTTAATATGGCTTGAGTCCCTCCTTCAGTGTAATTCTATGGGATTTTTGTCCATTGTATTATCCACCAGAGGAAAAACTTAAATCTCACTTAGAAAAGCACACTTCTTCTAAATGCTTCACTTCACATGATTTGAGGAATCATTCATTTCTGTAGTACAAACCATGGAAAACAAAGATAGACGACTGTGTTTAAAAATGTTAACATGTGCATTAATTCAAAGCTGTTGCAAAAACAATTTGCTGAATGTGGGAGAATAAGAAGGAAGTAGGACAGAGTTGGGTATTTTGGACCACGATTACCAGATACTGTTTGCCTTATTAAAGCTGGAATAATCAGCAGAGAAGTTAACAGATTTGTCTTTAATCCGACTGGCTCATATACTGTGCATTAACTGTGAGAAAAGGAACGTTAATTGTAGAACATTACCTGATTTAACATTACAATATAATGAGTCAGAGAATGATCTATTTCCATGTAAATCCTACTTTCTGTAATGTTGTATGCTCAGGCTGTGCTAAGCGTTCATGGGCAGGATTCTGCATGTCTTGGCAAAGACTGAATGTGTAAAAGAGTTATGCAAGCCATGCTTTTTATCTCTAGCCTCTGGATGGATATTGTGCAATGTTTAGCTTTGGGTTATGATTTTTTCTTTTTATATGTGCACAGGTACTCTGCTCTATATTACCAATCACCATCTTGTACGCTGCTGTAACCAGTAAAATTACTCCATCCAGTTGACCAATTCTGCACAGCAGTTACAAACAGGGCCGTTTTTAGGCATAGGCGAACTAGGCGGTCGCCTAGGGCACCATCAGCTGAAGGGGCGCCAATGAACGCATATCAGGGGTGTGTGTAAAGGGTGTAAAGACCGCACTAAATCAATATTTATTCTTGTTACTTTCATGTGACTGGAACAGCTTTTATACGTAGTTTCCAAATTGTATTTGTATATATTTGTTAATAAGGATTACAGTTCCAAAATGGTATGTATGTATGTATGTATGTATGTATTTGTTAATAAGGATTAAAATTAATACCAGTAATACCATGTTGCTTTTTAAGATTTGGCTGGGGGGTGCCAATAAGGATTTTGCCTAGGGCGTCAAAATGGCTAGAAATGGCCCTGGTTACAAAACTAGTTCAAGGCCAGATTATCCAGATGACAACATCCCCATCTAACAAAAATATATTCTAAGAACGTTTTGCTAATGTTCCTATCAAGTTATTTAAAAATGTTAAATGTTTTAAAAACTTAATTTCTTGCAAATGTTAAGTGAACATTCATTTTAGCAAATATGATGGGATTGTTACTTTTGAATGTTCTCTGAACATTCTAAAACAAGTTGTAACATTTAACTCTTTTCAACGGAATTGACGGAAATGTCCAACTTTACGTGTTTTCACTGTTATACGCTAGTGGGCACTACGCCATGACTTCTGAAAGAGTACTGAATCTCCAGATCAAAAGACATGTGAAGAAGAAGCAGAAACAAGTGATAGCATACACCGATCAGGCATAACACTGGCAGGTGAAGTGAATAACACTGATTATCTCTTCATCACATCACCTGTTAGTGGGTGGGATATATTAGGTAGCAAGTGAACATTTTGGCCTCAAAGTTGCAGGAAAAAGGGGCAAGCATAAGGATTTGAGTGAGTTTGACAAAGGCCAAATTGTGATGGCTAGACGCCTGGGTCTGAGCATCTCCAAAACTGCAGTTCTTGTCGGGTGCTCCCATTCTGCAGTGGTCAGTATCTATCAAAAGTGGTCCAAAGAAGGAACAGTGGTGAACCGCGACCAAGGCTCATTGATGCACGTGGGGAGCGAAGGCTGGCCTGTGTGGTCCGATCAAACAGATGAGCTATTGTAGCTCAAATTGCTCAAGAAGTTAATGCTGGTTCTGATAGAAAGGTGTCAGAATACACAGTGCATCACAGTTTGTTGCGTATGGAGCTGCATAGCCGCAGACCAGTCAGGGTGCCCATGCTGACCCCTGTCCAACACTGAAAGCACCAACAGTGGGCACGTGAGCATCAGAACTGAACCACGAAGCAATGGAAGAAGGAGGCCTGGTCTGATGAATCACGTTTTTTTTTTTACATCACGTGGATGGCCTGGTGAGTGTGTGTCGCTTACCTGGGGAACACATGGCACCAGGATGCACTATGGGAAAAAGGCAAGCTGGCGGAGGCAGTGTGATGCTTTGGGCAATGTTCTGCTGGGAAATCTTGGGTCCTGCCATCCATGTGGATGTTACTTTGACATGTACCACCTACCTAAGCATTGTTGCAGACTATGTACACTCTTTCATGGAAACGGTATTCCCTGGTGGCTGTGGCTTCTTTCAGCAGCATAATGTGTCCTGCCACAAAGCAAAAATGGTTCAGCAATGGTTTGAGGCGCACAACAACGAGTTTGAGATGTTGACTTGGCCTCCAAATTCTCCAGATCTCAATCCAATCAAGCATCTGTGGGATGTGCTGAACAAACAAGTCTCATCCATGGAGGCCCCACCTCGCAACTTACAGGACTTAAAGGATCTGCTGCTAACATCTTGGTGCCAGATACCACAGCGCACCTTCAGGGGTCTAGTGGAGACCATGCCTTGGTCAAGGCTGTTTTGGCAGCAAAAGGGGGACCAACACAATATTAGGAATTCATAATGGTATGCCTGATCAGTGTATGTAAGCAGATGCATGTAAAATAACGTGATCATCAACATTATATAGCATATAAATCGAAAATGCCTAATGTTACTGAATGAAATGTCGACCCAGGACAAGGTACTTTATAGGACTGTGAATCTTTGAGGGTGCTGGTGGACTCAATCTACTCCATCTGTTTTGATCATCATTCTGAATCCGATCCGGATGTAGTCTTTGACAAAAAGCTTTTTGCTCAAAATGTTGCTTTTTTAAAAACTTACCCCCATTCAAGTGTTGATAAAAAAAATGCATTAAGCTAGAATAAAATGGGGTTTTTTTTGTTTAAAAGCTGAGGCTATTTTTCAGCTGTTGTTCAATATGTTTCCCTTATTAACTGTGTATAAGTACACCCTATTTTGTTCTGTTCCTTCTGGGTTATTGTCGTTGCTAATGTGTGGATAAACGTGTTTATTCTCCTGAGAGTCTCCTGTGTAATTCTGTTCATGGATTAAAGACTATTTGAGTGTATTCTTGACTCATTTGTGTTGGATTCAACCAAAAACGGAGTAAAACTCAATGGGACTGTCACCTGCAGAATGGTCGCTCGCTGGAGGAATACCATGTGGAGTTTCTGGAGATCTCTACAACGAGGCGCGTTGGAAAAATGAGACTCTTAAACAGCTTTTCTGGAGTGGAATGGACGACATTCTTGGATAGATGCTGCTGATGAGGGAGGAGCACCGTCCTTTCGCTGAGTTTGTGGAGTATGCCTTATGGGTTTGTGGATCCTCCCTCATTGTGGGAGTCGTGGATGGCAACAGCATCAACTACGACTATCCAGGGACTTTCAATGCCTTTCGTTGTCCTAGCCCGGAGATTCATGGACAGCAATAGAAAACCTCCGCCACACACCTGATGATGACGCCAAATCCCGCCACTAATGGCTCCACCAGGTTCCTCCTTCCCTCCGGTTTCACCTTGGTCCTTGCTCCCTCCGGTGTTGCTCCTTTCTGCCAGGCCCCCACAAAGGATTGGATTCAACCATACAACTGTGACACAGACATTCTATTAATGTTACTGGAAGAATGTTTTTATTATATATAACTTAAAGAGAGAACCTATCCAGAATGTTGGGGGAGTTCTGAGAATGTTACCTGTTAAGGTGTTCAAATAAAGTTTTTTTTCTTTTTTAAGGTCTGGCCATACATTTCAGTAAAGGGTTACTTCAGCGATTAGCATTAAGCTTTGTATCAGTAGAAACCCGGTAGTATATTCAAATGACGTGCTTCCCCCCCTCATATCCCCCTGAGACGAGAGATTTATATATCTTATGTCTGGAAAAAAGCCTCAGATGATCAAATATTGTCATTTTGCGTCATCAGAGGCTTTTTTGGCCAGAGGCTAGAGACTACAGCCAGTAGTAGGAGTTAGTTCCGCATGGGGTGGGATCTCACTCAACGAATGTAAAATGAGCACTGATAACAGAGGGGTCAGAACAACACGAGTGTTTTCAATTAATTCCTATGAAAGTTAAGCTTTCATTGGCATGAATTGAAAATGCGGCAGACTGGACATGCACCGTGAATGAATGAACGACAATGCGGCCATGAATTAATGCCGGGCGGCCGTGCTCATTTTAGTTTTGGTTTTGAATTAGCACCAATTCGGGGTGGGTTGCTTGAATTGTGGGTTCATTAGCCTATTATTCTTAATGAAAAACACAACGACAAAACATCACTTAAACAGGCACTTTTACATTTCGGTTTGAATCCAAATCTTCTGCGATCATCTGGTCTGTCAGCTCCTCACTCTCTGATGAATGAAATCTGACTCCTGCTGCTGGTCTGTGCGGCGACTCTCGTTCGGCTCATGCTGTACTGAGCAGACACGTTCAGTTTTTAATTGTAGTGTCTGTTCTCTAACTGAGCTAAATGATTTTATTACAATACAAATCAAAACGACGGTGGGGGTGGTGCCGTGGTGGGCAAGTGATTAATACAATTTGTAAACTGTTTTTTACAAATTGGGAAGCAAAATCCAATGGGAAGGGAAGGGAAGTATTCGATTTCGGACGCAGCTATGTTTGCATGCACAAATGTTTGCATGCACAAATGTTTAGTAGTGCTTCATGTTATCACTTTTCACAAGCACTATAGACTCATGAAACACACTGGTGTAACACTCGAAGCAGTGAGGGTCAATTTAATCGTAATCTGAGGTTTCTGCAAAAAAAAATTTGCCCCACAGGTCACCAGTTCAAGAGCCCGTCTAAGACAATATGTAAGGTACACTATACAGTATTGTACAGCCGGACAGTCATCGTAAAATAGACTGTGATGAGGACCCCAGCATAAAGTGGAGGATAACCCTGCTTATTGCCAAAAGATACGTTTTAGAATTAACACTATAGTCCAGTCATATTCGTAGTAGCATTTTAATTCACAATATGACTCTATTGATATACAACGAGAGAGAGAGAGCACATAGTGACTTGAAAGTAGTACCGGTGTATTGCCAAGGATGACAATGAAAAAATCTAACAAAAATGTTGTGGTCATTATATAAAAATATTTGGTTACACTTTATTTTAAGGTGACGTTGTTACAGTGTAATCACACAGTTAAGTTCTGAGTAACATTAATTAACAACATATTCTTACAATAAGGATATGGTTTGGTTCAGAGTGAGTTAGTTACTTGTAATTATGCATATATTTGTTGTATTTTCGTATTTTCCATTCACCACTCACAGTTAACCCAACTATGATGACTTCCACGTCTGAGAATCCCGGAAATATGAAAAGAAATGGTCCATTGACCAAACAGAATTCATTTTTCCAGAAAATATTACATATGGACATGGTAATAAATAATAAATGAAATTACAGTGACATTTTATTTGTATTTGCATTTAAATAATGTGCTTGGTTTCTGTGCCTTAGTTTCATTATTCACAGTCTTTAAGCAGAGTTTTTCACAATCATTTTGTATGAATTATCCTAAAGATCTTAAATTCTCATCGCCCAACTATTCCTGTTTTAGATGGATGACATTGATGCCATGTTCAGCGACATGCTGCAGGAGATGGATCTCCTAACGCAGGTATGTTTCCTGTGTGGATACGTCTCATATTCTCCAGACAGAAAACCTAGCTAATAAATAAATAAAATAACATTTCTAACATGAAGCTTTACCCAAATTTTCTTTTTATGTTTATGGTCACTTCAACAGAAGACAACAGTTATCTCCCATTCAAACAATGGCAATGTTCATTTTTATTCAGTTCCAGTAATGAGATATGATGAGTTCGAAATGTGTATATTTTCTTTTCATGCAATATAACTTGACGGGGATATATACAGGGGTTGGACAATGAAAAAACAGGTTTTCCTTTTGCAGCCAATACAGTATCAATTTGTCTTAGGAATGACAGATACAAGACTTTGGCTAGAGGGATTTTGAGCCATTCCTCTTCCAGAACAGTGGCCAGGTCACTATGTGATGCTGGTGAAGGAAAACATTTTCTGACCTCCAAAATACCCAAAAGTGGCACAAAATATATTGATCTGGTGACTGTGCAAACCATGGGAGATGTTCAACTTCACTTTCATGCTTATCAAACTATTCTGTCACAAGTCTTGCAGTGTGTATTGATGTAATATCATGCTGATACACAGCACTCCCTTGAGGGTGCAATGTTTGAACCATTAGGTGCACATGGTCCTCCAGAATGGTTTGGTAGACCCTGGCAGTGACATGCCCATCAAGTAGGGAATGCCATGATATTGCAGCCCAAACCATCACTGATCCACCCCTAGGTCTTACTCGGGGATGCAACAGTCCATGTGCTAAGCCTTTTTGGGCTTCTCCACAACGTAACTCCCATGGATGAGGGAAAGACAGTGAAGGTGGACTCATCAGAGAACAATACATGTTTAACTTTGTCCACAGCCCAAAGATTGCACTGTTAGCACCAATGAAACCAACATTTGGCATTGTCCGACCATGAATATTGACCTTGTGGAGATCCCAAATTCGCATTTTATTCTGCAGTGAGTTGGGCAGCTGTGGTCTAATGTTTTTTGGATACAATCCAGGTTAGTACCTGGACTACCCTTTCAGACAGCTTCCTCTTATGTTGGCACTTACTCCTGTTGGACAGATGAGTCAGAGAGACATGCAGCAACAATTTGTCCTCTTTTGAACTCTGATATATCTCCCATTATGTTATGTGAATTACAATATTTTATGAACAGCTGTGCTGTTGCTCTGCGAATTCAACCTTCACACTCTGTTCATACTGATGGAATGTAAAATCAGTGAAGATTGGCCTCTAGGCCATACATATCTAGGCGTGAAACCTCTCCAACCCCTGTATGTCACATATGCATGCTAATAAGATTATAGTTATTTTGATGTTATTTCTGTAGTTCAAAAATAGCTTCCATATTTGTTATCTATCATTTGGCTTGTTCCTCATTTGTCTTTTCACAGAGCTTGGGAGCAGAAGCAGAGTCTGCGCCTTTGCCTAAACCTCCCTCCATTCCTGCCCCTCAGGAAATGAACTATTCCATTGGTTTTACAGATTTGAATGGTAAAAAAATATTTCAACCAAATATTTTTCACCAGTGTCTGCTTTCTTACCAAGTTATTTAACCTGAAATGCTCAATTCATCAAGTGTGTTGAGAATTTTTTGAGAAAATTTGTGATTCATTAACCATAAAATTGCTTAAAATTGTGTCTGAGGGCAGCTCAAATGTGCACAGATGGGGCTGTTTGAAGTGAAGAATGTTTCTCTACAGTATGTCTGCGATTAAAGACTGAATAACCCACTTATATATTGGCCTTGTCAATCTCAAAAGTTCAACTTTTTTTTTTTACTTGATTTAACCCACAAATTCATTTTGTATATAGGTCGGTTCAGTGATGTTAAATAATATTTTTTTTTACTTTTCCAGTGTAATAATGTGGTATGGTGCAATTATATAAGACGTCGTATATAAGACATTTTTAAAATTCAACCCCAAAACATTTTAAGTAACAGGTTTGAAGGTAGAAAATCATGGTTTGTTTATCAATTAATCAGTTTCAGTGACAACACAGGAATTGGGAGATACTACCAGAATGTATTCAGTTGTCCATGTAAATTATCATTGTGATGCAATAACCTTGGACTAAAGGTAATAGTTTAGGATTCTAGACCACTGAAATGATGCCTTGAGGTTTTTTGAAGGAACTCAAGTCTTGTACAAATCACATCGTACAAATTCAAATGAAATTTCCACCTCGTAATTACTGTATATTTTCCCATGAGATCGGATTGTAATTTCTGGTTCTGCCCCCCACTTTTGGGGGCTCCGTAGGTTGTCAACAATTTGATGTTTTTGTTTCACATTGTTACCCTATATGTTTCTAAAGCTTCCCTACATGATCTGGAAGACAATGACTTAGATGCCTTGATGGCTGACCTGGTGGCAGATATCAGTGCCACGGAGGAAAAGTTTGCGACAGAAAGAGATACGTCAAAGGGGTCAGCTCCATTTATACCAGTACCCATACAGCCTCAGAGTAACTTTGGCCTTCCAGCGTCAACTGACACCTCAAAACCTGCAACTTCCTCCAACTCCATTGCAGCTCCACCCCCACCACCCGCCTCTAAACTATCAAAAGTAAGTATCATTCTGAATGGTCCACACCCACAGGCCTCGTGTGGTTAACACATCCTTAGCTGAAGGTTACAGGGTTTATTTTAACACAAACCAGGCCAAACTACAGATGTGAACGGATATGATGGAATTTAAGTGCAGCCAACACTATAAAACGGCATTAACTTTATAAAGTATGAACCCTATGAATGTCTACAATATCCATTTCTTCTCTGCATGTAAAAAAATCCCAACCATAAAATGTAATTACCCTCATGATTGCAATGTTAGCTGAGCCGGATATTCACTGAATGTTATTTTATGTCTAGCCCAGTGCTTGACGGAATGTACAACAGGAGATATCCAGACGGCTTTCTATGTAGATCAGCTCTGTTTCACAACCTTAAGTGAGATGCCAACCTAGCAAGCACTTTAAAGCATTGCAGACATATTTCAGATGCAAAGGCTGTTTAACATGTTGGGCAGAATAAATATATTGCCTTCTTAGATGGCTAGTATTGTGTTCATCCTTCTTTGAATCCTAGAACGCCTTGCATCATGCTCAGTTAAAAAAATATATATTCAAGATGGATGCCATGTTGTGAGATACAGGCTATACCCTTGTAAAAAGAAGTGTGCTTAATTGTATTGAATGCACACTTTTACTGTACTTCAAATCTTTAAAAGGTATATTTATTAAAAAAATATTTGCAGATATTATAATATTAATGTAATGAAAGGCCTCTTAAGTTTACCTAAATAGTTTTTTACACTTTTTTTCTTACAGTTTACACACTTGCGTATTGCATTTGGTTCGCACTTAAGTACATTGTTTAAGTAGCCTATATTATTTCCTTTTTAAAATGTATGCTAAAGTGTAGACCTACTTAATATATTTGATTATTTAACTGCCAATTAAGTATTTATGTATATAGTTAAGTCTAATTACAATGAACTATTTTAGCAATATTTGTTTGCATGTACAGTATTCTAGTTAATCACATTAGCATCATGCTAATGTCAAACTTTATAAGCCAACACTATTTGTATATTGTGCGGAGTATTCCAAATCAGTCACTTATGAAGTTCCGTTTCAGTTAAGATGCACAATACTCTCTTACTTTTGAAAGAGTGGAGCCTTTTTTGACGCCACGTTGACTCCACAAAACCTTAATAAAGATCATATCACTCGAAAAATAATTTATATAGACCTATTATGTCTGTTAAGTAATGGTTATTTTGTATTCCCCCAGGAAGAGCAAGAGGAACAGATCAAAGCAGATAAAATCAAGCATGCTTTGGAGAAGTTAAAGGAGGCCAAAGTGAAAAAGGTGAGCGATGAATTCATTTTAATAAATGTTTTATCTTGAATGCACATTGAAGAATATTATGCAGTCAGACAATCCTCATGATGATTCATGCTAACTTTGGCTATTCTAAAACAGCTGGAGAGCATTAAATCCCTTTATCTAGACTGTGAGCCATTTAACTGCAAAAAATATAAGAGCTTTTCATGGCATTGTTCATTGCTGTGCGGTAGAAACGGCTGGCTGTTGTAGCTGGTCTGGATGAGCAGACACCCACCACTGATCCATTTCTAAAACAGTACTGATGTCAATGAAAAACATGCCAGGAATCTGCTGCATGGTCATGCACAACCTCATGTAAACCCAGAGAGGACTTAGAACATACCTTAAAAAAATCACAAGACATCCTAGACATCCATAAGAATAATTAGAGACTTTCACTGAGGTCAAATACTTCTCAGGTGTTTCTCCTGAGAAAAATTCCATAGTACCACAACTGTCTAATAAGTCGGAAAGGAGATATCAACAAAGTCTGACTCACACATTTCTAATCAAGATTGTTCCCAATTTAATGTTGTAATACTGGAGTAATACTGTAATCAGTAATACTGGAGACCAGATTCGGACTCGACTCTCTTTAGGTCTCTGTTTTGACTTTGACTCAACCCTCTTCAGGAGCCAGTTGTGTCAACATAGATGATAAGTTAAGACTTTTGAACTAGTGTCTTAATAGCTAGTCTGACCAACTAGCAATTAGCTAGGGCTAATCAGTCTTACTTTTCGGATTCAAATTAGATCTACCTTTTTATGTAACTGATGTTATGACCCTTGAAGAAAACCTTAGATGACTAACTAGTCTAAGCAGTTTATTCAACCGACCACAGGTCTCTGTCTTGCGCTGTCCTGCTTTCAGGTTTTGGTCTTGACTCGGACTCTGCCCTCTCCTGGTCTTTGTATTGACTCTGACTCAATCCTTTTTAGTTCTCGCTCTTGACTCAGATTCGACCCACTTCAGGTCTCAGTCTTGACTCACACTCTACCCCATTTTGGTCTCTGTCTTGACTTGGACTCAACACTCTTTTGATTTCTGTGTTGACTGGCATTCGACCCTGTTCAGGTCTCAGTCTTGACTTGGAATTGACCCTCTTAATGTTTCGATCTTAACTCTGACTCAACCCTCTTCAAGTCTCAGTTTTGACTTTTACTCAATCCTCTTCAGGTCTCAGTTTTGACTAAGACTCGACCCTTTTCAGGTCCCTATCTTAGCTCTGACTCAACCTACTCTTGACCTTGACTCGAAAGAGCTTTCTCAGCTACATAACTGTCCAAATTGTTGTTAGAAATGTATAGATCCACAATTGTACTATATGTCAACAACAGCAAAAGATGTGTCTATTTTTATGTCTCATGATGTTAGGAGAAACATCTGAATCTCATGAAGCCTAAATTACCTCTTCAGCAATAAAAGAGCAAGCTTTGTGCAATAATTGTTCCACTTAGATATACTTTGTTTTCTTTCACAATATGCTGAATTCGAACTCAACCCTTTTCTGATCTCTGTCTTCACTCGGACTCGACCCCCTTCAGGTCTCTGTCTTTACTTGTACTCAAACCTCTTCAGGTCTCGGTGTTGACTGGCAGTCAACCTTTTTCTTGACTTGGACTCGACCCTCTTAATGTCTCGGTCTTGACTCTGACTTGACCCCTTCAGGTCTCAGTCTTGATTTGGACACGATCTTCTTCAGGTCCCTGTCATGAGTTGTACTCTTAATGTCTATGTCTTGACTTAGATTCTGCCCTTTTCAGGTCTGTCTTAACTCTGACACAACCTACTCTTGACCTTGACTCAAAAGAGCTGGTTTCGGCTACATAACTGTCCAAATTGTTGTTACAAATGTATAGATCCATAAAATTCAAGTGTGTCATGGGTCAGACTGCTCTAAAAAGCCTGCTTCATTCAGTGGTGACATTAAGTCAGAGTGGCCTGACCCACTCTGACTTAATGTCACCACTGAATGAAGTTGGTTAGTTAAAGTGCTCAAAGTGCACATACAAGTTGCAGCTATAACTTTTATCACACTAATATCAATAAATCATGCTATAATTACATGAAAAGCAGAAAAAACGTGGTTATCCTGTTAATTGAGTTTAACCTTGTTATGTAACATTTTTTGTGATAGCTGGTCGTGAAAGTGGAGATTATGGATGGCAGCTCAAAGACTCTGATGGTGGATGAGAGACAAACAGTCAGAGAGGTGGTGGACAACCTGTTTGAGAAGACACACTGTGACTGCAATGTGGACTGGTGTGTGTGTGAGACCAACCCTGAATTACAGACTGGTGAGTATCATCCATGCACACACACACACACACACACACAAACACACACAAACAGACACCCACATGTCCATTCAGTCGTCATCAGCTTTACAAGACTGGATTTTGCAAAGATGATGAAGTATATTTTCATTGGCGTGCTGACAGGCAGGCTCCAGTGAGCTCACAGTACAGAGCTGACGTATCACCATACACATTCACTCTCACACACCAAACGACAGGTGGGTTTAATTTACTGTCCCAGACACTGTCACTCAACCTCCCTATCATGAGGAAATACAGTCCTTATGATCGAAATCCCCCATTGAGTGAGGCTTCATCTACAGCTATTATGTTTGCTGTCTGGCTGCCAAAGTTTAGATGAATAGACTTAGAGAGACTTTATCTTATTCCATTTGTTCTTTTCCCTTATGAAAAAGAAGTTCACTTAATTGTATTGGACAGTGTACTTCAAACCATGTATATCGGTTTATTACACTGTATATTATACTGTAAATATATATTTAATATATTTAAAGAGAAAATATAATATTATGAATAAAAGGTAACATCAGGGTACTTAAAGAGAGTACACTTTCATGACTACAAGTGCACTTTGTAAATGTCAAATTACACTGTAAACAAAATTCAGGTCTCCAATTGAAAATTTTGTAGTGACTGATCACATCTATTTTTTTTAGTTGGCCAAATTGAATTTCTGTGAATTAAATTGCATCAATTCACAGAAATTCAATTTAGCCAACTGAAAATTTTTCAATTGGAGACCTGAATTTTTTTTACAGTGTACGTTTTATCTTAAAGTACATTTGAAATCAATTAATATCAATAACAATTTAATATCAATATATTTTGATGTGCTGACTAACATACTAAAGCACATGTAAAGTATTTGATTATAATTTTAACTGTAGTGTCTTATTTTATATTATATAATATTTAAGACATACAAGTTTCAATAGAAATTACATTCAACAGTACACTTTAGTCTTTAGCACTTAAGTCCCTAAAGCTCTTAAGTTTAGCTCATTGCATTTAAAATCATTTTAAAATGAAATACATTTCCATTGAATTGTAAATAACATGCAATGGCACAAAATAGTTTGTGCTTGGGATAGTTCACCCCAAAAATTATCTCACCCTCAAGTTGTTCCAAACCTGTATGAATTTATTTTTCTGAACTCAAAAGAAGATATGTTGATGAACCCCAATGTTGGTGGACCCCAATGACTTCCATAGTATGGGGGGGGGGGGGGGGGGGGGGGGGGGGTACTATAGAAGTCAATGGGGCGCATCAACTGTTACAGACATTCTTCAAAATATAAGGCTTTTAAAATATAATGATTTAAATGTAAAACCTTTAATTTGACATTATTACAAAGTGCACTTTTTAAAAGTTAAGAAACAGTCATGAAAATGTACTGTATTTTATTATATTATTATAGTACTGAACAAGTGCACATTCAGTGCAGTTAAGCACATAAGGGTGCGGTGGGGACTAAATATACAACTGAAAAACTTAAATCAGCTGACCACTAATCTTAATATTGTGGGCGGTGTGTCTCCCCTTTAAAAGCAAGTTACCTAGGAGTGTGAAGCAACTCAACAAAACCTTTTAGAAACAGAGTCAATGTTTAACTATGTTAAAGATCTTTGGAAATTTGTTACACCCAAGTTAATTTTAGAGAAGCATCATCCTCGCATGATGATGCTTCCTACTGTGAGTGACTTATAATCATGAGAAAAGTACTGATGAGAGAACATCTAAACAGCTCTGCCACACACAGTATCCACCTTATTTTTAATGTAGGAGTGAGCACTGCTACTTGTAAATTGAATGTGTCTGCATGGCTTCCAGTGTCATTGTCATTTCTGTTCTGGGTTTAAGTTTGAATTGTGATCTTGTTTGATTTGCACGGTTCCCTGTTCAAGTAGCTCATCAGTTACCATGTGTTCCACCTGTGTCTAGTTAACTATCTTGTCCTTATATATAGTTCTGTGTTTGTTGCAGTCTTTGTCACCTCGTCTATTACAAGTAGTTGTTCTGTTCATTGTGCTTTTGACTCCTAATATCCTAAAGAAGTGTAATTTTGAGCTTGATTTGGTTAAAGAACTGCTTGAGAATAGATTCAGCCTTTAATTTCCATCTTTGATTCAACCTCTTGCTGACAGTCATCTGCTTCCAGTTATTTTTAACTGTATAAAACAGCTTGTTATGCTGATTCATTTTGCAAACAGGGTAACAGTTTAGAATACTGTTCCGTTATTAATGAATAACTACACAGGAACAAATGAGTAACGCATTATTAAGACTCTAGTAACTGCTATTAACTAACAATAAATTCTGATTAACAAATTAGTAAGTAATAGCGCTTAGTTGAATGAGGGAGTTCACTATTAGCTAATCAATACTGAAATCCTTTTTGAAGTTTTTGTAAAGTTTTAGATTGTAATTCCTTCCTATGGATTTGGCAACACTTGAGTCACTAGTGGGTTACAATGATCTTTAGAGTCCTGTTCCAAATAATTAGTCATTTCCTTTAGAATGTCGTAATAACACTTGAGTCATTACTATCCAAAACCTTACAAAACCCTCAAAAGCTTACAATGATTTAAGTCATTACTAGAGAGTTATCATGTTTTTCACTTTAGAACACTGATTCAAACAATTAGTAATTCCTTCTGAAGGATTTGGTAATACTTGAGTCCATGGGTGTCAGGTGGGTCTTCTCTCTCAGAAAAATGTTACTGGAGTACATGCCATTTACACTAAGTACAAATATACTGCCTTATTTACTAAACGTCTGGTTGGGAAAGACAAAATTACGGAAATCACTGTATCATTCAGAGCGGCAATAGTGAGGGGTAAGATGCACAGCATCAAGTTTTGACGCAAATCGACCCGAGGTTCGAATCCGCCTTTTGCCGAACTCGCTCTACTCCCTTTTCCCATCACATGTTAGATCCGAAAGGCATTTATTTTCAATCAAAATAAAGAAAATATTAGAAAAGTGGAAATAGAGCATCTAACATGTGTTTAATAATAAGTATTTATCGGTTAGGGGTAGGTAAATAGACGTGCTGAATTAGAGACAATAAAAGTGAATGGGTCCAATATCATTGATCGTAAAAAGTGGGTGGGTCTTGTCCCACCCACACACAATGGTTCCGACGCCCATGCTTGAGTCATTACTAGTGGGTTACCATTCTATTATACATTATGCATTACTCTTTTTTTTGTAGTCCTCTAGAACAGTGGTTCCCAACCACGTTCCTGGAGGACCCCCAACAGTGCACATTTTGGATGTGTCCTTTGTCTGACACACCCACATCAGGTCTTGGAGTAGCTACTAATGAGCTGATAACCTGAATCAGGTGTGTTTGATTGAGGAGACATGCAAAATGTGCACTGTTGGGGGTCCTCCAGGAACGTGGTTGGGAACCACTGCTCTAGAAGATATGAAAAAATAGTAGTTACTAATTTGCTAATAGTGAACTGCCTCATTCAACTGAGCACTAATACTTACTAATTTACTAATCAGAGTTTCTTGTTAGTTAATGGTAGGTACTAGCATGTTAATAGTGCGTTATTCATTTTGTTCCTGTGTAATGATGGAACAGTATTCTATAGTGTTACCGCAAATAGTTGTACAGTTTACTGCGCTTTGATATTCTTCTAGTTATTTGCCTATAGTGGCTAATGAATCAGAAGTCTAAAACATTCACAGAAAATGACACTTCTGTGTTCCAAAATAAGGTGGATGCTCACATACTCTTTTGTTGTTTGTTCCTGTTTGCATCCATTAGTGTGCTCTCATCGAGTTGAAGGACAGGAAATCATACATATGCTCAGGGAAAATAGCTTCCATTTCATTTACTGACTATGAATGCCAGTAACCACACTAAACGTCAGACCACCCATAAGCTCTCTTCATTCCAGTTTTTAATTAGTATATGTAGTCTTTAACTGAAAACCTGAGAGGTTGCATACAGTATATAAGACCGCAGTGTCTAGCTTGGTGTTTGGCTTCAATGCAATGGGAGCTGCATACAGTAAAAACTACCCTTTGGTTAATATGTTTATCATGATCATTTCTCAAGTTTTTTTTATAGTTATTTTTAAAAACTGTAAACTGTAACTTTGCTTTGTAATACGTTCAGCTTCAGTTCAATAGTCCAGTTAAGCTAATGGCTTAAAAAGGAAGTTCAGAGGAACTTCTGAGGAACTTCTATTTTATATTTGTGTTTGCGGTGTACTTTTATGCTTATTAGAATACAATTTAGCAATGGGAGGTTATTATTATTAAAAAACTGTATATTTTTACTGTATCTTTTAATTAATACTTTCAAAGTATTTTAGATGCACAGTGTAATGTTTTACAATTTACAATGCAAATTATATTATCATTGAAAACAAACATTATTATTTATTTACTTATGTGAGTGCAAATAAAGTTAAACATTATTAAATACACATTTAAAACTGTATTTATGTAGGCTATTTATGTATTTCAATCACAACTCTCGAAATTTTAACACTACTTTATTGATAAGAATGTAATGTACTATACGGACTATGGGCCAGATTTACTAACAGCTTGCATCAGTGCAAACTCTTGTTTGGTGCTAAAAAAACGAAGTCAGGATTTACTAAAGACGCAGTGAAAAATTTGTGTATGCATTTGTAGGATTTTCCTTTCAGACGCAAAATTTATGGGAGGGGAGAATTTAAATGAATCATGTAAGATGATTTAGGTTTGCGCTTGTCAATTTACTGGTGTTTGCACCATTATTTACCGCCCAAAAATACGCTTTACTTTAAAGTACATTTGAAATCAATATGTTTTAATATCAATAACAATTTAATATCAATATATTTTGATGTGCTGTCTTACATACTAAAGCACATGTAAAGTACTTGATTATAATTTTAACTGTATGTCTTATTTGAAATTACATTTAAATATAATATATACAATACATTTAAGGCATACAAGTTTCAATAGAAATGACATTCAACAGTAAACTTAAACCAGATGCTAACTGGTAGATTGAGTTAGGTCATTATGGAAAAGATCCGACTCGTCTGTGCTCTATAATTCACGTGCTGAACTTTCCACTCGCATCGGCGCTCTTTTGAAATTGCGCTCTCACTCTAATTTGCCCAGTTTAGTAAATCTGGCCCTAGATCTGCTGCTGCTGCTGCTGCTGGCATGAGTGAAGGCTATTGCCAAATCATGCATATAAATACAGGGAATAGGATATAAGCTGTTGCAAGGAAGTATAGGGAGAACCCCCTAGTAGATCTAGGCAGGTGGTGCTGGGGAAGGAGGAGGTCTAAGAAAATTCCCACTTAGCTGAGCCAAGTCGGGACGGAAATAAATAAGTTACATAGATAGAACAAAATTTGTATTTGCCATAGCTGGCTTTAGGAGAACCAATCAGCTGCTCCGAAGAGATTCATGATTGTTTCATGACCTATGTGTATGCAATTATAATAATTTAAACATAGTTTTCCATCAGTTCTTGTAGTTGGTAAGCTGCAAGGTAACCCCAAGACCATGGGTTCAGTTCCTTGAGAATACACAAATTTATACCTTTATTGTATTTTAAGTAGCCTAAAAGTGTCTGTCATATCAATCTTTACACAAAGTGTGCATAAGTTCAAAGGGGCAATATCGATTATCAATATTTATTTATGAAAACAGGAGAATGCAGTGTGGACAAAATCTGTGACATTTGAATTGAGTTTGACCTTTCCACAGAACGGGGGTTCGAGGACCATGAGAATCTAGTGGAGCCTCTTTCTACATGGACCAGGGACAGTGAAAACAAAGTGGTTTTTCATGAGAAAAAAGACAAATATGAAGTGTTCAAAAACCCTCAGGCAAGTGTTTGGATTGCTATTTGTGCTTCTTGCCAATACAATTTGAATGACAGTTTATGATAATTTCAAATTAAAACACAAAAGCTAAAAATACTGCTTTTCACTTACAGTATACTGTTTACTCTCTGCCTACAGAATTGTGAAATTTCCAGTGCAAAAACTGCTCTCTGACTTCTCTATTTCTAGTTCAATAAAAATGGAACAGAAAACAAAAACTGTTATACTCAGCACATTGACAGCTTTCTGTAATAGTAGAAGTCTAGCAGACTTAGAGAATGTCTTCATAACCAACATGAATACTGAAATTTTGTTGAATGCTGATTAAAATTAAGTCCATTTCATTTTCTTTTACAGTTATTTTATTTGTGGAAAAAGGATAAGAAATCTCTAATGGACATGAAAGAAAAAGACAAAGAGCAACTTCTGGAGGTGCGTCTGGCTTTACTTTTGATATAATTGAGAGATTTCATGTCAACTTGAAGCCATTTAAACCAATCCAAACAAGTCTGACCCAAACATGAACATTTTATCATCACTCACCCTAGGCTCGATTATGGCAAAAATCATAATCACGATTATATTGGTCAATATTGAAATCACGATTATTTAACACGATTATTGGTGGGTCATATGACAAAAACCTTATTTAATGATATTGGTTATTTTAATTGTCAGTGAAATTTCACAATTATCCATACTTTAGCAAAAACTAATACTAGGTTAATTAATGCAAGTAGGCTAAATGTCCTCAAAACAGCTACAGAGGACAAGTAAGCAGTCCTCAATAAAATAAAAACAAAGAAACTAGTTAAACTAACAAAACCAACAAAAAATACAACAGACAATACAAATAAAATGAACAGGTTTTCCAGGAAGATGTACTAACAGTGATATTTAGATGAGTAATACACAGCAGAAATAGAATAAAGTAAAAAAAAAAAAGTAAAATAACTGCGGTATAAATGAAATATTGACTAATTCTTATTTAAAACGAATACAAAGATATTCATTCAAGAGCAGTGAGTGATTTTATCTTTGTCTTTTTTTGTTAGATTAACAATGACTGCTACTGACGTTGATGTCGGCTGCTGTCCCTTTAAGAGCTGCGTACCATAGGCCCACTGTTATACACGCGCTATTTCTCTGTGTTCATTTAAGACAAAACCGACTGCGTTTACGAGGATACTGACCAAAAAGGCATTTCGATATATTTGTGTGTACTAGACTATTTGACCGTTTAGGCGTGTATCTGAAGCCCATAGTATACTTTGCTCCCATTCCGCCCCGTCTCGGAGCGCGCGCTCTGGTGGTCGCCTATGGAACAGCATTTCTTTCGCAGCTTAAAGGTCCCGTTCTTCGTGATCCCATTGTTCAAACTTTAGTTAGTGTGTAATGTTGCTGTTAGAGCATAAATAATACCTGTAAAATTATAAAGCTCAAAGTTCAATGCCAAGCGAGATATTTTATTTAACAGAAGTTCCCTTTCAAAGCCTACAGCGAACGGCCGGCTTGGACTACATCCTGGTACTTCCTTCATTAATTACGTCAGTAGAACACTAGAACAGACTAACCTCCGCCCACAAGAATACGCAAAAAAAGGGGGCGTGGTCTTGTTGCTGTCCCACGTGGAGAAGAGGAAGTGTCGCGTGGAGAAAAGGAATTGTTGCGTTTGACTGTGTTTGTCGCCATGTCGTCGAGACGCTGTTATTTTCATCCCGGAGTCAAATCACCTTTGTTTGGCTTTCCCAGGGACGCTGTAGAGATCATTGAGCGCATACATCTCCCGTTAAGAGGCGTGACCTTTCCATGCAAGTTACGTGCGCTAAGCTGCTGTCGAATCACAACACAGGAACCGTGCCATGTTCGCTAAGCTGCGGTCAAATCACAACACGGGAACCGCTGGCACAATCAGAACTCGTTACGTATTTCTGAAGGAGGGACTTCATAGAACAAGGAACTCATCAGCCGTTTTTAGGACAGTGAAAACAGCGGTGTACAGATAAGTAAATTGTGTTAAAAATACTGTGTTTTTTTTACACGCGAAACATGAACACATGTTATATTGCACACTGTAAACACAATCAAAGCTTCAAAAAAACACGAAGAACGGGACCTTTAATGCGCTTTTAATAGCACTATTTGGTATCAACCACGTCCCGCAGTTTATCAACAGTAGACTGCATTTTACATCACTCTCTTATTCAGCTGATTTGGATGTTAAGTTTTGGGTTAGAGAGGAATGCAAGTGCACTGCTGTCCAAGGAAAGGAGAGTGTGCTGACTGAACGCGGGAAGCGGTACAGTAATCGTTTTACCTCGATTATCTTATTTTCATAATCGTTGGAAGCCAAAATCGAAATACGATTAATTGAGCAGCCCTAACTCACCCTCGTGTCATTCCAATATGTGTCCGGTGGTAAACAGAATATTGACATGAAATGACATGTGTAAATTAATGATGCAAGTCTTCATTTCTGGTTCTGTATTTCTGGGTATAGGAGAATTTTTGTGGAGCCTCTGTCATTGTGCCTGACCTTGAGGGCGTTCTGTATCTGAAGGAGGATGGCAAGAAATCCTGGAAACAGCGCTACTTCCTGCTGCGAGCCTCTGGATTGTATTACTCACCCAAAGGCAAGACAAAGGTCAGCTCAGGCAACACAGACAGTAAAACCTACAGTATATCTTGAGTTCAGACAAATCCTTGCTTATTAAGCTCGGTGTACATCAGGTTACTATTTTATTGAATACTAATCACAACTGGCTTGGTAAAAATGTCAAGAAACTACATTTCAGTGCGTTATGGGGTTCTCTCTCCATCAGGCATCACGGGACCTTGTGTGCTTGGTGCAGTTCGACAATGTGAACGTCTACTACTGCAAAGAATATAAAACTAAATACAAAGCACCAACAGACCACTGCTTCATTCTCAAGGTACAGTTTTCTTATGGCAAACCACTCTTACTTTAACATTAATACAGAGTTTGGATCAGAAACATACAGTGTGAAAAGGATGAAAAAAGTAAAACACGAAAAAAAGCCCACCCTTGCGAAAATTAAATGCACTTAATTGTATTGAATGTGCACTTGTACTTTACATCTTAAAAGTATATAAAAAAAGTGCATACTTAAGCATACTTAAAAAGTGCACTTTCCTATTATGTCAAATTCAAAGTTTTAGTATAAAGACCTTTTAGATCATGTTTTAATAATCGATTGTCATGATTTAAAGAAGTACACTTATTTCAATGTTTTGTCTAACATACAAAAGCACATGTAAAGTACTTTATTATTATTTTTTACATAGGTGTCTTATTCAGTATTACATTTAAAGTTAATCTATTTTAAATGTACTAAATTGCAACTTTATCATTACAAATGTGTAATTACAGAAACTTTAAATACATAAAAGACAATGTAGTAAAGTTCGTATAATGGTAAGGAAGAAGACAAAGGGGTCGGCTTACTGGAACTCGTACTGGCTTTATTAACTCAGTTTACTCAGGTTCATGAATTTTCCAATCGTCAGTTTCTCTCTAGCAGTTCCTCTCTGCTTCCTTTTTCCCAGCCGAGTTCCAGTCTGTCTCTCCGTCTCCAGCTCTCTCGTTTCCTCCCGGTCTATATCCTCTCTCCACGGCAATTACTGCAACAAGAGACAGGTGTTCATCATTTGTGTCTGATCCACTTACGTGCCGCTCATCCTCCGACTCTCTCTCCCGTCACAGACTTCGCTAAACCACGCCCCCCTCGCCACATACCCCCACCGCTCATCTCAGGTCGGGGAGCCATCCGGCCTGCAGCCCCCAACGGGTGATCCGCGCGTTGGTATCCTTCAGGTGGTGGAGCCACTGCAGAGGGGCGTGGTCCGAACAGAGTGTGAACTCCCTCCCCAGGAGATAATACCGGAGGGTGAGCACGGCCCACTGAATCGCCAGGCACTCCTTTTCTATGGTGCTGTACATCGTCTCTCTCTTTGAGAGCTTGCGACTGATGTACAGCACCGGCCGCTCCTCACCCTCCCTCTCCTGAGTTAGGACTGCCCCCAGCCCCGTCCGACGCGTCCGTCTGTAACACAAAAGGGAGAGAAAAATCAGGTGACTGTAAGAGCGGCCCGCCACATAGAGCAGCCTTCACCTGGGTAAAAGCCTGCTGGCACAGCTCTGACCACTGGACCGGGTCTGGCGCTTCCTTTTTAGTGAGGTCAGTCAGCGGGCTGGTGAGGTCCGAATAATTAGGAACAAACCTCCTATAGTATCCTGCCAGCCCCAAGAACTGCCTCACCTCCTTTTTGGTCTTGGGACTCGGACAGGTCGCAACTGCAGCTGTCTTGTCAATTTGCGGACGCACCTGCCCATGGCCCAAGTGGAAACCCAGATACCTCACCTCCACGCGCCCAATCGCACACTTCCTCGGGTTGGCCGTCAGCCCGGCCACCCTCAGCGACCTCAGGACCGCGCGCACATGCTCCATATGCCGCTGCCAATCATTACTATAGATGATAATATCATCCAAGTAGGCAGTGGCATATGCAGTGTGCGGCCGAAGAATTTTATCCATGAGGCGCTGAAACGTGGCCGGAGCCCCGAACAACCCGAACGGAAGCGTAACAAATTGGTGTAACACAAACGGCGTCGTGAAGGCTGTTTTTTCTTTAGATAGAGGCGTTAAGGGGATCTGCCAAATTTCCCTTCGTCAAATCCAGTGTCGAATAAAATCGAGCTGAACCCAGCCGATCGAGCAACTCGTCAACCCTTGGCATTGGATATGCGTCGAACTTCGACACAGCGTTCACCTTGTGATAGTCCACACAGAACGGGACCGAGCCGTCCGTTTTAGGTACTAAAACTATCGGGCTGGCCCAGTCACTTTATGACTCTTCTATTACTCCCATATCTAGCATTGCCTCTAATTCGTCCGGAACCACCTTTTTTTTGTGTTCAGGTAAACGATAGGGCCGACTGCGGACTACCACGCCCGGCTCCGTCTCGATATGGTGCTGAATAAGGTCGGTTCGGCCGGGTAGGGGCGAGAACACATCGGAAAAACCTTCCTGCAACTGGGCTATGTCAGTGAGCTGCAAGGGCGAGAGATGATCTCCCCCCGGGGGCCAGAGCGATAGATGCGCTTTTTGTGCTCGCCTCTGGCCCGAGATCATCCTCTCCACTCACCGCCGTTGCTAACATCACTGACTCCGCCTCACTCCATTTTTTTAGGAGGTTAAGGTGGTATATTTGATGCGCTCCGCTCCTATCCGACCGAATTACCTCATAATCGAGATCCCACACTCGCCGTGTGACCACAAACGGACCTTGCCATTTGGCGAGTAATTTTGAACTGGAAGTTGGGAGTTAGATAAGCACTTTATCTCCCAGTGCAAATTTGCGGAGTTTAGTTCCCCTGTCGTATAGCCGGCTTTGTTTGTTCTGAGCCTGTAACAAATTCTCCATAGATAGCCGCCCCAATGTATGGAGTTTTGTTCTCAGGTCCATGACATACTGAATTTCGTTTTTCGCTGGCGAAGGTCCGTCCTCCGAAGCTTCTCTGAGAACGTCTAACACCCTGTGGGGCTGACGTCCATAGAGGAGCTCAAACGGGGAAAACCCCGTGGAGGCTTGCGGGACCTTGCGCACGGCAAACAACAGGGGATCCAACCATCTATCCCAATTGTTGGTGTCTTCCTGTACGAACTTTCGAATCATTGTCTTCAAAGTGCGATTAAATCGTTCCACCAAGCCGTCCGTTTGTGGGTGATAGTCGCTGGTGCGAATCGATTTAATGCCCAATAATTCATAAAGTTTGCGTAGCGTACGTGACATAAACGCCGTGCCTTGATCAGTGAGGATCTCTTTCGGGATCCCCACCCGGGAGATTAAGCGAAACAACGCCTCCGCAACACTTTTCACCGAAATGCTGCGGAGGGCAATTGCTTCGGGATATCGTGTTGCATAATCCACCAGGACTAATGCAAAACGATGCCCTCGTGCGGATCGCTCTAATGGTCCGATGAGGTCCATACCAATTCTCTCGAAGGGGACCTGCATCAACGGAAGAGGGAATGCTGGAAAAGCATTTCCCGACGGCTCTTCGGAACTAACAACTGAGTTGTATCCTGTTTTGTCTGAGTGTCTTGGACCACTCGATACAACCTGTCTTTTATTATGGCAAAATAAGGATAAGAGATCGACTGTTCAGGGTGAAGGAACTGACCGTCAATCGTTCGGACCTGAGCAAATGCATTTTTTAAGGTCTCATCCTGGGATTGTTCCAGAGGGAAGTCATCACGTTCGGTGAGGTTTAGCCTCTCCACAACACTCGGTCCCTCTGAAACAACCCCCGGGGGTCCCGGTTCAGTCTCACCCACCTGCACAACTGCTCTCTCACCCCGCCCTGTTTCCCCCCAAGAAACATCTGCACCTAAAAACCCCAATAATTCACTAAAAGCCGGCCAATTGGTTCCTAAAATCAGCGGATGTCGGAGGTGCGGGCTAACCGCCACCTCCACTCTATGCTTTTGTCCCCGAAATTGAATGACGGCAGTCATCAGCGGATAATTCACCACATCCCCCTGCACACACCGTACCTTAACCATGCGGCTCTTATTCACTGCCAACGGCTGTATCAGGCTTGGATGGATGGAGGTTTGGTTACATCCTGAATCCACCAAAGCCGGATAGGTACCCCCCTGGATACTCACTGGTATCCGGTACAGCCCGTCTCGATCGAGGGCAGCCTGTGGCGCGTCGGGGACCCGGATCAACGTCCCCACCTCCATCACTGGACAATTACTGCAACAAGAGACAGGTGTTCAACATTTGTGTTTGATCCACTTACACTTTGCTCGTCCTCCGACTCTCTCTCCCGTCACAGACTTCGCTAAACCACGCCCCCCTCGCCACATACAACATACAGGTTTAGTTTAAATAGAAATAACATTAAAATATATTTTAGTTGACCTTCAAAAAAGTTCACCTAATTGTATAATATACATTTAAACCACAGAGGCATTATATTTTGTAGCCACAAGTCAAGTTTTAGGTTTTAAGCAAATTTTCTCCTTCACACTCTGTTACACTGACTTATTCAAAATTTGGGGGAAAAATATTACATACTTTGTGTAAACAGGAGCAAAAATATGTGTTCCAACCTAATAACCATGTAATTTATTATTTCAGTGTCTATTATAGAGCACATTCTGTAACGCAAAACTATTGTGATAATGAGAGTAATTCCATGGTGATTTTTCATAGGAATATCTGGTCACACTTTTTATTAGGAGTCTTTAATTACTGTGTACTTACATCAAAATATAATTGTTAGGTACAATGTACTTATTTTCACTTATTCAACACACCGCAGTTGAAATATAAAGTGGAGAGGATCTAAGTGCAGCAGTCAAATGTTTATTCAGAAAAGGAACTAGAAACAAAAACACACTTGGATATTAAACAGAAACTGGAACAAAACAACCGGGTAAACGCAACATTAACAGACAACCAAACTGAACATGGAATATAGTCCACTTGAAGGTGTGAATGAAAACGAGAGAGTAAATTCGGACACTAGTGTGCCGGAAGGGCTGCCGCGTTTGCAAAGTTTGCTTACTGTTTAATAATCAGTTGTAACGTAGCAAATTTGCAGCTCCAGTAAAACAAAAGATTTATATTGAACTCTCGTGTAAACTAGCATGTATAAAACACAATTATACAATTTAATAATCAATGAAAAATAAATGTATACCTGTATATATACGCTGTAGCCACATTGGAAAAGCGGTTTGGAAAAGCTGCGGGCGGCATCCTCGTTATTGCAGTGATTTGTGGGATTGAATGAGTGCACTCAATAACGTCCACTATGGTTTCGGACACCACCACAAATGGCTGTCCCCTCAAATAGTGCCCTATGTAAGGGTTTAGGGGGCGATTTCGGACACAGCCAGGGAGAGAATGGAGGAGAACTGAACTAATTAACAGACTCAAGAGAGAGAGATTCAAGAGATTTCAAGATTTTTGAAGAAAGTTTTGAAGAAAGTTGCCAGAATAATAATCATACACTGTTTGTTAATTGGCCAGAGGGGAACTGGCACCCTGACTGAGCCTGGTTTCTCCCAAGGTTTATTTTTCTCCATTATGCCACCTGATGGAGTTTTGGTTCCTTGCCACTGTCGCCTTTGGCTTGGCTTGCTCAGTTGGGGACACACATTTTTCAACTAAATATCCAAATAAATGTAATTACTAAACTAAATTAAATACATCAACTAAATCACTGATCTGCCCACATTGTCACTGTATGATATTTCCTGAGCTGGATGACACCACCGTTTTCTCCAGAGCAGCTGTACAGCCGAATCAAATTCTGTTGCATTATTTTCCTGTTTAACACTGTGAAGCTGCTTTGAAACAATCTGCATTGTAAAAAGCACTATATAAATAAAGTTGACTTGACTTGACTTAACAGGGAAATAGCAAACAAACACATGGGCAAACACGAAAGGAACACAATGAAAACGAATCTACAGTTTTTCCTCCATAAAAAAACACCAAAAAAAAAACACTTCCACGTGAAAAAGCAAAAACACGATATGAAGTGCTGTCAAGAGCATGCCAGACCAACAGGTGGCGTATATAACCCTAACCATATAGCCATGTTGGCCAATCAGAAGCCTGGAAAAAAGATTATTGCCGGTTCCGGTTCTGACGTAACAAGCCAAAATCAGTCACGAAAACACTGCAACCAGAGTTTCTAAAAATCTTCACCCTAGCATGAGTTTTCAAAAAGGTTTGATTTCAGTGACTGAAAATACCCTTGTTCGTGTGGACAGGGCCTAAAACTCAGACATGAACTTAACAGAGAAACATGTACACAATAAGTTAATTGTGTTAAATGATTCATTTAAATGTTACTAAATACATAAAGTGGGACAGAATATCTCACATTTTATAGGAATATGGTCATTTTTGTTCATATACCAATTTTCTTGAGATAATGAAGATCAATGAAATACTAAATTTGTTTACAAAAAGACACATATAACACTTCTCTTTCTATAAAATATACAACATTTTGATGTTGGATATTATTAAAACCCAGACAGAGAGAAACAGACAGGAGAACAAGGATAGTTGTACTTGCTTCCCTGTTGTTTTTCCAGAGTCTCAGCTGAGATGTTGAGATGCTAACTAACTTGAAATCAAATAGAGGAAAAGAGCTTTCTGTTCTCATTCTGAATGCAAAAAAAAAAAGACTGCTTCTGAACTTTGGGACATAAAGTGAATTCTCATCATTTCCGCAACGAAATGCTGCTCTATCAGCAGTATCGGCTAGTCATGGACATGAAAGCAGACATAAAAGATGTGAGGCTCAAGAAGCTGTAAATTACTCTAAAAAGCACCCATTTCCCCTTAGCAAGTAGGAGTGGTACAATAGCGTGACTAGGTTAGAACCTTAAAGATGACCTTTCTGCAACCCTTCAAAATGCTCCACTGGTCCAAAGCTACATCCCCCAAATGATATTCCTATTTAATTACTAAATGGCAAACCTAGTCTCGGCCTAGGGTTAAGGTGCAACCTTATAATTTCAAGTAATTTGTAGGGCATTTATCTGATATTTACGCACCATAAATCTGTTTGGTTCTCTTTCATAAGTGTCCACTCAAAGACCTACTGAAGCTGATAGTTGTAACTCCTAAAGTCTGGGCTGCTAAACACAAATTGTAAAATAATTATTTCAAGGTGTGTGCTTCTTTTATGTCTGGCGCTGTAATATATAATTAGCCAAATGACTACCCCTAAAGATAAAAGCCAATGTGTTGCATTTGAACATCCAGAATGCAGGAAGTGGTTGGGGAAGCATCTTTTCCTGTTTAGAGTGCATGGATGAGAGCTGACGTTAGCTGTTGACACATGAAACATAAGGGATGTAATGGGGTTTTGAAGACTCCCAGACAGTGAATCTTTCTTAGATACAGTAGCAAGGAGCTAAATTCAAGAAATGGTACAGTATTTTATAGTTTATACAAAACAACATCTTATAACATATAATGGTAACACTATTTTACAGTGTCCTTGTTACACGTTACATACTTATAGTAATAACAGTAAAATATAACTACAAGCTAAGTCCCATTTCACTCAGTTCATATTTGAAATCACCAATGAAATATGACAACAGCTGTCTCATAAATTTTGTTTCTAAACGCTCGAATCATGACTACATTTTTCAGTTTGGACAAAGCTAATGCGCAGTTCTAAATGCGCATCTCAGAACAATGCCTGTTTCTATAGCAACCGGAGCTTGGCAGCTGCAGTGATGCAATGACTTTACTAATCAACAATTGGCTCTTTCATTTAGAAGGTGGGGCTTATTCGCCATATTGGGCGTTGCACTTTCTTCCATTGACAAGTAATCAGAGTGCACCGTCTTCCTAAATATAAAGTTTTGCTAACCCTAATTAAACCCTAATCCAAACCCTACAGTAAGTACATGTTGTTTATTAATATTACTCAGTACTTAATTGTATAATTTTATAGTTTTATAGTTAATTTTACACTGCAACAAGGACACCTTACAATAAAGTGTAACTAAAATAACTGATGTGTAAACTTTCTAGATCTGGTAAAGAACTTTAAATACAACATCTTGTGTGAAGAACAGTGGGCCTAAGAGCGAGCCTTGTGGCACTCACTGCTACCTTATCTGTATTTGTTCAGACAGTATCTTTTTATGCATTCAAGGTGGTAGCATGCTGATAAATATAGGCCTAATCAAAATCACTTCTAAGAATACTTTAATGTTTCTTTAGCCTTTTCAAATGATTTTGATGATATTATAGTCTATAGTTCGAACAAGACACTATGGGCCCTATCATACACCCGGTGCAATGCGGCACCAGGCACGACGTAAGTGTTTTTTTGCTTGTTTCAGCCCGACGCAGTTATCAATTTCACGTCCAATGCCAAGTTGTTTAAATAGCAAATGTACTCGCATCCATCTGTTCGCCAATGGGCATGCTGGTCTGAAAACAAGGTGTGTTCAGGCGCATTGTTGGTGCGTTGCTATTTCAACAGTAGCCTGGTCTAAAGTCAATAGCGCAGTATTTTTTTTATTATTTAAAGGATGTGTTAGTAATATGTGCCTACAGACAAGTGTACAACATGCGTACTGCACTCTGCTTATTACACACACAGGACAGCAGCTCACATGCCAAATATTTAAAATAAAAGGATTACAATATAAAATATTATTGTGTACATTAAGATAAAAAATGCCTACATGTCATAATGGATAGTCATTGCATGTATTAGAATGACCGATTTGCAGTAATGGCAAATTCAATTGGCTACTTATTTAACCAATCTTGGAAATACACATGTATTTAAACTGACTTGTCAGGTTGAGGGTGTTTATATTCCGTCATGTAAATAGTGAATCCGCCACGGTGCAAGCACAACTGGCTTTTAAAGGGAATGGGAGATGAGACTCTGATTGGTTTATTGCAGGTTACGCCTAAAACACACAAATGACTCATTAAGAGTATAGGGACAACCCTTTCGGACCATGCACCAGGTGCACCAACCATTTTGCCTGTCGTTAAACTTGTAAAGTGGATTCGGACACGTCCTAAGTGCACTTGTGCCGTGCACTTTAGACCATGTGCTCTACTATGGTAGTGAAAAAGTAGTGAAAAGTAAAAAAATAATAATAATAATCTGCATATTTTTTGTGTTCAGGCTATGCTTCATCCTGTTCGCAGAGCCTTCCTTTAATTAAAGTCTTTGCACACACGTTTTTTCAGTCTACACTCTCCTAAGAATATGAATGTGGTGAAAGTGTTAATACTGGGTTATTGTTCTACCAAATTAAAAATGAGGCATGGAAAGAATATCACTAGCTAAAGACTTGTTTTGGACTATGTAATGAAAACTGTAAAAAGCTATTTTGCCAAATTCAAAGGAAACAAAAATACCCCTTACAGGATTATAGCAACCAGGTCCACTGAAATGCTGAGCTCTTGCTAAGAAAGCATGACAAATCATCAATGGTGTTTCAGACTATGTTTAGGTTAGGATGGGCCGTGTTTTATGTTTGTCAAGCAATAAATGTAGTACATGCACTGGACTGAAAAATGCATTATTTGCATGTATGCGATAATTCAACATAATAAAGCACAATATTGTTTTGGTCCATTCTAGCAATATTAATGATTAATTCTAAAGTGTGGCACTAGAGGGGCATTGGCAATCAAATTGTGATTTTAGAGTGCCATCTACTGTCTCTGTTATGCAACTGCAACTCAATAACATCTGTAAGCAAACAATGTTAATATCACCACTGTCTATTTGAAGAAAAAATATTAGCAAAGCATGAACTAAATTTGAATGACCTAGTAAGTTGTTACCCAACACTTTGTTGTTTTGAGAACAACAAAAAACATTAGATGAAAGATACAACCCCTGATACAACCCCCTAAGTGGCTCCACAAATCTGCAGGGAATGACAGGGGAAACAGGGAATACAACAAAATACAACCAAATGATTATCTTGGCTTTCTCAGATGTATATATCAGGTTTGTGTCATGTTCATGGTTGCTGTGATCTGCTTTCAGCATCCTCAGATTCAGAAAGAATCACAATACATCAAGTATCTGTGTTGTGACGATGAGTTGAACATGACTCTGTGGGTGACTGGGATACGTATTGCAAAGGTGAGTAGAAACCAAGCCACACACCAAACTTTTTTTTTTTTTGCCAAAATATTTATAATGTAGATAATGATTGTATGAACAAGACATTAAATGAAGCAAAGTTTAACTTTTTGCAGCAAAAATTGCATTATAAATTTTAGTTTACTGTATGTATATAGCTGTATTGTTTGAGTCCTATTGTGAGCTGTCTACATTGTCAAAAGTATTAAGTTCTTCTCCCTTATTAACGGTCTTGTTTTGTCATGACTTTGTCATAGTATGGTAAGCAGTTATATGAAAACTACAAGTCCGCTGTGAGGAAAGCCGCAGGCTCTGCAACCTGGACTAGCCGGACTATCCAGGCCTCCTCCAGTGCATCGACACCCTCCCCTACGCCTAAAGGTAATGAGCTAAATAAATCATCAATGGATCAGATCAGATATATAAAAGGATTTTGATGACATGTTTGTGTTTATCTTTCAGCCAAAGCTGCGAATGGACATGCTCCTCAGCCTACAAAGGACACCAAGGTACCGCTCAATCTATTAGTTGCCTTAGTAATTAAGGACACTGTTAAAAAGCAATGAGCTTTACATTATTAATGGTGTTTTCTAAAGCATGTGTCACTACATCAGGGATTTGAACAAAGCCTAAACCCTAAGTAGCAGAGGTGAGAGCAAATCACAAATGTTCAAGTCAATTCCCAATTCTCAAGTGCACACAAACCAAGCAAGCTACGTCAGCGGCTCAGCTCAATCAAGTCAAGTCCTGTTAAGATCAAGTCACAAGGGGTTAATGATTTGAATATAATATTATGAATATAGTCAAGTCAAGTCAACTTTATTTATATAGCGCTTTTAACAATGTAGATTGTTTCAAAGCAGCTTTACAGTGTTAAACAGGAAAATAATGCAGCATCATTTTATTAAGCTGTATAGCCATTTGATGTCATCAGTTCATTTCAATTTCCATACGGTGACAGTGTGGGCTTTAGATCAATAATTAGATCAGTAATTTAGTTTATATGGTTAATTTAGTTTATTAATTAGATTTATTTCGATGTTTAGTTGAAAAATGTAGTGTCCCCAACTGAGCACGCCAAGCCAGAGGCAACAGTGGCAAGGAAAATATAAAAATATAGAAATATGGCATGATGTAAAAAGAAAATTAAATAATACTTTAAAATATTAAATTGTTGGTGGCAAGTCAGTCCCTGCATCCGAATATGCCTATACTATACTATACTATACTATACTATACTATACTATACTATACTATACTATACTATACTATACTATACTATACTATCTAGTAGGCGAAAAGCAGTATGTGAGCCAAGTATGTCCGAAATCATAGTATTCATAAAACAGTAGGCTCAAAGTACCTGCCTACTACTACTACCTACTACTTCCGGCAAAATTCTAATGTGTGCATCAGCTGGACATGAATATACTGCAAATTGTGCGGTCTGATGAGAAAAAGATTTTCAAAAAATGTCAAAAACCCTAGAAAACACATAGCAATGCCCTGGCATCCACATAGCAACACATGAAGTTGCCTCGTCGACACGGCATCTTCAAATGAACCGTCTACGGCGTGATGGGTCCGTTGTTCAAATATTACAATTTAATAATTGTTAAATCGATATGTCATCCTCAATAAACCCATCTCCGGCATGTTGCCTCCGATCCTTTGAATATTGCACTTTAATAATTATTTAATCAACACATCATCCTCAATAAACCCGTCTCCAGCGTGTTGCCTCCGATCTTTCGAAAATTCCGATCTATTATGACCTCTGACCTGTAAAATTGCCAGAATAATAATCATACGCTGCTTGTTAATTGGCCAGAGGAGAACTGGCACCCCGACTGAGCCTGGTTTCTCCCAAGGTTTATTTTTCTCCATTAGGTCACCTGATGGGGTTTTGGTTTCCTTGCCACTGTTGCCTCTGGCTTGGCGTGCTCAGTTGGGGACACTCAATTTTTCAACTAAATATCCGAATAAATCTAATTTTTCAACTAAATTAACCATATAAACTAAATTACTGATCTAATTACTGTTCTAATGCCCACATTGTCACTGTATGATAATTGAAATGAGCTGATGACATCACCATTTTCTCCAGAATGGCTATACGGCTGAATAAAATTCTGTTGCAATATTTTCCTGTTTAACACTGTGAAGCTGCTTTGAAACAATCTGCATTGTTAAAAGCGCTACTTAAATAAACTTGACTTGACTGACTTGACTTTTAAACCCCAGAACACCCTACCAATCATCTAAAATGTCTCTAGCAACCAACTATAACACCACATCAAACACATATTGTAGCATCACACTGGCAACCATACACAAGACCCTATAGCAACAACTTTTGCATGGGTAAACGCTACTAAACTTTTCCTCAGAAAAGAGCTTCCAATGTGAAAAAGTACTCTTTAGCATACTTTTAAAAATAATGCTTATTACAGAGACTGTACTTAAGTGTGGACTGGATGCTTTCAGACACTTAATATGTTAATTGCAATTAAATGAAATATAGTTTCAATTTATATTAAGTACAATTAGTTTAGAGCGTTTCTTGACACACTTAAGTACATCTTTTTAAGACATTTCATAATAATTTATATTGTCTATGAAATATGGTTGAAATGTACTGCTAAATGTACTGACAAGCATTTATAGTAAAGTAAAATATACTTTAATATAATTTCTATTGAAACTTGTGTCAAGCATTTAAATTTGTAATTACACATTTATCATTATGAAGTTGCAATTTAAAATATATTGACTTTAAATGTATTAATGAATAAAACCCTCACGATAAAATTAAAGTCAACTTAACATGTGCTCTAGTATGCGTGTCAAAACATCGAAATGTACTGCAAAGGGTTACTAAAACATAATTTAAAATGTACTATAAAAAAGTAAAGTGCACTTTGTAAAATTGTACTTAAAGGGTTAATTCACCCGAAATTTTAAATTCTGTCATTATTTACTCGCCCTCATGTCGTTCCAAAACCGTAAGACCTTCGTTCATCTTCAGAACACAAATGAAGATATTTTTGATGAAATCCAATCCTCTCTGACCCCTACATAAACAGCAGCATAATTAACACTTTCAAGGCCCAGGTAGTAAAGACATCATTAAAATTGTCCATGTGACTCCAGTGGTTCAACCTTAAAGGATTAGTTCACCCAAACATGAAAATTCTGTCATTAATTACTTACCCTCATATCGTTCGACACCCGTAAGACCTCCGTTCATCTTCGGAACACAAATGAAGATATTTTAGTTGAAATCCGATGGCTCAGAAAGGCCTCGATTGGCACAATGCACTGAACACTCTCAAGACCCATAAAAGGTACTAAAGACGTCGTTACAAAGTCCATCTCACTACAGTGGTTCTACAATAACTTTATAAAGCGACGAGAATAGTTTTTGTGCGCAAAAAAAAACTAAATAATGACTTATAAAGTGATGACCGATTTCAAAACACTGCATCATGAAGCTTCGAAGCGTTATGAATCAGTGAGTTGATTAAACGGTTTGGATCGCCAAAGTCACGTGATTTCAGCAGTTTGGCAGTTTCACATGCGATCCAAATCATGATTCGACTCGATGATTCATAACGCTTCGAAGCTTCATGATGCAGTGTTTTGAAATTGGTCAGCACTATACAAGTCGTTATTTCGGGGTTTTTTGCGCACAAAAACTATTCTCGTCACTTCATTAAGTTATTGTAGAACCTGCACTGTAGTGAGATGGATTTTTTCTGAGCCTTCAGAAAAGATTTCAACTAAAATATCTTCATTTGTGTTCTGAAGATGAACGAAGGTCTTACGGGTGTCGAACGACATGAGGGTAAGTAATTAATGACAGAATTTTAATTTTTGGGTGAACTAACCCTTTAATTTTACGAAGCGGCGAGAATACTTTTTGCGCGCACAACAAAAATAACGACTTTATTCAACAATTTCGTTCTAGCCTGTGTCAGTCTCCTACGCAGTTTCTGCTGTAAATACTGCAGAGATTTCGAGTTCTACGGCAGGCGATGCTGATGCTGTGTGATGATGACGCGGGAGCTGCACTGTATTAACAATGTAAACTGCGTAGGAGACTGGCACAGACGTGAAGAAATTGTCGTTATTTTTGTTTGTTTTTTGCGCACAAAAAGAATTCTCATTGCTTCATAAAATTAAGGTTGAACCACTGGAGTCACATGGACAAAGTTTTTACTACCTGGGCCTTGAAAGTGTTAATTACGTTGCTGTCTATGGAGGGGTCAGAGCTCTCAGATTTCATCTTCTTTTTTATTTGAGTTCTGAAGATGAACGAAGGTTTTACGGGTTTGGAATGACATGAGGGCGAGTAATTGATGACAGAATTTCCTTTTTTGGGTGAACTAACCCTTTAACTGTTAAGAAATAGCCATGAAAGCGCACTCTCTTTAAGTACACCTAAGTGGCCATTTATTTAATTTATATTGTGTGCAAGTATTTTTTTATATACTTTTTAGTATATTTAGATTTAAAGTATACTTCAAGAGCACATTCTGTACAATTAAGCACACTACTTTTTCACAAGTGTGAAAGGTTCCTTTAGAGTTGTTTTAAACTTCTGATTTCATCATTTATTTGAAATGCACCTGAATGCTTCTTTTGGTTTGTTTTTGAAGGGTCCTGGCAACCAAACATCTTTTCCACCACCTCCACCTTCAATGGAAATTCTGCCTCCTCCACCACCCGACCCCATGTTGCCTCCTCCTGCCCCTGCTCCTCCTGCCAGCACAGCCAAAGTCAACAAGTTTCCTACTCCACCTCGATTCCCACAATCCTCCTTCCCACCCCCACCCATGGATGACCTGCCTCCACCACCACCACCTCCAGAAGAAGCCGAGCTGCCCCCGGACTTTCTTCCTCCACCGCCACCTAGTTTTGCATCTTACGGAGGAGAATCGCTCCCCCCACCACCTCCAGACCCCATTGCGTCCCTTCCACCACCTCCTCCTGATCCCCAAAACTTTGCATCTGCAGGTGGAGCACCACCACCACCACCTCCGCCCCCTCCTCCACCACCAGCTCCTGCACCAGCTGCCAATCCATCCACCGGCTTAGTCAGAAAAACGGCTCCACCTCCACCAAAGAGAACTACACCTCAACTAGCAGCGCCCGCAGGTGGAGACCTCATGTCAGAACTGATGACAGCAATGCTGAAAAAGCGCAGTCAACAATGATCTTGAAGACAGAGCTAATTGACATGCTTTTGTTGTTGGACTGAGGAACTGACCACCAACCCAGTTATTGGCGTGACATTAGGACACACAAGCAAATTGAACAACAAAAGAATTAAAAGATGTATTACACCACCAAACTAAAATATGTAAATACTTTCTTATGCCTCTACGTTCTTATGCCTCTAACCAGATTATATACTGTATGTATTACACATATGTTAAATCATAATGGCTCATGAAATTTCATAATAAATAAGGTTTTGCAGTTAACTGTTAAACAGATTCTGGCATGCCTAATTGTTGAGTTCTCTTTTTTATACAGTAAACAGGAGATGCATGATGCGAAGTTTTTTGCACTTTATGCAGAAATGTGACAAAAGAAGACATCCATGTCCATATATAACATGCATATGTGCATATATAATGTCGAACGTGGCTCATTATCCAATCAGATTATCGATTAGGTGGTTCAGTTCTTCAGATGTGTTCACAAAAATTTTTGGTTCAAATGATGCTGAAATTCGTCCCTGAGTAGATTAGGAAGAACAGCTGACCCTCAGCTGCTGAGCCCAGGATGGAGGTTTACTGGCATATCCGGCTCTCTCAGCCTCATCCTGCTCCATAAATGGCTCCATAAGAGTCTTCTGCAACAGCGCCACCTAGAAATACATCAAAATACTGTCACCTAAGAAAAGGACAAGCCATAATAGTCTGTCTGAAGATGTTACATTGTACAGTCAAACCAAAATTTATTCAGACACCTTCAACCTTTTCTCACATTATCACAGTTTATCCACTATAGTTTAGAAAATGGTAATAGAATATGACAAAAACTATATAATGTCAGATAACTTTGATAGAAAGGTATGTAATGGATTACAATCAACCAATCAGCTGTTAAATTAAAGTACTCAATTAGATAATACCAATTTAAGTCAACCAATTACCAAGCAATGCTTCACTTTGTTCAGTCTGTGGTGTCAAAGGTCGCATTTAGCAATTAAAGAAAAAACACTTAAGCAAAACATGGACAGGTCAAAGTGTCTGAATAATTTTGGGGTATTATACGTCACAGTTTACTTTATTTTGCTATCCTCACTTACATAAATGAACTACAGTGTCCTGCACCCACTATTAAAAAAATTATATCTGTTGTCCGAATAATTTTTGCTTTGACTGTATGTACACTCACCTAAAGGATTATTAGGAACTAGTGTTGTTTTTGGCGGCCTGTTTTCATTTTAGTTTTAGTCTAGTCTTTGTGTCAAGCTGTCATTTTAGTTTTTATTAGTTTTAGTCATAGTCATACTCTTTTTAGTCTAGTCAAGTTTTAGTCGACTAAAAGTCTGAGCATTTTAGTCTTATTTTAGTCAGAATTATCTATGACTATTTTCGTCTAGTTTTAGTCGACGAAAACTGATGACATTTTAGTCAAGTTTTAGTCAATGCAAATTGTATTTTAGTCTCTTTTTAGTAATGCAATTCTATTTAACCCAGTCAATGTAGTATAAGTACGTATTATAGACAAAACCAAAATCTTCTTTTAGCCAAACCCATTTCAAACAAGGTTATCTTATTATATTATTGTTACCTTAGACTCAAGAATACATCCATTCCAGACACGGAAGACGCTATGATTTGAAGTTACAACATATTTATTTTACCAACTAAACATGTTAAAAGTACACATGCATTTAAATAAAATAAATAAAAACATTGAGATGTCTCTTAAGGTTTGTAGTGTTTTTTCCTGTGATTTTTGTGGCCACATTTTTCCCCATCTATTTCCACAACACCCGTTTTATTTTCCACTTCAATGTAATAAAAGTTTTTCCAAATGTCTTAATAAGAATAAATGCATATTTAATTTAATAATAGGAAAATAATATCCAAATTATTATTTAATTATTTAAATATGTTTAAAATTAGACCCACATTATAGTTAAAATGTTTTTCTGTCTTGTATTTTATCTCAAAATAAAGGATGTAATTTTATTCCACATGGAAATGAGTGGAAATAAGTGAATATAGCCTCTTATTCGCTTATGAGGTATTCATAATGCTGCGGTTATTTTAACATATATAATTGCTGCCGTTATAACGGCACATTTCAAATGTTTACGTGCTTTTCTTTCTTTCTTTTTTTGAGCGGTGATGAAATATCTTGCTCTTGTAAATACTTACCAATATTTCAGTAATACAAGTCTAGATCTTTAAAATGCATCCAGATAACAGCGAAGCACAACCGCACGGTGCTCTGCAGTGGCCAAAAAGGATATAAACGGTGAATTCTGAAGTGATTGAAAACTCAGAGATGTGGATTCCACGACCTTGGTGTTTGTCAAACAGTAATTCAGTTAGGTAATTCGGCCGGAGATTTTTACACGGGTGGTGGGAGAAAAACACTGATATTCTGCATTAAGACGACAATAAAATCAGTGACTAGCCCCTGTAAATGATGAAGACACCTTACGACCGCAGGACAAACAATTACCGTCCGAATAGGGCTTACGAACCCCGACTGGCCGGCCATAGGACCCGTTCACTCACCGGAGACGCCGCGCGAGTGGGGTTTGAAGAGAGTGATGTCACCTGCGTCTGCGCAGTGAGACCTGATGCAGCCCCTGAATGAGACGCACAGAAATACTGCAAAATAAAAACACGACTTTTCGTCTCGTCTCATTTTCGTCAACGAAAATGAAGAGACATTTTAGCATAGTTTTTATTTTGTGAACCACATTTAGTCTCGTTTTTATTCGTCATCGTCACATGACCAGCATTTACGTTGCGTCTCGTCTCGTTTTCGTCACGTTATAAAGGTTCGTTGACGAAGATATTTAGTCATACTTTTCGTTGACGAAAACAACACTATTAGGAACACCTGTTCAATTTCTCATTAATGCAATTATCTAATCAACCAATCACATGGCAGTTGCTTCAATGCATTTAGGGGTGTGGTCCTGGTCAAGACAATCTCCTGAACTCCAAACTGAATGTCAGAATGGGAAAGAAAGGTGATTTAAGCAATTTTGAGCGTGGCATGGTTGTTGGTGCCAGACGGGCCGGTCTGAGTATTTCACAATCTGCTCAGTTACTGGGATTTTCACACACAACCATTTCTAGGGTTTACAAAAAATGGTGTGAAAATGGAAAAACATCCAGTATGCGGCAGTCCTGTGGGCAAAAATGCCTTGTTGATGCTAGAGGTCAGAGGAGAATGGGCCGACTGATTCAAGCTGTTAGAAGAGCAACTTTGACTGAAATAACCACTTGTTACAGCCGAGGTATGCAGCAAAGCATTTGTGAAGTCACACCACGCACAACCTTGAGGCGGATGGGCTACAACAGCAGAAGACCCCACCGGGTACCACTCATCTCCACTACAAACAGGAAAAAGAGGCTACAATTTGCACGAGCTCACCAAAATTGGACAGTTGAAGACTGGAAAAATGTTGCCTGGTCTAATGAGTCTCGATTTCTGTTGAGACATTCAGATGGTAGAGTCAGAATTTGGCGTAAACAGAATGAGAACATGGATCCATCATGCCTTGTTACCACTGTGCAGGCTGGTGGAGGTGGTGTAATGGTGTGGGGGATGTTTTCTTGGCACACTTTAGGCCCCTTAGTGCCAATTGGGCATCGTTTAAATGCACGGCCTACCTGAGCATTGTTTCTGACCATGTCCATCCCTTTATGACCACCATGTACCCATCCTATGATGGCTACTTCCAGCAGGATAATGCACCATGTCACAAAGCTCGAATCATTTCAAATTGGTTTCTTGAACATGACAATGAGTTCACTGTACTAAAATGGCCCCCACAGTCACCAGATCTCAACCCAATAGAGCATCTTTGGGATGTGGTGGAACGGGAGCCCACAAATCTCCATCATCTGAAAGATGCTATCCTATCAATATGGGCCAACATATCTAAAGAATGCTTTCAGCACCTTGTTGAATCAATGCCACATAGAATTAAGGCAGTTCTGAAGGTGAAAGGGGGTCAAACACAGTATTAGTATGGTGTTCCTAATAATCCTTTAGGTGAGTGTATAATTGTCAAGTCTTCATTTCAAAGTAATATATTAAACCAAATACTACCATAAGATGAGCATAAGCATGATCATGAGAGCATACTAGTTTGACATCACATGTAGTAATACCTCTGAAAAGTCATTTTTCTCTGCTTTTCTGATAGACGATTCAGCCATCCAGTTCCTTAACACATACCTTGGGTTTACACCTGAACAATAGAAACAATCAGTTCAACAAACATTACAAATAACATTAAATAAAACATAACACATCGTAAAAAATAAACGCTGAACTTTCTATTAGTCAAAAAAAATGCTTTTTTCAAATGTTTCTTGAGCAGCAACTCAGCATTTTAGAATGATTTCTGAAGGATCATGTGACACTGAAGACTGGCGTAATGATGCTGAAAAAATAGAATATCATAGTATAATAATATCTTGTAGTAATACAACATTACATTACTGTTTTTATTCTATTTTTGATCAAATAAATGCAGCCTTGGTGAGTATAAGAGACTTCTTTCAAATACAAATCTTACCAATCTCAAACATTGTACCATGGTGAACTGTAACAATATGCAAAAACATCAAATGTAACATTGCGCCATATGACTTATACCAAAACATACCTTGCATTCTGTGCTGTCGCGCTGCATCTGAGTCACTTTTTAGCCTGTAGAATACCATTAAAACATCAAGTGATGTTCATTTTTAATCCTCTAAGTGTGTGAATTTACCTTACAGCAACATTACCTTGACAGACGCTGTAAATACAGCTGAACCCAGTCTCTGAAATACTCATGTGATGAGAGGTCTGAAAGAGCCCACAATGACTGTCAAGAGAGACACAGTCACAGTTAATGGACTGAAATCATGATTATGGATATTTCAGCTGCTGTGGGTGTGAATGGAGAGGAAATGTACCGGAGCAATGGATCCCTTCTGAAGCTGGGACAGGGTCACGTCACTCAACTGTCTGAAAGTCATAGTGAAGTCTGCTCCAGTGTCCTCCATTAGCTCAATTTAACACATCATATACCACACAACATTATATGGGTCAAAAATTAGAGAAAAAAACAATCCAGATAATATTTACCTTTAGAAGAAATGCAATCACATATGAATCATTTTCTTCATTTCCCAGAAATCCCAACTTTGCTTTGAATAGCTCATGGAATCTATAACAGAAACGGTGAAATGAGATTAGAGATGAATCAGAGATGAATACAGTTTTCTTTATTGTCTAATGACATGCTCACCTTCGATGGTAGATTTGTGGATATTCTCTCAATATTTGCTGAGATCTGAAATAAATGAAACAACATGAATCACCTGCTTTGCTCCAGATCAATACCAACAGAAAATGAGACAAACTCTTACTGTGACAGCTGATCTGAGGTCAGCAGTGGTTCCAGAGCTTCTAGAAGTTTCTGTAGATTAAACAGGCCGACATTAGCCTGAGCTCCTACACTGTACCGGCCCTCGTCATCAGACGTGTTGGGAACAAAATCTATAAAGAGGAAACAATGCTATTGCAATAATGCTTTTTTAACAATAAAATGATGATGTTATTATTTTGGCTGTCAGTTTCACTTTAATTTATTAGAATATAATTAAATAAAATGAATAATGCATTCAAACAATTATGAAACTAATCTTGCCCCTCGACCTGATATAATATAATGTATACTAGATTTAAAGGTTCAGTGTGTAGTATTTATGAGGATCTATTGACAGAAATGCAATATAATATACATAACTATGTTTACAATGAAGTATAAAGACCTTAAATAATGTTTAATATAATAAAACAGTATGTTTTCATTACCTTAAAATGAGCCATTTCTATCTACACACACCACGGGTCCCCTTACAGTGAAATCGTCATTTTGCGCCGTCATATTTCTACAGTTGACCTAAACCAGGGGTGTCCAATCCTGATCCTGGAGGGCCACTGTCCTGCAAAGTTTAGCTCAAACCCCAATTAAACACACCTGAACCAGCTAATCAAGGTCTTACTAGGGATACTAGAAACTTCTAGGCAAGTGTGTTGAGGCAAGTTGGAGCTAAACTCTGCAGGACAGTGGCCCTCAAGGACAGAGTTTGGACACTCCTGACCTAAACGGACAAACTTCTCTACAGAGCACTAGCCACTCTCTGCTCTCTCAGACAACGTCATATTTGTCCTGTTTCGGTCCCTGTAGCTTCTCTATGTGCTCCAAAAGGGAGAGGTGAGCGTTGGGGGATGCAATTCACAACCTCACTACTAGATGCCGCTAAAATTCACACACTGCACCTTTAAAGTAGCTTACTATTCATACAACTTTCGCACTATTAGTGTAATGGGTGTGTGTGTGTGTGTGTGTGTGTGTGTGTGTGTGTGTGTGTGTGTGTGTGTAGTAGTGATGTCCATAGGTGATATTTGTTTTAATGGCCCTACAAGTTCTATTAAACCATCAAAACATGAGCAATAGATATTAGATAATTAGATATTTGTTAAATATTTGAAATATAAGGGGAAAACAAAACACTAAACACGCTTAAGGTATTTATCTGACAAAATTATTTGGCAAAAAAGGCAAACTACATTTACTATCAGGTTTTTCTGATAGAACCCAAATGGAGAACATTCAGGGAAACTCAAAGTTACTGAAACTAAAACTAAACTTTTAATTGACTGAACTAAAAATAAAACCAACCAAGGTGACAGGACCCTGGCCATTACAGGTATTATTTTTACTATGCAAAAAAAAAACATTTACAAAAAAAGCTCACAGGAAAATGCATACACTGACTAAAACATAATCAGTTATTAATATTTCATTGGTTCTCTCTTTTTTTTCATGTGTTCATGATTTCTTTGTATGACAGCCTGGGCAAAAATTAAGTCATTTCATTATCACAAATAAAACAATTGACAAAAAGCACAACTACACAATATGCTTACACAAAATGTTAGGTGGCATATCACTTTTGGCCATTACGCGTGTGTGTGTGTGTGTGTGTGTGTGTGTGTGTGTGTGTGTGTGTGTGTGTGTGTGTGTGTGTGTGTGTGTGTGTGTAATGATATTAAAGTTATTACGACAAAAAGCTTAAAAAAATAAACAGTTTATGTTATAAAGAGAAACTTACTTGGGTCATATGATTCCATAAATCCAAATGGGCCATAATCAATAGTGATAGAAAGCAGACTGAAGTTATCTGTGTTGCAGACTCCTGCATGAAGATGCAAATCATATGGTTGTGCATTTTGCGTATTAAATTCAATCTATACTATATTCAATAACTAAACTAGTAAAGCAGAGTGAACTTACCATGAGCAAACCCAACCGACATCCAGTGGGCGATTAAATGTGCCGTTTCATTTACCACTCTAGAGAAAAACACCTTCACACAACATGAAAACCATTCAAATATAGTGAGTCTGGTCAGACAATATAAAATAATCTTGTATTACATCTAAACAGCAGAGACACAGATACTCACCACATACTTGTCAGGGTCATTTGTTGCAATATTTTTAAAATGCTCTTTAATTACAAAGTCCAACAATGTCCTGAAAAAAAAAAGAAAAAGAAATTTAAAAGCAAATAACGGTGAGAATGAGAAAAAAATACTATCCACCTAAGTTAAAGTTAATTTACCGTAGGACATCTAACTCTCCAGTTCTAGTTAATATCTCCAGTGAACCGATACGAAACCAGGACTTGGCCAGACGCAGAACAACTGCACCTGATAGATATAGAGAACAATCACATGATTTATGAAGCTGAAGAACTAAAGAACTTAGTTACTCTATTTTTCCAATTCTGATTGTATTTCACCTCTTTCTTTTACGACACTGCCGTTATAAAACGGATCCCTCCAAACAGTTTCCTCACTCACAACCAGACTGACAAACAATAAAGGCAAAAAATGGCAAAAGTATAAATAAATAAAAATCAACATCAAACATTTGAATGTGGTAAATACATATATTACTCATATATATATATATATATATGATCAGGCATAACATTATGATGGTGAAGTGAGTTACCACCCTGTTACCCACCCTGTTAGTGGGTGGGATATATTAGGCAGGAAGTGAACATTTTGTGTTAGAAGCAAGAAAAATGGGCAAGCGTAAGGATTTGAGCGAGTTTGGCAAGGGCCAAATTGTGATGGCTAGACGACAGAGCATCTCCAAAACTGCAGCTCTTATGGGGTGTTTCCGGTCTGCAGTGATCAGTATCTATCAAAAGTGGTCCAAGGAAGGAACAGTGGTGAACCGGCAAAAGGGGCATGGGTGGCCAAGGCTCATTGATGCACGTGGGGAGCAAAGGCAGACAAACTACTGTAGCTCAAATTGCTCAAGAAGTTAATGCTGGTTCTGATAGAAAGGTGTCAGAATACACAGTGCATCACAGTTTGTTGCGTATGGAGCTGCACAGACCAGTCAGGGTGCCCATGCTGACCCCTGTCCAACACTGAAAGCACCAACAGTGGGCACGTGAGCATCAGAACTGGATCACAGAGCAATAGAAGAAGATGGCCTGGTGTGCTGTGTTTTGACCTTTTACATCACATGGATGGCCGTGTGTGTCGCTTACCTGGGGAACACATGGCACCAGGATGCACTATGGGAAGAAGGCAAGCTGGCGGAGGCAGTGTGATGCTTCGGGCAATGTTGTGCTGGGAAACCTTGGGACCTTCCATCCGTGTGGATGTTACTGTGACATGTACCACCTACCTAAGCATTGTTGCAGACCATCTACACCCTTTCATGGAAACGGTATTCCCTGGTGGCTGTGGCCTCTTTCAGCAGGATAATGTGCCCTGCCACAAAGCAAAAATGCTTCATGGTTTGAGGAGCACAACAACGAGTTTGAGGTGTTGACTTGGCCTCCAAATTCCACAGATCTCAATCCAATCAAGCATCTGTGGGATGTGCCGAACAAGTCCGATCCATGGACGCTCCACCTCGCAACTTACAGGACTTTAAGGATCTGCTGCTAACATCTTGGTGCCAGATACCACAGCACACCTTCAGGGGTCTACAGGGAGTGCAGAATTATTAGGCAAGTTGTATTTTTGAGGATTAATTTTACAACATTAATAATTAAACAACAACCATGTTGTCAATGAACACAAAAAACTCATTAATATCAAAGCTGAATATTTTTGGAAGTGGTTTTTAGTTTTAGCTATTTTAGGGGGATATCTGTGTGTGCAGGTGACTATTACTGTGCATAATTATTAGGCAACTTAACAAAAAACAAATTTATACCCATTTCAATTATTTATTTTTACCAGTGAAACCAATATAACATCTCAACATTCACAAATATACATTTCTGACATTCAAAAACCAAACAAAAACAAATCAGTGACCAATATAGCCACCTTTCTTTGCAAGGACACTCAAAAGCCTGCCATCCATGGATTCTGTCAGTGTTTTGATCTGTTCACCATCAACATTGCGTGCAGCAGCAACCACAGCCTCCCAGACACTGTTCAGAGAGGTGTACTGTTTTCCCTCCTTGTAAATCGCACATTTGATGATGGACCACAGGTTCTCAATGGGGTTCAGATCAGGTGAACAAGGAGGCCATATCATTAGATTTTTTTCTTTTATACCCTTTCTTGCCAGCCACGCTGTGGAGTACTTGGACGCGTGTGATGGAGCATTGTCCTGCATGAAAATCATGTTTTTCTTGAAGGATGCAGACTTCTTCCTGTACCACTGCTTGAAGAAGGTGTCTTCCAGAAACTGGCAGTAGGACTGGGAGTTGAGCTTGACTCCATCCTCAACCCGAAAAGGCCCCACAAGCTCATCTTTGATGATACCAGCCCAAACCAGTACTCCACCTCCACCTTGCTGGCGTCTGAGTCGGACTGGAGCTCTCTGCCCTTTACCAATCCAGCCATGGGCCCATCCATCTGGCCCATCAAGACTCACTCTCATTTCATCAGTCCATAAAACCTTAGAAAAAGTCAGTCTTGAGATATTTCTTGGCCCAGTCTTGACGTTTCAGCTTGTGTGTCTTGTTCAGTGGTGGTCGACTTTCTGCCTTTCTTACCTTGGCCATGTCTCTGAGTATTGCACACCTTGTGCTTTTGGGCACTCCAGTGATGTTGCAGCTCTGAAATATGGCCAAACTGGTGGCAAGTGGCATCTTGGCAGCTGCACGCTTGACTTTTCTCAGTTCACGGGCAGTTATTTTGCGCCTTGGTTTTTCCACACGCTTCTTGCGACCCTGTTGACTATTTTGAATGAAACGCTTGATTGTTCGATGATCACGCTTCAGAAGCTTGGCTATTTTAAGACTGCTGCATCCCTCTGCAATATATCTCACTATTTTTGACTTTTCTGAGCCTGTCAAGTCCTTCTTTTGACCCATTTTGCCAAAGGAAAGGAAGTTGCCTAATAATTATGCACACCTGATATAGGGTGTTGATGTCATTAGACCACACCCCTTCTCATTACAGAGATGCACATCACCTAATATGCTTAATTGGTAGTAGGCTTTCCAGCCTATACAGCTTGGAGTAAGACAACATGCATAACGAGGATGATGTGGTCAAAATACTCATTTGCCTAATAATTCTGCACTCCTTGTAGTGGAGACCATGCCTCAACGGGTCAGGGCTGTTTTGGCAGCAAAAGGGGGACCAACACAATATTAGGAAGGTGGTGATAATGTTATGCATGATCGGTATATATATATATATACACCTGAGGGCTCTGCTGGTAGGAACTCCCAGAAAGTGCATGGCTTCACTGCACAGGAACTCCCTCACAGAGGAGCGAATCACAGCCCGTCCATCACCAGACCTGCACACAAAACATCATGTACAGTATAACGATTAAACTACTGCCATACAGTCTTACAATGGACAAGACAATGACACACTATGAATCATAACGCAAGATAATTTACAATTAAATACAGGGTTCCTACACATTTTCCATTTCAAAATCTCTATACTTTTCCAAAACTCAAATTTCCAAACCTCTGTAGATTTTTTTCTGACTATATTTAACATAAATGATATATGCAGCATTATATTTGGTATACAGTGGTACCTCCATTGGTTTTCTCAAAGTGATAACAAGCACTTACATGATGTAAAGAACCTAAAACGTAGAACCTTTATATGTGGCTGGTTTGAATATCACATGCACATTAGTTTAGAGAAGTTCAAAAGAGACTCTGTTATACAAACAGTTTTGTGAAAAATCACTAAATGATCACTAAACTTTTGCAATGAATTCACTCTGCTTGTATGATACATTTATTTTTAGAAATTCTTAATTTTCTATTTTAGAAAACTGAATAGGGAAAACAAATATTTTGTATTAAATTATTCAAAACAAATCCCATACTTTTCCAAACTGCGTAGGAACCCGGTAAATATATCTCAGACTTTCTTACTTAAAATCATATAAAAAATATTGCGCAGCAGGAACTGATATTCACCTTGAGTATGGTGTCTTTCCTGAGCCTTTCAACTGGAGTTCCCATCTTTCACCTTTTCTGGATAAAAAAGAGATTGTATACTGCTCTAATGTACTGTCTATTCTATCGGTTAACACTTGTCACAATTCATTTCTGTTCAGATGCATGTTTAAGAATTAAGTGAGATTGTTTAGTTAAAAAAAAAAAATAATAAATAAAATCACAGAATCTGTTTATTTACTGAAAAACCAAGAGGTGTAGATCACAATTTCCATTCTTTAATCTTAAACAACATTATGGGAAAAGTGATCATGTCATGGCCAGAGACGGACAGTAGTGAAGTATTTTTTACTTTCTACTCAAGTACATTTTTCAAGCCTATGTACTTTATCACTGTTCTTCTTTGGAAAACTTTTACTTCACTACATTCCAAAGCATAATATATGATGTCATACTTTTTACTGCACTACATTTCATAAAGATTTTATTTACCTTTAATACTTAATTACATTAAAAAAATTACTTTCTTACTTGTACTCAAGTAAAACTTTGAATTACTTTTACTTGACTGAAAGTACACAGTACTACATTGTAATATAATGTAAGTATTAAATTATATTCAATATGGAACATAGGGCAGTAAAAAGTACAATATTATACTTATAAACACTCAAACATACAAAAGTATAGACACTTGAAAAATGTACTTAAGCAGAGGAAAAACACTTCACTACTGTCTGCCTCTGGTCATTGCAATAACAACTGATGATCTCAGTTGAACACTGATGGAACAGATGATTTTACCTGTTTGTGTATTCACCCAGCAAATGTGCTCTTCCATCCCCCAGCTGTCCGGCCCAATAACCAAACTATAATAATAATAATAATAATAAATATAGCTGCAAGCAGCCATTAACGGGGCCAAGCGCAACAGAAGCAAACAAAGAAGATAGCAGCAGACCAACTGAAAAATTGAGTGAAGACATTTGAAGCAAAAACGTTAAAACACATTAAAACATTGAGTTGTATAGAGCCAATGTCATGTTTTGTTCTATTATAGCGCTACCAAGAGGCACAATCCTACAATTTTTAGTCATCGGAGTGAGCCCATACATGTGTGTCAATTTTGGTGAAAATATCTCATTTCGCTTTTGGGTTATAGACATTTATATGAAAAAACACATGAAAAATGACTGACACCTGACTTTGATTGGATTTTACTACCCCTTACTATCAATATTTTGACATTTGGGCATTAGCGTATGGCTATCGACCTATGTTTCCGATTTTCTGGCGCTGGTTTCGTCTCGATCAGACTAGCGGTTTTGACGATATCAGCTAACGTTTATTAAGCGCTAAATTACCGCGCTGCACAAACCATACGCCGAAACCTGGCAAGTCTGGTATCGTTGGACTCTGCAAGGGTTCAGGAGACTAAAAAAGTAAGTCCCATGAAAATAAGTCAACCCCACCCAAAGTTATAAGCGTTTAAAAAAAATCTCCACTAGGTAGCGCTGTTTCGAAACTTCTCAGGCTACTTCAGGGCATTGTGTTGATGACCCATACCGAGTGTCGTAACAATCGGTTTATGCGTTCATAAAATACAGCATTTTAGCGCATAATTCAAAATGGCCGACAGTCAAAATGGCCGATATGGTAAAATTGGATATCAGATGACTCGGCATGCCGTCCTGAATCTAACGATACCACTTTATACCATTTATGATTTTTGGACAGACGGTTCAAAAGTTATAAGCAAAAATAGCCTTTTTTTTGTATCTCCGGACCAGTAGGTGGCGCTGCGCCGAAACGCTGCACGTTGCCTCAGGTCATGCTTATGATGACTTGTACCAAGTTTGGTTTGAATACGATAAAGCGTTGCGGAGATATAGCCTTAAGTGGGTTTTCGCAAACGTTATGTAAAATTTGCTTGCGTGTTTATTGAAAACGATTTGACGAATCAACTTGAATTCCATGTTTTTTTGTCAGCATGGTCTGAAGATGACCTGGTTCCATTTTCGTGCAAATCGGATGAACCTTCTAGGCTGTTTCTAGCCCTTATGGTTCAAAAGTTATTAGCATAAACATGAGTGCAACTTTGGACAGGTGGTGGCGCTAGAGGGATTGAGTTAGAGACTCCAAATTTACTATGTTGACACTTCAGACTGTCCTCTATGAGTGTGCCAAATGTCATAACTTTCCCGCAAACGGTTCCATGGGCTGCCATAGACTCAAGAGCGGAAGAAGAAGAAGAAGAAGAAGAAGAAGAAGAAGAAGAAGAAGAAGAAGAAGAAGAAGAAGAAGAAGAAGAAGAAGAAGAAGAAGAAGAAGAAGAAGAAGAAGAAGAAGAAGAAGAAGAAGAAGAAGGCTAACGGTTTCAATAGGTGCCTTCGCACCTTCGGTGCTTGGCCCCTAATAAAACATGGTTTACATGTGTGTTGGTTGTCTTATGCCATCGCCGCAGGTTTGAAATGACTGTCAGTTTTACCTGATGGCCCCCGTATCTGTGTGCAAGTGGAATAGAGCCAGGAAACAGTTTCCCACCACTGACACACCGAACAAACTCTTCATTCTGAATCACAGACTCACTCAGATCCAAAATATTCCTCAGCACATCCTGAAATACACAAAAAGAGCCTAAATATATGCAGAAAAAACATTTGCAAAAACGTACTGTGTTGGTACCTTGGTCCAGTGATGTATTAGATGGTAATGCCACGGTATTTTCATAAATATGATTATATTTAAAGTACCAGTGAAATGTTTGAACAAACTTGACTGAATTAATGTTTCTCATTAGCTTAAAAACGTTTTTGTTCTAATGCAGTTTTCTAAAACTGATCCACAGACCACAGGTGGTTCTGTGAAGGAGTCCAAGTGGACCACAAGTTAATGTTAAAAAAACTGTACTTGCAGATAATATAATATATTAGTTAAATAAAAGGCCACTTAAGTGTACTTAAATAGTACACTTTCATGACTGTTTCTTGACAAACTTAAAGTACACTTTTAAAAAGTGCACTTTGTAATAATGTCCAATTAAAAGCTTTATTTTAAAGTATATTTTACATCATTATGTTCTAATAATGTCCAATTAAAAGCTTTATTTTAAAGTATATTTTACATCATTATGTTCTAATAATATTTTATTGTGCTTTAAAGAAGTACACTTAATTTGATGTGTTGACTTAAGTACTAAAGTACATAAAAAGTACTATAATATTAACTGGAGTGTGTTCTTGTTCCATTTAAATAATGTACTAAATTGCAACTTTATTATTACAAATGTGTAATTACAAATATATTTAATTCCATGGTTTAAAAATAAAAGTTTCAATAGAAATTATTTCAAAATATATTTTAGTATACCACAAAATACTAATCATATTTCAAAGACAGCTGAAGTCATTTTATAACTAACTGAATTTAATATACATTAAAACAATAAATGTTCATGTAATTGCAAGTGTCTGAAACATTATATTCAGTTTGCACCTAAGTACCGGTATGTTCTTTCAAAAGTATATTATTTACACAATTTCTCTTTTTATAAGTATGCTGAAGTGTACTTCTTTGTAACAACAGCCTGAATAAGTTCAGAATGATGCTGATGACAACAATGTTATTGTTATATAATTATTAAGAATGGGTAGGTGTGACCAAACTTTTGACTGGTGGTCTTCCTGTTCCATTGTATTTTTTTTCTGTTTCTTAAATTATATACATAAATACACAGTTACTGTAACAATATTTTTTTTACTGTCCAGGTTATACCGCACTGAAGCACACGTCTTCTGAGTGTATGGATGTATTGACCTGTGAAACAGCAGCCAGTGTCAAGGGCTCTTTCAGAGGGGTGGGCCGAGACTCTGAAAACACACATCCCTTCACAGCACGAATGAAATGACCATCAACCTCATCAACAGGCAGGACAGCTGTAAAACACACAGAAAGTGACTCAATTATAGTCACCGTGTAAAATAGCATGTTGACACTCATATCTGTATCTTACCTAGTAGTTTATGTGATAATTCCAGTGGTATTTCTCCACAGTGTTTAGCATCAAACTCTATATCATTACAACTTTCACTCTCGCAGAATTCTTGTTCGTCCGTAAATGTAGCGCTGGCGACGGCCGAGAAAAATACAAATAATGTGAAGCCCTGTTTTGTCATTACATCAAACTCACAGACATCAATTTCTCACTTTTTGTATCATGTACTTCATTACATCACGTGACTAGAGGGCTAGAACTGTTTCCTATGTCACACAAACAATCCTCCATGTTCCGCCAGAGGGCGCTCGTCGGCTCAAAACATTCGAGTGCTTCATTTATGGTCGGGACTTTTTTGTCTTTTTGGAAATGTATACGCGCTATAAATTATAACTGATTCAATATATGTGACATAATCTAAATAGTATAATTAAGTAAGACATGTTTATAAAGTTATTTTATACAACGTACTCTAAATAAAAATAATTTATGCGAACAATGGTTTTAACTAGACTAATGCAAACTTTTATTTACAGTATCCACTTAACGTTTTATATTAATACATCTTGATCCATGTCACTGTGTTCATGCTCTCAGTTTGGTATTGTTGGTGTGCGCACGCTAGCTGTCTCAGTTGGCTTTCTAGTTAGAGTTTGTTTAATAAACCTTATTTCACTTTCATCATCATCATTGGAATATACGTGACCATCTGTTTAGTGTTTACCTTGTGTAACAACTTAAATGGTTTAAGGCAACAGTTTCCATGCAATTTTCTATAGTAAAGTTAACTAATTTGTGCTAAGAGTAGGATACAGACGCATGCTGTCCATTGTAGTAATTAGAACTAGGAATAAACCAAACAGGGCACACAATGTTTTTTTAAACACACAAACAAACAAAACTGTTTTGGCTAAAGAAAATTTCAAAAGAAAGCATGTAGAAATAAAGCATTTGTACACAAAAGGCAATGATTAAACACTTAATTTATACATCATTGGTTTTTTACTGTCTCTGTCATCTTATGCTCATGTTCAGGCAATAGTTTTAGAATACTTAGTTACAGGAGAAGACTTGAACTAAAGGTGAGGAACCTCCCAGATAACAATTTTTGGTTCTCAGAACGTTCTGGGAACGTTAGTTTCTGGTTCCCAGAACGTTCCCAGAACAGGCATCCTAACGTTCTCTATTGGTTAGCCAGGAAAGTTTTCTTTAGGTAAATAGAGCGTTCCCTGATGGTTAGGAGAACGTTCCCCTAACCTTCCCAGAACGTTCCCCTAACCTCTTTACTCCGATTACCCTGCTGTACGTCAGTAATCCTCCAGCAATGCCCGTCCCATAGGGTATAAGCGGCATGGAAAAAGGATGAATGGACGTCAATAATCAGTAGCTACTACAATCCATGTCTTGTTTTGAACTTATTTAATCAATAGAAATAATTCAAGCACATAAACCTTCATGGAGGATTAAATAAGATTGAATTATGCATTAATATGTACATTTCGTAACTTGTATCACTGACCAACGTTACTAAGTTACCACAACCAGATTTTAGGTTTAAGTGCCAAATGACAATGACTTCAAGACAATATGTGGTTTTAAAATATGAATTTTATTCACAGACATTAATAATGAATAAAGATGACTTTAACTGGGATAACATTGCATTATTTTCTTACCACTGAATTAACGGAACGGAGCTTCTCTCTTACGGTCAGTAAAGCAAAACTCCTCGGTTAACATCATGTTGTCTTCAATTACGTGTCAAATCTCTCTGATATCACACTATTTACACTGCTATATTTATTAATTATAACCCATTATTCAATAAAGATCGATAAACTAATGTTAGTCAGTCGGTAAAAACGAAATGACCGTTAATTTTTAAATTACGCGAGTGCGCGTCTTTCTGTGGAAGACGAAAGAAAGCGCGTGCTGGAAGAAAGCGCGTGATGGAGAAGCGCGCACAGATCAGAGGCGCGCAGTAACGAAATATACAAATAACCCTTATAAAAAAATTAAATCTAAAAATAACCAGCAGGGAACGTTCTGGGAAGGTTCTCTTTAGGTTATAAAAGAAAACCCAAAAATAACCTGCAGGGAACGTTCTGGGAACGTTCTCTTTTGTTTATAAAAAACACCTCAAAAATAACCTGCAGGGAACGTTCTCTTTTGGTTACAAAAACACAACCAATAGAGAACGTTCCCAGAACGTTCTTATTTGGTTCCCCACAAAAATAACCAAACGGGAACCATGTGGGAACGTTCTGTGTTTACTGGGCTCGTGGTCAATCTTGTTGTGATGTCCAGTTATAGTTCATTTATTTAGTGGATGTGAAGAGGAGGAGGAATGTTGGCATGGTTCAGAGCTCATTGAATAGCAAAGCAGGGCTAGACAGATTATATTTAGGTGAGATGCACGGAATAATAGGGTGAATGAACGCTTACATTATTATAACCTGACATAAACAGACACGTGACCTGCACGTCTGTCTCGTTCACCCGCTTTCACGACTACACAGTTCACACCGCCCTCTACTGGCTAAATATCAATAATCTGCTACAAATGCATAATCCGTGTCATAAATATGTTTGCTTGGAGTTTATCCGATTCAGCACAGTAAACTGACTGGAGTTATAACTGTAAAATGTTACCTTATTAAACTCACCTTGCCAATCACGCAACCAATCACGTACTGCCTCGTCACAAGAGTGAAAAGAAATCAGAAGTTTGTCCATTTTAAATAGACAGCCGATACAAAATTCAAAACATTTAATATAAACTTAGATAAATATAAAATCGTAGACAGGAATGTATGTGTAGCTACTTGATGTTTGTGAATCGGTAGCCCTAGATACATTTTTCTGAAGGTGACTTTGTGTCTTAGGTGATTTCCACATTCATATTTTCTCTGAAAGGATGTTTCATCATAAAGCAAATTAACGTGATTTCTGTTGTGTATCGTGGTGAAGGCTATAGGCTATGTGCAGCAGATGTGAAGTCTTGTGCTACGCCCTTACGAAAATTAACCATGGTTTTATTGTAGTAAAAATGTAGTAACCATGGTTCATTTTCTTAAGGGACTACTTGATGTTTTGAGTGAAATTATGTCTCAACTCTTACGATCTGGTCAGCTCAATGATAAAGAGTCAGTGGAGACCAGACTGTTTCAACTGTTCAGCTTCATCATGGATGACACACAAACATCCAGAGATTAAGATTTTTCTCCTGGATGCAGGTACTTTGAATAAACACATTAAATAACCTTTTATTTAATAAAAGAGATGTCTGTATTAAATTACAATCCATCTTCTTCCGCTTTATCCGGGGCCGGGTCGCAGGGGCAGCAGTCTAAGCAGAGATGTCCAGACTTCCCTCTCCCTAGACACTTCCTCTAGCTCTTCCGGGGGGACACCGAGGTGTTCCAAGGCCAGCCGGGAGACATAGTCCCTCCAGCGTGTCCCTCCTCCCGGTTGGACATGCCCGAAACACCTTCCCGGGAAGGCGTTCAGGAGGCATCCGGAACAGATGCCGAGCCACCTCAGCTGTCCCCTCTCGATGTGGAGGAGCAGCGTCTCTACTCCGAGTTCCTACCGAGTGACTGAGCTTCTCACCCTATCTCTAAGGGAGCGCCCAGCCACCCTGTGGAGAAAGCTCATTTCGGCCGCCTGTATCCGGGATCTTGTCCTTTCGGTCATGACCCAAAGCTCATGACCATAGGTGAGAGTAGGAACGTAGATTGACCAGTAAATCGAGAGGTTCGCCTTACGGCTTAGCTCTTTCTTCACCACGACAGACCGGTACATCGACCGCATTACTGCATAAGCTGCACCGATCCGTCTGTCAATCTCCCGTTCCATCCTCCCCTCACTCGTGAACAAGATCCCTAGATACTTGAACTCCTCCACTTGGGGCAGGAACTCTCCACCAACCTGAAGTGGGCAAGCCACCCTTTTCCGACTGAGGACTATGGCCTCGGATTTGGAGGTGCTGATCCCCATCCCAGCCGCTTCACACTCGGCTGCAAACCGTCCCAGTGCATGCTGAATGTCCTGGTTAGAAGGGGACAACACGGTCATCTGCAAAGAGCAGAGACGAAACCGTGTGGTCCCCAAACCTGACACCCTCCTAGAAATTCTGTCCATAAAAATTATGAACAGAACCGGCGACAAAGGGCAGCCCTGCCGGAGTCCAACATGCACCGGGAACAAGTCTGACTTACTGCCGGCAATGCGGACCAAACTCCTGCTCCGGTCATACAGGGACCGGACAGCCCTCAGCAAAGGACCCCGGACCCCATATTCCCCGAGCACCCTCCACAGGGCGCCGCGAGGGACACAGTCGAATGCCTTCTCCAAATCCACAAAACAAATGTGGACTGGTTGGGCAAACTCACATGAACCCTCCAGCACCCTGTAGAGGGTATAGAGCTGGTCCAGTGTTCCACGACCAGGACGAAAACCACACTGTTCCTCCTGAATCCGAGGTTCCACTATCGGCCAAATTCTCCTCTCCAGTACCCTGGCATAGACTTTCCCGGAGAGGCTGAGAAGTGTGATCCCCCTATAGTTGGATAGTTGTATTAAATTACATTTCTTGAAAATACTGTCTAAACCCTCCTCAAATGCTTTTCATTAAAAACGTTTTGAAGATTAGCCTACATTATTATGATTATCATCAAAAATATTTAAATCTGTTTTGTTATAGTTCTGTTCAGCAGGAGAGATCAGAACTAAAGCCCAGCTGTGTGTCTATGAGGAGTGACGCGTCTATGGGCAATCCAATTCATTTTAAGAATGAGGATACACAGACTGATCTCAGGTACATCTAATAACATTTCTAAAAGACATGATTGGCATTTTGATATTATGGTGTATTTTGTATTTATAATATTTATAATAGACATTGTTGTCTTCACCTGATGCGTTTCTTCTTTTTATTATATTTTTCTACTTTAAGTTTCACCATTGAATAGCTCTGGTAACTGGCACTATGTTAAATTATGAGTAAGCAATCAATAATATATTATTTTAATTTAATATTTACAATGTATAAAAAGCTTTCTCAAGCTAACATAAAGTTTGAGTCTTGAGCAATTGATTTAATAATATGTGCATTTATTATTAACCACCAATATCAGCATAGGCGTAATTTACGGGTGGGACATGTCCCCACCACTTTTTGCCAGGCTCGATATCGTCCTCACCACTTTTTAAAAGTAATTGAAAAATAGATTGCGGAAGGTGTGTATTAAAGCAAAAGCACGATCTGCAAATCGTCATTCTTCATAATCTAATTCAGTGGTTCTCAAACTTTTTATACCAAGTACCACCTCACAAAATATTTGGTTCTCCAAGTAGCACCATAATGACCAACATTAAAATACAGTAGCGTAGTAGGCCTAACTATTCAGTTACAGCTCAGCACAGTTCAAAAACTAGGCAGTTTATTCCTAAAAGGAATATTTTTTTGTTGTCAGCCAATTTAACATACACAGTTTGTACATTAACACTGCACTGTGCTTACATACAGGTAAATACAATAATTAAATAATGATTAGATTAAAATGTGTTGTATCTAAAAGTTAAATTAAAACTGTAATGTACTTAAATGTTAAAAAAACTTTACTCAAATAAAGATGAAATTAAAATGTATTGTTTTAATATGAATTTATAGTCAAAATTAAATATTTGTTCTGAGTTTGTCACGCCACAGAAAAATGTGTTATTAAATGTGTGTCAAATTTAAATTATAAAAAAAAAAGCCAAGCAAAATCTTGAAAAAATAAGCAGCATTCTCTGCTCTCAAACACTCTCTGTGCTGAAACCACGCCCACTAGCGGGAAAGTAGCAGTAAGCACACAAGACAACTGGGCAGTGGCAGTGTGGCACGTAGGCCTACTGCAACGATGGCACCAGATGTTGGCGGGACGGGCGGATGAAGTCCTGTGTTGGTCCGGCAGTGGATTATCAGTGAATCCCAGTTGTCTCCGATGAACATTTGTAAAACTATCCGGTGTAAAACGATCACTGCAGAGGCAGGTGTTGGTGGTGTTCAAGGTAGCTGTTCACAAAATTAATCCACCTCTTCTTGATATCAGCGATTTTGTTTTATAAGCTTTTTATACGTTTTACAATTAGATAATATGCATTTGCTTGATGAAGGCATAACTAGCTAGCTAACTGTAGGCTGTAGTAACTAACGGTAGTGACAGCAACGCGCGATTGAACGAGCGAACTGATGCGAATGCACTCTAGTGTTGTTATAGTGTTAGGGGAGGGGCCAGTGGCACTCAGTGGCTCCAGTGCGTCATCAAGCCACCGTTTTAGTACAACACAGTTCACAGTGTTTGTGTTTCAGCAATACATTTCTAACATTTATAATGTGTTTAGAATAGAAACAAATTTTAGAATCGCCTTTACAGGGACTTTAATTTAGTGATTCCTCTGCGTACCACTAGAGGGAGCCTGAGTACCACTAGTGGTATGCGTACCACACTTTGAGAACCACTGATCTAATTCATTCATTTAACACATTTTTCCGCTGGTCAGAAGCTTTTTTTTCCATTACAGATTTGCGCAAAACTTTTGTGATATTTCCTAATGGTCGATAAAAAAATATAGCGAAATGACGCCGTTTCCATTAACTGATGTTATGCAACTAAAACAATTTTTTTCCTCTCGTGAATCCAAAAATGATGCTACGTAGGTTGTTAGGTTTATGTATATCCCAGCCACCGCATGCCATTATTTTTAATGGAAAGAGACATGTGGTTTTATCCAAGCACTGATGGCATGGAAAGCACCTATACTTGAGCAGCACTTATGAGGTGTTTCTGGGTGTTTCTCTCTCTTATCTGCTTCAAGGTCTTGATAAATTGTGGCATGTTATATTCTATTGTCTTTTATGAGTTTAATAAAGAACTCTGTCTCGTCTTCTGTCCAAACATAAAATCATCTGTAAAGAAAGATCGACTTTTACATACGCCAGGTTATTGTGACGCATTGCTGCCAGCCTGCCACATACAGAGACGAGTGAAATGTTTTGGTGGTAACTCAAAGTTTTTTTTTTTTACCACTTCATTATTTTGGCTTGGAATTTTGTTTGTTGGAAATATAAACTGAATTTAGAAATGCTTTTGAAATTAAAAACTTTGCGTTTAATAAACAAAACATATTTTTTAAATGAACAGCGTTTGGAGTGGAGTGCAAAATAATCTGTTCCCTGAGTCCACGGCCTTTGCTGTTATTGTGAGTGTACACAAATAAAAGTAGACAGTTTACTGTTTATAATTATATCTTGCACTTTCTGTCTGTAGCCTATCTGTATGCCTAAAAATGACAGAATATTGTGAGTTGTTTCCGCTGTCATAAAGGAAAAAAAATCCATCAGAAGGCGCAGACGACTTCGTCAGACAGAGGGTTAAAGAAAACGTAGCCTATTTAGTTTCATGGTTAGGCTATGTTTAAATATTATTATTATTTTATTTTCATAAGTTGATTATGAAAAAGGAGCAGCATGAGTAAGGCACATAATCAGATGTGCATATGTCTGGGGACATGGATTTTTTTGGACATGGACTTCATTGAATTTTGTTTTCTAGAAAGTCTTTCTTTAAAATTAATTTCTTTTTGCATAAATTGTATTTTAATTTTGATCAATATTTAATCACTTATTTGGCTGTATATTTAATAAATAAGAAGCAAACCAAGATCGTCGGGAATGGGTTGAAATGCGTAACTGGGCTGTTTCCGCTGCCTTTGAGTAAGGCTGAAACTAGCGTCTTTCTGTTTTAATACATTTCTTGAATATATGTCTTAATTACAGTAGGCCTATAGATAGAATTGATATTTGGTTGCACCGGGGTCTGTCATTACTAGGGTAAAGTTACGCCACTGTCCGGAGAAAATATATGTCGTTTAACAACACAAGATCTTGTTATTACGACATACTTGAGTGGAAAAAAATATGTAGGCCCTATGTGGCAGCATTGCGTGACCGTACCAGGTGACCTGTAAATGCGAAAAAACTGTTTCCATTGCAGTTTTGCGAAAAATTTCCTTTTTCAAATTGCCTGAAAAACCATCTCAAGCGAGCGTAAAAACTTTTTTAAAAAACAAAATGGACACGTTTCCATTGGGTGTATTATCAATTCACAATTTCAATTTGCGCAATTTTAAGGGTAATGGAAACGCGGCTACTCACACACAAGAATTGTGCAATTAATGAATACGCTGCAGCTGAGCTGACTATGAAATGGTAAGTTTGCCATATTTATCTTGCGTATTTTGATTGATATTAGGCTAAGGTTACCCTAGATGTGTTGTGAATGTTACATTTTGCTTATTGGATGTTTATAGAATAATCTGTGAATGTGATGCATGTTTACATCAAAGTGAGAATTAAGTGCAACTCAGTCCCCAAGTAAATTCGGTTATTAAATAAACACATAGCAAAACGAGTTGTGCGGTGTCCCCACCACTTTTCAAAGCAACGTTACGCCACTGAATATCAGAGTGTCTGATTCTTGATTCTCTTCATGATGTTTAAGGTCAATCCCACCGCCCAGACCAGCCGTAACAACACCCGTCTGTAAGAATAATGACCAGTCTATGAATCAACTACAGGACTTTAATGAAAGCAGGTATGCTGGTGTCAGGTAAAGTGTGGGATTTTTTTGTTAACTCTAACATAACTCTCAAATTTCACAAACCTTATATATTCTTGGTCATGATACAGAGAACAAATAAGACATTTTACTCTATATATTTATCTATTTAACTCATGTAATACCATGATATTTTAATTTTACAGCCATGAAGTCCACAACAAGTTTAGATCAAATCTAAGGAAGAAGTTTAAGTATCTGTGTGAGGGAACAGCAAAGCAGGGAAACCGAATGCTCCTGGATAAGATCTACACAGAGCTCTACATCACAGAAGGTGACAGTGGAGAGATCAGTAATGAGCATGAGGTGAGACAGATTGAGACAATTCAGGAGAGCAGCAACAGAGGACACACAGATCAAATGCAATGACATCTTTAGACCTTTACCTAGACAAGACAAACACATCAGAACTGTGCTGACAAAGGGAGTTGCTGGCATCGGAAAAACAGTGTCTGTACAGAAGTTCATCCTGGAATGGGCTGAAGGAAAAGTGAATCAGGACATTCAACTTATATTTCCATTTCCTTTCAGAGAGCTCAATTTAATGAAGGACAAAACACTCAGTCTTTTAGATCTTCTCTATGGCTTTTTCCCTGAAACAAAAGAAATTGAAATATCTAGAGACATATATAAAGTGTTGTTCATCTTCGGTGGTCTGGACGAATGTTGTCTTCCCTTACATTTTCAAAGGAATGAGACTCTACAAGATGAAGTGACAGAGGTACGAGGCTTCAATGAGCCACAGAAGGAGGAATACTTCAGGAAGAGAATCAGTGATCAGAGTCTGGCCAATACAATCATCACACACCTGAAGTCATCAAGGAGCCTCCAGATCATGTGTCACATCCCAGTGTTCTGCTGGATCTCAGCCACTGTTCTAGAGAAGATGTTGAGTGAAGCAGAGAGCGGAGAGATTCCCAAAACTCTCACTCAGATGTACACACACTTCCTGATCCTTCAGACCAACATCAAACATGAGAAGGACTATGAGAAGAACGTGACAGATGAAGACATGATCCTCAAACTGGGGAAAGTGGCTTTTCAGCAGCTTGTGAAAGGTAATATGATCTTCTATGAGGAAGACCTGAGAGATTGTGGCATTGATGTGACAGAAGCATCAGTGTACTCAGGATTGTGCACTCAGATCTTCAGAGAGGAGTTTGGCTTGTATCTAGGGAAAGTCTTTTGCTTTGTTCATCTGAGTGTTCAGGAACATCTAGCTGCTTTATATGTGCACCTCTCCTTCACAAACAACAACATAAATGTATTTGACCCAGGCTTGTTGTTTAGATTCAAGGACTGGTTTCAACTCAATTCATCAGAATGTGTTATATTATCTGAGTTGCATCAGAGAGCTGTGGATGAGGCTCTACAGCAGGGTTGGCGAACTCCAGTCCTGGAGGGCCACTGTCCTGCAGAGTTCAGCTCCAACCCTGATAAAACTCACCTGCCTTTAGCTTTCTAGTAACCCTTCAGACCATGATTAGCTTGTTCAGGTGTGTTTGATTAGGGTTGAAGCAAAACTATGCAGGACAGTGGCCCTCCAGGACCGGAGTTCGCCACCCCTGCTCTACAGAGTAAGAATGGACATCTGGACCTTTTCCTGCGGTTTCTTCTGGGTCTTTCAGTGGAGTCTCATCAGATTCTCCTACAGGGACTAATGACACTGAGAAGAAGCAGGTCTGACAGCAATGAGAAAACAACTCAGTACATCAAGGAGAAGATCAGGACCATTGACTCTCCAGAGAAGTCCATCAATCTGTTTCACTGTCTGAATGAACTGGGTGACCATTCACTAGTGGAGGAAATACAGCACTATCTGAAATCTGGAACAGTAAGTGAAGCCAGACTCTCTCCATCTCAGTGGTCAGCTGTAGTTTTTGTGTTGTTGACATCAGAGAAGAAGCTGGATGAGTTTGATATTAATACATTTTTTGGGAAAAACAATAAAGCTGAAAAACTGAAGGTTCTTCAGAAGCTGCTGCCAGTGATTAAAGTTCAGTAAGTATCAGTGAGAACAAGCACTTTATTGTTAAAACAAAATCAAAAGCTCAATCTTTAAAAAAAATATATATATTTTTATCATATATATATATATATATATATATATATATATATATATATATATATATATATATATATATATATATATATATATATATATATATTATTACAACAAAATACATCTACCCTGATTGTTTTTCTGAAACTTATTTCTTGAATTTAACTAGTTTATGGGAATTTGAAGGCTAGATGTGATTGGGAAACAATAAAAACTGGACTCCAACTTGTGTTAAAGCACCTGCCAGCCAATGTCTCCAACATGAATATTAGTTTGATACAAACAAGTTTAATGTTACGAATGAATTAATACTTAAACCATTTGTATGGATTTGATCCACGTTAAAGCTTCAAATTTGACTAAACTTGCACAACTTGGATAAGGTTTTTTATTAACATTTTAACAATTACATTTTAAACAACCAAAGCCCGACTCTTATAATAGAGGGAAACAACATCAACTGGACAGAGCCAAAGACTGGAAAATACAGGGAAAAGCCAAAATATATAAATATGACATAATATGTATAATAAATAATGTATTAACAATAATAATTTGAAATGTTGTAATGAAAAGGTGTATCTTGAATGGAAACTAGCATGTATAAACCTTAATTATACAATTTAATAATCAATAAAAAAGGAATTTATACCTGTTTGTTATTATGCTGTACCCACATTGGAAAATGGATGGATGGATAATTCAGCTGCGGGCGCCATCTTCTGTGAGACACAGCGGCGGGAATTCATTCAGCGTGACCGTCACTGTGCATTATGGGTACTCTCTAGCTATCGAGTGTACATCGATTATACTTGTCATTGCAGTGCACTGTGGGATTAATTGAGAGCACTCGATTACGCCCACGTTTCTTGGACAAATGGCACTACAAGTGGCTGTTCCCTCAAATAGTGCACTATTTAGGCACATGGGGGCGATTTCAGACACTCAAGTGACCTACCAGCTTCAGCTGCTTCGCTTCACTTTCATTTATAAATCCTCTCCTGTGGCCTCATGTGATATCAAAGTGTCCCTTGAACCCGCTCTACAGAATCTCTGCAAAAATAGCAGGTCATCTTAGTAGGCCTACTGTTTATCGAATACTATTCGGACATAGGTGTACTACTCTTTTGCCATACTGTTTTTCGCATTACTATATATAGGGAAGAATTTGATTTTGGACACATTGCGGTTGTCCACTCGTTATTGCAGTGCATTATGGGATGGAATGAGCGCACTCAATATCGCCCACTGTGGTTTTGGACACCACTACAAATGGCTGTCCCCTTAAATGGTGCCCTATTTAAGGGTATAGGGGCGATCTCGGACACAGCCTTCAAAGAGTGTATGCACATCTGGTTCCGGAAGAATTTTTCCGAATCATTTTCCCATTTTTTAAGTGTTCACATAAAAAGTTTTAACAGATGAAGTGAACCATAACAATCAAATTGTAATTTTAAATGTACAACGAACTGTATACTGCTTTGATGATGGAAACAACTGATGTAATTGTATTAAAATGACAGATACATATAAAACTGTTGTACATTGTGTGTATACAGAAAAAAATATTTTACGTGTACTGCAAAATATCCACCTGAATACAAATATTTAAGTCGTTTGAAAGAAATAATGCAAACTGATGGCTTCAATAAAACCATATATTATATAATAAAACTTTGTAGCTCACACCAGGTCTGTTTTTAAACTATTTGTTTAACTGTCGGAGATTTATAACATAGATCATTTTGGGATTTTGTTTTCCTTTATTATCATTTTGCATTTAATATATATATATATATATATATATATATATATATATATATATATATATATATATATATATATATATATATATATGATAAAGGTAATATAGTACATGTAACATAGAGCTCATGCTGCTCTGATAGACTTACTGCTGATATCAAGTGTTGTTTACATTTAAATGAGCCTCATCATTCTATGTCAGTTGAATAATATCGAGTTGATATTTGAAATCAACACAACTTTTTCTGAAGCCTTGAAGCCTGATCACACGTGCTACAAACTCTTTACAACTCTACAATTTGGTAAGTTTTATCAGTTTGTCCAGTTTGGAAAGTGTTTCTCCAGTCATCATCATGGAGCAGCGTCGCCAGAGAAGAACCAGGGCTCTTCCCAAACACCTGAGGGAATTCTTGGTGGAGGGCATCTCTTCCAGTCCAGACTCCTGTGAGCTTTCACAGCTGGCAGCTGTAATCAGGTTAGATCACTCTTACAGCTGTATCTCTGAGAAAGCTCAAAGTCCCACAGGTTTGGAAGAGCGCTACGTGAAGAACGCTGCTGTCCTTCCTGACATCCGTCCACGTCCAGCAGCCTCGGTCTCTTCAGTGGACGTGTGTCAGCAGGAAGAGCCTGTCTCCATCCACGGCTACAGCGTGGGGGAATATCAGGACATCTACCGCTCTGTGGTGGAGCCCATGCTGAAGACACGCAGTGGACGGCGCCGTCGCTACAGTCTTGAACTGGGACTGAAGATCAAGCAGCGGCTCTGGGAGGCACTCAACTGCCCTTCACTGGTGGAGACGGAGCAGCCTGATGGACACGTCCTGATCGCTGAGAGCTTCTCCACGACCAGCAGAAGCTGCGCTCCTCGAATCCATGTGGACATCAGTGAAGAGCCCCAGCCTGAGGAACCCCGAAGAAAGAAGCCCAGACACTGAGTCATCACAGCGTCACATGGAGTATCCCCCAGCGGGACAGATGTATGTAAATACTGTATATAGTTATAGAGTAAGCTTATAGCTCTATGAGTAAGTTTTATTTTGTAGAGCCAATTTTTATTTTTATAGAGTAAGTTTTATTTTCTCCAGTAAGTCTTTTGCACATTGTTGTCTGGTTGTTAGGCTGTTTCTGGTGATTGTCAATGCACTGATATGCGGTTTCTAGGTGGTTTTTAGTGCTTTGCGTCGTGGTTGTTGGGATGTTTTGTGTGGTTTCTTGATTGTTGACATGCGTTTGCCAAGGTTTTCTGTGCGGTTGTTAGCGTGTTGCTTTGCGGTTGCTGGACTCATCTGAGTGTTTTTTCATGCATTTGTACATGGTTGTCAGGATGTTTCGAGTGGTTGGCTAGGTTAGGGTAGGTTAGGGTAGGGTCTCTCACATGGTTTGCAGCTTGACGTGCTGTGAGGGCTTGTGTGCATCAGTGATGCTGAGAGCTACGCCACTGGTACTTCACAACTTCTGGTAGGGTCACCCATAGTGGACAGGTCTCAGCTGAGATGCCAGACGAAGACAAACCACCTGATTCTGGACCGCAGAAGATTGACCTGATGCTCCTGGAAGAAGATCACTGTCTTGACACATCAACAACAACATCAGAATTACCTGAATGGAAGAAAATTCAACCTGATTATGTGTGGAAGTCATCGATGGATTGATGGAAGCAACCGATCGAACAGAACAAGGACACACAAATTGGTTTAATATTAGCAAAGGCTTCTTTCTTTCTTCAGAATTTTTTTTTTCTAAATACAGGCGAGCAGAGAAAATTATTAAAATACAATTAATACCAGGTAAACACTATCACAATAATCTGAACTTCATAAACTGTTCTTCATACATCAATAATCAAAATGTACGTTAAAAACCAGAGGTGGACGAAGTACTTAAAGTACAGAAACGTATAAAACATTACTCCAGTAAAAGTATTTAGTACTCCTTTTCAATTTTTCTTGAGCGAAAGTACAGAAGTACTTGATTTTTTATGATAATTAAGTAATGTTTATTTTGTCATTTTATACAGGCTTATATAATTTAATGTAATTTAATTTCATATTTATATATAAATAATATATATATATATATATATATATATATATATATATATATATATATTTCTATAATCCTTTTTCTCAAAATAATTATGAATGATTATGAATTGTTAAATAGTCAGCACTAGTCAGTATGGAAGATTAGTGGATGCAGATATACATAATATGTAATGTGTGTTGACAAACAATATAAAAACAGACGCTAAATGCATAACATTTGCTGTAGCAGCGGGGGAAGATGAACGGGCATGTGTTATTTTAATCTGTGTTAGAGATGCTCGATTTTGGATAAAATGAGAATCACGATTTTTTTTCAAATAGAGATCATGATTCTCCCACGATTCTGAACGAGATGTTCACCCCTCCGCGTCCAGACTGCAAATGAATGTGGGAAGTTTAGCCACCGCTGGCTGATCCCGCCCTGGCTTACATTCAGGGCGGGATGTAAATGTAAAAACAGTTAACCTGAATTTGGGCCAGACTAGTTACCATCATTTTCTCACATTGCCATTGACAGTATTTTCGAATGTCTCTTTTTGGTCAATTTAGATTGTTAATGCAGATTTCATACAAAAAAAAAAATGTTAAAGTGTTATGGTTAAAAATGTTAAAAAGACCAAAAACCAAACTTAAGAAAACAAAACAAAAAAATTAATTGAAAAAAAAAAAAAATTAGTAACTCCGCCAGAGTGTCTCTTTTGGGTCACTTTTGCCGGTCCCAAGCCCGGATAAAGGAGGAGGGTTGAAATTGTAACATTAAAAACAAAAACAAGAATCAACAGAAGAAAGTTCATTTGTAGTTTAAAACATATTTAGGGTGTTTTGTAGTCACTCTTTGTGTCTCTCACGACGTTACTCCTCTCTCGTACAGCGTCCATAGACTTGATAGACTAGTTTGTTTAGGCTAGAATATAAACATGACATGCGCAGAGTCTAATGTCAAGCGTTAATTTACCGCAGTACCACGTTTAACGAACATATGTCAAAAGCCTAAAATCCAGTTATCGATGAGCTGTTTGGCATCAATGACACGGGTTTAGATAAAGTTTAGAAATCCGTCAGTTTTCTATTGTCTTGCATATATGTGGCGTTATCTGAATATTTAAAAGTCCTATGACGTGGACTTTTAAATTATTTTTATAATGTTTCCTGAGGTGTACTTATATTGTTAGTATGATTTTTACATCATAAAATGTCATAATTTAGAAATAAAAGGCATTTTTCTATCCTGATTTCAGCTCTGGCTTGAATGCTCTGTTTGAAGGGGCGTGTCTGCTGTGAGACTTCAGTGTAAACGCCCACTGCTGTGATTGGCTGACATCTTTGAATTTGAAATGCGTATTACGTGTGGAACCCCTCTCGATTACTTTTACTACGTTTTTTTTACTATTACAGCTGTCGAGATGAACGAATCGTGAAAGTGTTGATTATAGCATTATTTTTAGATCTTTTCCCATCACATGAAAGTCTGCAGTGATGAGCATTGAGTACACAGACAGTCTGTTGATCGCGTGAATGCAGTGATCTCGTCATTGCAACGCTATTTCTCTCACAAAATGCTTTCACCACAACTAACAGCAAACACAACATCGATATGAATACAGTAAGACGGCATTCATTATAACGGCAGTTTGGGCAAGTGTGCAGATACACTTACAACATGTGATTGAAAGATCCGAACATTATAAAGAGAGTGTTCTCTGATCGGTAGTCTGGCTTGATTCACTGATGCATAAACAGTATTACACGATTTAGAAAGAAAGTCTGTGTGAACTTGAATAATTAGCTACACATCAGAAACCACTGATCACAGATCAGGCATTAATGAACACTGTTACTCACAGTTTGTGGCGGTGCTGTCGAATCCATATGGTAAAAGTCTGTTTGTAAAGCCTGTGCTGACATTGCGACTGAATTAAATGTAAAATATGAACTGAATCCATTTCTCCAAATTCTATGGGTGGGCAAAGCAGAAAAAGGGGAGGTAACCTTTCCCCTTATGACGACATATAGGGAAGATTCCAGATTGGCCCATCTGAGCTTTCATTTTCTCAAAGGCAGAGCAGAACACCCAGGACTTGGTTTACACCTATCACAATTTCTAGCCACTGGGGGACCATAAACAGGCTAGGGGAACTCATGATAATGCTAATAAACCTCATAAAGTGACATTTTCATGTCATGGGACCTTTAATACGTTTTTCTTGTTGGTACAGCCATGCACAAATTCATTAGTTCAGCATTTACAGTTTACAAAGCAAATTTGGAGTTGACATGTCAGTGTCACAACATTATTCAAATTACTGACAATAGCAAAGTTTTTTTTATTAGCTTTTTATAGCAACTGTCTTCATTAACAGACTGGGTGATTTATAAAGTAGGACATTATGTTGTGTAATATTGGGGGAGCAGCATGCATTTTGACAAGAAAATGTCATTCAAGTGTCGTACATGTAATGTGACTACTCATAAGCTTGAAGCACAAACATGAGCCCAGCCCTTTCCAATATGAAATAAAGAAGACCTTTGAATGATTTGTACATGAATAACCTCACGCATTCTGTCGCTAATACTCTACATCTCCCCAAGTAACACTGTGGTGATTTTCATGTTGCTCAACTGTTTTATTCTTTAATTCTGTTTTATTTGGTCATGATTTTGGCATATAATTATTAAAGACTGAAACAACATTAAGCAACATGAAAATCACCACAGTGGTTCTTGGGGAGGTGTAGAACAAGAATCAGGTGATTTAATTTGATTTAATTAATTTTTTTATGTAATATATTTTTTAAAACATAGATAGCGTGACCGCGGTAAGATAGCGTGGGTATTTAAACCCAGATCACAATCTTTTTATGATTAATCGTGCCGTTCTAATTTGTGTTATATTAATGTTTCGTTATTTCTTTTCTTCCTAAAACCAACACTGTAGACACATTGATGTGGACGTGTCCACATTAACCCTTAAATGCATGACTGTTTTACCAAACATTCTTACATATTCGGGTCTTTAGCGACCCGGATCTATATCTAACATGGATAGATCTATACCTGTCGCGATAATATATAAAACTCTTGATATTAGAGTAACAATTACAGAAGAATAAAATAAAACATTTCGTTACCTTTTGGAGCTTGGAAGGGTTCAGTTTGAGCAGAGGTTTTATACCATCATCACTGTCCTCGTCAGAGCTCATTTCCCAGTACATTCAGCTTTGGCTCATATTCGCGATCTCAACCCATACTCTCAAAACTCATTTTCAACGTCTTCTGAATAAATATTTTAATCACTGATGGCTTCCTGCACCAGATCCATCATCAAGTGACAGTGACAGTAATATTTGATTGCGTTCAGTACTTGCTCTGCTGTAAATCGCTGAGCCATTTCAAGTTTTGCAGATTAAATATATATTATTGTTTTGTTTTCTGTCTGAGGTAAATATGAGTGCAATGTCACTTCATCATTGTGTATCAGACATTGCCACCCTGTGGAATAAAGGTGAATTGCACTCATTTCTATAGATTTATTTATTATTGTGCAGATTAAAAAATGTGTACAATCTTACACACCTCGGGTCGACCCTACACAATTTTGCCAAAAAACTAGTGGAAAAACAGGCATTCAATTATATATATATTTCTTGTTATATTGTGTAAAATGGATTGATTGAGGAATACTAAGAAGGTTGATGTCTAACTTTAAAAAATGAATGAGGAGGAGGGTAGTGAGTGACGTCTCGGGTCGCTAAAGACCCGAGGTATGCATTTAAGGGTTAAAGGTGCTGTATGTATGTTTTTGACTGTACTAAAGCCTAAAAATGCCATAATATGTTTGCAGATATTAAAGAAACATGCTGAGTTCACATACTCGTCTATCTGAAAAACAATGCTATAGCCAGTTATTTTACTTTGAAATGTGCGTTCCACGTCAGAATGTCTGTGTTTAATTTGGTCCGTGCGATAACGCACATTGCCAGTTTACCCAATAGTATTTTGACACCACAGGTTGCCGGTTTGCATAGCATAATTGCTGCCATGGAAGCCAGCAAACAAACTGGGTCAGAGATCGCAAAGTCTCGGCATCCATCTAAAAATCTCTATGAACGGAAGCATATTAAAACACGGAAAAATCAACTCATCAACTTACAGTGTGCAAGTCTCCTTGCGGTCCTGTTGTGTGTCCTCACAACCCTGGCAACCCGCTTGAGTGTCGAGTCTGAGGAGGAGGGGGCGGGGCAAACAATATTTTGAATTTGGACTGCAGTACCCATTTCAAACACAAAGATGTCCTTCTTACATACAGCACCTTTAAGCATTTCAGTGGCCTTAAACAGAGCAGATCCAGTTCACAAACAATTGACAGTTGTGACCTAACTATTTTCAGTTACAATAATTAATCCTAAAATTCAAAATTAGTAACTTCCTTTTCCCCCATTAGCCGTGCACTCAGAGAGGATCTTGGCTAGTTTTCAGTCAGACTGGAGACTCGCTCTGAACGAATCATTGAATCAGTGAGTTATTGACTCGAGAACAGCTGCAATCCAATCAGTCCAATTCACGAATGAATTGTTTGATGTGATTTGCGAACTGATTTAACAGGATGATCGGACAGCGCTTTTGTGTGTCTGAGCATGTGACGATTTCTCAATTTTAAAATAATGAGTAACAATATATTTTAGGAAATGTAGTGGAGTAAAAAGTATGACCTTATGCTTTGGAATGTAGTGAGTTTAACAGATAGCCTACTTCAAAAAATTACTTTGTTACTGTCCACCACTGTTAAAAACTACTGATGTGAGTTGATTAAAATAATTAACCACAATTAATCACAGGCTTTGAAAGTGTTTCACACTTTCACGCTAGTTTTGTGTTTCACAAAAAAAATAAAGGCATAAAGGTCTGGAGCAACATGACGGTGAGTAAATGGTGACAAATTTTGACTTTTGACTGAACTGTCCCTTTAACATCTGTGAGCTTGATTTCCTGAAGGCCAGTTTATAGAGTGCTCTGCTTGTGATTCACAAACTCGATTCATTTTTGAACATGAGAATCGACCTGCAATCCATTTTTAGGGTTGTGATCTACCAGTTATGAGCTCAACATCCAATGAAGAAGTTATTAAAGAGTTCAGAAGAAGAAACGTGTCTATCTGTGTAGAAACCATCAGTGAGGGAAACATCTAACAGCAGAGAATAAAGCATCACTTGCCTCTCAATACTGATGTCAACGAATGCTACTGCATGACTGAAGACAATCCACCTGATTCTGGACAGCAATACCTGCACAATTCAGCATTTACAGCCTTCATGACAGACACACTGTGACATTTTTACTCCTCTTCCTCTTGTCAGTGTCATCATTTCTTAGCAACGTATTTTTTAGAAACAGAGAGAGATGGATAACGGGAGCTTCGTGCCCTGGATGTGCATCCCACAAATCTCCATCAACTGCAAGATGCTATCCTATCAATATGGGCCAACATTTCTAAAGAATGCTTTCAGCACCTTGTTGAATCAATGCCACGTAGAATTAACGCAGTTCTGAAGGCGAAAGGGGGTCAAACACAGTATTAGTATGGTGTTCCTGTGCTTGCTGTTCAATAATAATTTGAAATGTTGTAATGAAAAGGTGTATCTTGAATGGAAACTAGCATGTATAAACCTTAATTATACAATTTAATAATCAATAAAAAAGGAATTTATACCTGTTTGTTATTATGCTGTACCCACATTGGAAAATGGATGGATGGATAATTCAGCTGCGGGCGCCATCTTCTGTGAGACACAGCGGCGGGAATTCATTCAGCGTGACCGTCACAGTGCATTATGGGTACTCTCTAAGAAGAAGAAGAAGAAAAAAGAAAGTGTGAAGGCCAAGTATGTTAACCCATACTCAGAATTTGTCCTCGGCATTTAACCCTTCTAAGTAAGTGCACACACATTAGGAGCCAATTTTGCTGTGGCGCCCGTGGAGCGGTTGGGGGTTAGGTGAGAATCTAAACTGCAACCTTCGGGTTACCAGTCTGATAGTTTGAAATGTAGCAAAATGGCAGCTCCAGTAGTAATGAAAAGATGCATCTTGAACTCTATCATGGAAACTAGCACGTATAAACCTTAATTAAACTATTTAATAATCAATAGAAAGGGATTTATGCCTGTATGATATTACGATGTACCCACATTGGACCAGCGGTTTGGAAAATGGATGGATGATTCAGGGACAGGTGCCATCTTTTGGAGAGACATGGAAATTAATTTGGCGTGACCGTCACTGTGCATTATGGGTACTCTCTAGCTATCGAGTGTACATCGATTATACTTGTCATTGCAGTGCATTGTGGGATTAAATGAGAGCACTCGATAACGCCCACGTTTCTTGGACAAATGGCACTACAAGTGGCTGTTCCCTCAAATAGTGCACTATTTAGGCACATGGGGGCGATTTCAGACACTCACGTGACCTACCAGCTTCAGCTGCTTCGCTTCACTTTCATTTATAAATCCTCTCCTGTGGCCTCATGTGATATCAAAGTGTCCCTTGAACCCGCTCTACAGAATCTCTGCAAAAATAGCAGGTCATCTTAGTAGGCCTACTGTTTATCGAATACTATTCGGACATAGGTGTACTACTCTTTTGCCAGACTGTTTTTCGCATTACTATACATAGGGAAGAATTAGATTTTGGACACAGTGCGGTTGTCCACTCGTTATTGCAGTGCATTATGGGATGGAATGAGCGCACTCAATATCGCCCACTGTGGTTTTGGACACCACTACAAATGGCTGTCCCCTTAAATGGTGCCCTATTTAAGGGTATAGGGGCGATCTCGGACACAGCCTTCAAAGAGTGTATGCACATCTGGTTCCGGAAGAATTTTTCCGAATCATTTTCCCATTTTTTAAGTGTTCACATAAAGAGTTTTAAACTGTGGACCATAACAATCAAATTGTAATTTTAAATGTACAACGAACTGTATACTGCTTTGATGATGGAAACAACTGATGTAATTGTATTAAAATGACAGATACATATAAAACTGTTGTACATTGTGTGTATACAGAAAAAAATATTTTACGTGTACTGCAAAATATGCACCTGAATACAAATATTTAAGTCGTTTGAAAGAAATAATGCAAATTGATGGCTTCAATAAAACCATATATTATATAATAAAACTTTGTAGCTCACACCAGGTCTGTTTTTAAACTATTTGTTTAACTGTCGGAGATTTATAACATAGATCATTTTGGGATTTTGTTTTCCTTTATTATCATTTTGCATTTAATATTTATATATATATATATATATGATAAAGGTAATATAGTACATGTAACATAGAGCTCATGCTGCTCTGATAGACTTACTGCTGATATCAAGTGTTGTTTACATTTAAATGAGCCTCATCATTCTATGTCAGTTGAATAATATCGAGTTGATATTTGAAATCAACACAACTTTTTCTGAAGCCTTGAAGCCTGATCACACGTGCTACAAACTCTTTACAACTCTACAATTTGGTAAGTTTTATCAGTTTGTCCAGTTTGGAAAGTGTTTCTCCAGTCATCATCATGGAGCAGCGTCGCCAGAGAAGAACCAGGGCTCTTCCCAAACACCTGAGGGAATTCTTGGTGGAGGGCATCTCTTCCAGTCCAGACTCCTGTGAGCTTTCACAGCTGGCAGCTGTAATCAGGTTAGATCACTCTTACAGCTGTATCTCTGAGAAAGCTCAAAGTCCCACAGGTTTGGAAGAGCGCTACGTGAAGAACGCTGCTGTCCTTCCTGACATCCGTCCACGTCCAGCAGCCTCGGTCTCTTCAGTGGACGTGTGTCAGCAGGAAGAGCCTGTCTCCATCCACGGCTACAGCGTGGGGGAATATCAGGACATCTACCGCTCTGTGGTGGAGCCCATGCTGAAGACACGCAGTGGACGGCGCCGTCGCTACAGTCTTGAACTGGGACTGAAGATCAAGCAGCGGCTCTGGGAGGCACTCAACTGCCCTTCACTGGTGGAGCCGGAGCAGCCTGATGGACACGTCCTGATCGCTGAGAGCTTCTCCACAACCAGCAGAAGCTGCGCTCCTCAAATCCATGTGGACATCAGTGAAGAGCCCCAGCCTGAGGAACCCCGAAGAAAGAAGCCCAGACACTGAGTCATCACAGCGTCACATGGAGTATCCCCCAGCGGGACAGATGTATGTAAATACTGTATATAGTTATAGAGTAAGCTTATAGCTCTATGAGTAAGTTTTATTTTGTAGAGCCAATTTTTATTTTTATAGAGTAAGTTTTATTTTCTCCAGTAAGTCTTTTGCACATTGTTGTCTGGTTGTTAGGATGTTTCTGGTGATTGTCAATGCGCTGATATGCGGTTTCTAGGTGGTTTTTAGCGCTTTGCGTCGTGGTTGTTGGGATGTTTTGTGTGGTTTCTTGATTGTTGACATGCGTTTGCCAAGGTTTTCTGTGCGGTTGTTAGCGTGTTGCTTTGCGGTTGCTGGACTCTTCTGAGTGTTTTTTCATGCATTTGTACATGGTTGTCAGGATGTTTCGAGTGGTTGGCTAGGTTAGGGTAGGTTAGGGTAGGGTCTCTCACATGGTTTGCAGCTTGACGTGCTGTGAGGGCTTGTGTGCATCAGTGATGCTGAGAGCTACGCCACTGGTACTTCACAACTTCTGGTAGGGTCACCCATAGTGGACAGGTCTCAGCTGAGATGCCAGACGAAGACAAACCACCTGATTTTGGACAGCAGAAGATTGACCTGATGCTCCTGGAAGAAGATCACTGTCTTGACACATCAACAACAACATCAGAATTACCTGAATGGAAGAAAATTCAACCTGATTATGTGTGGAAGTCATCGATGGATTGATGGAAGCAACCGATCGAACAGAACAAGGACACACAAATTGGTTTAATATTAGCAAAGGCTTCTTTCTTTCTTCAGCATTTCTGTAACAGCGTTCGACCAATCAAATCTGAGGACCACTAATTATATTATAATTTCTTAAATTCTTGCATACTTGTGATAAATATGAAATTCAGGCACGATCACATAAATACAGGCGAGCAGAGAAAATTATTAAAATACAATTAATAACAGGTAAACACTATCACAATAATCTGAACTTCATAAACTGTTCTTCATACATCAATAATCAAAATGTACGTTAAAAACCAGAGGTGGACGAAGTACTTAAAGTACAGAAATGTATAAAACATTACTCCAGTAAAAGTATTTAGTACTCCTTTTCAATTTTACTTGAGCGAAAGAACAGAAGTACTTGATTTTTTAATGATAATTAAGTAATGTTTATTTTGTCATTTTATACAGACTTATATCATTTAATTTTATTTCATATTATATTATATTTTATATATATATATATATATATATATATATATATATATATATATATATATATATATATATATATATATATATATATATATATATATATATTATATATATATATATATATATTTTTTTTTTTTTTCTTCTAATAATTATGAATGATTATGAATTGTTAAATAGCCAGCACTAGTCAGTATGGAAGATTAGTGGATGCAGACATAATATGTAATGTGTGTTGACAAACAATATAAAAACAGACGCTAAATGCATAACATTTGCTGTAGCAGCGGGGGAAGATGAACGGGCATGTGTTATTTTAATCTGTGTTAGAGATGCTCGATTTTGGATAAAATGAGAATCATGATTTTTTTTCAAATAGAGATCATGATTCTCCCACGATTCTGAACGAGATGTTCACCCCTCCGCGTCCAGACTGCAAATGAATGTGGGAAGTTTAGCCACCGCTGGCTGATCCCGCCCTGGCTTACATTCAGGGCGGGATGTAAATGTAAAAACAGTTAACCTGAATTTGGGCCAGACTGGTTACCATCATTTTCTCACATTGCCATTGACAGTATTTTCGAATGTCTCTTTTTGGTCAATTTAGATTGTTAATGCAGATTTCATACAAAAAAAAATGTGAAAGTGTTATGGTTAAAAATGTTAAAAAGACCAAAAACCAAACTTAAGAAAACAAACAAAAAAATTAATACAAAAAAAATAAAAATTAGTAACTCCGCCAGAGTGTCTCTTTTGGGTCACTTTTGCCGGTCCCAAGCCCGGATAAAGGAGGAGGGTTGAAATTGTAACATTAAAAAAAAAACAAGAATCAACAGAAGAAAGTTCATTTGTAGTTTTAAACATATTTAGGGTGTTTTTTAGTCACTCTTTGTGTCTCTCATGACGTTACTCCTCTCTCGTACAGCGTCCATAGACTTGATAGACTAGTTTGTTTAGGCTAGAATATAAACATGAAATGCGCAGAGTCTAATGTCAAGCGTTAATTTACCGCAGTACCACGTTTAACAAACATTTGTCAAAAGCCTAAAATCCAGTTATCGATGAGCTGTTTGGCATCAATGACACGGGTTTAGATCAAGTTTAGAAATCCGTCAGTTTTCTATTGTCTTGTTTATATGTGGCGTTATCTGAATATTTAAAGGTCCTATGACGTGGACTTTTAAATTATTTTTATAATGTTTCCTGAGGTGTACTTATATTGTTAGTATGATTTTTACATCATAAAATGTCATAATTTAGAAATAAAAGGCATTTTTCTATCCTGATTTCAGCTCTGGCTTGAATGCTCTGTTTGAAGGGGCGTGTCTGCTGTGAGACTTCAGTGTAAACGCCCACTGCTGTGATTGGCTGACATCTTTGCATTTGAAATGCGTATTACGTGTGGAACCCCTCTCGATTACTTTTACTACGTTTTTTTTACTATTACAGCTGTCGAGATGAACGAATCGTGAAAGTGTTGATTATAGCATTATTTTTAGATCTTTTCCCATCACATGAAAGTCTGCAGTGATGAGCATTGAGTACACAGACAGTCTGTTGATCGCGTGAATGCAGTGATCTCGTCATTGCAACGCTATTTCTCTCACAAAATGTTTGAATCGTGAATCGTTGATTGCAGTCGATACTCGATTTAAAATGCTAAGAATCTAATGAATCGCGATTCAATAGCTATTCAGTGCTTTAAAATAAACGTTAGATTTAGTTTCGCGCACTCAACGCGCACAACCCTCATTCCCTATTCCCTACATTACTCCACTAATTTTGTCCACTTGAAGGAGTGAATGAAAACGATTGAGTGAATTCGGACACTGAGTGCGCTGAAAGGGCTGCCGCTTTTGCATAGTTTTTGCTTGTGTTCTTGCTTGTGTTCAATGATAATTTGAAATGTAGCAAAATGGCAGCTCCAGTAGTAATAAAAAGATTTACCTTGAACTCTATCATGGAAACTAGTGTAGCCGGCAGACTCTGCATGTCGCCGACTATTGCGTTGTGTTCTGGTGCATTAAAGACAGGACGCTGATATTCCTCAAGGCACTTGATTCTATAAAAATTTCAAAGAGAGCAAAAGATCAGGATTCTGTCTTCGATCAGAATCAGCCTCTCTCAGTCAAGTGGAACGCAAACTTTCTGAATATTTAAATCACATTCAAAAATCAGAAAATAAAACACAGATTAATTATCATGTGTATGTCATATTGCATTCTATTCCTACCATCAACTATTGGTTTTTAGCTTTTACATTAACAATATGCAACATAAAATAAACCATCTTCCTTTCAATAGTTACTGCATACAATAATATGCAAGAAACAAAATGTAAATGCTTTGTTCAGTGCCAGTGAACATCAATCAATACAAGAAAACTATTCAATGAACACATTATATTTTAAACCTGGTATTGGGAGTACATACCTGTACAAATTTCAAAGAGAGCAAAAGATCAGGATTCTATCTTCGATCAGAATCAGCCTAACATAAGAAAGAGGACAACTGAAACATCATAAAATGATAGAATGGCGAGCACTAGCATACAACACACTAGTTTAGCTATGTTAGCAATCTCTTAAGCTCTCAACACATCTCAAATAAATGTATATGCATTCATCATAAAATACACGTACAAGTTATCATGTGCATTTAACTAAAGTCAGAACAGGTATATTTCAAATGTACATTGCACTGAAGTGAGCACGTACCTCTCTCAGTCAAGTGGAAAGGAACACGAAAATTCAATATATGACCATCATTCCAGCCTCTATCCAATAGAGGGCGCACTTACACAACAAATAACTCTCTTATACCTATAAACGACCATAAAATGAATGAACAATACAAAATTTTGGTGAAATAAACTCACATAACTACAGAATAGAAAATGAAAGGTTACAAAAAATATATATCATTCTTTAACCTGTTACACTAGCACGTATAAACCTTAATTAAACAATTAAATAATTAATAAAAAGGGATTTATACCTGTATGATATTACGATGTACCCACATTGGACCAGCGGTTTGGAAAATGTATGGATGATTCAGGGACGGATGCCATCTTCTGGTGAGACATGTGTTTTAATTTGGCGGGACCATCACGTGCATTATGGGTACTTATGGGTCACCCATAGTGGACAGGTCTCAGCTGAGATGCCAGACGAAGACAAACCACCTGATTCTGGACAGCAGAAGATTGACCTGATGTTCCTGGAATAAATCACTGTCTTGACACAACAACAACAACATCAGAATTACCTGAATGGAAGAAAATTCAAACTGATTATGTGTGTCAATAATGGATTGATGGAACAACCATAAGTAAGAACATAATAAAAAATGAAAAAAACATTTTATTGAAGTTTTTTATTATCATTAATTTTCCTGTCCATATTCATTTTAATAGTCTAATGTTGTTTCTGTCCCTATTGACTTTTCATGTGTGTGTGTGTGTGTGTGTGTGTGTGTGTGTGTGTGTGTGTGTGTGTGTGTGTGTGTGTGTGTGTGTGTGTGTGTGTGTGTGTGTGTGTGTGTGTGTGTGTGTGTGTGTGTGTATACATATATGAGACAATAAAAATAACTGCATCAAAACCACTCATTTCCTGGTAAAAATTAACTTAATTTTCAAAAGTCAACGAATTGGCGAAACTGAAAGTAAGGACAACTTACTTAACTTTTTACTAATGAAAAATTAGAAAAATTTCTACTGTAATTAATGTAGCATCGCTCACACTGTTAAATTTATGACTTGGAAGTGCAATTTGATTATATGCAGTTTTAATAAAGTTGAAATTAATGAAAGCTTCTGTCATTTTTACTCTTCAAAGTGTAGGCTACACTTGCAGGTGTTGATAGCCCCATTAAATAATAATATAGATAATAATATAGATAAATAATAAACGATAAAAAGTATATAATTATCTAACAAAATACACCATATAAAAATATTCGCGCAACAACGTTGCTACAGCCCTGTCACTGCCACTCCTCGTTGAAATAATGTCTTCTTTTTTGCATGACTTGCATCATCAGCCATAATTAATCTTTTTTTTTTTTCTTTTTTATAGTTCAATTTATCTCATGTAGAGTATGTACCGTCTGCCCGCGACCAACTCAACTCACAGAAGTGACTTTTTTTTTTTTTTTTGCACAACGTAATTGCCTATGGCAACGTATGTTGACTCAACATGCAGATTCAAAATATTTTAAATTATTTAATTATTTTATTATGTTTTAATGGTATATGAAATGTCACCAATAGTTATTTTCTCATTTTATGCCATTATCATAAAAAAAAGAAGAAGAAAGATTACAATTCAGGCTATTTATAGAACGTGCTGCGCGGGCGACTCAGAGACTCCACGCGGGCTACCAGGTGCCCGCGGGCACCATGTTGGAGACCACTGGCCTAGGGTATATAAGACCCACTCTCGCAAGGTTAGTCAGATTAATTCTTCTTCAGCGGCGACTTGCTATCGTTGAGCTCCGGATCGAAGCCTGCCGTCGACACGCACCCAGCGGAACACGCGGCCTGAGGACGTCGGATTCTCCGCCTTCAGCCTGCCTTCCAGCTGCGCCATCCGGCACATATCCTTTATTACCTTTTCTGTGTTTCACATTCAAAAAGAGCCGAGACGTTGTTTCAAATGTCTCGTTCCTGCGCCTCGTGCAGAGGCTTCATTGCGGACGAGGATCGGCACATCATCTGCGTGTCATGTCTCGGACGAGACCACACGCAGACTGCACTCAACCAGGGCGGCTGCCCTGAGTGTGACGAGCTGGCGCTGCAGACCCTAAAACAATGATAAAACAATGAATAGTAAGTTCTGTCATATTATTCAATTACTTTTACAGTTTTTTGCCATGGTATCATTCAGGTATTTTAGTCTGGTATCGTATCAAAGTCATAATTTTGGTATTGTGACAACACTATTCTATATATAAAGTATTTGCTGATACTCTCTCTTTTTTGTTATGTTGGTTTACAAATGTGTACCTTTTTACATTTTTACTCTTATAGTTTTACATTTTGTCACGGGCTTGTTTACATTTATACTTTTTTATAGCACACTAATGAAGGCCAATGTTGCAGGTTAAATTATTATTTTTTAATTAAAATTGTTGAAAATTATTGCGATAAATTAGTCGATAGATTAATCGATAAATTAGTCAATAGATATAAAATAAAATATAAAAATTGTTGTTAGTGGCAGCCCTAATCTTAATTAATAATTCATAAGTATAACTTAATTCAAAATAACTCAATTAACTACACAAAAGCATTTTAAACGTGTCCACTTTTTGCAATTACCCCCCAAAAAAACAAAAAAGAAACATTTCACTCCCTCGAGCACTAAAAACTCACTCGTGGGCATCAAATAAATAATTATTACCTTACGATCCATTTGTTTTCAAATCCACATAATTTGAATGTCACATCAATGTCTGTCAAAATGAACATGCACAATACACGGTAGTCTCTAAAGAAAAACCGTCAGAATTGGAACAAACGGGAAAACCCACACTTACCGGATGTTTGACTACGTCGCCGCGGCGCTTTCTGAGAAGAGGGAGAAAGCGACGGGCTCACCTTCACTTGCTGTCTATCACTGTCAGACACGGTATAATGTGCATAATACATAAAGACGTGAGTATAAATGTGTTCTTCAGTTGCTGAAATTGAATCGTAATGTTCAGAGAACTGCATGCTAAAGTGAATAAACCACAATCCAAATGAAAAGCTGGGTTAGTGAACATCGTTTAACGTGATGGATTGGCGGACATTTTTATGGACTAACTTGCACTGATTCGAAATCTCTTGATTTTAATATATTTCATAATTTTTTATAATATTTCCCTGATCTATTTTTCATATATATGGTGATGATCTTTTAAATGAGTGATCTTGAGATAAGCCTCTATAGTCCAATTTGATATTATAAAGTAGACAGGTTATTTTTTTTATAAAATGTAGTTTAAATACTAACTTATCGGTTATTTAAAAGATTATTTATTTGTTTATCAAAGTTTGATTTAAAAAAAAAATCTATAAAAAATGATTCATTTTTTACATTAATTGTTACGTTACCCCTTAGCAGATTTGATATAGTATGTGCATATGCTTGACTGTGGATAGACAGTTCAATGGGTTTAGAAATACAGCTTCATCTACTCACTGAGGAAAAGCAAATTAACTTCATGGAGAAAACTGAGGGTTTGTTAATTTCCAGATTAAAAGAACAGGCTCGTTTGAAGTAGAAAAGAGTCACTATGAGCTAGGGCAGGGGTCTCAAACTCATTTTACCTGGGGGCCGCTGGAGGTAGACTCTGGGTCAGGCTGGGCCGCATCAAGTATTCCACATAAAAAGTGTTTCAAGTATTCAAAAAAAAAGTAGCACAACTGATCCAATCTTCTCAATCTTTATTATTAACAGTTCTTCAACATGAATGTTTCTTCTGAACATGAACTGTTCCTCTGAATTTGAACTAAATTATATAGCCTATAGAAATTAAATGTAATATGAAATAATGAATGATTTTAATTTTATTTTAAATAATAGACTAATTCACAGCAAGGCCGTAACCAGGTCAAACAGAACAGTGAGCGGAATTCTAGGTGTAATTCTAGGACTATTTGTAAACAATATTTGCATTCATTTGCGTCAAATATATTATTAGTCCCAATATTCTTCGCATGAGTGAGTGAATAAATACATAGATCAGCGAAAAACCTTTTGAATTCTCTGGTGGTCTGGTGGTAGAATTTTTGTCAACAGTGTCAAAGGTTCCGGGTTCTAATCCACCCTCATGTAGTTTTTCTTCATTAAAATCAAAGATGTCCATCAATGATTGTATAATAAGGCCATGGACACGTTTGCATTTTGTTTTGTGATTTCACCGGAAAGAATAGAGTCTCTCTCAGCAGCGGCATTAAGCGATAGATTGCTCGTCCGTGTATGAAGACATGTGCAATGCGCACGAGCCAAAAGAGAACCTAAACCCCGCCTACTTTGATTTGATTGGCCATCTCAATCATTTGACATTGACGAGCGCTGTTAGACCATATTCGTTTCAACTGTCTGATCAGCTTCGTTCGTCTGTTCCTGTCAATCACGCGGTGTCAACCAAATATACTGCACGAGGGAGGGGCGAGCCTGCTCTCTCTCTCTCTCACACACACACACAAAGGAGGCTGCAAGCGCTGCTCACGCAACGATTTAGCAACAAGGTGCCTTTCAGAGCAACGTGCGGGCCGCACTAACACTAAACTTTGATGTCAAGAAGGGGGCCACAAAATATCATCCTGCGGGCCGCGAGTTTGAGACCCCTGAGCTAGGGTGACCAGACATCCAGAAATCTAAACTGTTGTCCCGAATCCCGAATCGGGCCCTAATTGTCCTGAAAATTATACTAAAGCAAAATCTTGAGTAGGCTAGTTATTGTCTGATAAACATTAAAAACTGTCTGCGGCGGTTGAGCTCATTGGCTGCAGCATCTTTTTTCCAAGTTAAAAAAAAAACTGGCTAGGCGCGAATTTAGATATGCATTGATAAGCTAATTTTCATTAATTCCGTTGGCATGGCTGGTGTAGCTTACCGGAACCCCAACACGCTGCTAAAAAGCAAAAACGCCTCTGCAGGTACCGGGAGGAGTGGGTGGGGAAGTATCCATGGATTGCCACAGCCTTAAGCGATGAAAGTAAAGACAATACAAACTTTTTGTCCCCTTTTTGTTTTAAGCCTTGATGAAGAGAGCGCAAGTTGCTGCAGCCGCGAGGAGGACAGTGATGCACGCATAAAGAAGTGATTGATTGTTCGCGGCACTGTGTACAAAAAATACTTCATTCATTTTCATTTAAGCTTATTAGCGTTGGTCTGATTTACGCACTGTTACTTACAACAGTCATTGTTTTTTTTTCTTTTCACAATGACAGATTTTAGTTCATGATTTTAATGTTGTTTTTTTGTGGCAGACTAAAGACAAATGACAGACTGTTGATCTTTGAATAAAAATGTTTGGTTCAGGTTTGAAAATCTTTTATTATAGGCTACGCAGTCATAGAAGCCCCCCATCCCGTCATCTGGTCACCCTACTATGAGCCCAAACCCAAGTTTTGTATCTCTGTCGAGTTTGAGCGTAGTTGGAGATCCGTCTGTGGAATAAACTGGAAGAAAACCTCTATCAGTAAATAAGGTCAATATTTACTAAATGCCACATAATTTTAGTAAAAAAAACAAACAAACTATATAGACTAACAAGTTAAAGTATGTCAAACTATCCTTGTTGTTGACTTAACAAAAATAGTGTGCAAAAATACTTTTCTAAACAGCCTGTAGGTGTCACTCTTGAGCTCAAGAAATAATCTCCCTCTAAAAAATAATCGTGTTGAATTTTGTACTTTACAGAAATGACTGTGGTGATTAATTCATCCTTTAGACTGTTATTCATTTTAGACTGGTCGAATAGAGTTATAGTTCCCACCCCCTTTTTTCAGTGGCGTTTGTTCCGGAAGTATTTTTAAAAAGAGTTATAAGACATGAACCAAGCCAGTAACATTACAAACTTTGTCATTTTGTTTAATTTTCAAAAACTTCAAATCAAAGGCAATCCCATGAAGTATTGCGAACAGCATAATCGGATTAAAATTTTTTGGAGAAATATAAAACTTCCCATGTACAAATGTTGATGAACAGTTTATTGCACCGTAGTTATGATTTTGCTAAACTAACACATTACAACAAGACGAAGGCATCAGTTAACATGACATTAAAAAGTTACCAAAGTTTAAAAAAAAAATTATATTATGTTAATACATATACAAACAAAACCAACAGATTCTGTCCTGTGAAAGCGTATCCAATTTCTTCAGGAATTGAAATCCTGGCGTTTTCACAACCAGAAACTGCGCAATGTTAGACTCACTCCTGCATTAAAGGGTTAGTTCACCCAAAAATGAAAATTAAGTCAGTAATTACTCACCCTCATGTTGTTCCAACCATGTAAGACCTTCGTTCATCTTCGGAACATAATTTAGTATATTTTTGATGAAATCTGAGAGCTGTCTCACTCCTCCATAGGCTTTCAGAGGGACTGAAACTTGATGGCCCAGAATAGTAAGTAAAAACGTCATTTAAGGAGTCCAAATGACTACAGTGGCTCTGTATTAAGTCTATCATGCGACGAAAATACTTTTTGAGCGGAAAAACAACAAAAATAACGACTTTATCCCACTATTTATCCACTATATCGTGGCACTCCCGCGAACTCTCGTCAGAGGCTCAAATTGAACAATAATAGTGGGATAAAGTCGTTATTTTTGTTGTTTTTCCGCTTTGTTGCAACATTGTTGCATCTCCATCACTCTCCATTATAAAACGATCATGTATGGTTGACGTAATAATCAATGCACACTGTGCTGTACTGTTTACCAAAACTTGCTGCAAACACCTGTAAAGTGGAGCTGTTGTGTATCAAGCCATTCAAATGTATTGACACAGTGCTAGAAGAGAGCTCCGTGAAGCACATGACCGCGCACGCCACCGGGAGATGAGAGAGCATGTCGCAACTCCGTTTTTCAACACTTTGGCTTTAACTGTTATGCCATATTAGCGCCAAAACGCTATGTATTGTTTGAATTTCAAATTAAAACTAAAAATGTTTAAAAAAAAGCTTAGACTTTGTTTAATATCAAAAGCAGGTTTGGCAATTTGGCGTGAGATTAAGTTGGGCAGCGTGAGAGCGTGAGACAGAGCCTGAAAGCGTGACTATCACGCCAAATGCGTGAGAGTTGGCAACCCTGCAATAGTGCATGCCTTTGAATGGATTACAAAATATAAAAACGACAATATCACTGACAGCCTATTATTACTGTGGAAAAAACAGCATTGATAGAAATGCTTTAAAACTTATTCTTATTCTTATCTTAACTTATACTTAAACTTATATTGGACAAGCAATATGAATTGCCAGGAAAAATTCACATTTCCAAAACAGCAATCCCAAATTTATACAGAGAAGTGAAGGATGAAGTCCTCAGGGATTTCAACAACAGACATGTAATCCAGTGCAAATATGACCCCATACATAAGCCTAACAGTACAGTGCCTAGAAACAAGATACACCCCACAGAACCATAGTGCCGATACACTTTAAGAAACTCTTGAGTGCATTTTATCAGATGGGGAATTAGATAAGAAAAAAATGCCTCTGATAATGATGTTAATTTTGTGGCTGCAGGCAAACTTGCCTGGCCATGGCTAAATTGCTTTGACCATAATCTCCACTTGGCTGTCACAAAGTAAGGAACGCATACAGGACGTGCCCTGGGCCTTTGCAGAAATCTGGTAAGAACTTTCAGTACGAGCTGGATGAAAAGAAGAGACCTGAAACAGGCGTAGACGGAGACCAACATTCCTCAGCATAATTTAGTTCTGGTGAGTGAATTATTTTGTTTAAAGCATATTTTTATTTTGTATATTATTGATAACTAATAATGTAAATGTTTCTCTTAAAAAAATATATTATAATTCTCAAACCATCTTTCTACTTTAAATTATATTATAATCTTAAATTTGTATGTGTTTTTTTTCATGTTGTTATGTATAATTAAAAACTATAAAAAAAAAACATGTCATATTTCCTCCAGGATGTTTCTACACGATGGGGTATGAAACAACAAATATTTGACAGAGTTCTGGAGCAAATACCTGTGGCCTGTTGCACAAAACAAGTTGGGCAAACTCTGGGTTACAGAGTAAGTTTTAGGTTAACAAATCCAACCTGGGTTAATTAGGGTTAATATGTTTCATGACGCTGGTTATCAACTTTCTCTCTCAAGCCAGGTTTAAAACCTTGAGTCAACGATTGATCATCTTGCGCGTGCACATAAAAGCCACACCTTTTCCGCTATCAGCCAATAGCATTCAACATGGAAAAAAGCAGGTGTGCCTATTTCACAGTGCAAGAGCAAGAATTAATAATGAGGAAATATGATGACTTTAAGTCCATTTTAACAGCAAAAAGCAACACAGTTGCAGCGGCCAAAGCTCGGGAGAATTGCTGGCAGAAAATGAAAATAGCTGATAGCATAAACGCGCAAGTTTTTACACATTGATTTTTATAGGTTCACAACGAGGATAAAACCGATTGAAAACTCATAGCATAAACATATTGCATATAATTTAATGTGAAATTAGTGTACTTAAATAATTACTTAAAAGTGAATAAAAGATATGTAAAACATGTTTTTACTATTTAATAGTGATTTTAACTATTTATTTTATACTTAGATGCAACCCGAACTGCAAAAGGTCTTGGCAGCAGATAAAAATGAAATACATAAACATTGTTCAAAGTGGTGAGTAATTGCAATGTGGTTTTTATTGTTCTTGTGTTCATGTTATAATAGTGTATTCTATGTAGCCAAGAAGAAAAAGTGTGAAAGTAAGAAAACGGGGGGAGGGCCACCTCCTCAAAAATACACTGCTGCAGAGGAACTGGCCCTGTCCAGTAACCAGGGTCGACCCATCATGGATGGCATTGATGGGAGTGCATCCTCGGATCCAGGTGCTGGCTCTTCCAAACGGGATACATTTATACAGGGTAGGTGTACATACATTTTGGTATTAGGGTTAGGTTGTTTTTAATTATTATTAGCTGTAAATTGCAAGCACTTCTGACTTGATGTGTTTTTCAGCTGGGGGAAGTTCAGTTACCTTGTTGGAGCCAGCACACCCACCTTCAGGGTCTCATACAGAGGTAGTACCCAGCACAGAACATACCATGAGAACATGCTATTGCCATGCTAAATATGTATTTATTGCATTGCCTTATTTGGTTAACAGGGTGAAGCTTGTGAGGACACCATATCTGTGTGCTCTGAGACCGCTGCGGAGGTAAATGTGCTTTGTTTAAACATCTTTTAATGAGGAAAAGTTTCTCATGTCTATTGTATTATAGGATTACACACAACTGCATCCTCTTAATGAGGCCTCTTCTTCACACTTCCCTGGCCAGAGAAAAAGGGTAATACATCTTTCCGTATAAAGTTACAACTGTATACAATAAAGTCGTGACCAGTCTGTTACTTTAGCAGGAAACAGACACTGTCAGAGCCCTCTATAAGAGAAATTTGGAGCTGGACTATGACATCAAATTACTGGAAAAAAAGAAGCTGAAACTACAGATTGAGGAGTTGGAATACCGGAAGATGGTATGTGAAGCAATAGTTGTGAATTAAAAGACTTTAAGAACGCACTAACTTTTTTGTCTTTTCTTTCTTTTTTAAGCAACGTGAAAATCAATAAAACGATTTGACTCCCAAATTTGTACTGTACTTTTATTAGAAATCAATTGAAATACTGTGCTGTTATTGCATCTCTCAGTGCTCTGCCAGATGGAAAGTCCAATGTAATGGGGTCAGTTTCATCAGGGGGGAGTTGGTGGTTTGGTGGTGGCACTTTCTCTTTTCTTATAGTGGCTATATTGTGCAGTATTGCACATGCAGCCACTATCTGGGATGCTCTCTGTGGTGATCTTCTCAGGCCATGTAGACAATTAAATCGTGCCTTCAGAATACCAAAGGTATTCTCAATTCTGACCCTGGTTTTGCTGTGGGCCACGTTGAATTGCTGCTGGGGCCTTGTGTCAGGGTCAGGGTAGGGGGTCATTAAATATTGCTGACAAGCATAACCCCTGTCTCCAACCAACAAGCCATCAAACATCCCTGTCAAGAAGCATAAAATAAATGATATAAGTAAATGCAATAGTTCCATTTTTAATAATTTGTGAATCTGCCCCCCTCCCCTCTCTTTATACCTTCCTCAAAGCGCTGACCTAACACAGATTCCCGAAAAATTCTGGAGTCATGTACCGAGCCAGGCCATCTAGCATCCAAACTTGTGATCAAGTATTGATTGTCACAAGTCATCTGCAATTAACAGGCATGTCAGTATAACCGATGTATGTCCAAAGGTTAAAAATCATATCAGATTTGATAAGAGTCTAATCCGTTAAAGAGAAATGAGAAGGCATCTCGGACTGTACCTGGACATTGAGGGAGTGAATAGATTTTCTGTTCACAAAATCAGCCTCATGCTCACCTAGGGCTGCAGAAATTGCAATATGTGTGCAATCTATTGCACCAATGACCCTAGGAAATCCTTTTCAAAAACATTGGTTATGCAACTTTAAAGTCTTTAACATAAGATGAATCGTAATAGGTAGGCAGCATTTGAAATGATCTTGCCAGCTATTCTGTAAAACCCCTCTTTAATAGCCAGCGTCTCTAAGTGGCCAGGAAAAACAATGAATACATCAATGTATTCCTGCAATGCAATGACAACTTTCCGTATTGCTCTGCAGGCGGTATGTTTGCTTATGTTTTCAGCATCACCCACTGCATGCAAATATGTACCACTAGCAAAGAACCGCAAAGCAATACATATAAGTTGCGGTACATTAAGCGCGTGGCTTCGGCGTGTCATATTTTTAAAGGTCCCGTTCTTCGTGTTTTTTGAAGCTTTGATTGTGTTTACAGTGTGCAATATAACGTGTTCATGTTTCGCGTGTAAAAAAACACCGTATTTTTCACACAATTTACTTATCTGTATGCCGCTGTTTTCACTGTCCTAAAAACGGCCTGATGACTTCCTTGTTCTATGAAGTCCCTCCTTCAGAAATACGTAACGAGTTCTGATTGTGCCAGCGGTTCCTGTGTTGTGATTCGACAGCAGCTTAGCGCAAGTTGTACGGAAAGGTCACGCCTCTTAACGGGAGATATATGCGCTCAATGATCTCTACAGCGTCCCTGGGAAAGCCAAACAAAGGTGATTGACTCCGGGATGAAAATAACAGCGTCTCGACGACATGGCGACAAACACACTCAAGCTACAGTTCCTTTTCTCCACGCGACCGTCCTCTTCTCCACGTGGGACAGCAACAAGACCACGCGCCCTTTTTCGCGTATTCTTGTGGGCGGAGGTTAGTCTGTTCTACTGACGTAATTAATGAAGGAAGTACCAGGATGTAGTCCAAGCCGGCTGTTCGCTGTAGGCTTTGAAAGGGAACTTCTGTTAAATAAAATATCTCGCTTGGCATTGAACTTTGAGCTTTATAATTTTACAGGTATTATTTATGCTCTAACAGCAATATTACACACTAACTAAAGTTTGAACAGTGGGATCACGAAGAACGGGACCTTTAATGTGCGGCTCGAGAAGCCGGCATAGATAAACTATACTATCTGCCGAAAACAGATACCTTTCGTACAGATAATCATCGGGAAAAGCTAGGGGATTATGCCTATCCCTAAAAGTTATTTCCAGACGAAGTGCCCTTCTGATTATCTGCGCTCCGATCTCCACAGGGTTTTTCAAAAACGGTGACACCATTGCTACAAACTCTTAAGAGTTCACTGTGATGTGTCAGATTTATGTCACTTTACTCACTGCTGATTGGTCCAGTTTGGGTTTGTGATCTCTAACCCAGAATAAAACCTGCTCTCGAGCAAGTTAGCCGTGTAGTGTAAGTTACCATGGCAATGAACACCGCTAAAAACCAATCCACCTTCATAAGCCCCAAAAACCAGAGTTTGCTCAAACTAACCGCGAACTTACCTGTGTTAAAACCTAAACCGGATTTGTGCAACAGGCCACTGCAATCAGATGCGTCCTGATTGATGACAGAAAACGTGGGCACCTAAACCCAACCTGGCAGGATTTATCCGTCCTTGAGTCCGTTAATACTGCACTGAAACCTGTGGCTGATTTCACAGATGTTCTATAAGGAGAAAAGTATGTTACAATGTTGCCAGTGAAGCCTGTGCTGGACCTTTTAAAAGACGAACTCTTTTATCCCCTGACTCCAAGGAGACAACTCTTACAATACATATCAAGAAATAAACGTGTGCTGTACTTGATGAAAAGTATAGCCCAGCTCCACTTTCAGAGCTCCTGAAAAAGGCCACCCTTTTTGACCCAAGATACAGAGGCAGCTTTGGAGAAGCTGCAAATATAGATGACATCAAAGACCAGCTTTTAAAAGAGATGATGGGGATGGCAGAGGTGCTACACAAAGTTGAAGAAGGTGGGAAGTACACTGTAAAATATTTGGTCTGATAACCTAAAAATGTTCTTCAAGCTGCAATTTAAATGAACTGGTTTCGCTCAGTGACAGTCAACATGGCTGCACAAGATCACACTAACAAAAGTCATTTTAAAGGTTACATTTGGTAGACGTCCTGCTTAAAGGTGTCATGAACTGGCTTTTTAAAAAATGTTATACTGTTGTCTGAGGTCAACTTATGACATTTGTGTGGTTTTTATGCTCAAAAACATCATAATGAATAAGTAATAGGCTATTTTCTACCCTGGTTTTGAGGCTCTCTCAAGAAACACTAGTTTTTAATGGGCGTGCTGCATTGAAGACTTGGAAGTAAATGCCCACTGCTATGATTGGATCAGTTTTGCATATTTAATAAGCTTCTGCTCCCCTGTGAGTATAGGCTACACAAGGAATTGTTTTGAAAGCGTGTGGAGAAACGGCAACCGAAATGATTCGTCCCACAGGGCTCAAAAAATATCTTTATCAAACAAACAAAATGATTTATCTCTCATCCACCCGCGATTGATTGAAATGATATTTTTTTATTACTTGGCCCGCCCGGTCTGTGAATATAACCGCGAACCGTGCATCACATACACACACGCCAAGTACTTTGCAGACTGCATGATCAAAACTTCAGCGATTGTATTTTTCCTTCAAATATCAAGTCAAGAGAGTGAACGCACATCAAGAAAGGAATGTTATCTTTAAGATATCCCGTCGGCAGGCCGGCTTATAGTCTAGTAGCCAGCCCATAGAGCCCCAGTTTCTGTATGCTGGGGACCCATACTTCACATTCATGTAATCTCATCCTGTCTGCAAATCCAGTCTCTTGTTTACAAACAAATCCGTGTTGAAATTAAGGAACAAACGCAAAGTCTTCCGCAAAGCTAGATATATTTATTAGAAATAAAGTTCATCCATGCATTCATAATATTATATTTTTGTTCTTTAAATTACACATTTCTGAAAGATGCCTATTCTTTATTGAATAAATTACTTGACTATTTAAAGGTGTAAAGTGTATTAATCTGTTATAGCAAGTGACAACTTGTAAAGGATTTAATAATAGACAATTTGTATGACAATCAACGCAATTATTTATTAGAAAATTCGGCATAATTGCAAATTTAAATACTATATGTATATATTTCTCTATATACCATATATTAATATTTATAGAGTAAGTTTCAGTTTGTAGAGTAAGGTTTATTTTCTAGAGTAAGTCTTTTGCACATTGTTGTGTGGTTATGTTTCTTGTGATTGTCAATGCATTGATATACAGTTCCTAGGTTTTGTTAGTGCTTTGCCTCCTGGTTGTCCAGATGTGTCCATGGTTGTTTGTGTGGTTTCATGAGTGTTGACATGTGCTTGCCACGCATTTGCCTTGCCAAGGTTTTCTTCATGGTTGTTAGTGTGTTGTTTTGCAGTTGCTGGACTCTTCTGAGTGTTTGTTCATACATTGCTACATAGTTGTTAAGATGTTTTGAGTGGTTGGTTGATATGCTGTTGCTTTTTAGCAGATTTGCACACTGTTGGCAGCTTGATGTGCTGTGAGGGCTTGTGTGCATCAAGTTGTGCATTCACAACTTCTGGTAGGGTCACCCATAGTGGACAGGTCTCAGCTGAGATGCTAGACGAAGACAAACCACCTGATTCTGGACAGCAGAAGATTGACCTGATGTTCCTGGAAGAAGATCACTGTCTTGACACAACAACAACAACATCAGAATTACCTGAATGGAAGAAAATTCTGATTACTGATTATTTATACGGATAACTGATTTTTATATTTGATATTTATATGGTGACAAGACTGTATTCTTTCTTCAGCTTGTAACCGCACTCAACCAATCAAATTTGAGGACCGGTATTTATATTATACATCATTTTTTACATAAAGAAAGTAATCAGCAGGATTGATATTCAAAATGGTAAGCAAGCGCTGATTTGTTTAAGGTTTGTTTATCTGCAGTCCTAGTTTCGGATTCCCTTTTTGAATGCCGAAAATAGACTATTGATAACTGCAGATATAGACAGATATTTACTTACACACAGAATGCACATGCTAGTTGACAGTTGCCTTTAGTCCTTATGGTGTGTTTAAGCACTGCTTTTTGGCCCAGAGGCGACAACAGTCAGCTTTTGTTGTCTTTTTTCCCTCTTTTTGTCAATTTTTCTCTTTCTTTAGCGAGGGTTTGAAGAACCGCGGAGAGAAGAGGTAGCTGTGATGTTGACTGCATAAACCTCCAGCTTGCGACCATAAATGTTTAAAAATTATGACTGGTTTGATGAGGCAGATCGATGCATCACACGGAGCAAACAAAGGAGCTAATTAACTAGACAGAACTGAACAGAATACTAAATTAGTCAGTAACCATGGTGACAAACAGGCAGGTGGATGCCTATTAAATTTGAGACCACAAGATCTGAGACACAGCTTTGCTGCCACTTTCTGGTGAGACCACAGCATCCATTCATTTTACCAACCATTTGTTCTAAGTAGGATCACAGGGAAACCCCCAGACGCATAGTCTCATGTGGGGAAACAGCAATATGAAAATTAAACAGCAAATGTAGCCTATATATATTCATTCACAAACAAGATTGCCTCGGCCAGACTCAAAACACAGACTGTTAGTTCACAATAACAATGAAATGCTCCTTCACAGGCAGCACTTGAATGTTATCTCTTGTGCTATTGTTCATATGATTTATATTATGAATTATTCATTTTGAGTCAGACATGAACAATTAAATTGTTAATGGGAGTCTCATTTGAAAATGAATCATTTTTTAAATACTTTTAACTAAACCAAATACAAAAAGAATACAGCTCTATAAAACTTACAACTAAATAAATAAAAATTTACAATTTGAAATTACTTTAGTGCAGTTCCACAGGTTAATTGAAAAGAATCCTCCATCATATAGCGTCTCAGAAGAAATATTTTATGAAATGTGGTTGTGTAAAAAAGATATGCTTTGGAATAAAGTTCAAATTACTATAAGTCTGTACCAGCAGCACTGGAATCTTATCATCTTAAAGAAATAAATAAATTTTGAGGGGAAAAAATTAAGAATGTTTGGGTAAAGAGTTTACTAAAACTGAAGCTTTACCATTTTTAGGTTGCTGAAACATAGACCCTACCTTTGCAGAAGTTTGTCAAATTTAGGCTATATTAAGATGGTCTAACATTAAAATGTATATGTTTTTCTTTTATTCTGACATCTGGCCATCCAACAAGGGCCATAAACAATGCAGTTTTGCTACCAAATATATATCCTTAAAGGGTTAGTTCACCCAAAAATGAAAAGTCTAACATTAATTACTCACCCTCATGTCGTTCCAATCCCGTAAGACCTTCGTTCATTTTCGGAGCACAATTATTCTATAAACATCCAGTAAGCAAAACATAACATTCACAACACATATAGGGTAACGTTAGCCTAATATCAATCAAAATATACAAGATAAATATGGCGAACTTACCATTTCATAGTCAGCTCAGCTGCAGCATATTCATTAATTGCACAATTCTTGTGTGTGAGTAGCCGCGTTTCCATTACCCTTAAAATTGCGCAAATTGAAATTGCGAATTGCAATGCCCAATGGCAATGCGTCCATTTCGCAAAAACTTTTTTGCGATATATGGGAGTTTTTATGCTCGCATGAGGTGGTTTTTCAGGCAATTTGAAAAGGGAAATTTTCGCAAAACTTCAATGGAAGTTTCGCATGAACAGGTCACCTGGTACGGTCACGCAATGCTGCCACATAGGGCCTACATATTTTTTGTAATAAAACAGTAATGATAGACCCCGGTGCAGCCACAAATATAATTTCTATCTATAGGCCTACTGTAATTAAGACATATATTCAAGAAATGTATTAAAACAGAAAGACGCTAGTTTCAGCCTTACTCAAAGGCAGCGGAAACAGCCCAGTTACGCACTTCAAACCATTCCCGACGATCTTGGTTTGCTTCTTATTTATTAAATATACAGCCAAATAGGTGATTAAATATTGATCAAAATTAAAATACAATTTATGCAAAACAAAATTAATTTTAAAGAAAGACTTTCTAGAAAACAAAATTCAATGAAGTAATCAAAATCCATGTCCCCAGACATATGCGCATCTGATTATGTGCCTTACTCATGCTGCTTCTTTTTCATAATCAACTTATGAAAATAAAATAATAATAATATTTAAACATAGCCTAACCATGAAACTACATTTTCTTTAAAGGTCCCATGGCATGGCATTTTTCTATTATTTTATAGTGTTTTCTGAGGTGTACTTATATTGTTAGTATGACTTTTACATCATAAAGTGTCATAATTTAGAAATAAAAGGCATTTTTTCAATACTGCTGTTTGCCCTGTGGCTGAATGCCCTGCTTCAAAAGGCGTGTCTGCTGTGAGACTTCAGTAAAAACGCCCACTGTTGTGATTGGCTGACATCTTTGTATTTTAAATGAGCGGAGGGGGCGTGGTTTAACTTGGTCTACGAGGCACGAGCAGGCACGAGCTGCTGCCAGAGAGACGGATGGACCTGAGTTCACTTCACATCAGTTCTCAGCATGTCTGAACTGTTGTAGTTACAGCATATACTTCAGGTTATTAGTCTATTTCTAGTCGGAGGGACTGTCACTCATGTCAGAAAGTTAGTAACTTTAGTAAATTATGGATCAGCGCTGACTGGAGACGCGAACCGTTTAGAACGATTCAGTCCGATTTGGTGAACTGCTTCGGTTCACTAAAAAGAACAGGTTCAAAAGAAAGATCGTTCGCGAACCGGACATCACTAACGTACCAGAGACGGCGCAAACAAAGACACAACAGCAGTAATCGAATGTAATCCAGTTTATTGTGGGGCTAGGCTGGCTAGCCCGAATATGCTCACGCTTACCCCCCTTCTGCTTAATCTCACGCCGCGTTTGGTGCCTCCGCTGTGGGCCAGATGCAGTACTGGGGGTCGGGGATGTTGAAGACCAACGGCCAGTGCAGCCCGAGCTTTGGCGTGTGTGAGGCCGATGTTGAGCAGAAACTCATGACTGTATGCACATTTTAGAACCGGTAGACGCGACGAGGCCGTACAAAAACACTGACTCACAAGTAGGGATGCACCGAATCCAGGGTTCGGGTTCGGATTCGGCCGAATATTGGGCTTTTTGACTGGGTTCGGTTTCTGCCGAACCTCAGAATTTATTTCCACCGAACCCGAACCCTAGGCTTGCACTATGCGCGCCCCGCTGGTCGAACGTAATGACGCCGCTGTTGAAAGTGAAAATGGAACTCATGAACAGAAAACGTGGCAGTATACTTTAAGTCAAAAGAAGGCGATTCAAGTTGAGCTACGCGTTCAATTTGCGATTTGTCTCGTGATGACAAGGACCCTAAACAACAGCCGCTGTTAAAACATTTGCATATGAAACATCCGAGTGCATGAAGGAATCTACAGACAGCCAAAATGTATTTTATTTTACCGTGCAAACAGCCTATAGATCTATAGATCAGATAAAATATAAATAAAATTAATAAAATATATAGGCCTACACTAAATATTTTTCACTTAAATAATTACCAAATTAAGATGACAAAACGAAAATACACTGAATCCGTTAGCTTTGAAGAACCGGAATTATGTAAATAGGTAGATAATATACTATATATCTTTTCTTTACATAAATACTATTCTCTTAAAACCATCATTTCATTATTTTTACTAACCCAAATAATGATTCATCCGCTAGGCTGCACGTGAGGGGGAAAAAATAGGTTCCTTCCACTTAAGAGTTGAGCTCTTTTTATTTGAATATAGCCTATCTCTTTACATAAATACTATTTTCTACTTTTTAAAAAATAACTTCGTTATTTTACTAACCCAGTGTTTTGTATGTGAATGCTGTTTCACGTGAATATTACCACAGGAGTGAAGCACAAAGCTTTGTTTAGCCTAGAAAGGAAATAATGGTCAGAGAGCACTTTTTCATTCTGTTTTGCGATCTGGATATGTTCACTCGATTTTTTCCGTGAATTTGAACAATAGGCCTAGTAGTCCATTTTATCCCAATGGACATGGACATCTCGTTTCTTTTCCCAAATCTTCACTCACGTCTCACCCATGTTCGCAGGGGATTATAAACGTTTCTTCCTTTCGTTTGCTTATAATTAAGTCTATTATAACTATTCACATCCTTTACTGTGGGAAAGTATAAAAAACACTGTAGGAATACCTTTTTACTTCAAATTTTATTTAACACAGTTTGTTCTTGTTATTAAACTTGGTAATGCGCGTCAAGTTTGGTTTATTTGAATAGCGCATTTCACACACGCCGGTGATTTTAGTTTTGTTTTCTCTGGCAGTGAATAATCAAACAATGCCTAAATGTCTTGACCCTGTGAAAAATAAAACCCGCTCTTCAGACCTTTTACAACAAGTGTTGCTTTGCAACATCAGCAGAACATATGAAGACGAAGATATTCAAGAAGGTGTCTATCCAGTGTCCCATTCCTCTCAAAGCGCAGAGCGGTATAGCCTATATGACACATCTTTGCGGGGAAATAATAGTATGAATCAAATATTTTTCTAACTAATATTTAATTTTCATATATTCTTGAGGTTACCATTATTTACTGAAAATCGTTTTTGTTTTATAGGCTGTGTTGTTTCACTGACGGAAGTGCTAAAATAAACACGCATGCTAATGGATGTTTCAGCCTCAAATGATTTCAAAATGTAGGCTATATATCTGGCATAGACTACAGTATTTAAAATAGCATATATGCATTAGTTACATTCTCAATTTAATTTACAGAGCAATCCCTGCTAAGTTTTCAGTTTAACTAATACTATAGAAGAGGATTACTATAGAACAGACTCGCAACGGGGGCGTGGCATCACGATGGTGGCAGAAGGCGCCTCCTGCGCTCTCCGTTGGGTTGTTCTTTGAAACGACAGAGGACGACTCGGGGTAATTTTTCTATAAACCATCATGAAATAGCGACAATGTTTACTTTAGTAAACTTGACCAAAACAGTTAATGGTCAATAGCATCCCTACACTGCTGTGGACGTTGTTAACTTCATTAATGTGTTTACTGTGATAATGGACTGCGGATGGGAGTAGGATTCGGTATTCGGTTTCGGATTCGGCCGAATCTTAACCAGTGGATTCGGTATTCGGCCGAACCCCAAAAATCTGGATTCGGTGCATCCCTACTCACAAGACAGAAAACACGAAAACACCGTTCTGTCTGGAGAGAGAGATGCCGCATTGTGTGCACGAATAATAAATAATTAGCTACACATCAGAAATTACTGATCACAGATCAGAAGGAACTGAAAAAAGACTTTTGTTTTCATTTGTACATCCAAACACTGAGAAACTGCCAGCATTCACTCGTTCAAAAGGAATGATCTCTCGAGCGTTTGCATGGGCGTGCCAGATTCTCTGGGCGGAGGAAAGGGAGGTAACAGTTCCTGCTTGGACGTCAAACCAGGAGACTTCAGGATTGGCTCGTCTGGCCTGTCATTTTCTCAAAGGCAGAGAGAGACAGCCAGAACTCGGGTTTACACCGATCAACATTTCTATCCACTTGGGGACAATATTCAGGCTAGGGGAACTCATATTAATGTTGAAAAACCTCATAAAATGAAAATTTCATGCCATGGGACCTTTAATCCTCTGTCTGACGAAGTCGTTGGCGCCTTCTGATGGATTTTTTTCCTTTATGACAGCGGAAACAACTCAAATCAAATCAAATCACTTTATTGTCACTCAATCATATACACAAGTGCAACAGTAGGTGAAATTCTTAGGTGCAGTTCCGAGCAACATAGCAGTCACGACATGACATGTACAACATTTAAAGCAACATCAGATTACACCTGGCGTCTGTTTGACAGGAAGTCCAGGATTCAGCTGCATAACAAGCTGTTTAAGCCTAGAGCCCGGAGTTTCACGTCAAGTATGGAGGGCACAATGGTGTTGAATGCTGAGCTGTAGTCTACAAACAGCATTCTCACATATGTGTTCCTCTTTTCCAGGTGGGAGAGAGCAGTGTGTAAAGTAGATGAAATGGCATCATCAGTGGAGCGGTTTTTGCGGTATGCAAACTGCAGTGGGTCCAGTGAGGGGGGGAGAACAGAGCAGATGTGGTTTCTGATTATTCTCTCAAAGCATTTGCTGATGTTGCGGGTCAGAGCAACAGGACGCCAGTCGTTTAAGCAGATGGTTTTTGACTGCTTCGGTACAGGCACAATGGTGGACGTTTTGAAGCATGTGGGGACCACAGACAGGGAGAGGGACAGGTTAAAGATGTCCGTAAAAACTCCAGCCAGTTGGTGCGCGCACGCTCTGATGACGCGGCCCGGAATGCCGTCTGGACCCGCGGCTTTACGGATGTTCACTCGCCGGAAGGATCGGGTTACATCCGCAATAACTCACAATACTCTGTCATTTTTAGGCATACAGATAGGCTAAGTGCAAGATATAATTATAAACAGTAAACTGTCTACTTTTATTTGTGTACACTCACAATAACAGCAAAGGCCGTGGACTCAGGGAACAGATTATTTTGCACTCCACTCCAAACGCTGTTCATTTCAAAAATATGTTTTGTTTATTAAACGCAGTTTTTAATTTCAAAAGCATTTCTAAATTCAGTTTATATTTCCAACAAACGAAATTCCAAGCCAAAATAACGAAGTGGTAAAAAAATAAAACCTTTGCGTTACCACCAAATTCAAACATTTCACTCGTCTCTGTATGTGGCAGGCTGGCAGCAATGCGTCACAATAACCTGGCGTATGTAAAAGTCGATCTTTCTTTACAGATGATTTTATGTTTGGACAGAAGATGAGACCGAGTTCTTTATTAAACTCATAAAAGACAATAGAATATAAAATGTTGCAATTTATCAAGACCTTGAAGCAGATAAGAGAGAGAAACACCCAGAAACACCTCATAAGTGCTGCTCAAGTATAGGTGCTTTCCATGCCATCAGTGCTTGGATAAAACCACACGTCTCTTTCCATTAAAAATAATGGCATGCGGTGGCTGGGATATACATAAACCTAACAACCTACGTAGCATAATTTTTGGAATGACTTATCACGAGAGGAAAAAAATTGTTTTAGTCGCATAACATCAGTTAATGGAAACGCCGTCATTTCGCTATATTTTTTTATTGACCATTAGGAAATATCACAAAAGTTTTGCGTAAATCTGTAATGGGAAAAAAGAGCTTCTGACCGGCAGGAAAATGTGTTAAATGAATTAATTAGATCAGTGGTTCTCAAAGTGTGGTACGCAGAGGAATCACTAAATTAAAGTCCCTGTAAAGACGATTCTAAAATTTGTTTCTATTCTAAACACATTATAAATGTTAGAAATGTATTGCTGAAACACAAACACTGTGAACTGTGTTGTACTAAAACGGTGGCTTGATGACGCACTGGAGCCACTGAGCCTGGCCCCTCCCCTAACACTATAACAACACTAGAGTGCATTCGCATCAGTTCGCTCGTTCAATTGCGCGTTGCTGTCACTACCGTTAGTTACTACAGCCTACAGTTAGCTAGCTAGCTATGCCTTCATCAAGCAAATGCATATTACCTAATTGTAAAACGTATAAAAAGCTTATAAAACAAAATCGCTGATATCAAGAAGAGGTGGATTAATTTTGTGAACAGCTACCTTGAACACCACCAACACCTGCCTCTGCAGTGATCGTTTTACACCGGATAGTTTACAAATGTTCATCGGAGACAACTGGGATTCACTGATAATCCACTGCCGGATCGACACAGGACTTCATCCGCCCGTCCCACCAACATCTGGTGCCATCGTTGCAGTAGGCCTACGTGCCACACTGCCACTGCCCAGTTGTCTTGTGTGCTTACTGCTACTTTCCCGCTAGTGGGCGTGGTTTCAGCGCAGAGAGTGTTTGAGAGCAGAGAATGCTGCTTTTCAAGATTTTGCTTGGCTTAAAAAATAAATTAAATTAAATTAAAAAAAAATTGATTTGGCACACATTTAATAACACATTTTTCTGTGGTGTGACAAGCTCAGAACAAATATTTAATTTTGACTATAAATTAATATTAAAACAATACATTTTAATTTCATCTTTATTTGAGTAAAGTTTTTTTAACATTTAAGTACATTACAGTTTTAATTTAACTTTTAGATACAACACATTTTAATCTAATCATTATTTAATTATTGTATTTACCTGTATGTAATCACTGTGCAATGTTTATGTACAAACTGTATGTTAAATTGGCTGACAACAAAAAAATATTCCTTTTAGGAATAACCTGCCTAGTTTTTGAACTGTGCTGAGCTGTAGCTGAATAGTTAGGCCTACTACGCTACTGTATTTTAATGTTGGTCATTATGGTGCTACTTGGAGAACCAAATAGAACCGAAACCAAATAGAACCAAATAGAACCGTCTGTCTCAAGATGGCGCAGAGGATGGCTGCTACGTCGCGAGCTCCGCTGAAACATTGTAGTTTTTTGTTTGTTCTGTTTATAGTTCTTATGTTTTTCGTCTTGGATGTTGTCTGCCTTACTACGTACGACAGACAGACACTTTTGGACATTGGTTCGGCAATCGCACACCGAAAACCGGACTTTAAATTCTTCAGTGACGACACGCTGCTTACAAACACAGCAGCGGATCCCTTTGTCTGGACGGCCCGACCACGCAAACGCGGCCGGAGAAGAGGGAAGAGAGCCGGCGTACTTATCAGAGTAAGACGCCGCGCAAACCGACCCCCGCTTCCCAGTATTTTACTGGCTAATGTTCAGTCTCTGGACAATAAACTCTGCGAGCTGAGAGCGCGGATCTCTTTCCAGCGAGACACGAGGGACTGCTGCATTATCTGCCTTACAGAAACCTGGATGTCCGCTGAGATTCCAGATTCGGCCATCGAAACCACGGGGTTCTCCGTGCACCGAATGGACAGAGAAAAAGATCTCTCAGGGAAAAGCAAAGGCGGGGGTGTATGTTTTATGATCAACCGATCCTGGTGTGATCAGAGGAACGTACATTCTATCAAGTCTTTCTGTTCTCCTGATCTGGAATTTCTCATGCTTCTGTGCCGACCATTCTGGCTACCGAGGGAATTCACCGCGGTCATCATCACAGCTGTGTATATTCCCCCGCAAGCCGACACAGACCGGGCACTAAAGGAACTGTATAGGACAGTGAGTGAGCAGGAAACCGCGCATCCTGAGGCTGCGTTTATTGTGACCGGAGACTTTAACAAAGCCAACTTCAAGCGCATCGCACCCAAATACCACCAACATGTTAACTTCAACACGCGAGGGAACCGTATTTTAGATCACTGCTACTCCCCCTTCAAGGATGGATACAAATCACTCCCACGCCCACCATTCGGCAAATCAGATCACGCGTCCATCCTCCTTTTGCCCGCATACAGGCAGAGACTGAAACAGGAAGCACCCGCCCTCAGAACCATCCAGTGCTGGTCGGACCAATCAGATTCTATGCTACAAGACTGTTTTGATCACGCGGACTGGGAGATGTTCCGGTCGGCCTCTGATGACGACATCGAGGTCTACGCTGATAGCGTAACGTGTTTCATCAGGAAGTGCGTAGATGACGTTGTTAGACCAAAACAATTCGGCTGTACCCTAACCAGAAGCCGTGGCTAAACGGGGATGTTCGCGCGGCACTCAATGCGCGGACCTTCACTTTTAACTCCGGTAATGCGGAGGAGCATAAACAAGTAAGTTATGCCCTCCGGAAAACCATCAGAGCAGCAAAACGGTACAGGGACAATATTGAAGGACAGTTCAACACCACCGACTCCAGAAGCATGTGGAGGGGAATTAACACCATCACGGACTATAAAGGGAACACAAACTCCACCGTGAACACCGCTGCCTCTCTCCCGGACGAGCTCAACACCTTCTATGCTCGCTTTGAGGGAACTAACACCGCCCTCGCGGAGAGAGAGCTCGCGGCTGAAGATACAGAGGTTAGTGCACTCTCCGTATCTGTCGCGGATGTAACCCGATCCTTCCGGCGGGTGAACGTCCGTAAAGCTGCGGGTCCAGACGGCATTCCCGGCCGTGTGATCAGAGCGTGCGCGCACCAACTGGCTGGAGTTTTCACGGACATTTTTAACCTGTCCCTCTCCCTATCTGTGGTCCCCACATGCTTCAAAACGTCCACCATTGTGCCTGTACCTAAGCAGTCAAAAACCACCTGCTTAAACGACTGGCGTCCTGTTGCTCTGACCCCCATCATCAGCAAATGCTTTGAGAGACTAGTCAGAAACCACATCTGCTCTGTTCTCCCCCCCTCACTGGACCCACTGCAGTTTGCATACCGCACAAATCGCTCCACTGATGATGCCATCTCATCAACAATTCACACTGCTCTCTCCCACCTGGAAAAGAGGAACACGTATGTGAGAATGCTGTTTGTGGACTACAGCTCAGCATTCAACACCATTGTGCCCTCCATACTTGACATTAAACTCCGGGCTCTAGGCTTAAACAGCCTGTTATGCAGCTGGATCCTGGACTTCCTGTCAAACAGACGCCAGGTGGTCAGAATGGGCAGTAACATCTCCTCATCACTGACTCTCAACACTGGAGCCCCTCAGGGTTGTGTTCTCAGCCCACTCCTGTACTCCCTGTACACACAAGACTGTGTGGCTACCCACAGCTCCAACACCATCATCAAGTTTGCTGACGATACGACGGTGGTAGGTCTCATCACTGACAATGATGAAACAGCCTACAGAGAGGAGGTGCACACTCTGACACGGTGGTGTCAGGAGCACAACCTCTCCCTCAACGTCAGCAAGACCAAGGAGCTGGTGGTCGACTTCAGGAGGAATGAGAGAGAACACCGCCCCATCACCATCGATGGAGCACCGGTGGAGAGAGTCAGCAGCTTCAAGTTCCTCGGTGTCCACATAACAGAGGAACTCTCATGGTCCGTCCACTCCGAGGCCGTTGTGAAGAAGGCTCATCAGCGCCTTTTCTTCCTGCGACGGCTGAGGAGGTTTGGAATGAACCGCCACATCCTCACGCTTTAACTCCTGATCCATCAGGATCATAACACACACTGGACAGAATATCACTCCGCACAACCCACTGTAGATACACACACATTATATACACATTTATGTATCATTTATTATTTATCATTTATCATATAGCACCTATTGTACATAATTGGATCTCTACTGTGAATAATAATGTATACTGTACATTGTATATTATTATTATTATAGCTTAATGTATACTGTTTAATGTATGTTTAGTGTATATTGTTTAAAGTATATGTATATTGTAAGTATGTGTATATTGGTTAAAGCTGTGAGAACTACACTCACATTGTGTAAATTATTTATTTAGTGTATACTGTGCTGTGAATAATTGTGGGCGCATCAGATGTGTAATCTGATGCTGCTTTAAATGTTGTACATGTCATGTCATGACTGCTATGTTGCTCGGAACTGCACCAAGAATTTCACCTGCTGTTGCACTTGTTCATATAGCTGTGTGACAATAAAGTGATTTGATTTGATTTGAAATATTTTGTGAGGTGGTACCTGGTATAAAAAGTTTGAGAACCACTGAATTAGATTATGAAGAATGACGATTTGTAGATCGTGCTTTTGCTTTAATACACACCTTCCGCAATCTATTTTTCAATTACTTGTACAAAGTTGTGGGGACAATATCGATCCTGGCAAAAAGTGGTGGGGACAATATCGACCTGGCAAAAAGTGGTGGGGACAATATCGACCTGGCAAAAAGTGGTGAGGACATGTCCTACCCGTCCCACCCATACATACGCCTATGACTGTATACTGGTAGACCTTTCCGTCGAACGTGAATCTCAAGAACGGTCTGTGGATATATATGGATGGACGCAGATGTGCAGAGTATGGCGCGCTTCACTCTTTAGCCAATTCTTCGTGAACCTCAGGAAAAAATGTTGCGGCTCTTTGTCGAGGGGCCTGTTGGCAGGAACCATTCGTCGAGGCGGCTGCGTGCAGGCTCCTCAGGCGATGCCCAGTCTAGGCCGAGCTCACTGACAGCTTTTGTGAGGACGCGGATGAGTTCAGCGTCCACACCAGCCCTGGATTCGCTGCGTTGTTGAGATGTTGAGGGGGCGGGGTCTTCGACAGAGCATGACCAATCCTCAGCATCTGAAGCGGCCAATGACACAGAGTCATCGTGTTGATGCTCTTGTGGGTCGTCATCAGACCCGCCGAATGAGACGATACCCTCGGGGTCGAGCGGGGGGTGCAAGTCCGAAATCGAGAACATCACGGGTTAGATATCTCTCTGAGGTGAAAGCGAGCCACGCGGGCATTGGTCCAGCCTGATGTCGCTGGCCTCCGAAATACATAGCCCTCTGACTCTCCGTTTTTTTCTGCCGAGGTTCGGACGGAAAAGAAAACGGGAGAGCGCGAGGGGCAGGGTCGTGCTCTGAAAAGAACGCTATCCGCGAGCTGAGAGCGGCATACTCTCGCAGTGAGAGCAGTCGGACCCGGTGAGAGTGACGTCCGTGTGGGCCTTGCCCAGACAGATCACACACTCGCTGTGGCCGTCCTCTTCATGCAGAGTGTTTCTGCATGTGCCACAAGAGTTGCTGCTCTTTTTGTGAAGGAAGGCTAAGTGAAAAGGATACACTGTAGTGTTCACCAGAGAGTGCAGGGAAAGGATCGCTGGCGATTGAGCACGCTGGTATCAGGCCGCTGACTCGTTCACAGGATGGTCCGGGCTGGCTAGCTCGCTGTTCCGCTGTAGGCTCTTCTTTTCTCGGCAAGAAGGTGAAGGCTTCAAGTAGGATCAGCGAGGGTCCGAAGATCGTCGCTGAAGGAGAATAATCCGAATCCTATGGCATTTCAAGCGTCTTTTATAGACAGATGTCCTGCCCACTTGCCGCGCTCTGCGCTCAGTTTCGCGGGCTTTGCGCTGATTGGTTCGCGCAGTTACGCTGCTCTGCCATTGGTTTGTTCAGTTCCCACTGGTCAGCCAATAGCGTGCAAGTGGCCTCAGCACTGCTATGGCTGTGCAGTAGCACTACGTGATTTTATGAAAGGCTTCAGTATTTCAGGAAAAAATAGTTTTTCCAAAGAGTCTAGCGACGCAATATGACTGACTGTTCGAAAGGGAACTGATTATTTAAAACTCTTAAACACTTAATTCATAATAAAGAGTCAAATGTTGATTTCAAATCAGTCATAAATCCTGGATGAATCTTCTCATCTGAACAACATAATCACATATCTTCATAATTCCAAACAAGCCTTGAAACTGCACCATTACAAAGAACAAACATCCTTAAAAGTTGAATTATCAGGACTTTAAGGAGAAACTTTATCTTGGTATAAATAGGATAAAATAACGCTCACACAGTCTTTCAGAGCACAATCAAAGTAAACTTTTCTTAAATCAAAAACAGGATACAGACGCATGCTGTCCATTGTAGTGATCAGAAATAGGAAGAAACCAAACACACAAAGGCACACAAAGCTTTTTAAAGGCTTTAAACAAAAAAACATTTAAAAAAAAAAATTATGTAGGATTAAAGCATCAGTACTAAATAAACAATACTTACATATACTCAAGTATATAATGATTAAATTACACTTAGTTTTGCACTATTGGTTCTTTTTTGTCTCTATTCTCTCTTTATGTTCATGTTTTTATAAAGTGTTTGAGAATAGGATTGTTAAATACAGACGATAGTTTAGGCCTACTTAGAGATAATGAATAATGTTTTCCTTCAAGAAACCTATAGAAATAGCAAAAGATTATAATGAATGGGGTGTGGTGGGAAGAACAATTTGCCCTTATGAAACAAACACTAGTGTCAGTTGTATTTTCAAAATATTGTATTTGTTGAAGAAATTTAAAAGGTCTTTAAATGTATTGCCAACGGAGTTTGGACGATTTCAGTAAACGAGTCTGATATTTAATGGTATTACGGGATTAGTTCATTGCATCTGATCGATTATACTTTCAATAAAACATTTGTAATGGGTTTGTAAAAGCTATTTTATGCATGTTCGGCCTGAGTTTTTGTTGCATTTACACTGTTCTGTCCAGCAGGGGTCACCAGCGTGTGGTGCTTCGAACCAGCGAATCATTTTGCGACTCCAGTAAACTTGCTCAACGGTCTTGAATGAATAATTTATAGATGCACGCCGGTCTGTTATTGTAGGGACATCGACTTTTTTTTTTTAAGAATTCAAACATTCAGTCATCACAGTCCGTGAGTAATTATAATAACATAATATGAAAAACAAGCATGAAATTAATAATACAAAACTTACAAATGTCTTTAATGATAAGGATAACAGGATTTTTTTATTTACATTTTTTTGAGTATACCGGTATATCAGTTATTAACATAGTTTTCTGTGCTTGGTTGCACAGAAACTGTGATTGGTTGCGTTACATGTCAGTCAAACGTTCTCTTGTGCCTTGATCACGGCACATCCGGGAACTTAACTGTCAATTTCTTCAACGCCCCTTTTTAGGCGAAAATAAACTAGACTTCCCGTAGACATGGGAGATGTTTTTAAATTGACCAAATTAAGTGTGTGGATGTATCTTTCACGCTCTATGGCAGGCAGGCTGGACATATAATTACTTGACATGTTTAATATTGGTGATTTCTTAAGTTATTCAAGCCTGCCGGCTGTGCACAGACGTTGTTTTGTGCCGCTATTTTGTATCGAGGTCTATGGGAGTCTAGTTTATTTTCGCCTAAAAGTGGGCGTGAATCTGTTCAGACACATTCTATGACGTTGCGCCGGTTGTCAGTCTGCCCTCAGTCTGAAGGTCTGGCCAGTGGCTACGCGAGACTACTTTACAGGTGACTTCCGTAATAATATTTTATCTTAAATTATGCGTTTGTCATTTTCTTTCCGACATAAATGAATGAGGGTTCTTTTGTGTATCATGCTTTAGGCTATGTGAGGATTTTCCAAAAGACTAAGATTATTTGAGTGAATGCAGGTATCTCATTATCTATTTCTCCAACTCTTGTTCAGCTTCATCATGGATGACACACAAACATTCAGAGATGAAGATTTTTCTCAAGGATGCAGGTACTTTTAAATAGCATTGTATGTAGGCTAGCCTAATAAAAGTGACATTCTGTTTATTAAATACATATTAAAAGTGATAGAATTTAAATGAAAGTTCTTGAAAATAATGTCTAAACCCTCTCCTCAAGTACTTTTCATTAAACGTTTTGATGATCTTACATTACATTATGATGATTATCATCAAAAATAATCTGTATTTCTCTTATAGTTCAGTTCAGCAGGAGAGATCAGCACCAGAGCTCAACTGTGTGTCTATGAGGAGGTCTATGGGTCATCCGATACATTTTAAGAATGACGATACACAGATTGATCTCACCCCCAATTTCCACCGGCTGCGTTACGGCTCCGGCACGGCGGCGGAGTCAATAGGTTTCCATTAAAGTCAATGAGTGTATTTCCACTGAATGCGGTACAGCTGCGTTCCGACTCCGGCGATCCGCAGCCCTCCGGAGCAGATACGCAGAGCTTCTATTTTTGCCGGATGCCGGAGCGCTCGCAGCACTACAGGGCAGAGTACGCAGGACAGGAAGTCGAGTGACAAAACATAACAGCCAGAAACAAAATAAAAGATCTGTTTAATTTTCAAAATAAAATACACCGCGCTCATATTTCCCTACACTACACCTTGAAAACGTCATAATGGGCGGAGACAGGCTTGTTTTAACCCCGTTGACACGATGGATGAAGAAATGCTGATTATTGAGGTACAGAATCAACCCATCATCTATGACCCCTCACATCCTTTTTATAAGGACAACATTAAAAAGGATGGAAAACTGTTCTTGGTTTGGTAGTTCTAGCTGTTTATAGAAACTACATATCGCGCGATCACACCAGAATTCGCGAGATTACATGGGGCCTCGTGACGTCAGCTGTCAGTCATGACCGCAGCCGTTCCGCAACAAATCCGGACCTGGTGGGTATTGACGGACGACGGAACACAGAGCTGTCACGCAGCGGAGCCGTTCCGCAGCCGTAACGCAGCCGGTGGAAATTGGGGGTCAGGCATGGGCGTCGGAACCATTATATGTGGGTGGGACAAGACCCACCCACTTTTTACGATCAATGATATTGGACCCCCTCACTTTTATCGTCTCTAACATTCAGCACATGTCTGTTTATCTACCCCTAATCGATCAACACTTATTATTAAACACATATTAGACGCTTTATTTGCACTTTTCTAATATTTTCTTAATTTTTATTGAAAATAAATGCCCGGTTTGATATGTGATGGGAAAACGGAGAAGATTGAGTTAAGCGAAAGCCAGACTCGAACCGAAGGTCGATTTGTGTCAGAACTAGATGCCATGCGTCTTACCCCTACACTACTGCCAGTCTCAATGATATGGCGATTTCCGTAATTTTGTCTTTCCGAACTATACGTTTAGCAAGTACAGCGGTAAATTTCTGAGGACCCACCCACATTTTTTTTGCTTCCGACGCCCATGATCTCAGGTACAACATTTCTTAAAGACATGACATTTTCATATTATGATGACTTTGTATTTATGATATTCATAGACATTGTCTTCACCTTATGCAAGAGAGACATATATGAGTGTGCCTAGTTAAATTTTATGGCTTGGACTCAGGTATAGCATTTCATTAAAAGAGATGCTTATATTATTTTAAAGGGGTGCCCAAACACATTCTTTCGAAGGCTTGATTGTGTTTGTGGGGTGCACTGTAACATGTGTTCATGCTTCGTTTTAAAAAAATGTCATTATTTTTCATATATTTGACCTTTATTCTACACTGCTCTCTCCCTCCTTGTAAAAACGATCTGATGGTTTCCGGGTTCTATGAAGCCAGTCCCTCAAAAATACGCAGTGGGCTCAGATTGGTTAGCTGGCCCAGTGTGTTGTGATTCGCTAACCGCCTAGTGCACGTTTGTCGGAAACGTCACGCCCCTTACCTTTACCGGTAGCCTGTGCTTTGGGTAGTATTAGAAACAATGGCGTCAATAAAACCATACAAATCTGAGCCCGAATCAGACCCAGACAATTTTAGTGAAGATGATCGAGCAGAACCTGACTGCGGATCTATAGTGATCGCTACTGAATGGCACTGTTACTTTTGTATTATTATTGTATTATTATAGCCAAATATCTGTCGCAGGAACGAACACTAAACATTGGCTTTACTAGTAGCCAAATCAAACACAGAACCATGTTTAGCATGCCTGTAGATAAACAATACATAAAAGCTCTAATCAAAGAATAATTTACACTAATGCCAAGTTCGCTGTTGAGACTTTAAAAAAAGTTTGTAACCTTAGGTGTTTGTCGGATAACGTTAAGTATGAATGAGCATTTAACAAACTGGTTTGCAGAGCCAAACAGCGTTGTCATGTTTACTTCCTTGCTACAACGTACAATTAACAATACGAAATATTACAGGAAAACTCATCAACGAAAAATAAATCACACTTACAGGTTGTGGCCCGTAAACAGCTTCTGTTTTTAAATCCATCTTTCAGGACAAGCCGTTGTGCGAATCCTTCATTGAACTCGCAAAGATTGTGGAAGCTTTCCTCCGTGAAATGTGCAGCGGGAGCCGCACGCGGCCATCGTGCATTCACACACTGGCAGCATTTGCCTCGCGCAGCTGAACCACGGCTCGTGTATTGCAAATACAGACGAATATTGTCCATTATGTCACATTTTCCGGTCTTCTCCTCCGACCCCTGTCTGTCTCGTGCTTTGATTTATGATGGGCAGCATATATCTGCTGCAAATGCGACCTGTTCCCCTCTGTCTCATACACACATGCATATAACATGTTGTATGTTAAACGCACTGCAACACACCCCCGTCCCTAGGAAGGCTGAACAAAGTGGACCTGCAATCTGGATGAAAATAACAGTTTTGTCGGTATTGCGGCAACAACACTCCAGCCTACTAACTATCTATACCACAACAATGCTTCCCCGCGACGATACAAAATGGCCTCGCCCCCCCTTATTTAATATTCTCGGAGGAGGGGTTTATGTAAATATTGGGGCTGGTGATGTCAGAGACCCTGGAGGAATTTCTAGTAGTCCCTACTGGCCGCTTGCTGTAGTCCTTAGAAATTGATTTCTTTAAAAGCAAGTATCTCCCTTTGCTCAACTTTGAACGTTGTAACTTTGCAGATGTTGTTTATGCTCAAACAGCAACATTACACACTAGCTAAAGTTAGAAAAGTGAAATTGTGGTTTACCACCCCTTTAAACACCCAGCTTTTGTGAACATTTTAAATGGACTGCAGTCCTTTTTTGGGGTACCAGGGTGTTGTGGAGTTCCCAGTAATGAGCTTCTGCTGTGCAGGCCTTATATTCAAAGCTCAAATAATACCCAATTCCATCTTCAGACCTCAAATCCATTATAAACCCATTAATATTTATAATTAAATAACTCAAACCCTCAAACGTCTTTCATATAGCAGCCCTTAATTGGTCCTTTGTGGATATATATATATATATATATATATATATATATATATATACAGTGAGGAAAATAAGTATTTGAACATCCTGCTATTTTGCAAGTTCTCCCACTTGGAAATCATGGAGGGGTCTGAAATTGTCATCGGAAGGACATGTCTACTGTGCCTGCAAGGGAGGTCAAGAATTAATGATAATGAATCAAACCCCAAGTCTAGCCCGAGACTTCAATTTCATGGTTTTACATTTAGAGCAAAGCATGGAGTTAATTGGGTTAATTTTATGTTATATATGTTGTGTCTGTTCAGCCTGTGCAGAATCTTGTACTAAACAGATTTTTTATTTATTTTTGCACACTTAGAGTTTATTACCATAACATGGTTTGAGACCATGTCCTTTTTGTCATTTATCCACACTTAACTCTCTCTCCCATACAATCTGTAATACCATGACCTCAAGATCCCTGAGTTATTTTGAGACAATGCCATCTATTGGTGACTAGAATGTTTTCTTTACTACATCTACAAATTGTCAATTTTTTCTCTATTTTCTATTGATTTTTATTTTCAGTTCATAGTGTTTAACAAATATGATTTTCATCTCTCTACAGTTTGAGTGATTGTGGTGTCACAGAGAATGATTGTGCTGCTCTGACTTCAGTTCTGGAATCAAACCCCTCACACCTGATTGAACTGAATTTGATAGGGATTGAACTACGAGATTCAGGTGCGAAGCGTCTCTCTGTTGTACTGAAGGATCCTGAGTGTAAACTGGAGAAACTCTGGTAAGATCATCTTTCTCATAGTCAGACATGTTATTGTCTTCTGTAAGATTAATGCTGCGTTCCATGCAGGTTTTTGAGCCCGTAAGTTACGACGTCAAACTATGACTCACGACTTTGTAGCTTTCCAGGCAAAGTCACACCAAACTGCCTGAGCGCAAGGAATTGTGGTAGCTAGATGTAAACAAAGCATGGTGGACCGTATGGGGCTTATGCTAATTTACAATCATTTCTATCGCCAAAGGTGTTTACTCCTTGCTTATTTGAGGAAAACGGAGGAGAAAAAAATGGCGCATAAGGCAATAGAAGCTGTTATACCTTTTATTATACTTTATTTGTGTACGACTTTCATAAACCCTGCATCCTTAGGGGCTGCCGTTGTTTCGCAGGCTATGTGATGTCAGAGAGCGTAACTGGGAGTACATCGAACTAGTACGAGTTCACGGGTGGGAACTAAATCAGGGTTTCTTAAATCTGGCACTGGAGGGCCGCTGAGCTGCAGTTTAGCTCAAACCCTGATCAAATCATCAGTCATCAGATCATCAGTTTCTTGTGGATTAGCGAGTTTGTCTTAAATGTTCTTAAATGTAGAGTTGTTCCGATTCCGATACTAGTATCGGAAATATCACCGATACCACAACAAATTCTGGCATCGGTATTGGTGAATACTTGAAACCATGTACCGATCCGATACCATTTTCTTAAACAAGACGAGTAATGACTGCGAGCTTTGCCTAACTGCTGCACAGTTCTTCTTCGCTGCTCAGAATGCATTGCAAACACAGGAAGTTGTGCTGTGTTGCCACAAACAATCACTGTTTAGAGCAGCGAATAAGAAATGAAAAAGCGTTAGCAGTATGTCCGCTGTTTAGCAGTATTTTGTCTCTGTGTGGATGGCGGGCGCCCGCGCGCACACACGCGTGCGTGACACTCGCTCGCTGTCTTTGTCCTCCCCCAGTTTCTCTACCTCTACGTGCGTTTTTACAGTCTATGGTCACTATATGAGGACACGAACACATAAACCGTCACTTCATGAGAATTTACTGTGTCATATCAGGGCTGTACAGTGTGACATATATGTCGAACGTGCTACAAAAAAATCGGTCTGTACGATTAATATTTTTACCCCAGTAGCACGCATGCGATACAGTTTAGCTTGTGAGACAGAGCTCGTTTGAGTGAAGGGAGAATTTGTTTTGTGCTCGTGTGAGGTTAATCTGGGGTTGCACGATTGACTGAAATTAAACCAAAATCGAGATTTGTCCTTGTGAAATTATGAAAATCGTTTAAATTTTTAAATAAATAAATAAATATATGTGTAGATGATGCGCAGCACTGTTCAGGGCGATCGGTTCGCAATAAATGCAGCTCTATCTCTGCATGAACTGTGAGATGGAGTCATTGGCATTTTAGTTCGAAAAGGGGCATGGTTTGCATAAAAAATTGCTAATCTAAAGCTGTCAATCGCAGGCTCGGTGCGCACCGGGATACCCGAGACTATCTGAAGGAGGCGGCACTCGAACTGTGCCGCGATTCACATGAATGTGAAAGCAACACGGACTCGGGTGCGCACTTGTTCAGGAAGAAACGTAACCTTCTATGTGTTTTAGCATATTAGTTTAGCATATTGAATATTTAGTTCAATAAAACACATGTAAGGGATGATGGTGTTGATGATTTACCTTGGAAACAAGTGTATTCGCGCATATGTGTGCAATCAGGGCAACAAATGAACTTCATGTGACACACAGTAAACCCAAGAGTCGTTTACTCAGCTGCGCATAATAGCACCAAATTAATAAAAACACGATATATTTACGGCAGTGTGTTTTCTATCATCCGCCGTGCACATTTTTGATGACGTAAGATGAACAAGCTTTACTTTTACTTTACTTTACTTTATTTTATAAAAGGACCATGTACAATTTTTAACATAAATGTTTCCATTTCATGTATTGTACCGGATTTAGCTCAAAGCTAATTTTCACCCGCAGTCCTTTGGCAGGTCAACATAAACAATAAAATAACATACCCAATACATATATACACAAATACACAAAACAAACAATTAAACAGCAACCATGTCAATGTTTACAAAGCTGATTACATTCTAAAAATGATTTCAACTGCATTTTAAAAATTCCAATAGTTTTACACCCTTTTATATCTTCTGGCAAAGCATTCCAGTTATTCGTCGCTTATAGCTCACCAGGGTTCGATAGAATCAAGTTGAGTGTGAAACCAGACCAGCGCTGCGGGGGACGCCCAGAACAATCGTGTTTGGACATGACCACAGCAAACGTGCCCAGTGTTAAAGCCCCCTTAATGTGCATTAGAAAAAGCAACAACCTCTTTCCAAACTTGTAATGAGAAGCGTTTACAAACCTGTTGTTCAACAAAAGAGAACATTTAATCGAGTGTTTGAAATAACTTACTTTTGTAATCTGACAGGCTTCACATCACAGAATGAGACAGAAATTATATTATTTTATATATTCTGCAGTACAGTGATAGATTTGCGGTGTTGAGACGTGTACAGTAGGCTACTTTTTTCTTTCTCAGTGAATACATAAGATAAAATAAGACAAAAATTAAGACATTACAGTCACACTTTTTTATCATAATTTAATATTTTATTATAAAATCTTAGACCTTTCTAATGATTTATGTTTTCTGTAAAATATAATAATAATAATAATAATTGTTATTATTATTTTAATTCTAAAATTTGTATTGTATAGCACTTTTTGCATTTTTCAGACATGGTAACAGATTTTCATATACATTTTAATACATGTGCTACAATTCTGTGGGCTGTGCTACAAAACTTTCAACCTCTGTAGCACGAGTGCTATGTGCAAAAAAAGTTAACCTACAGCCCTGCATATAATGAACACAGACACTCAAATGTGTTCACGGCAACCCGTCAAAATAAAAGTTTGGTTTAACGTGAAGAAATTTTCAGAATATATTACATTTACATTTATATTTTAATTTATGCATTTGGCAGACGCATTTATCCAAAGCGACTTACATTGCATTCAAGGTACACATTTGTACTTTTTTTTGGTCAGTTCTTGCTTTCCCTGGGAATCGAAACCATGACCTTGGCATAGCTAGCGCCATGCTCTACTGTTTGAGCTACAGGAAAGCTTAGGCTACTGTTGTAGCCTACATTAGATTTAGCTACGTCTCTATGTAATAATAATACGTCTCTAGTAATAATAATAATGCCTAGAAGGTTGTAAAGAGATTATTTTCTGATTAATATATAATTTTTTATATTCCTACATTTATTTGTTGCACTGTCTTTTATACAGTTATATTGTAAATACCTTTTTCAGTTTGCAGTGTTAGATTTGTGGCTGCATTTGAAGTTCTTTTTCGCATGTCAGATAATAACAATACTGTAATAAATACAGTAGTTCACTGTATGTATTTGTTCATGTTTTATTAAGGGATAAGTCTGAAGCACATCATAAAATAATTCTTGCAATTCATACAGGGCTAGTAGTTTAAACTGCTGTAAACAGATACACACCCAGGTATCGGATCAGTACTCGGTATCGGCCGATACCCTGAGCCCAGGTATCGGAATTGGTTTCGGGAAGGGAAAAAGGGTATCAGAACATCTGTACTTAAATGTAAATTATATGTTCTATATTTGGTGTTATATCGCTAGTTAACGTACAGTAGGACTGCATTGTTTGTGGAATGTGCTTTACTGTGGAAAAATAGAGTGTGAATATCTCTATTAGCTGCAAAGTTCACCGCAGGGCGCATAAACTACATTTAAAGGGATAGTTCACCCTGAAATGAAAATAAAGCCATCTTTTACTCACCCTGCTGTTGTTCCAGTGCTCTATGTCCTTCTATCTTTTTCGGACCTCAAAAGCAGAAATTTAAAAAATAGTCCTGCACGTGCACCTTCCTATAATAGCAGTGAATAGCGACCAGGCTAAAACATTACAAAAATCATACAAAAGTATCACGCAATGATACAGTGAGACGTATATGGATGCCATATATGGAAAGTGTTCAGGAGGCATACTATAAGGTTTTGCGAGAAAGAAACCGTATTATTCAGTCAAAATATTGAGTTCGGCCGTTACTCTGTGCGTGTTCCTGTGTGTGCGCACTCTGAGCCGTCAGCAGGCGTCGGCACTCATGCTTACTATAACTCGCACTGTTGTCATGGTACCCAGGATGAGCACACACACACACCATTTTGCAAAATCAGGCTCAATAGAAACAAATGCGACTCTTGTCTTTTCTTTAAGGTATATGATAAGAAATAATACAATAATACTAATAATAAAACCTCCTGAAGTGAATATTGTGTACCAGTTGTCATGACAACATTGTGTGAAGGGCTGCTGAGTCAGTGCTGACGGTTCACACTCATCACAGAGTAATGGCCGAGCTCAGTATTTTGACTGAATAATACAGTTTCTTTCTCGCAAAACCTTATAGAATGCCTCCTGAACACTGTATCATAACGTGATACTTTTGTATCATTTTTGTAATGTTTTAGCCTGGTCGCTATTCACTGCCATTATAGGATGGAGCGCATCTAATTTTTTTATTTCTGCTTTTGAGGTCCGAAAAAGATAGAAGGACACAGGGTATTGGAACAACAGCAGGGTAAAAGAGTAAAAGATGGCTTTATTTTCATTTCAGGGTGAACTATCCCTTTAAGATTACACTAAAAACTTTATTGAATGTATGTATGTATGTTTGTTTTACCTTCTTTCATTAAAAAGTGTTATATCAGCATGAGGCACACTGACTCTAAGATGGTGAACAGGACCATTGTTTGTGTAACATTAGCAACAGATTATTAGCTATTTGAAAATGTAGTCAAGCAAAAGCTCCCTTTATAATCACTAAAAAGCTGTCACCCATCTCAGTTCACAATCTCACAAATTTCTATTATAATCAATAAAGCTGTCTACACTGCACAATGGATCTCTTACATTGTTCCTACACTTTGTAAATGAGAGAATGAGCAGAACTCCGGCATTCGTTGAGTGGATTCTGACTAAATTAAACACCCCTAATTGGTCACTGCATTCAAGAGATCAACAAACATGTCTGTGATACCAGACCACTGATCTATCCGCGACCAAATTAATAGTTTCATTCCATGACCGAATGAATAGTTCCAATGAATAGTTCGATATTATGTATCATGTATCATTTTGATGCACAGAAGCAGGTCCCGTAAATCATGTGTCTATCTCCTTAATCTAAATCAGGGGTGACCAATTCAGTTCCTGGAGATCTATCAACCTAGGTGCTGCGTCCCAATTTGCACACTATCCGTACTAAATAGTATTCGAAAATAGAATTAGTATGTCCCAAATCGTAGTATATTGAAAAGAGTATTCCAAAGATACCCGGATGGTCTACTATTTCCGGTCAGAATTTGAAGTACAGATCGGTGCACACTCTTGATATTACCCACAACCCATTGCGAGTTGGACGAGGATTCGATCAGAACTACAAACGCGGATAAAAAGTGTTAACCCTCAGAGCCCGACGGCATCGCCCACGACGTCACACGGCACCTCCGATAAATATCTATATTATTTCATGAAACTTTTATCGATTTTCTTACCGTTTTTTCCAGCAGAAAGCTAACGAGCTAGCCATCACGGGGGTGTCTTTGGTGTCTTTGTAGCCTTTACAGAAGGTTTTCTATCCAGCCTGGAACATGTGCATCTTTTTGGAGTTGTTCAGCAATAAATCAAAACGCTTACATCCAAGATATATCCACTTGATGTCCATAATTTATACATTTTCCGTCATTTTTGCCGCTAGCGCGATGCTAGCTGCCATTTTGGATGATGGTTTGACCAATGACAGGCTGATCCGTCATCCACGTTGGTGTGCGTCATTACGCATGAACCACAGCTCTGTTATTGTGGAGAGATAGAGATGCACGCTAGTATTGAGGAGATAGAGAGAGAGACGTGCTGCAGTTTTGAGTAGTTTTGTGGACAAAGTTTGAGGAAAAAGTTTGAGGAGAAAGTTTGAGGAGAAGTTCCTGATAGGAACTGTTTTGAGGCTTGGCACCAGTAAATATCCAAAATCCAAAGAGGCCAAAAGCGCCTGGACTTTTTTTGGAAAAATGTAAATAGTTTTGGTTCTGTATAAGTTATCATGTTTATTCCTGAGTTCCAGGACTCCAAAGACTTGAACAAACAGTTTTCCAGAGGAAATATGCTTAGCTTTTATTTATTTGTGTGTGTTTTCAATAAATATTTGAGGGATTCAATTTCCGTTTTATGTTTTCATTTGTCTTTATGGTCCCATAACTTATTTTACATTCAGGTGACATCAATGCAACACAAATATACTGACAGTGCAGCTTGTCTTGAAAAAAAAGAGGTGTGTCAATTGTCTGTGCACAACAGGGTTGATGTTTTACAAGCTTTTTTAGTAAATAACACCAGGCGGAAAATGTATTGTAAAAATACCCTTAGGTCTCTGAGGGTTAATAAACTACAAACGATGTGCGAGTCCGATGGTTAAGTAGAGAGGTTTAGGTAAAGGTGCTTAAGTGATCAATTATCATATTTAACCTAACGAAAATGTATTTATTCAATGTTATCCACATTATATTTCACCTGCAGCAGCATTGAGAGCTTTTGTAATGATACGTTTGGCCATTAACTTTTAAATGCATCATTATATTTAAACTGCAAACACATGAGGGGAGTCTCTGCATTAAAGACACACAAATGGCAGATCAACATGCGTCTACATTTCTCTCCAATACGGTAGGAAATTAAACTAAATGTGGAGGATTTTAACTGTGACGATGATTGACAGGGCAGTTTAAGCGGTGAAGGGATGCATGTAACTAAGCGACAGAGTCCATTAAAGATGACGAAGTAGTGTGTCCCAAAGCTTGCATACTCTTCTGCTACACACTCAAAAGTATGGTCGTAGTATAAGTAGGCGAATTGGGACGCAGCAATAGAGTTCAGATCCAACCCTGATCCAACACATCTGAACAAGCTAATTAAGAGCACTTGATAATTACAGACAGGTGTGTAGGTTGGATCTGAACTCTGTAGGTAGGTAGATTTCCAGGAACAGGATCTGGCACCCCTGATCTAAATAAATGACATAAATGGTGTTTGTTATAGCAGTGTTTCCCAATCCTGTTCCTGGAGGCACGCCAAGACTACACACATCTTATACAGTAGGAAACTTTTGAGAATACAATAATACTGTGAAAACAAAATCTACAGTAACATACTGTATGCAGATTCTTACAGTAGAGAATAGTTGAGAATACAGTAATATTGCTGTAAAAACAACAAAAATCATTTACAGGGTGCAAAAACAAAACAAATGATCCAGGATTGTTAGGTTCTTCGAAGCTCATCCATCATAACGACAGGTCCGTATAAGCTCAAACCTGTTTAGCTCAAACATTATTTAATGTAAACAGGATTTTTAAGTAGTGATACTTTAAGTAGTTTCAAACATGTATCTTTTGAAGCAGATACATGACAGCATTAATTAAAGTTTCTTAAGGGTCAAGGTCATGTTATCTGCATGTCCTGCACTGCATAAAGCCACTCCCATAATATCTGTCACCGCTCAAATTAATGCATGGCTCAGAGTAACTGTACAGCATGTGTGTAAGACAATAAAATTATAAAGTAATTATTCCATCACAAATAGTGTATATAGTATTATAGACAAGATTATAATATTTTCAAATTCATTTTTGTATTATTATTATTATTATTGCCACTGGTTCAGTAAGGAACTTTTGTAATAAAATCAAAGTTTTTCACCTGATGTCTTTTTTAATTATATGATGTCATTACGTTGCTGTCTTGCCACCAGCCAATCACTGGATTGCTGATCGTGGTTTTGAGTATCGATGCATCTGCCCTGTTCAGGGAACACGGGAACGCGCAGTAATTAAACTTAATCCAGATATTTTAATCAAATACACAGTTTCGTTTGAAGAACCAAATTAGCCAGAGATCAGTTATAACGATTAGAAGATCTGGCATCTGTCAAATCATCTTAGATGTATTAAGTAAGATACGAAGAACGGACCCCACGTGGTGAAAGCTTTTTGAATTTCTTTGTTTTTTTATGACAATGGACAATCTCCAATGGAAATTAAAATTTATTTAATAGTCTGTGCAGAATTGTGACTTGTACACTCTCTCAGTTGTACAAGTCACAATTCTGTGTCATTGTTCTCTACAGGTTGAGGGATTGTGGAATCACAGATGAAGGTTGTGCTGCTCTGGCTTCAGCTCTGAGATCAAACCCCTCACACCTGAGACGACTGGATCTGTCTGGGAATAAACTAGGAGATTCAGTTCCTCTGCTGTCTGCTGTACTGGAGGATCCTCACTGTAAACTGGAGATACTGGAGTAAGATCATCACTCTGATAGTCACATATTTTTGTCCTCAGTAAGATTAATCCTTTAAAGGGGTAGTTCAGTGCTGGGAAGATGAATGTGTATTTAAACTGGGTCATTTATGTAGTAGAAATGTGAAATTGTTTTTGAATTTGGTGCATTCTAGACTGAGAAAAGACAGAAAATGTATTTTTGTCTCATGTGGATGAAAGACAACATCTCCCAGAATGCACTTGCTTCGCTGCCCTACGAGGCCACTCCTAAAGCCACGGCTACTGGTTATCACAAGCCCACCATGACACCGCCCCCACCGTCGTTTTGATTGTCATACTAATACAATCATTTAGTTCAGTTAGAGAATAAACACTACAATTAAAAACTGAACGTGTCTTTTTAATAAAGTGTGAGTGAGCCGAACGAAAGTCACGGCACAGACGCAGCAGGAGTCAGATTTCATTCATCACGAGAGCGAAGAGCTGAGGTTAACGCGGCAGTCTGGCGCGTTTTCAGATCATGCCTATGGAAGTTAAACTTTCATAGGAATTCATTGAAAAGTTGAAACACTCACTTTGCTCCGCCACGCTCCGTTATTAATGCCAGAGCCGAGCGGCCGTGCGCATTTACATTCTGTTAATGAGATCCCTCCGCTGTGGGCGGGTTGATAACATACGGAACTAGCTCCTTCTACTGGCTGTAGTCTCTAGCCTCTGGCCAAAAAATCCTCCGATGATGCAAAATGATGATATTTGCATCATCTGAGGATTTTTTCCAGAAATAAAATGCATAATTCTCTCGTCTCAAGGGGATATGAGGGGGAAAAGTACCATAATTTAAATATATTACAGGGTTTCTACTGATACAAAGCTTAATGCTATTCGCTGAAGTAACCCTTTAATGCAAATTTTATGACTAAAACTAGCTTGTAAAATATTCTGTATACACTAAATCTCACCACAGAAATCACAGGTGTACACAAATGACTAATCTCATGGTCTGGTACCAGTGTTCATTTTTAAAAAACTTTTAAATATCCTTTACATTTAATCAATATTTCGTCATATTCATTATATTCAATAATTTTACTCTGTTGACTACAATGGCAATCCTGTTCCCCCCCCCCCAGCTAATTTTTTTTTATTTTGATTATTTGTCTGGTGAAGGAAAAATCCATAAATGAAGAAGAAAGCAAAAATATTAAATATCATGAATGAGTATTTACTGAGTAATACATTATTTTGTAGAGGGGGTGGGGGACGTGTGTGTGATTTTTATTTCATGTGTGTGTGTCAAAATGACAATTTTCACCTGAGATTTGCAGCCAGGGGGTAAAAATTACATTAGAAAGATTGCAGCATCATTATTTTATTTTACACAGAGATTGGCAGGTCTATTAGTAAAATCAGTTGACTTTAGCAGTCTTTTTTGTTGCATTATATGCCAATGGTGAGAGTTCAAAAATGGGAATAAACACTTGTGTTTTTTGCCCCAAATTTGCATGCCATATTTAATAGTCTGTGTAGAATTGGGACTTGTACGTGTTGATCTGAACTGAGAGAGTGAAGAGTGTCATTGTTCTCTACAGGTTGAGTTATTGTGGAGTCACAGATGAAGGTTGTGCTGCTCTGGCTTCAGCTCTGAGATCAAACCCCTCACACCTGAGATATCTGGATCTGTCTGAGAATCAACTAGGAAATTCAATCCATCTGCTCTCTGCTGTACTGGAGGATCCTCACTGTATACTGCAGAGACTGGAGTAAGATCGTGACTCTGATAGTCACACATGTCTTTGTCCTCAGTAAGATGAATCATTAAAAAAAAAAAAAGCTTGTAAAATGTTCTGTAAACACTAAGCACAGAAGCAGATTTCTCAGCATAGAAATCACTGGTGTACACAAATGCACCTTTGACTAATCTCATGATCTGGTACCAGTGTTTTTCTTTTTTTTAATCCTTTAAATTTAGTTTATTTGTTATATTCAATAACCCTAGTCCTGGAGTTCCCCCAGTACTGCACAGTTTAAACCCTCTAATCAATCACACCTGATTCAACTCATCAGTCCACATTAGTAAAGACTCCAAGACCTGAGATGGGTGTGTGAGATAATGCTGGGTACACACTAAAAGATAAATGGGGCGATTTTAGGCCAATTTCTCGCACAGTAACATGTAAAGCCCATCTTCACACTGTCTCCACGACTTCATCTAAACACCCCCCCCGCACATTTTCTGTAAAAAGCAATCTATACACTATAAGCTCAATTTCTTCTTGCTGGTCGCCCGCCATGTTTGTTTACTTTAAAGTCACGTTTGAGATGTTTTGATGTGAGAGATTTTAAGAGATTTCCTGTGTTCACAAGCGGGACTCTGTTATTTGTGAATGGAATCTGTTAGTGTCTGGTGTGCTTTGGTCACATCGCGGCACTCCACACACTAGAGGAACAAAACCGTTAAATCTATGATTCCTTTTTGTCATGTTTGTAGTCTCTCACATTTTGAAAATCTTATAAGAGTTAAAAAAATCTTTTAGTGTGGCCCCAGCTTAAGAGAAACATCCAAAATTAGCAGTGTTGGGATTCTTCAGGGCGGTTTCTCAGTTCCAGACGAGGTTGCACATTGGAATATCCCAAATGAAATGTCCCACTTCAGACCTCTGTGAGTTCCAGGCACTCACGTTGACCACATGATGTTGCCACAACCCAAACGTGAGCATATCATGTTTTTGTGTCCATTATGGCAAAAATAGGTTAAAACTAACATAAAATCCCTTGGAAAACAGCTGATGAAAAGCAAAAACGAAGGTATTAGGACAGGGCTTCCTTCTGTGTAGACATAAATTCACCTACACTCTGCATCAATTGGATATGGCAGGGTATGATGGCTGTCATACCTTGGTCGCCCAGTAAGTTAAATAAATAATTAAATAATGATATAAATGATTAAATTAGTTGTAAATTAAATATTATTTAAACACTTATACAAAAAGGAAAGAATTATGCATTGACTTAGTATAGGTATAGGCCTAGGGAATCACACTCAGTAGTTCCAATGAGCATAAACGTAAAAAAACTTTTACATTAGACATTACATTTATGAGTCTGTGTAGTTCTGTGTACGTTGCGTTCATTTGTTTTTCGATTTAATATTGAATGTTTAAAAATGAGAAAACGGCTCATTTATTAGTTTTTTGGTTTTGCAAAAAAAAAAAAAAAATCCAAGCATTCGGCTTGATTTAATTTTTTTAGGTTCAGGGATGAACGGCTTGAATATTCGATTTCTGCATTAAAGGGTTAGTTCACCCAAAAATGAAAATTATGTCATTAATTACTCACCCTCATGTCGTTCGACACCCGTAAGACCTCCGTTCATCTTCGGAACACAAATTAAGATATTTTTGTTGAAAGCTGATGGCTGAGAAAGGCCTCAGATAGGTCTCCATTAGCATTCAGTACATTCACACTCACAAGACCCATAAAAGGCACTAAAAACGTTGTTACAAAGTCCATCTCACTACAGTGGCTCTAAAAATAATTTTACGAAGCGACGACAATAGCTTTTGTGCCCAAAACATCAAAATAACAACTTTATCCAACTTGTTCTTGTCTTCTCACGAAGCACCACGATGCATGTGCGAGAATATTACGCAGATCCGGCATTCTGAGAACTTTGGACACATGACCCAGAAGCGAGGAGAAGATTTGTTTACAAGCAGAGGAAGACGCGCCGTATCTAAGTTGTTGAATTCTACATTGATCGTGCTTTAGGTCTCGGCGTAGTGATCAAAATGGGGCTAAAGTATGCATTTCATGGATTCTCGAACGCCGGCGCTACGTCATATTCTCACGCATGCGTCGTGGTGCTTCGTTAGTTCACGGCAGAGACCAAAACGGAAGACAACAACAAGTTGAATAAAGTCATTATTTTGATTTTTTTTTCGCACAAAAGCTATTGTCGTTGCTTCGTAAAATTATTGTAGAGCCACTGTAGTGAGATGGACTTTGTAACAACTATTTTAGTGCCTTTTATGGGTCATGTGAGTGTGAATGTACTGAATGCCAATGGAGGCCTATCTGAGGCCTTTCTCAGCCATCAGCTTTCAACAAAAATATCTTAATTTGTGTTCCGAAGATGAACGGAGGTCTTACGGGTGTCGAACGACATGAGGGTGAGTAATTAATGACATAATTTTCATTTTTGGGTGAACTAACCCTTTAAACGCCCTTTTCTGATAGGTCAGCCAAAGATCAACCTGTGCCGCTTTCAATTCTTCCACAGTTCCGTGCAGAATAACAGTCCTCTGCTTTTTACTACAAATAATCTCTCTCCCATCAAACAACCGCACTAAGGAATGATTTGACACAAATCACGCTAGGCAGTGACTAGAAAAGGGTTTTCTTCTCTATAGGCATGGGTTGACAACACACCTGCCAGAGAAATATTAGCTGATTATTTCATAAATATTAATGTAGGCTACCTCGCAGCACCCACATTACCCATCAGCCTACTTCTTTGGCACACCACTGGTTTTATTTAGTTGTCCAACTATCAACAATCTATGTGGCAAAGCTGCGTGAGCCACTTGACAGCGTGCAGATGCATTGTTGGCGCCTTCGTTCTGTTATACATTGTCTTCATTGTTCCACGTTCTCATTGGTTTGCTGGCATATGGGGATTTCAAGAGGAAGGAAAGCTGTCCGCGAATAGAGTGCTACAGGGATGACATCAAAACCATATTTTTATTTAAAAAAAATCCCAAATTTTTTTATAAAATAAGGTCTGTAGTTAACATAACTTGACAATACTTGAACTTTTTGCTCTACAACATAAACTGCACAAACTCACACCCCAAACATTCTTATTTAGTTACTTTTTTACTTAAAAATAATAATAATAATAACATAACAGCCTTAAAATTTGCATTTTCAATATGGGTGTGTGCAGTTTACATTTTATAACAAAACGTTCAAGTATCATCAAGTAATTACCACAGACCATATTTTACTCATAAACTGAAAAACCCCATAGTAAAAAGAATATGTATCGCTGCAGGCCATACAGCTCCAAGTGGGAGGGACTTATGCCGAATAGGCTGAGAAAAAAATGGTAGAAATAATAACAAATAGAAATAATAATAAATTGAATGCACATTTTAAACATAAGCTATACCTGTAATTTTATTTAACATTATTTAATCAAAATTGTTCTAATACAACAACAAAATTAATATAGCATATGGGCAATTCCATGCAAAGGTCATCCTTACCATGAAAAAATAAATGTATAATTTTTACCAAAAGAACAACACCCTTTTTAAGTTGTTAATTTAGGTCTGTAATATACTGTATTATTGTGCTATAACATACATTCTAAGAAAATTGCCTTGTTTATCCACCACATATGGTGGTGAGCAACAATGCTTAAATTACATTTTCAATGATTAAATTTCATGCTTATATTTCATGCTTTCAAAAGAGGGATCAAAGACCCCCTTTTTAAACTTTATTTTAAAAGGATCCCCTGGTGTTAAGACTTGTATGGCTTAATATAACATAAATCATGTCTCTTACTGAAATATGTAGTAGAAAACCCATGAAAGATCTACGTTATTTAAAAAATCCATTACATATTTGGAGAATGGGCGGCGCCATTTTGTTTGCATTCTATGTCGATGAGGTAGAATGGTTGCACTCGGCAATCAACTGGCGCAACCCGTAGCTATTTTTACCACAACACAACTTGAACAATGTTTCAGAGTTAAACAAAACCAATTAATTGCTTTGTAATTGCATTTAAAACACACTCAAACACACGTGCACACAAACTCACACACACACACACCAACAATGCATTGGCAGTACTTCTTGTGCTGGGCCACTTCAAGTTGCAGCTACCATGCAAGCATGTACTGATCCATATGGACAGCACTGCAACCTCTGCGTACATCAACCGTCAGGGTGGTTTACGCTCCAGTCGCATGTCACAACTCACCCGCCATCTCCTCCTGTGGAGTCACAAGCATCTGAGGTCGATTCACGCCACTCACATTCCAGGCCTGCTCAATTGTGCCCCTGACAAGCTCTCATGACAGCAAGTGCTTCCGGGAGAGTGGAGACTCCACCCCCAGGTGGTCCAGCTGATTTGGAGGCTGGTTCTAGGTGATCTACCCCAATCAGTAGTAGACACCCTCACTTCGGCTAGAGCCCCCTCTACAAGGCGCCTCTCTGTTTTCAAGTGGAACCTGTTCATTGAGTGGTGTTCCTCTCATCTCCCTCTACCCTCAAAGTGAATGTTGCCGCTATCGCCGCACATCACAATGCAGTTGACGTTAAATTTTTGGGGAAGCACAATCTTTTTTTTTTTTGAAAACTCCTCAGCAGCACAGACATTCGGCTCCGAAGTGAATGACTAATGTGCGCTGCATGCGCTTGCGTGTTTATAGCATGAGATACAAATCTCGCACGTCAATGTGCATTGGCTCATTCTGTATACACTTGAAGCTGATCAGGCTCCCAGAAGTGATCCCAATACGTCGGCGACGTCGACATAACGACAAACGTGACCGACTGAAAGGGAACAGTACTTCTGATTGTATATTATCAATAATAATCAAAGATAATAATATTGTCTATAGCCTCAAAAGTGCGAAAGAGCATTCACTTTACTATCACTAAAAAGCTGTCACTCATCTTAGTTCATGATCTCAAAGTTCCATTAAAATCAATAAAGCTTTCTACACTGCATATTGAATCTCTTACTTGCATCTTGTCTTTGTTTGTTAATGAGACAATTTGTGTGCAAAAATCGTTTTGACCAGTGAATGGATTCTGACTAAATTAAAGACCCCTAATTGGCCACTTTGTCAACAAACAATCAATCAACAAACATGTCTGTGATTGGCTACATTTCTCCCCGCTGCAAAAACATGTTGTAAATAGAAACTTTTGATGTTTTCCAGTGCAAACACAAAAAAACACACTAGAGTGTTTGCCAAAACTGTTTCGTCAGTTCTCTTGCTTTCGTTTGAGAGTGCTTATATTTATTTTTAAGTTTTCATTTTTTAGCAAAGAATATGGTAACACTATATTTTGCAGTGTCCTAGTTACATTCAATTACATATCACATGTACTGTAGTTACTATAGTAATTACTATAATTTGTGCATAATTACATGCAACTAACCCTAAAACCCTAATATTAACCCTAACCCTATAGTAAGTTAATGTTGTTAATTGTTACTACTCAGTACTTAAATATATAATTACACTGTAATACAGACACCTTAAAATAAAGTATAACAAAAATTATTTGTGATCAAACATTAATTGGTGGACCCCCTGCAGTACCGCTGCAGACCCTTGTGCTAAACTTATCTGATATGAACTGAGAGAGTGAAGAGTGTGTCATTGTTCTCTACAGGTTGACGAATTGTGGAGTCACAGATGAAGATTGTGCTGCTCTGGCTTCAGCTCTGAGATCAAACCCCTCACACCTGAGAGAACTGGATCTGACTGAGAATCAACTAGGAAATTCTGGTTTGACTCTGCTCTGTGCTGGACTGGAGGATTCTCACTGTAACCTGGAGATATTAACGTAAGATCACAGTCTCACAATGTAAAGGATATTTGGAGTATATTTGTTCACCCTTTTTCTGCTGCTGTGAGTTCAGCTGATTGAGCTGTAAATGACTGAACATGTGAGCTGCTCCTCAGTAACATGATACTGCAAGACTGAGAGTCACTAAAATACACACTTCACATCACAATCAACATTTCAGTCTCTTTACTTTAAACAGTCTCTTGTCTCAATCTCAACACATTCAGAACTGATTTTAAAATATTGCATAGGTAAATCTCCAGGAACAGGATTAGTCATTTTAACTGAAAGATGAAGGCTGTGTTAATGTTGCTTACTAGAAGGAACCACAGGATAAGCAATCTTTTAAGCCTAATCTTTTTCTATCAATATCAAATCCTTTGAAAGGGAATAAGGAAATATAAAATTACTTTTTAGAAGATTTGGTATTTTTCTGTGAGGATCAATCCTCTTGATACAAGTATTCATACTTATTTATGTACTTACACCTGCATGTCTTATCACCGATACACGTTAGTGACAGGATCAAAAACAGGCAGCCAGAAGGAGTTTGCAGCAAGAGCGTCCTACATGTTGGTTGTGTGTGTGATAATTATTTACATTTATGCAGTTTACAAAACACTATAATGACAGAAATTATGTAAGAAATTAAATCTAAACTACAATAAAAAGTAGAGACATTAAGTTTGCTGCTTATTCTTTAGAGTCATGCTACATCTTTGCTGTCAGTATCTCTTTCTATCAGTGTGATGCAGTAAATTAACCAATCAGAGGCCTCTGGAGAAATATACAGCCCATTTAGAGCTTTAGACCCACTTATTTGGAGCTGCCCTGGGGTGCGTTTCCCGTACAACGACGTAACTCACTGCTTAACTACCATAGTACGATGCATCGTTGAAGAAATCAACTAGCTACTGACGACTGTTTACCGAAACCGTATTGTCGCAAATTTGTCGTTCAACCACGTTGGTTAATGATGTCACGCAGGTGGTGGAGTAATAACTTCTTTTAATTAATTTGTTTAAGGTTGAATTAATACTAGATTTGTTTGCTATATATTATGAACATGGCATCTGAGGACTAATTCAAATTTTTCTCAGTTGTTTTGCTTTATTTCCAGATTCAATCATTGGCTCGTCCTTACGTACTAGAGCACGTAAGCACATACACACTCTTTAAAAACAGTGCTTTTAAATCTCTTGACAAACTAACAGACGTAAATTACATTTGTATGTATTCTAAATAATATATACACTCACCTAAAGGATTATTAGGAACACCATACTAATACTGTGTTCGACCCCCTTTCGCCTTCAGAACTGCCTTAATTCTACGTGGCATTGATTCAACAAGATGCTGAAAGCAATCTTTAGAAATGTTGGCCCATATTGATAGGATAGCATTTTGCAGTTGATGGAGATTTTCGGGATGCACATCCAGGGCACGAAGCTCCCGTTCCACCACATCCCAAAGATGCTCTATTGGGTTGAGATCTGGTGACTGTGGGGGCCATTTTAGTACAGTGAACTCATTGTCATGTTCAAGAAACCAATTTGAAATGATTCAAGCTTTGTGATATGGTGCATTATCCTGCTGGAAGTAGCCATCAGAGGATGGGTACATGGTGGTCATAAAGGGATGGACATGGTCAGAAACAATGCTCAGGTAGGCCGTGGCATTTAAACAATGTCCAATTGGCACTAAGGGGCCTAAAGTGTGCCAAGAAAACATCCCCCACACCATTACACCACCACCACCAGCCTGCACAGTGGTAACAAGGCATGATGGATCCATGTTCTCATTCTGTTTATGCCAAATTCTGACTCTACCATCTGAAAGTCTCAACAGAAATCGAGACTCATCAGACCAGGCAACATTTTTCCAGTCTTCAACTGCCCAATTTTGGTGAGCTTCTGCAAACTGTAGCCTATTTGTAGTGGAGATGAGTGGTACCCGGTGGGGTCTTCTGCTGTTGTAGCCCATCCGCTTCAAGGTTGTGCGTGTTGTGGCTTCACAAATGCTTTGCTGCATACCTCGGTTGTAACGATTGGTTATTTCAGTCAAAGTTTTCCCTTTTCACACCATTCTTTGTAAACCCTAGAAATGGTTGTGCGTGAAAATCCCAGTAACTGAGCAGATTGTGAAATATTCAGACCGGCCCGTCTGGCACCAACAACCATGCCATGCTCAAAATTGCTTAAATCACCTTTCTTTCCCCTTCTGACATTCAGTTTGGAGTTCAGGAGATTGTCTTGACCAGGACCACACCCCTAAATGCATTGAAGCAACTGCCATGTGATTGGTTGATTAGATAATTGCATTAATGAGAAATTGAACAGGTGTTCCTAATAATCCTTTAGGTGAGTGTATATACTGTACTGAATGTCAGCTTGCTTTTTTTTATCAAGATAAGGATTTATTAAGTCCACATGTTATGCAAACAAGAAACTATGTTTCTAACCACAGGTCGAGAGCTGTCGTTCCAACCACACAACTTTGCGATGCTGTTTGCGAATGTTCGTTGGAACTATGGTTTCGGGAAACACCGACTCGTTGAACTATGCTGATAACGACTGAACTTGCGACCATAGTTGGCTAACGACGCTTTCGGGAAACGCACCTCTGCTCAATTGGAACTGGCTCCCACCTCCGTTTATCTTGAAAAATGTGCTGTTGCTGCCAGATCTCGATTACCAAATCACATTGTATTTGATACAAATCTACAAAAAAAATACCAGGTTAAAGAATTCATTCCATAATTGGAATGGAATATCAAAAATATATTGAGACAAATATTTTTCTTGTAATCTTTTAGTTTGCATTTACATTGAGCTCTCTATTTTGACATGCCATATTTTTGTCCTGTGCTAGTTATCACTGTCATTTGCAATTTTCTAGATAATCCCGTATTTATATGTACTGTAGATGTAACTTACAAAATTTTGCAGTGTGTAGTTAGCCGTCGGTTCTTATAGCAGCATGAAAAACAAAAACTTTTATTCATTGGATTATCTATAGCCTCAAAAGTGCGAAAGAGCATTTACTTTACAATCACTAAAAAACTGTCAGTCATCTCAGTTCAAGATTTTAAGTTTCATTAAAATAATAAAAAATGTTGTCTACACTGCATAATGAGTCTCTTAGTTGCATCTTGTCTTTGTTTGTTAATAAGAGGATTTGTGAGCGTGCTGAACTCAGTACTGAACAAAAACTCCGGCATTTTGACCGGTGAGTGGATTTTAACTAAATAGTTCACCCAAAAATGAAAATTCTGTCATTAATTCCTCACCATCATGTTTTTCCAAACCTGGAACACAAACTAAGATATTATATCCCTTTAAATGTGTCTTTATGCTGTTTATTTACCCATGTTTTGTTTTTTGAACAAAAAATATGGTAACACTATATTTTTACGCATTACTATAATAATTACTAGAAAGTGTGCATAATTACACGCAACTAACCCTAAGAAACCCTAACCGTATTGTAAGTATGTAGTTAATTATTATTTCTCAGTACATAAAACATAATTACACTGTAATACAGACACCTTAAAATAAAGTATAACAAAAAGTATTTGTGATCAAACATTAATTGGCGGACCCCCTGCAGTACTGCTGCGGTCTCTGGTGCTAAACTGATCTGATATGAACTGAAAGAGTGAAGAGTGTGTCATTGTTCTCTACAGATTGAGATATTGTGGAGTCACAGATGAAGGTTGTGCTGCTCTGGCTTCAGCTCTGAGATCAAACCCTTCACACCTGAGAGAACTGAATCTCACCGGGAATAAACTAGGAGTTTCGGGTTTGACTCTGTTCTGTGCTGGACTGGAGGATCCTCACTGTAAACTGGAGAAACTGAAGTAAGATCATATATGACTCATAATGTATAGTATATTTGAAGTATATTTGTTCACCTTTTCTCTGCTGCTGTGAGTTCAGCTGATTGAGCTGTACATTTTTGAACACATGAGCTGCTCCTCAGTAACATGATGCTGCAGGACTGAGAGTCACTAAAATACACACTTCACATCGCAACCAACATTTCAGTCTCTTGATTTTAAACATACTCTTGTCTCAATCTCAACACATTCAGAACTGAGAAATGAATGGATTTATTATTGCAGTTAATCACGTTCATCTTTCTGCATGGACTGTTTTTAAAATATTGCATAGGTAGATCTCCAGGAACAGGATCAGCCATTTCAACTGAAAAATGAAAGCTGTTATTAATGTTGCTTACTAGAGGGAGCCACAGGATAAGCAATCTTTTAAGCCTAATCTTTTTCTATCAGTTTCAAATCCTTTGAAAGGAAACACAGTATCTCACAAAAGTGAGTACACCCCTCACGTTTTTGTAAATATTTGATTATATCTTTTCATGGGACAACACTGAAGAAATTACACTTTGCTACAATGTGAAGTAGTGAGTTTACAGCTTGTATATAACAGTGTAAATGTGTTGTCCCCTCAAAATAACTCAACACACATCCATTAATGTCTAAACCACTGGCAACAAAAGTGAGCACACCCCTAAGTGAAAATGTCCAAATTGGGCCCAATTAGCCATTTCCCCTCCCCGGTGTTATGTGAATCGTTAGTGTTACAAGGTCTCAAGTGTAAATGGGGAGCAGGTGTGTTAAGTTTTATGTTATCGCTCTCACACTCTCACATACTGGTCACTGGAAGTTCAACAAGGCACCTCATGGCAAAGAACTCTCTAAGGATCTGAAAAAAAGAATTGTTGCTCTACATAAAGATGGTCACGGCTATAAGAAGGTTGCCAACACCTTGAAACTGAGCTGCAGTACGGTGGCCAAGACCATACAGCGGTTTAACAGGACAGGTTCTGCTCAGAACAGGCCTCGCCATGGTGACCAAAGAAGTTGAGTGCACATGTTCTGCATCATATCCAGAGGTTTGCTTTGCAAAATAGACGTATGAGTGCTTGCAGCATTGCTGCAGAGGTTAAAGGGTTGGGGGCTTAGAGATGTCAGTGCTCATAGCGCTCAGCGCTACCATACTCTGCACACTGCATCAAATTGGACTGCATGGCTGTCGTCCCAGAGGGAAGCCTCTTCTAAAGATGATGCACAAGAAAGCCCGCAAACAGTTTGCTGAAGACAAGCAGACTAAGGACATGGATTACTTGAATCATGTCCTGTGGTCTGTTGAGACCAAGATAAACTTGTTTGGTTCAGATGGTGTCAAGCGTGTGCGCAGCACCCAGGTGAAAAGAACAAAGACAAGTGTCTTGCCTACAGTCAAGCATGGTGGTAGGAGTCTCATGGTCTGGGGCTGCATGAGTGCTGCCGGCACTGGGGAGCTACAGTTCATTGAGGGAATGCCAACATGTACTGTGACATACTGAAGCAGAGCATGATCCCCTCCTTCGGAAACTGGGCCGCAGGGCAGTATTCCAACATGAGAACAACCTCAAACACACCTCCAAGAGGATCACTGCCTTGCTAAAGAAACTGAGGGTAAAGCTGATGGACTGGCCAAGCATTTCTCCAGACCTAAACCTAGGGCTGGGCGATAAAACGATAATTATCGTGAAATAATTTTCCTCGATTAAAAGAGAACAACAGTTCGATAAATGCTCTATATAATGCTTATGCGCTATGCGTTATGACAGTCACAGTGGCCGACACACTGACAGGCTTGCAGGATTAGAGTGGAGTAGAGCAAGAAACATGAGCAATAGTGAAGAAAATTCAGAGCTCACGACCAGCTCGGAGGACACAGTTATCTTACAACAAGCTAACATTACCAAACTATAATGACTAAAACATTGGATTTATGGAAAAATATATTGGTATCATAATTTTTTGTCTTTGGTGATTTATTAATAACTCAGCATCCCCTGTATTAAAAGAGAAATAAAATAATTCCATCCGATGTTTAAAGTGAATAAAATAGACTTGACAGCCCTTACTGGAGTTCATCAACTACTGAAGAACTGAGTTCTCTCCCACTGGACTTGTGTGCGAGGTGTGCGGTGGACCAATCCATTGTAAGGCAAGAGAGGGGGGACTCAAAATGTTTCTAAACTTAAAACGCATTTTTTGCCCGTTTGCGTTTTTATTGTTATACTACTTACACAATTATTTTAATTAAGTATATATAACTATATTATTGATGTATAGAGTGTAGAGTAAAAATAAATGCTGACCACAGTTAAGATTTTTATTTTATTTATTTATTTGATTTATATTGTCAATGTCATTTATTTAAAGGTTTGGCATGCTGACCAGAAAGATGTTTTTGTTTATTGACAAACATTATCTTCAAAGCACTTTAACTTTGCATTTGCAGTCAGCAGAGCCAAATGTTATATCATTACAGTTCTAGATTTTACTATAGATATCTATTTTATATATTCTATTTATATTAATAATATTCTACTCTATTAATATTGATTTTATTAATAATAAATACATCTACCTCAGTTTTGATTGTTTGTTCACCTGTTTAGGAAGTGTTTGTCATGTTTTGACAATAAAGGATAGTTTAAAACCACATTTAACTGTGTGTTTTCTACATCTTTCACTCAGGAGCAAAAATATGCCTTTAAACTTTAAAGAAATAAAGATGTGACATTTATTGTGATAATTATCGACATCAACTCAGAAGTGGAAGAGGATTCCAGTGGCAACCTGTGAAGCTCTGGTGAACTCCATGGCCAAGAGGGTTAAGGCACTGCTGGAAATTAATGGTGGCTGCAGAAATAATGACACTTTGGACCCAAATTGGACATTTTCACTTAGGGGTGTACTTACTTTTGTTGCCAGCGGTTTAGACATTAATGGCTGTCTTTTGAGTTATTTTGATGGGACAGCAAATTTACACTGTTATACAAGCTGTACACTCACTACTTTACATTGTAGCCAAGTGTCATTTCTCCAGTGTTGTGCCATGAAAAGATGAAAAGATGTATCTTGTAAGATACTGTATATGAGGAAAGGTAATATGACTACAGTATGGTGTATCGTTTTATATAATTAGTGTAGAAATCTGTGAAATGCTTATAAGTCATTAAATGATTAAGTTGTATAGACCCTATTAAAACAAATTTTTCAAGTTGCCATTATTAAATAATGTAACATAGTTCATATGTTCATGGAAGAAAGAGGCGGGAACCGGCGAACATTTAGAAGACTTTAATCAAATAAACAAACAACATGAAAGTAAAAGCAGCACCTCACGGACGACTGCCGCCAACATACACATACCAAAACATAAACAAAAAAACGTAAAGTCCAGACCTGGTCCTCTCTCATCCTACACTGGTGTCGCTCATCCTTATATGCCTCCGTGCTCCCTCATGAGAGGACTCGAGACCGGTGTGCCTCGCAGGTGACGCTCATTCTCAATCATGCACACCGATCTCGCTCGCTCCTCCCATGTCTCTCGCTCGTCAACCTCGCCACAAATATATATTGTATCCATTTAAAATAAAGAGACAATTTTATTTGTCTTTTTCATCATAATATATATTATATATTCTAAAGACACTTATTTACTGTTGTGGTAATAAACATGTGCTTAACTGCAAGCATGAGGTTATAAGGCAACACATATAATAGAAATAAATGATTAACATGAAAGGGGTCTTACGATAAATGCTCCAGGTCAGTGGCATGCAGTCCATATACTGTAAGCTGTAAATGCTCTGCATAACAAGCCATTTATGAGAATTTGAGAGTTTGTGGGTTCGCTAATTAATATTAACACTAAACATATGACTATAAATTCCCTTGTCGTTTGAAGTGTAACATAAAGCTTGCATATTTAAATGATGGTAATACATATGTAACTGTCATTTATTTGCCAATTGAATATTTTTTTTTCAAATATGTGCCAGTTGTGGAGGGTTTTGGGTAAGTGTATCCACATCAGCGATGGCGCCTACGTTCTGTTGTTATGCATTGTCATCATTGTTCCACATTCTCATTGGTTTGCTGGCATATGGGGATTTCATGCACAAGAAAAGCTGATATAATTACACTGTAACAAGGACACCTTAAAATAAAGTATAACTAAAATTATTTGTGATCAAACATTCTCAATAGGTTGTATAATTGTGGAGTCACAGATGAATGTTGTGCTGCTCTGGCTTCAGCTCTGAGATCAAACCCCTCACACCTGAGAGAACTGGATCTGTGTCAGAATAAACTAGGAGATTCTGGTTTGACGCTGCTCTGTGCTGGACTGGAGGATCCTCACTGTAAACTGGAGATATTGATGTAAGATCATATATGACTCACAATGTAAAGTATATTTGAAGTATATTTGTTCACCTTGAGTTCAGCTGATTGAGCTGTAAATGATTGAACATATGAGCTGCTCCTCAGTAACATGATACTGCAGGACTGAGAGTCACTAAAATACACACTTCACATCGCAATCAACATTTCAGTCTCTTGATTTTAAACAGACTCTTGTCTCAATCTCAATACAGGGAGTGCAGAATTATTAGGCAAGTTGTATTTTTGAGGATTAATTTTACAACATTAATAATTAAACAACAACCATGTTCTCAATGAACACAAAAAAACTCATTAATATCAAAGCTGAATATTTTTGGAAGTAGTTTTTAGTTTTAGCTATTTTAGGGGGATATCTGTGTGTGCAGGTGACTATTACTGTGCATAATTATTAGGCAACTTAACAAAAAACAAATTTATACCCATTTCAATTATTTATTTTTACCAGTGAAACCAATATAACATCTCAACATTCACAAATATACATTTCTGACATTCAAAAACCAAACAAAAACAAATCAGTGACCAATATAGCCACTTTTCTTTGCAAGGACACTCAAAAGCCTGCCATCCATGGATTCTGTCAGTGTTTTGATCTGTTCACCATCAACATTGCGTGCAGCAGCAACCACAGCCTCCCAGACACTGTTCAGAGAGGTGTACTGTTTTCCCTCCTTGTAAATCGCACATTTGATGATGGACCACAGGTTCTCAATGGGGTTCAGATCAGGTGAACAAGGAGGCCATATCATTAGATTTTCTTCTTTTATACCCTTTCTTGCCAGCCACGCTGTGGAGTACTTGGACGCGTGTGATGGAGCATTGTCCTGCATGAAAATCATGTTTTTCTTGAAGGATGCAGACTTCTTCCTGTACCACTGCTTGAAGAAGGTGTCTTCCAGAAACTGGCAGTAGGACTGGGAGTTGAGCTTGACTCCATCCTCAACCCGAAAAGGCCCCACAAGCTCATCTTTGATGATACCAGCCCAAACCAGTACTCCACCTCCACCTTGCTGGCGTCTGAGTCGGACTGGAGCTCTCTGCCCTTTACCAATCCAGCCACGGGCCCATCCATCTGGCCCATCAAGACTCACTCTCATTTCATCAGTCCATAAAACCTTAGAAAAATCAGTCTTGAGATATTTCTTGGCCCAGTCTTGACGTTTCAGCTTGTGTGTCTTGTTCAGTGGTGGTCGACTTTCTGCCTTTCTTACCTTGGCCATGTCTCTGAGTATTGCACACCTTGTGCTTTTGGGCACTCCAGTGAGGTTGCAGCTCTGAAATATGGCCAAACTGGTGGCAAGTGGCATCTTGGCAGCTGCACGCTTGACTTTTCTCAGTTCACGGGCAGTTATTTTGCGCCTTGGTTTTTCCACACGCTTCTTGCGACCCTGTTGACTATTTTGAATGAAACGCTTGATTGTTCGATGATCACGCTTCAGAAGCTTGGCTATTTTAAGACTGCTGCATCCCTCTGCAATATATCTCACTATTTTTGACTTTTCTGAGCCTGTCAAGTCCTTCTTTTGACCCATTTTGCCAAAGGAAAGGAAGTTGCCTAATAATTATGCACACCTGATATAGGGTGTTGATGTCATTAGACCACACCCCTTCTCATTACAGAGATGCACATCACCTAATATGCTTAATTGGTAGTAGGCTTTCCAGCCTATACAGCTTGGAGTAAGACAACATGCGTAACGAGGATGATGTGGTCAAAATACTCATTTGCCTAATAATTCTGCACTCCCTGTATTTCTTAGGTGGATGAGTAAACTGTGTTTAATAAATGCGAGTGAAAACATGTCATATGACAATTGAATACAATAGTCAAAACATCAATGCCACAATTTTTATATTCATAAATAGGAATACGTACAAATTTGTACGTCAGTAAAGTTTAATTTACATTTCATAATTTACATTTTAGTGCTGTCAATAAGCAAGTATTTTACGTTTGAGTGCTGTCAATACGTCAATATTATACGTTTCAGTGTGTATGAAAATGTAAATAAATGTACGTGTGGTAGAACTACACTTTACATAAAAATACACACGTATTCTCATGAGATAACGTTGGCTAAACAGATTTGAAGTGAGAGAGTGAAGAGTGTCATTGTTCTCTGCAGGTTGAGTAATTGTGGAGTCACAGATGAAGGTTGTGCTGCTCTGGCTTCAGCTCTGAGATCAAACCCCTCACACCTGAGAGTACTGGATCTGTCTTGGATTAAACTAGGAGATTCAGTTCATCTACTCTCTGCTGTACTGGAGGATCCTCACTGTAAACTGGAGATACTGGAGTAAGATCATTTCTCTGATAGTCACATATATATATATATATATACACACACACACACACACATCTATGTATATATTCAGTCCCTCCAGATTACGCGATCACTGAATACAATGCACAATCAACGAAATGTCATATTTTTTGCGATCCTGCTTTATTCGTAATTTCACCACAAAATAAATTGCAAAAAAATGATTTTAATAACGAATATAAATTATATTATCTAACTGACCTCGTTCTAATAAAAGCTTTAATGCATTGTTTTGATGAGTTTACAGACATTGCGCTTGGTCTGTGTGAAAGCGAAAGCGAGTCTTTCTCACCTGCCGTCTCACATAAGTGCCAAGGACGGGGCGAAGTGATTACTTAAGATGGATGAATGACCAATTAAAGTATGATATGCTGAATAGCACTAAAAAAAAGTTAATAAAAGTGCTGAATACCACAAACTCAATTCGCTACTGACACACGGACCGATGTCAGATGGATGTCTGTGGATTCTGTGCATGTGTTTGCCGCCTGTCAGCGGCAAACACTGATCTGTATATTGTACCATCACAGTACATCCACACGACACAAATGAGAGAAAATGTAATACATTTTATTAAGAAAATGCAGGAAAAAATGTATATGTGATTCATAGTCACTCAGTTAAACAATAAATTACAAGTGATACTTGAGGTACTTCAGTCCAGATAAACATTAAATAAATACTCAGTTAAATCAGTAAACATCACAGGTGAGCCAATAAACATGCTAATCCAAAAACATAAATGTTCTCCCCAGCATATACATATTCCACATCACAAAACATTACTCAAGTACACAAATTATATATGTTATATTAAAACCCTGGTGTTTTGGGGGCGCTCGCGGACACTGGAGAAGATGGCCGCTTAAATTGTAGCTCCTCTCCTGATTGCTTAATAAATTGCTACTCTCTTCGGTTTAAGTGAAATAATCTCTTATAAATTATTGTCCTGGCTCCAATGAGTCTGACGTAAATTGTCCCGTTGTCACTTCTATGGCTTGGCCGAAGCAAAGCAGGCCACCCCTCGAAGAGCCCTGGTGACTTCAAAGGGGGACACAATCTCTCCCCCTATCAACACATGTCCCGGCTTAGTCAAGTGAGTTGGTTCCTTTGAAGTTCTGCACGCTTCACGATTCAGTCCCTGGCCACAGGCAGCCAGGCAACATGCTCCATCTCAGCGCTCAGTGAACTTTCTCAGCTTGGACGAAGACCACCTTCCCTTCCTCCCTTTTCGGCAACATTTGCTCTCAAGCTAACCACTCTCAATCTTCCCACGGATCAGGGACACAATCGCTGGAAGAACTGAGAGACAATGCTCCAGCTCAAAGTACGCTCTGAGAGGACTCACACGCATTCTTTTATACTCAGCACAAAGAACCCATGCAAGTATAAATTCCATCGAAATTTAGATGCGTTTTAAGATTTATCCTCTGTTTAAGGTGATATTATTCTTTGCTGGCTCGCTGTAGTTATGTTTGTGAAATTGCCATTCCGGACCCTTCCTTTCTCTTCTTCTCATTCTCTTTAGTTACTTTTCGTTATTCTGTATATATGTATTCTTTATTTAGTCGTATGTATTCGTAGTATCACTTATTAAAACCATTGTATCCACGTTTGATTGTCATTGTTACCGCTCACAAACATAGTCACTTTAATGTTCAGATCTAGCTATGAACTCTCATAAGTATCTTTGAATACTTTAATTAACATCCCAATAGTTCGGAAAGTTTGTTCTTTGTGGCCAGAAGGATAACCTTCCCGAAGATTTGGTAGAAAGAATAAAACTTTGTGAGAATTGATAAGGAGATTGTACTGTCGGTTCGGGGACAAACAGATCAGTCTATTTTCGGATTAATTCTCTGAAGGTTATTGTACTGATTTAATATTTGTAGTTAATGGCAATCGATTGTTGTTAACTACAGTGAGGAAAATAAGTATTTGAACACCCTGCTATTTTGCAAGTTCTCCCACTTGGAAATCATGGAGGGGTCTGAAATTGTCATCGTAGGTGCATGTCCACTGTGAGAGACATAATAAAATAAAAAAATCCAGAAATCACAATATATGATTTTTTAACTATTTATTTGTATGATACAGCTGCAAATAAGTATTTGAACACCTGTCTATCAGCTAGAATTCTGACCCTCAAAGACCTGTTAGTCTGCCTTTAAAATGTCCACCTCCACTCCATTTATTATCCTAAATTAGATGTTTTTCTGCACATGGGACAGGGCGACTGCACTGTATTGAGGAGAGGATGACCGGGGCCATGTATTGCGAGATTTTGGGGAACAACCTTCTTCCATCAGTTAGAGCATTGAAGATGGGTCGAAGCTGGGTCTTCCAACATGACAATGACCCGAAGCACACAGCCAGGATAACCAAGGAGTGGCTCTGTAAGAAGCATTTCAAGGTTCTGGCGTGGCCTAGCCAGTCTCCATACCTAAACCCAATAGAGAATCTTTGGAGGGAGCTCAAACTCCATGTTTCTCAGCGACAGGCCAGAAACCTGACTGATCTAGAGAAGATCTGTGTGGAGGAGTGGGCCAAAATCCCTCCTGCAGTGTGTGCAAACCTGGTGGAAAAACTACAGGAAACGTTTGACCTCTGTAATTGCAAACAAAGGCTACTGTACCAAATATTAACATTGATTTTCTCAGGTGTTTAAATACCTATTTGCAGCTGTATCATACAAATAAATAGTTAAAAAATCATACATTGTGATTTCTGGATTTTATTTTTAGATTATGTCTCTCACAGTGGACATGCACCTACAATGACAATTTCAGACAAGTGGGAGAACTTGCAAAATAGCAGGGTTCAAATACTTATTTTCCTCACTGGAAAATATATATATTCCTCATATATATATATATAATATTGCATGAATACCTAGGTTAGGTATTTCCTTTTTGGGGGATTTTAGAGATTTGTAATTTGATCATAACCCGTTACGATTAAGCATAAATAAATATTAATACCCATAATTACCTATTGAGCTCATTTTAATTTATTAACATATGTAGCCGAGTCGTTACAGCTAATATGTCTGAGACTCATGATCCAAAGGCTTTTCCACTTTTCACAACTTCGCGATCACAGAAAAAGAAGAAACAAACTGAATCAGCAGAAACTTCCTCATCCTCAACGGAACAAATGGACCCAGTTTTGAACAAAATAAGAGCGCTTGGTGCTCGATTGGGAAACATCGATGGCCGTTTTGACACTATTAAAAGACGTCTCGATGCACATGAACGAGACTTTATCCAACTTATCACAAAGAGTGCCCTCGAACGAATCCTATTTAACGGAAGCTGAAGACCGAATCTCTACCACAGAAGAAGGAATCTCAATTTCTGAGAGAAATTATACCGAAATGGCTCTACCTCTTTTCTGATCTCAATCTCGAAATTGAGAGGGCGCACCGATCACTTGCACCTGCTCCTGGAGTCAATGATCCATCACGAAGTGTATTTGTCAGATTTCTGTACTACAACAGAAAACCCATTCTACAGGCAGCGTTGAAAAATCCTCATTACTCATGATGACAAGCAGACATGCTTTAATCAGGATCTCTCAGTCGAAGCGATGAGGAATTTGACACTGTGAAAAAGATTCTAGTCGATTCCACAATGTTCCGTGGTTTTACCTCTTCGAGGTATCCGGCCAAGCTGCGCTGTGGTCACGAGTCGGAGCTTCGCACTTTCAGTACACCGTCTGTGGTGAAGGAGTTCCTAGAGACATTGCAAGCTGAGTGATAAAGGGATTCTTAGCTACTTTTTTTCACCTTTTCGGAGGGGCAGTGACTTGAATTTTCCTGGGTTCTCATATTTACAATGTATACTCACATTTATAATCTGTTGAGAACAAATGATGTGATTGCTACACCACAGACTTTAAATTTTTTTCCCAAAATTTTTTCCTGCTTGATGAGTACTCTGAGATAAGGATGTTTACTTTACCCTCTTAGTAGAGACTACACATTTTATTGCAATCCCCATTGTTCGTACTCAAGAATTTACTATATTTTATCCCAAATACTTCCTTTAATCTTACATTTCATAGTCAAATTGGCTCAATCTCAGATCTTGCTTCAGTACGTCACAAGCTCCGCTGAAACATTGTAGTTTTTGGTTTGTTCTGTTTATAGTTCTTATGTTTTTCGTCTTGGATGTTGTCTGCCTTACTAAGTACGACAGACAGACACTTTTGGACATTGGTTCGGCAATCGCACACCGAAAACCGGACTTTAAATTCTTCAGTGACGACACGCTGCTTACAAACACAGCAGCGGAACCCTTTGTCTGGACGGCCCGACCACGCAAACGCGGCCGGAGAAGAGGGAAGAGAGCCGGCGTACTTATCAGAGTAAGACGCCGCGCAAACCGACCCCCGCTTCCCAGTATTTTACTGGCTAATGTTCAGTCTCTGGACAATAAACTCTGTGAGCTGAGAGCGCGGAGCTCTTTCCAGCGAGACACGAGGGACTGCTGCATTATCTGCCTTACAGAAACCTGGATGTCCGCTGAGATTCCAGATTCGGCCATCGAAACCACGGGGTTCTCCGTGCACCGAATGGACAGAGAAAAAGATCTCTCCGGGAAAAGCAAAGGCGGGGGTGTGTGTTTTATGATCAACCGATCCTGGTGTGATCAGAGGAACGTACATTCTATCAAGTCTTTCTGTTCTCCTGATCTGGAATTTCTCATGCTTCTGTGCCGACCATTCTGGCTACCGAGGGAATTCACCGCGGTCATCATCACAGCTGTGTATATTCCCCCGCAAGCCGACACAGACCGGGCACTAAAGGAACTGTATAGGACAGTGAGTGAGCAGGAAACCGCGCATCCTGAGGCTGCGTTTATTGTGACCGGAGACTTTAACAAAGCCAACTTCAAGCGCATCGCACCCAAATACCACCAACATGTTAACTTCAACACGCGAGGGAACCGTGTTTTAGACCACTGTTACTCCCCCTTCAAGGATGGATACAAATCACTCCCACGCCCACCATTCGGCAAATCAGATCACGCGTCCATCCTCCTTTTGCCCGCATATAGGCAAAGACTCAAACAGGAAGCACCCGCCCTCAGAACCATCCAGTGCTGGTCGGACCAATCAGATTCTATGCTACAGGACTGTTTTGATCACGCGGACTGGGAGATGTTCCGGTCGGCCTCTGATGACGACATCGAGGTCTACGCTGATAGCGTAACGTGTTTCATCAGGAAGTGCGTAGATGACGTTGTTCCGACCAAAACAATTCGGCTGTACCCTAACCAGAAGCCGTGGCTAAACGGGGATGTTCGCGCGGCACTCAATGCGCGGACCTTCACTTTTAACTCCGGTAATGCGGAAGAGCATAAACAAGCAAGTTATGCCCTCCGGAAAACCATCAGAGCAGCAAAACGGCAGTACAGGGACAAGATTGAAGGACAGTTCAACACCACCGACTCCAGAAGCATGTGGAGGGGAATTAACACCATCACGGACTATAAAGGGAACACAAACTCCACCGTGAACACCGCTGCCTCTCTCCCGGACGAGCTCAACACCTTCTATGCTCGCTTTGAGGGAACTAACACCGCCCTCGCGGAGAGAGAGAGAGCGGCTGAAGATACAGAGGTTAGTGCACTCTCCGTATCTTTAGCGGATGTAACCCGATTCTTCCGGCGGGTGAACGTCCGTAAAGCTGCGGGTCCAGACGGCATTCCCGGCCGCGTGATCAGAGCGTGCGCGAACCAACTGGCTGGAGTTTTCACGGACATTTTTAACCGGTCCCTCTCCCTATCTGTGGTCCCCACATGCTTCAAAACGTCCACCATTGTTCCTGTACCTAAGCAGTCAAAAACCACCTGCTTAAACGACTGGCGTCCTGTTGCTCTGACCCCCATCATCAGTAAATGCTTTGAGAGACTAGTCAGAAACCACATCTGCTCTGCACCCCCCCCCCCCCCCCCCCACCCTCACTGGACCCACTGCAGTTTGCATACCACAAACCGCTCCACTGATGATGCCATTTCATCCACCATACACACTGCTCTCTCCCACCTGGAAAAGAGGAACACGTATGTGAGAATGCTGTTTGTGGACTACAGCTCAGCATTCAACACCATTGTGCTCTCCATACTTGACATTAAACTACGGGCTCTAGGCTTAAACAGCCTGTTATGCAGCTGGATCCTGGACTTCCTGTCAAACAGACGCCAGGTGGTCAGAATGGGCAGTAACATCTCCTCATCACTGACTCTCAACACTGGAGCCCCTCAGGGTTGTGTTCTCAGCCCACTCCTGTACTCCCTGTACACACATGACTGTGTGGCAACCCACAGCTCCAACACCATCATCAAGTTTGCTGACGATACGACGGTGGTAGGTCTCATCAATGATGAGCAATGATGAAACAGCCTACAGAGAGGAGGTGCACACTCTGACACGGTGGTGTCAGGAGCACAACCTCTCCCTCAACGTCAGCAAGACCAAGGAGCTGGTGGTCGACTTCAGGAGGAATGAGAGAGAACACCGCCCCATCACCATCGATGGAGCACCGGTGGAGAGAGTCAGCAGCTTCAAGTTACTCGGGGTCCACATCACAGAGGAACTCTCATGGTCCGTCATGGTCCACTCTGAGGCCGTTGTGAAGAAGGCTCATCAGCGCCTTTTCTTCCTGCGACGGCTGAGGAGGTTTGGAATGAACCGCCACATCCTCACACGCTTCTACACCTGCACCATCGAGAGCCTGCTGACTGGCTGCATCACCACCTGGTACGGCAACAGTACCGCCCGCAGCCGCAAAGCCCTGCAAAGGGTAGTGCGCACGGCCAGCTGCATCATCGGAGGTGAGATTCCCTCCCTCCAGGACATTTACGCCAGGCGGTGTGTGAAGAGAGCTCAGAGGATCATCAGAGACTCTAGCCACCCGAACCATGGGCTGCTCTCACTGCTGCCATCAGGCAGACGGTACCGCAGCATCAGAACACGCACCAGCCGACTCCAGAACAGCTTCTTCCCACAAGCAATTAGACTACTTAACTCCTGATCCATCAGGATCATAACACACACTGGACAGAATATCACTCCGCACAACCCACTGTAGATACACACACACATTATATACACATTTATGTATCATTTATTATTTATCATTTATCATATAGCACCTATTGTACATAATTGGATCTCTACTGTGAATAATAATGTATACTGTACATTGTATATTATTATTATTATAGCTTAATCTATACTGTTTAATGTATGTTTAGTGTATATTGTTTAAAGTATATGTATATTGTAAGTATGTGTATATTGGTTAAAGCTGTGAGAACTACACTCACATTGTGTAAATTATTTATTGTTTATTGTAGAGTTTACTGTGCTGTGAGTAATTGTGGGCGCATCAGATGTGTAATCTGATGCTGCTTTAAATGTTGTACATGTCATGTCGTGACTGCTATGTTGCTCGGAACTGCACCAAGAATTTCACCTGCTGTTGCACTTGTGCATATAGCTGTGTGACAATAAAGTAATTTGATTTGATTTGACGAGTGCTTGGAAAAACGGCTGGGGAGTTGGACTGGCCGAAAGGCATGACCAAGTATTCAAAGTGCCCCCTGGAAATGCCGTTTTCCGCACGGCGCAGAGAACCATCCTTCTTATCCACGGAAAAAATGCGCTGGCGGGAGACGAGGAAGAATGAATGAGCCCAGCTGCTAAAGAATCAGAAATATTTCTCCATGACCTCCCTTTCTGGGTTAGAACGTGAATATAACTTGCATTTAGATGGAGAAGTACCTGGCAATTACTCTATCGCACAATCATAGGGACGATGCAGAGGAAGAGAAGCAGCCTGGGACTTTTCTTTTTGTTTTTGCCTGAACAATTCTTTCAGGTCAAGGTAGTCGACACAAGCATTAAAATCACATCACACATTGTTGCAATCTTTAGCAACAATTTTACACACCGTTCATTGTTCTCTGCAGGTTGATTGGTTGTGGAGTCTCAGATGAAGGTTGTGCTGCTTTGGCTTCAGCTCTGAAAACAAACCCCTCACACCTGAGACATCTGAATCTGACTGTGAATCAGCTACAAGATTCAGACGTGAAGCTTCTCTCTGATCTAAAGAATGATCCATATTATAAACTGGAGGAACTATATTGTAAGTAGATTTTTTTTTATTAATACAGTAGTATATATCAGTAACATTAATATCTTCAGTAACCAATAAATCCTGCTATAAAATCAAGTTGTGGCACTGAAGGTCATGGTAGCCAGAGCAAGGGATTTTTTTCCCATATCTGAAAGTGTAGCATTAAGCATAAGCAGACAGTTTCGCTGGCTAGCCAGGTAAGTTTCAGTTTAGATTGTGCCAAACCTGTGTATTAGGTACCATGAAAGTGGCTTGGCTTTTAGCTGTGTTCATCGTCATAGTAACCTAAACTCAACCTAAGCTCACAGCTAACTTTTTCCGGGGCAGGTTATGTTCTTGATAAGAGATTGAAAACTGAAATTGGACATCAGCTGTGAGCAAAGTGACATGTCGGATGCATTAAAGTCACTCCCCCAGTTTCTTCAATTTATGGTCACTATATGATACAAAAATATATATATATTGTCTGGCTTTAATGACAATTATATAATATAATTATTTTATATGATATATATAGATGTATATATATATACACATATATATATATATATATATACCCTTAATCCATTACACACAAGCAGGAGTAAGTGAACACATCAGTGCAAGTGAAAGTTGTAAAATCAATTTATATAGTTTTTTTTTGTTAAACAAATAATTTTAAATCAAAGCCTGAGTTGACAGATAGAGAAAGCTGATGATCAGCATCATGGTACCAACAAAGCCGGATTGGATTGGGTTAGGGTTAGGGACAGGCCCCTGTTCTCTGAGTAACATTAAGTATACTGCTCTACATAGTTACAACACCTTCCCTACGACCAATCAGACGGCTCGTGTTTATATCTGAAGTCTGTTGAAGTGGACTCATTGAGACCAATGGAATCTGGTTTAAAGTGGAAATGAAGCAGTCAGTCATGTTTACATTATTTACTAAAGTGATTTCCACTTCAATAAAAAATGATGTAACAAACAAGATTAATGTAACCATTTTAAAGAAAAAATGTGATTTTGTTAAAGCTTTTGGAGTAATGGTGCCGCCATCTTGCAATACTACAGCGTGTGACGTCACGGGTTTGCTCCGTTGGCCAGTGAAGTAATATAAGCATTTCTTTACTTTTTTAACACATGCTTATTTTAAAATGGAGGAACAGTCTTGAAAGGACTGTTGAGCCCGTAATATGCCAAATTGCTTATGCATTTGAGCCGATACGGCGAGGGGACGAGCAGTACTACCGTTACTGGTGGAAGAAGACGTGAACCCACTGGTTTGGGGTGAAGAGCGGGTCGGAAACATTACCTGGTGTAAGTGTGGATGGTGTACACCGATGCCCACCGTCCATCTGCTGTCAGGAGGCTGATCTGGACCATGTTTTGTGCGGTCTCTTCACCATGGTGCGTATATTTAGCACACTATGCCGGGGAGTGGACGTGTTGGAGCTGGGAATGCTTTCTTTTAAAGATGCCCTAGCGGAAACACTGGAGCGTCCTGTTTGTAGACTTTGTACGGTTGCCAACACTCTCTAGATCTACAAATAAAAAAATTAATTGGATTGATATCTGTTTTTATGTTTGTGTGACAAAAAAAAGTCACAGACCCCGCTTAGAAAATGGACAAAATTCATCCTCAAAAACAGAAACAACACAGAACACGCATACAAAAATGAAGTGGCACACTTCCAACAATGCATAAAACATCCAAAACGCAAAGTGATCATGCTCACACACACACACAGGAATACATTTGTTATTGCTTGTTATTGCTGTTCAGTTCATTGCATTTTGATGTTCATGTTGTGTATTTTTTAGTCAATATGTAATATAACTGTTCATTTCTGTTATTTTTTGTTCTGTACAGTTAGTAACTGAAGTGTAGATTAAATTAGTAGAATTATAAGAAAATCAGATGTTTGAAATAAATGATAAACTCTAAAGACTCCAACTTTTCTCTTGTTCAGGTGTGATTCTAATCATAATGTAACATCATTGAGAAGAAAAAAAATCAGTACAAAAAAAATGCTAAACTTGGACAAAATTAATTCATTTTAATTGTTATAATTGTGATTTCATAACATTTAGATATGAATCCAACTGAAAAATACTTGTGAAAAGATGTCTTTCAGTCAGTCAAATAGCACATAGCAAATAGTGGAGCTCTGCAGTCATTTACTGGTAAAAGTCAGTAAAAGTTTTTTTTTTTAACTGTATTTTCCAAAAAATGGGCAAAAATCTTACACTAAACCATGTCAAATTATCCCATGTTATCCCCACAAATGAAAGTTAGAAATTTGGGTCTTTTATAAAGTGAAACATAAAAAACATACATAAAAAAAAAAAAAAAGATTTTGTGTGAAAATCCATTTAAAAAAATTTTTCAAATGTATTTATATACATTTTATTTAAACAGAGTAAAATTACATTTGTTCTCAAAAAAACTGTTTTGTTACCAAATTACATTTTGTTGCCTGGGGTCTGTGGAGACCCCAAAGACCCTGAGTGTAATTCCCAAACAAAGACTGTACCAGGGTTAAATGTCCTAAATGAACTAAAACCTAATCCTGGCTTAATCTAAGCCCTTTTTGTGAAACCGGGCCCTAATGTTTAGGGAGCAAAGAAGGCTTTTCTTTTCTGTTATCTTGTTTAATCAGATTTTTCCTAGACCCTGCATAAGCATATTATTTGTTCTCATTATTTGGGGAACAGACTCTCTATGGAATGGACTACATATGCTGTATTATCATTTATTTGGTTAGAACATACTGTAGGAGACGTTGTCCGACAGGACGTCCGCTCTGACTCTGCTGGGGTGCAGGCCTTTGTCACAGAAGAATCTAGATCACTCCCAGAAAAGATTACAATTAATTGAGAGAGTAGTTTCTGTTCATCACACCATTTATATAATGTGAATAATATAAACCTTTCGTTTCCACAACGGTTAGTGGGAAGTGGTTCTAACACAATGATCTTTTCACAATGTTCTTGATCAGGATCTCCGACTGCCACAGCCTGATATCGTTCACCCCGTGTGCAGCACAACAGCTCCTGTGCTCTCGCCACCTTTATATCTCTGGCTGTAATATTAATGCACTCTGTATTCATCTCTGCCTGTTTTTGTTCTGAAATGTTCTGATCTCCTGATGTGATGGGACAGCAGTGATGTCTCATACTCCATTTGTGACTGTCTGTCTGTTTTATTGTAGTTTCCTCCGGATCAGCTGATAGTGAATAAGGAGCCGCTTCAGAGACGTCACAGTCAACAGAGACTGAAGACACAGAGACGCCACAGCGATCACACTGTCATGTGACTTCTCAGCAGTTTCTTGTTTGTATCTTTTTGTGGGTCTGATCTTTCCAGTTACAGATGTCAGATTTCCACAATGATCTAATAGAGGACTTTAACTCACTGATAAATAATGTAAGATTCTTATTTGTGATTGTGATTTGTGAAAACGAGTGCTGAAAATTGCTTTGGTATTGATTAGTTATAGCGCTGCTTGATTACAATGTTGATGGTGTAACATCCAATATTCACTGAAAGTGACAAAATTAGATTATTTTAATCAACAAGATGTAGACAGAGTATATAAGTAATTTATTTTTAAGAAAAGGTGACAGTTTAGAAAGTTTATAGATTTACAAGAGTGATTACAGAAGAGTGAAGTATAGAAGTATTTTAAATGGCAGAGTGACAGACGGTTCATCAAACTTTTTGTATTGTTTTATATGATGACCTATTACATTTTATTCTTAAAGGGTTAGTTCACCCAAAAATTCTGTCATTAATTACTTACCCTCATGTCGTTCGACACCCGTAAGACTTTTGTTCATCTTTGGAACACAAATGAAGATATTTTTGTTGAAATCCGATTGCTCAGAAAGGCCTCCATTGGCAGCAATGACATTTCCTCTCTTAAGACCCATAAAAGGTACTAAAGACGTTGTTACAAAGTCCATCTCACTACAGTGGTTATACAATCATTTTATGAAGCAACGAGAATAGATTTTGTGCAATCAAAATCTCTGACGTGAACTCATGAAGCACCATGACGTATGCGCGAGAATATGACGTTGTGCACAGTTTGGGCATCCATGAAATGCACACTTTAGCACCATTTTGAGCACTACGCCAAACAAGACCTAAAGCACAATCGATGTAGAATTCAACAGCTTAGATACGGTGCGTCTTCCTCTGCTTGTAAACAAAGTTCCTCACTTCCGAGTCATGTGTCAGAACGTCGGCTCTATTCTCACGCATGCTTCATGAGTTCACGTCAGAGGCCCAGAATAAAAATGATTATTAAGTGAAGTTTCAAACGTAATTTAAGGAGGAGCGAGCCCATCTAATCTTTCAATCAACAGCCAGAGTAAATAAACAGCTGCTTACCTCTCTTCAGTCTCAGATGTTCCAGCATCCCACCACCTCCCCAAACTCCGCTTTTATCTTAGGTACCTTGCCCTACATAATCATTTAGTCACTATGGGGGTATATCAGAGCTCGAGTCGAAGCCGCTCCATCGAGCCCCTCATCAGTAGACAGCAAGCCAAATAAGCTTAAGCTAAATATTTTAAGATTATAAGGGCAAACAAATTCGTTAAATATATTGTCAGGACTCGGGTTTGATCATTGCTCTTCCTGCTTTTTTCTCATTTATGTTTCTGTGTATTTTTCCACTGCACCACAGCTGTGCTCTATTCGTAATCAGCACCACTGCACACCACTCTCACCTGTCTCTCCATTTAAGTTTCCCGCACTTGATTTCTGTGGCAGCTGCGCTGCATTATGATCAGGGCTCTTGCACACCTCTCACCTGTTTCTCCTCTCATTTAATTTCTCTCACTATTTAGCTTCCTTCCTTACCTGCCTTCTCTGCCAGAGTGTTTTGTCTGTTTTTCTGTCGTGCTCTAGCCTTTGTATTGAGATTCTATTTTTGCCTTACCAAGTTTTGATCGTATTCTGTTTTTTCCTAGTTTGATCCAGCCCTGCAGCTCAGTTTTGCCATCTCCTTTTGATTTTGCATTTTGCTATGGACTCTGTGCTTGTGCCTGGATTGTTCTCTGCCCTGCACCTTGGACTGTCATTTCACTGGTCCTGAGCCTGCCTGCCTGTTGCTGACTTTTGCCTGCCCTTGGATCACGTCTTCGGTTTTTTCCCCTGGCTTGGCAGCTCGGCTGCCCCATTTAAATATTGTTTCCTTTTACTTTGCTTTTTGTCCTAATAAATATTGTGTGAACTGATCTGCTCTTGGGTTCTCTGTTTTCCCGTCCAGCCCTCACATCACACTCTGGCCACGATGGACCCAGCAGATCAGTTACCTATGCGTACAGCGGTGGAGGCACAAGGTGCTATGCTTGGACGTCACCAGGAGGAGCTCACAGCAGCACTTCATGCCGTTGACACCTTGATGCGCCAGGTCACCGAGCTTACGGATACTATCTCCCGGATGCAAAGGGACCGCGACCTTGAGCGGCTTGCTTCTGAACGTGTTCCTACCATCCACGAGCCGCGGATTAACAACCCACCTGTTTATTCTGGTGAGCCCACTATGTGCCGATCCTTCATCATCCAGTGTGAGGTGGTTTTTTCTCTACAACCCACCACTTATGCCTTGGATTCTTCTAAGGTAGCTTTTGTTATCTCCCTCCTCACCGGACGGGCTCGGGAATGGGCCACGGCTGTGTGGTCCGAGGAGGCTGATTGCTGCAAGGAGTTCTCATTGTTCAAGGCAGAAATGATGAAGGTGTTTGATCGGTCAGCTCTTGGCAAAGAAGCATCTCGGCTCCTGGCAGCCCTTCAGCAAGGTAGGCGTTCAGTGGCGGATTTTGCAGTAGAGTTCCGTACTCTGGCTGCATCAAGTGGGTGGAACGATGAGGCTCTGGCGGCCAGGTTCGCAGAGGGACTGGCAGAGGAAATACGGGATGAGGTTTATGCACGTGAACTTCCTGAGGGTTTAGACAAGCTGGTGGAATTGGCTATACGATTGGACAATCGCCGGGACCTCCGTCGTAGAGTTCGTTCCTCCGTGCCCACACCTTTCCAGGATAGAGCTTCTGCCGGGATGGCTCCCGATGATCTGGTTCATCTACCTTCTCCTGAACCTATGCAGCTAGGCAGGTATCATCTATCTGCCACAGAGAAGCAACAGCGCTTCGCCAAAGGGCTGTGCCTGTATTGTGGGAAGCCAGGGCACTTTGCAGCCACCTGTCCAGCAAAAGCCAGCGCTCGTCAGTAGTTAGAGGGGTACTGGCGAGCGCTACCACTACAACCCCATCTGCAGGTTCCCGGTCCATGCTACCTATCTCTGTAATGGTCCAAGGTGGTAAATTTCATCTATCTGCTCTCTTAGACTCAGGGGCTGAGGGAAATTTCATGGATTCCACCTGGGCTTCTAGGAGAGGCATTCCATTTCAGGCTCTTGTTCCTCCTCTCACAGCTCATGCTCTTGATGGCAGAGAACTCTCCACTATTTCTCAAACCACTGCTCCTTTAGTCATTGTCACTTCTGGTAACCACAGGGAAGAATTGGTTTTTTTTATTTGTCATTCACCCCTTGCCCCTATTGTCTTAGGACACCCTTGGCTTACTACTCATAACCCGCATATTAATTGGTCAGAAAATTCAATTTTGTCATGGAGTTCTTATTGTCATGCCCATTGTCTTGTGTCTGCCTTGTCTCCTGTCTCTTCTCTTCCTATGTTACAGGAGGAGTCTGTGGATCTGTCTCGAGTTCCTGAGGTCTATCATGATTTGCGGGCGGTCTTCAGTCGGTCCCGGGCCACATCCCTTCCTCCGCACCGTCCTTACGATTGCGCCATCAATCTCCTCCCTGGCACTTCTCCGCCCAAGGGACGGTTATTCTCCCTGTCTGCTCCTGAACGGGCGGCCATGGAGAGTTATCTGACTGAGTCTCTGGCAGCCGGTGTCATTCGTCCCTCTTCCTCGCCGGCAGGAGCGGGGTTCTTCTTTGTAAAGAAGAAAGATGGCTCTTTGCGTCCTTGCATAGACTATCGGGGGCTGAATGACATAACTATTAAGAACAGGTATCCTCTACCTTTGATGTCTTCAGCCTTCGAGGTTTTGCAGGGAGCAAAGTACTTTACGAAGTTGGACCTCCGCAACGCCTACCATTTGGTTCGGATCAGGAAGGGGGATGAATGGAAGACGGCATTTAACACTCCCACAGGGCATTTTGAGTACCGGGTCCTTCCCTTCGGACTTACTAATGCCCCAGCCGTCTTCCAGGCTCTCATTAATGACGTGCTGAGAGACATGATCAACCAATTTGTCTTTGTGTATCTGGATGACATTTTGATATTTTCTCATTCTTTCCAGGTACACATCCAGCACGTCAGGCAAGTGCTGCAGCGGCTGTTAGAGAACCAACTCTATGCTAAGGCGGAGAAGTGTTCATTTCATAACCAGTCAGTTCCGTTCTTGGGTCATATCATCTCGGTGGAGGGGATCCGCATGGATCCTGCAAAGGTGAGGGCTGTCTCCGATTGGCCGACACCTGATAGCCGAAAGACATTGCAATGTTTTATCGGTTTTGCCAATTTTTATCGGAGGTTTATTCGTAATTTCGGTCAGGTGGCGGCTCCTTTGACTGCATTGACCTCCACAAGAAAACCTTTTTGCTGGTCTCCAGCAGCTCAGGCTGCTTTTAATGAACTAAAGAGACGTTTTTCTTCGGCGCCTATTCTAATTACTCCTGATCCTTCTCGACAGTTTCTTGTGGAGGTCGATGCATCAGAGGTAGGAGTCGGAGCAGTTCTCTCCCAAAGATCCCCTCATGATCACAAGTTACACCCATGTGCATACTTTTCTCACCGGTTGTCACCCACAGAGCGGAACTACGACATCGGTAACCGTGAGTTGTTGGCCGTGCGCCTGGCACTGGGGGAGTGGCGCCACTGGTTGGAGGGGTCAGTGGAGCCGTTCCTGGTCTGGACCGATCACCGGAACCTGGAGTACATTAGAACGGCTAAACGGCTGAACTCCAGGCAGGCCCGCTGGGCACTCTTTTTTGGTCGCTTTAATTTTTGCCTGTCTTACCGGCCGGGTTCCAAGAATGGTAAGCCTGATGCGCTTTCACGTCAGTTCTCTGCCCCAGAGGACGTGGTGCCGCCGGATACTATCCTCCCTCCTGGTTGTGTGGTGGGGTCCGTCACCTGGGGCATCGAGGAGCGCGTCAGGCTGGCCCAGTTGGGAACAGAGGTGCCAAGGGGGTGTCCGGTGGGCAAATTGTTTGTTCCGGTATCGGTCCGGCCGGAAGTTCTGGAGTGGTGCCACTCATCCAGGTTAGTGTGTCACCCAGGGGTGAGAAGAACGCTGGCTGTGGTTCGCCAGCGTTTTTGGTGGCGGGGCATGGGAGGGGACGTCCATCGGTTTGTGGTTTCTTGCTCTGTATGTGCGCAAAACAAGTCTGGTAATGCTGTGCCCGTTGGTCTGCTTCAACCCCTTCCTATTCCTTCCCGTCCTTGGTCCCACATTGCACTGGACTTCGTGTCAGGGTTACCGGAGTCCAGTGGCAATACCGTGGTTCTCACGGTCGTGGACCGTTTTTCTAAGGCGGTTCATTTCATTCCCCTTCCCAAACTCCCCTCTGCCAAAGAGACTGCGCGGGTGATCGTGGACCATGTCTTCCGGATTCATGGTCTTCCGGAAGATGTGGTCTCCGACAGGGGTCCCCAGTTTGTCTCTCACTTTTGGAGGGAATTCTGTCGGCAGATTGGTGCTACTGCTAGTCTGTCGTCGGGATTCCATCCACAGACCAACGGTCAGACAGAGCGGGCAAACCAGGATCTTGGGCGGATTCTCCGGTGTCTTGCTTCTCACAGCCCTTCATCCTGGAGCCAGCAACTCACCTGGGCTGAATACGCCCATAATTCCTTGCCGGTGTCGTCTACTGGATTGTCTCCTTTCTTGTGCTGTCTTGGTTATCAACCCCCTTTGTTTCCCTCACAGGGTCCCGAAGCTGCGGTTCCCTCGGTTCAGGCATTCATTGATCGGTGCCGGCGGACCTGGAAGCGGGCCAGGGAGGCGCTGCTGCGAACCAGGGAACGCACCAAGAGATTGGCGGATCGCCATCGGGCTGAAGCACCTAAATACATCTGTGGGCAAAGGGTGTGGCTCTCCACTAGGGACCTGCCTCTTAGGGTGCCATCTAGGAAACTGGCACCGCGGTTCATTGGGCCATACCCTATTGTCAAGGTGATCAGCCCGGTGGTGGTGCGGCTTCGGCTCCCGCACCCCTTTCATCGTGTTCACCCTGTCTTCCATGTCTCCTGCATCAAACCCTTTATTCGTTCCTCTGTTTCCCCCTCTACTTCTGTTTCTTCCCCTCCCCCTCCCCTGATGGTTGACGGCACTCCTGCCTTCACTGTCAGGAAGATCCTTGATGGCAGGAGGCGGGGAAGGGGATTCCAGTATCTGGTTGATTGGGAGGGGTACGGTCCGGAGGAGAGATGTTGGGTCCCGACTCGGGACATTCTGGACCGCTCGCTGATCAATGATTTTCACCGTTCGGCCCCTCATCTCGGGACGCCTAGAGGCGTTCCTGGGGAGAGGGGTACTGTCAGGACTCGGGTTTGATCATTGCTCTTCCTGCTTTTTTCTCATTTATGTTTCTGTGTATTTTTCCACTGCACCACAGCTGTGCTCTATTCGTAATCAGCACCACTGCACACCACTCTCACCTGTCTCTCCATTTAAGTTTCCCGCACTTGATTTCTGTGGCAGCTGCGCTGCATTATGATCAGGGCTCTTGCACACCTCTCACCTGTTTCTCCTCTCATTTAATTTCTCTCACTATTTAGCTTCCTTCCTTACCTGCCTTCTCTGCCAGAGTGTTTTGTCTGTTTTTCTGTCGTGCTCTAGCCTTTGTATTGAGATTCTATTTTTGCCTTACCAAGTTTTGATCGTATTCTGTTTTTTCCTAGTTTGATCCAGCCCTGCAGCTCAGTTTTGCCATCTCCTTTTGATTTTGCATTTTGCTATGGACTCTGTGCTTGTGCCTGGATTGTTCTCTGCCCTGCACCTTGGACTGTCATTTCACTGGTCCTGAGCCTGCCTGCCTGTTGCTGACTTTTGCCTGCCCTTGGATCACGTCTTCAGTTTTTTCCCCTGGCTTGGCAGCTCGGCTGCCCCATTTAAATATTGTTTCCTTTTACTTTGCTTTTTGTCCTAATAAATATTGTGTGAACTGATCTGCTCTTGGGTTCTCTGTTTTCCCGTCCAGCCCTCACATATATTAGATAAAAAGCCCATTCCTCCTGCACTTGAATCCTCGCTCCTTTCATTTATCCCCAACCCTAACACTTTGTTATGGGTTATACCAGAACATTGTTATATGGTTTAAAAAGTGAGAAAATAATAAAAATATACATTTTAATTCCAGTTGCGTTTGCTTTCTCATGTCTGATTGTGTTTTAATACATGCTTTTTCTGTCTATTCTAATTCAGTGTGGTCTAATGTTGTTTTGTCCCAACTGACATTCATTGTTTGCTCAAAAACAGTTACAACTTCCAAAATGTCTTCTTTTGTGTTCAGTAGAAGAAATAAAGTCATACAGGTTTGGAATGACATGAGGATGAGTAAATGATGATGGAATTTTAATTTTTGATTTTACTATCCATTTAATGTCTGTGAGCTTGATTTCCTAAAGGCCAGTTAAAGGAGTTCTACTTTTGACTTTTGAGTTCTAAGTTTTGAACTTGATATCAACCTGCAACCTATTTTACCAAACAGGTTGTCAATCAATTTAGAAGAGCAAACTTGTCTTTGTGAATAGTACATTTGCATTTATGCATTTAGCAGACACTTTTATCAAAGCAACTAACAAAGGAGGAACATAAGCAATTCATCACAGAGCTAACAATATTTATTGTATGAAGGCCAGCTTTATTAGAAAGCTAGATTAAGAAACAAGATTTGTAATCATCAGCCTCCCTTCAGTGAGGGAAACATCTAACAGTGTAGAGCATCACCTGTCATTACTATTGTCAGCGACTGCTACAGAATTACAGAAGAAAACATGGACAGAAAAGAAAACATGGACAGAGAATGACACTTTAGACATTACTGGACTGTACATACACTATATTGCCAATATATCCCTATATTGACAGTCTCCGCTCTTATTCATCCCAAAGGTGTTCTGTCGGGTTGAGGTCAGTCCAGTCAAGTTCCTCCACACGAAACTCGCTCATCCATGTCTTTATAGACCTTGCTTTGTGAAGTGTTGGGTGTAACTAGTTACTAAGTAATTAGTTACTGTAATTTAATTACTTTTCCCATGAAAAAGTAAAGTAAGGGATTACTCTTATTTCTTCTGTAATTTAAATACAGTTACTTCGGATGTAATTGAACTAAATATTGTGTATAGACTGTAGAACAATTATATATAATACAATAGTGGAATTAACATCAAAATTTGAAGACTAACTTGAAAATGCATGTTTTTATGTATCCTTTTCACATTTCACATTTGTAATACTTTGGTCAGTTAATAAGAATAATTGATGTAGTTTTATATTATTTATTTGAATGAATTAAAAGAGCCGTTTCAAGTCTATCCTTGAATTGCTTAACTATTCGAGGTTGATTAAGATTTAGAAAGTAATTAGTAATAAGTAATTAAATACTTTTTTTGAGAGAGCAATTTGTACAGTAATCTAATTATACTTTTGAAGATGTAACTAGTAATTAATTTATTCAAATTTGATTGGCCACTCCAGAGAACATGTCTCCACTGCTCTAGAGTCCACCACTTTATACCACTGCATCCGACGCTTTGCACTTGGTGATGTAAGGCTTGGATGCAGCTGCTCGGCCATGGAAACCCATTCCATGAAGCTCTCTACGCACTGTTCTTTAGCTAATCGGTAGGCCACATGACGTTTTTGGAGGTCTGTAGCTATTGACTCTGCAGAAAGTTGGCAACTTCTGTGCACTGTGCACCTCAGCATGCGCTGACCCCGCTCTGTGATTTAACAGCGTTTTTGAGTTGCTGTTGTTTCCAATTGCTTCCACTTCGATATAATACCAACAGTTGACCGTGGAATATTTTGTAGTGAAGAAATTTCATTAATGGACTTGAACAGGTGGCAACCTATCACGGTGCCACACTTGAACTCACTGAGCTCCTGAGAGTGACCCATTCTTTCACAAATATTTGTAGAAGCGTCTGCATGCCTAGGTGCTTGATTTTATACACCTGTGGCCATGGAAGTGATTAGGCCACCTGAATTCAATGATTTGGAGGGGTGTCCCAATACAGTGTATATCATAATACAGTGTATACCCCCCCCCCCCACACACACACACACACACACACACTCCTATCCCACCCACATTTTAAAACAAAGTTACGCAACTGTTCTTAAAGCTGTAGTCTACGATGTCGAAAATCAGTCGAGAACGCCTGAATTTTTAAAAAAACTCATCCCACCCCTCCACACGCACACCCCTCCCCTCTGTGCTACCTGATCCCTCCCACCGGGAAACGACCTGAACAACGTCACTCAGTCAAGCAGGAGTAAACATCGGAACAGAGATGTACCATGTGCGATTTGAGTTCACGCCCATGCAAGATTAGCAACACATGCAATGTAGCGGAGTAAAGTTAGTTTTAGGTTTGATATTCGCCAGATTTTCGTTTTCCCTTGATACAGTTCTAAAGAGTGAACAATCTTTCAGAGACATAAATACCATGAATAGTTTTAGCAATTATGCAACTACTGTATAGCAACATAAACAATTAATTCAAAACCACTTACGTGTATTACAGCTGCATATTTATGCCTGATTTATACCCGAGAATGCTTTGACGCGCTATCACCGGGCTTCATGACAAAGGGAATGTCTCTATATTCCCCAACAGCGTAAAAACGTCTAATTTGTATAAATTAAAATTACTTTTAAAATAAAAAATAAATACAAATAATTTGAAGTTGTAGTACATTAAAAATATTTATGACTGACTTACTACAGGTGAAATTATGCCAATATCACCCTTACTGTACGTACAGTACCCTAATATTTATAGAAAAACAATTACAGTAACTCACCAAAAGGGTTTTTTCCTGTTCCAAAGGTTGTAGTACATTGTACACATAGTACACGAAAAAACCCTTTTAGTGAGTTACTGTATTTATTTATTTTCTATAAATATTAGGGTACTGTACGTACAGTAAGGAAGATATTGTCTAAAACGAGATATTGGCAAAATATAATAAATATTTTCGCCCGCTAGGCATTTACATAACGTTAGCCCTGTAAAAATTTATTTGAATTCATTGTTGAGACTCGATTTGCACTGTGTGGTGAATTTGCAGACGGTCCCTTAAGCAGCCTATGCCGATATGCGGCGAATATCAAACCTAAAACTAACTTTACCTCGCTTGCAATGTTCTATCGGCTCGAACAGAAAACGGCTAACGTTAGGACTATTGAAACATTCAAGCACTTCAAGAAATATAATTACTTTGACCCGTGATAGGCGATGCTAAACGGCTAACATTCCAATGGAGGGCTGTCCGGCCGGACATCTTACATTGGTCAATTTCTCTGCGGGTGTACACCCAATAGAGTGAATGGATTTTTTTCATTCTTTTTTCTCTTCATATTGTTAGGATTGTACTGTAGAACCATAACCAGCATCTAAACGAGGTTATTAATAATGAACAATCTTTGAAATCGTAGACCATAGCTTTAATTCACAACAAAGTGTAAAATGTTGATTTCAGATCAGTCATAAATCCAGGATGAATTTTCTCATCAGGGGTGTATTCCAGAAAGCAGGTTATGTGACCTGGGTATATTTAAGAGTAAGTAAGCGGATAACCTCAACTTTTGGTTCCAAAAATTAGGTAACTTTCAGGGTATATAAGTAGCCATAGCAACTCACTCTCTGAACATAACCTGCTCTGGAGCAGCTTCTGTTCCAGGGTTAGCTTTATTCAGATGGGAGTTATATAATTAATATAGTTATTTTAATGTGACTACATTTGTTATATAGTTACAGTTAATATACACTCACCTAAAGGATTATTAGGAACACCTGTTCAATTTCTCATTAATGCAATTATCTAATCAACCAATCACATGGCAGTTGCTTCAATGCATTTAGGGGTGTGGTCCTGGTCAAGACAATCTCCTGAACTCCAAACTGAATGTCAGAATGGGAAAGAAAGGTGATTTAAGCAATTTTGAGTGTGGCATGGTTGTTGGTGCCAGACGGGCCGGTCTGAGTATTTCACAATCTGCTCAGTTACTGGGATTTTTACAAAGAATGGTGTGAAAAGGGAAAAACATCCAGTATGCGGCAGTCTTGTGGGCGAAAATGCCTTGTTGATGCTAGAGGTCAGAGGAGAATGGGCCGACTGATTCAAGCTGATAGAAGAGCAACTTTGACTGAAATAAGCACTCGTTACAAACGAGGTATGCAGCAAAGCATTTGTGAAGCCACAACACGCACAACCTTCAGGGGGATAGGCTACAACAGCAGAAGACCCCACCAGGTACCACTCATCTCCACTACAAATAGGAAAAAGAGGCTACAATTTGCACAAGCTCACCAAAATTGGACCCTTGAAGACTGGAAAAATGTTGCCTGGTCTGAGTCACGATTTCTGTTGAGACATTCAAATGGTAGAGTCAGAATTTGGCGTAAACAGAATGAGAACATGGATCCATCATGCCTTGGTACCACTGTGCAGGCTGGTGGTGTTGGTGTAATGGTGTGGGGAAAACACAAAATGTTTTCTTGGCACACTTTACGGCCCCTTAGTGCCAATTGGGCATCGTTTAAATGCCACGGCCTACCTGAGCATTGTTTCTGACCATGTCCATCCCTTTATGACCACCATGTACCCATCCTCTGATGGCTACTTCCAGCAGGATAATGCACCATGTCACAAAGCTTGAATCATTTCAAATTGGTTTCTTGAACATGACAATGAGTTCACTGTACTAAAATGGCCCCCACAGTCACCAGATCTCAACCCAATAGAGCATCTTTGGGATGTGGTGGAACGGGAGCTTCGTGCCCTGGATGTGCATCCCACAAATCTCCATCATCTGCAAGATGCTATCCTATCAATATGGTCCAACATTTCTAAAGAATGCTTTCAGCACCTTGTTGAATCAATGCCACGTAGAATTAAGGCAGTTCTGAAGGCGAAAGGGGGTCAAACACAGTATTAGTACGGTGTTCCTAATAATCCTTTAGGTGAGTGTAGTTATTATATATTAATTCTAAAGCACTATTATAACAAGGTAATGTTTAAATGTTAATTCATTTCATATATATTTATTATTTATTTTATTGTCATCTCACACATGAATCTGCATTCAAATACCATCAAACAAACAATATAATCCTTATTCTCAGTGAATAAAGATTACTTATTAAATGAAAAGATTGAAAAAATGATTGCACAACCACCAAATAGGTGGCGCTGTGCACTAAGTGAAGTTCCTAAATGTAATTTAGGGAGGAGCGATTGGCTGTTTTCCAATCAACAGCCAGAGTATATAAACAGCTGCTTACCTCTCCTCAATTTCAGCATCCGGTAGTGCCGTACTGTCCAACACTCCGGAAATCCAGCTGTCGAGAACAAGACAGAGGCAAGGATCCAAATGCAAGTCAAATAACAGTTTATTAAACTAAACAGAAAACCATAGCAAGCAGAGCTGTCTGATGTTTCTGACACAGGATTTGTCCTTGGCAGGCCTTGGTAGCGAGGGAACTGCAATGGACTGGAGAGCAGAGAAATGACTCCAAACTGGCAAGTCCACCAGTGCAGTAAAAGTCAAACACAACTAGGTGGCAATCTAAACACAGCAGGATGCAAACACAGGAACAGCGAGCTGGGAAACTGGTGAAACAACGAGACTGAAATACCAGAACGATCTGACACTGAACACAGCAAACGCAGGACAGATATAGGTGCCAGGAATGAGCGTCAGGTGCCGCTGATCTGATCAGCTCCCTAGAGCAACACTGATGATCAAATCAGACAAGCTGCAGAACACAAAAAGCAGGAATGAATATGCAGATCCGTGAACTGTGACAACTGCTTTTCCCTTTTCCCACGAATTATCCTTTTTTCCCAGGACACCAACAGTCACATCTTGCGTAAGATCGGATCTTACAGATTCAAACACAGAGACTCTTTCTGAGCGCTCCGGCTGCAAAATCCAGTGCTCATACAAACCAGGCTCCAGAAGAACACTCTCTCCTCCACCCTCAAGATTGATTGCTTCTTGTCTATCTTCTTCACAGACTTCATCTCTACATTCTACCGCCATTAATCCACCGATTCCACCCATTATAAAATGGTCAGTCAACAGCCCGCAGATCATCGAAAGCTCAACAATACGATCTCTTCATCAGTTCTAACAACAGTTCCAGCATCCCAACAAACACTTTGACGTCTCATAAAAGCAAGGCTCAGACTCAGCCCACTTCTGTTTCTCTTCTGGCCCGTCATTCTGAACGTAAACCTTTAACGTTACAGCGTGCTAATCCAGAGGCTGCCGCACACACTTCCTCGTCCGCAAGTTCTTTTCGCCCGGCCAACAACAGCGGCCGTGAAAAAACAGATTCGCTGCTTCCCCAGCTCTCATGAGTTTCCATATGTAGTTAACTCCGACCACTCCCCAGGCTAGAACCAACTATTCCAACTTTCTCCACTGTACTTCCTTCCAGTTGCGGCTCGTCTGTATGAGCCCCACCAAAATATTCACCCAAACATAGATCTCTATATACACTGAATTAATTGTAAATTATAAATGTGTTCAGCGTTCTGCAACAAATATTTCTGATTTTCTAGAGCAGGATAACGTCTCATTACGTATGTAACCCTTGTTCCCTGAGGAGGGAACGGAGACGTAATATCAGTGACTGACGAATGGGGGTTTCGCCTAGAAGCCTATCATCTTCGAGATCTTAGAAAACGCCCAATGGCAATGCCAATGCCATGGGCATGCAGAATTTGCATACGTAACTCCGCCCCACGGCGTGGGTATATAAGGAAGTACGGAGGCAATATCGCATTATGTTTACCTGCTGAGGAGCCAAGACTGAACTCCCGGCCGTTCCAACGGTACAGCAAATGTGGCAGAGGGACATTACGGCTCCGTTCCCTCCTCAGGGAACGAGGGTTACATACGTAACTGAGATGTTCCCTTTCGTTCAGTCACTCCGAGTAACGTCAGTGACTGACAAATGTGGGTCCCAATGTAATCACGCCACTCGGCTGTCTTCCAGTGCCCTGCGTAAGTGCAAGTACCCTGTTGTAGACTAGTACGGACGAAGGACTCCCACTTATCACAGGAATACCAAGATACACTGGGAAGCATATTCCAGGTGGAAAATGCGCCAAGGCGCCTACCCGTAGGGAGGATTTAAGAATACACATATGACCCGCTAAGGGCTGCATATGGAGAGCTCTGGGGTACCAGCCAAAGTGGTGGGAACCATGGGCACATATCCAGGCCGGGGTCTCAGGATCACATGAGAATTACCCAGCCCGAACTCCAGGCATGCTTCGTCAACCGAAAATGCCTGCAGGTCCCCTACCCTCTTGATGGAGGCCAAAGCGATCAGGAACGCTGTCTTCATAGACAAGAACTTAAGATCTACTGACCGCAATGGCTCAAAGGGAGCCCTCTGCAGAGCATCTAAGACTACTGCGAGGTCCCAAGAGGGTACGAGGGGAGAGCGAGGAGGACGTAGTCTCCTGGCTCCCCTCAGGAACCTGATGACCAGGTCGTGCTTGCTTACCTGTTTGTTCTCAACAAGGTCGTGGTAAGCTGATATAGTGGCCACATAAACCTTGTGGGTGGAAGGAAACAGCCTTTGTTCCAACCCTTCTTGGAGAAACGAGAGCACAGACCCGATCGGGCATTTCCAGGGGTCTTCTTGGCGAGAAGAACACCAGGTGACGAAGAGGTTCCGCTTCAACGCATAGGCGTGTCGAGTAGACTCTGCCCTAGTCGAAGTGATGGTAGCCACCACCGGAGGTTGTAGGGTACTCAAACCTGCCACGTCCCATCCAGGAACCACACGTGGAGGTTCCAAAGATCAGGACGCGGGTGCCAAAGGGTGCCCGGGTGAAGGCTGCTGCTGGGGCGGGAGCCGTGGGAGGGCGCCCTCGGCAGGGAGCAGACTGAGTTGACTGAGTCGACGGCTGGGTGGAGGCAGCAGCTGGCCACAGGGGCAGTATGTGCTTAATAGCCTCAGTCTGCTTCTGAGCGGCTGAGAACTGTTGGGTGAAGCTCTCAAGCGCCCTGCCGAATAGCCCATCCTGGGATATGGGGGCGTCGAGGAAACGTGTCCGCTCGGCGTCCCGCATATCGGCCAGGTTGAGCCATAGGTGTCTCTCTTGGACCATGGCTGTGGACATCACCTGGCCCAGGGAGCGTGCGGGCAAATTCGTCGCCTGGAGAGCAAGGGCGGTGGAGGCACGCAGCTCATTTCTAGACAAGGGTATGTCTGCAGCTCGAAGAACTCCAAATGGGGGCGGGAACTCCAAAACGGGACGGGAACTCCAATATAGGGCGGGATCTCCACGAGCAACAACTTTCGCCATTGGGTGTGGATTCAGCAAATTGTCATTGAATTACATTTAAAAATAAAAGGTCGTAAATTAACATTTACATTTAGTCATTTAGCAGACGCTTTTATCCAAAGCGACTTACAAATGAGAGCAATAGAAGCAACTAGAACAGTCAAGGGCTACAGTATGCAAGTGCTGTAACAAGTCTCAGTTAATCTAACACAGAATTTTTTTTTTTTTTTATAAATTAGACAGAAAATGAATAGAATGTTAAGTGCTATTCTTGATTGGTCAGGTGCTGCTGGAAAAGACGTGTCTTTAGCCGTTTTTTGAAAATGGCTACAGACTCGGCTGCTCGAATTGCGATAGGCAGGTCATTCCACCAGGTGGGGGCAGTCCAGGAAAAGGTCAGTGAGAGTGATTTCATGCCTCTTTGGTATGGCACTACAAGGCGTCGTTCACTGGCAGAACGTAAGCTCCTGGAGGGTAAGTCTGAACAAGCGAGTTTAGGTATATTGAATTTGATGCGAGCGGCTATTGGCAGCCAGTGGAGATTGATGAAGAGAGGCATGACGTGTGCTCTCTTCGGCTCGTTAAAGACCACCCTCGCAGCTGCATTCTGGATCAGTTGCAAGGGTTTGATAGTGCATGCCGGAAGGCCCGCTAGAAGAGCATTACAGTAGTCCAGTCTGGAGAGAACAAGAGCTTGGACCAAGAGTTGTGTGGCCTGTTCTGATAGGAAGGGTCTAATCTTCCTAATGTTGTATAACGCAAATCTGCAGGACCGGGATGTTGCAGTGATGTGGTCAGTGAATTTTAGCTGATCATCAATCACAACTCCAAGATTCCTGGCTGTCCTGGACGGAGTAATAAATTAAACATCATTTTAAAATAAAGCTTCGTTAACAAAATTCAATTGATCTTATATATACACAATTATTTATTTAAATATTATAATATAATACATTTTAAATCGTAATATAATTAATATGTTAAATATAATATTTAATATATAAAATGGTATAATACATTTTAAATGTTATAATATATTAAAGTTTTAAAATGTGCTACACCAATATATCCATGCCTTTTTAAAATATTACCATTATTTTTCAAATCATTACTGCATCTCTTATGTTAGACTGCACAATTGAATTGGAAAAAGAACACTAATAAATACAAAAGATATTGCTTTAATCCAAACAATACATTAGAGAAATGTAATGATACCATGTATGCACACTTCAATATACTTTTAAAGTAAAAATCAAATATACATATATTTTTGCAGTTCTTAATTTCTTTTCATGGCTGTAATGTAAAAAGTTAAGAAAAAAAAGACAAGAATGCATTTCAACTTTTCAACATGTTTTATTGTTCAACTTATGTTATTTAAAACCCTAAAAATGCAGGTTTAACTGATCACGTGATGACCATAAAAGCTTAAACGTGTAATATGAACAATAAAAATAATTCATATAATTCCAGTTCATATAATTCCATTAATCAATTTGATCCAACTAACTTTTCACGAGAACAGATGGAAATACTCTGTTTTCAATATAAATCATGACAAAGCAGTCCTCAAAAAGCTTAAATTGTCATCTAAAAAATTAATGCACATCAGTGATGACATGATGGTAAATACATCAGTACGAGGTTGTAACAGCTGCGCCCATTTCATCATGCTCCTTAGCTCTTGTATCAAATCTCTTGACTGGCTCGTGATGCTTCTGTGGAAATGTGCAAGACACGAATGAATGTGGTCTGTTATGACTTCATAGCAGGGTATGTCTGTAAAAGACAAAAACAAGAATGGCAAACTTGTTTCCGGTCAAAACTCTTACTGTGGGGACTGGACACATCCTCTTCTTTGGTATCCGGAGACAGGTGTGAAATTTCCCTTCAGAGTTTGTCTGCCCTCCTCTATCCAATGTGCAAATCTTCACCCATAACTACAAATGCACATTTAAAAAAAAAATTATTATTTTATTTTATTTTAACAGTTGTATTAAATGGTTGATTACATTTTATTCAGTTTGTACCTCTCTAAATGAAAGTTCTCCATCAGAATTACACACCACCACCTCCTAAGATCTGGCATGTCCTTCTAAAAGGGAAACGTTTCTTTTAAATAATTTCAATTTAATATAAAGTCATGTAGACACAGGGGGAACACTGAAATTACTCAGTTTATCACGGCTGCTTAAAGAGACTACAATTCAACGCGAGTAGCTACAGAACCTTATTTATACCTAATTGAAATGTGACGTGACTAATGACTCGTCTTGTTTTTAGCATGGCTGTATAATGTAAACCTGAAGAAACACTTACAACGGTGAAGTCAAAACAGACATCCATTGCCATGTACCAGATGTACTGCATATAAAAATACAATTTTAACAACATGGTTGTCATGCACTATAGTTGAACAGTGTTAAAATGAGTTTTGCCTGTCATAACAGTATCAGTTATTTGTAGTTCTACAAAAAGTCAATTTAATTTGTTTAAGGTCCAAATATTAACTTGCCATGATCATGAAGATTCCACAATCATTTCCATAATCCTGTGCCGGAACTCCCTGTTTGAACAGACAACTTTACAGTTATTTATACACTGTGATAATGCAAGAAGAATGGTTCATAATCACATTTTGTGTATGTTTACCTTTAAATCACATCCATTTTTTTTGTTGGACCACTTTCCAGGTACAAGATTATGTGCAAGTTTCCTATAAAAAAAGGATGGTGAAGGTTTTATTAGCTTGGAACACTGAATTAATCAACCAATACTTTTACACACAAACTGATGCATGAACAGTACATACTCTAAAGTCACACAAAGTGTTCCCTGTTAACTGCAGGCCAGAGAACATGACCGCCAAATAAAACATAACAGGGAGGCCAGGAGAACGTGGCTGCCAAAATGCATTTACATTTTACATTTATGCATTTAGAAGACGCTTTTATCCAAAGCGACTAATTTCTTCCTTAAGTAACCTTAGGACAGTTTGGTAGGACATGTCTCCAAATTCTCCTTGTGTCTTGTGGTACAAAGAGTCCAGAAAGACCAACTCTCTCTGCTGAGGCTTCATCACCTACATGCAGGAAATATGCAATCTAAACCAGAAACAAATGCCATGCTTCACAGAATAGGCCTTTGAAGTCATTATTGCCGAAACACTTTGAAAACATTACACAATACAATACAATACAATACAATACAATACAATACAATACAATACAATACAGGTTGACAGACATGCAATCCCCACTTGATTGCTAAAGAGGAGAGGCATGAATGTATAAACTATAGCATGTAGTGTCCTGGAACCCACAGTGGGAAAAACAGAGCTTCTTTCATAGATGCATCTGCCTGATTAAAAAAAAGAAAAAGAAAGAAATGTGTAACGTTATTTTTACAAAAAAATTCAACCAAGTACTTAAAGGTCCCGTTCTTCGTGTTTTTTGAAGCTTTGATTGTGTTTACAGTGTGCAATATAACATGTATTCATGTTTCGCGTGTAAAAAAACAAAGAGTATTTTTAACACAATGTACTTATCTGTGTACCGCTGTTTTCACTGTCCTGAAAACGGCTGATGAATTCCTTTATTCTATGAAGTCCCTCCTTCAGAAATACGTAACGAGTTCTGATTGTGCCAGCGGTTCCCGTGTTGTGATTTGACCGCAGTTTAGCGAACGCGTCACGGTTCCTGTGTTGTAATTCGACAGCAGCTTAACGCACGTGGAAAGGTCACGCCTCTTAACGGGAGATATATGCGCTTAATGATCTCTACAGCGTCACTGGGAAAGCCAAACAAAGGTGATTTGACTCCGGGATGAAAATAACAGCGTCTCGACGACATGGCGACAAACACACTCAAACGCAACACTTCCTTTTCTCCACGCGGCCGTCCTCTTCTCCACGTGGGACAGCAACAAGACCACGCCCCCTTTTTGCGCGTAGTCTTGTGGGCGGAGGTTAGTCTGTTCTACTGTTCTACTGACGTCATTTATGTAGGAAGTACCAGGATGTAGTCCAAGCCAGCCGTTCGCTGTAGGCTTTGAAAGGGAACTTCTGTTAAATAAAATATCTCGCTTGGCATTGAACTTTGAGCTTTATAATTTTACAGGTATTATTTATGCTCTAACAGCAACATTACACACTAACTAAAGTTTGAACAGTGGGATCACGAAGAACGGGACCTTTAACTGAACTGTGTACAGTACTCTATATAGGCGAAAGAGCTGGTCAATATCTAAGACACAGCATCTCATGAGGTAAAGCATTTGAAACATGCTCTCATCCAAATTGTAAGGTTCAAAGTCCCACTTCTAGTGTATGACAGTGATGTCACCGAGCTACTGAATATACATTGATTAAGGTAACATAGACTAAAAGCTAAGTAAAAATCTCTTCTATGCTAATTTTCTAAACTTGATGTAAATTCTATCTAGCCCAACTTACTGGGAGAGATATTAGAGGATCACAGTGTGTAGGTGAGAGCCAAGTTGGTGGAATGTGCAATGAAGAAATATGTCATTCCCCAGCAAAACAATAGAAACAATCCAAAAGTATAAACTTTTTAAACTATGAATAGACTTGGCTGCACTGTTACATTTTGGAAGTATTATACCTGATTTTGTGCCATACTGTGCACAACATCCAAACATGCATCTCCTACCTGTTTAAAAGTTATTCTTATAACATTATTATCATAACATGCAACAGGGGTAACAACTCCACTAGAATGGTACTCACAAATGAATCCATGTTCCTTTGCAGACCAAGAGACAACAAATTCTCCCGGGTAAGGCAGACTGATCCCTCCTTAACCATCAGCTCCTTGGCTGGTTTACTTACATCCAGGACATAGTTGATCTGAACATTAAAAAAATCAATGTTACGTAAACTCATGGCACATACATACATGCATACATACACTTTCTAACATACCAGTTGGTCTTGAATGTGATGCCCCTTTAGTGTCCATGAAACCCTGCAGGGCCTGAGGTTTGCGATTTGGCTGAGAGCCTCACAGTGGTGTCCACACCTGTTCATGCTACCCTCTTCCAGATTTGCTGCAAAAGCACTCACTGTATAGTGGAAAATTGACTAATTAGTAAGATAAATTGTAATCGTATGTACTATAAAGATATTTGCATTAACACTCACCCAACTGGATGTTTTCATTAGTATTACCTGAATAAAAAAATTAAATCCAAGATTAAAGGGTTACAAAAAGGAAAAAAATAGACATGTTTAACACCCAAAAGTATAAATACATGTTACCAATGACAACTTGTCCATGTTTGTCCAATGCAGTGTGCTCAACGTCCAGACACTTCTTAATCTTTTCTATCCTTGCCGTGTTAATGATGGAGTTTCTGTGGTGGATTATGTTTCTGATCACGAAAATCTGGGCACTTGGCTTCATCATATTCAAGAAGTAGTTATTCTTTTCCATTTGTGAGAAAAACTGTTCAACCACTTGACTGTTGATACGGCCAGCAAGTTCAGGAACCAGCTCAATCTTCCTTAGCACATCTTTCTCATCCTTGGTATTTCCCTCATGCAATTTATCATAGAGCACATAATGCTCAGATGACCCTGTTAAGGGATGCCCATTTACATCAGGAGTTTCCTTTGCCTTTATTAACCACGGAAGTCTAACTGTAACCCTCCCTTCTTTAGCATGCTGGATGTTTTCAGCAGTTGGGTAATCTTCCCTCATGAGGAGAAAAGGGCAATGCTGTGGGAAATCGTATATTTCCATGAGTAGCAAGTCCTCTGGCAAAGGCATAAATTACTATGTTTGGAATGTGCTGCCATGACATCAAGTCCATATAGTCCCTTGGACTTTCTGCTCTCAAGTTGAACTTCAAACTGTACACTATTCCACATGGACACATTATTGTAGCCCAACCACCTAAGAATATAAATATACGCGCCACCTTCAGCCATCCGTGCCTGCTCTGCTATCCGGCAGCCCATATCCTTTACGCTCAAAAGTGTTGTCGCCGCTGCGTCACACTTTTTCACAAAAGAGCCGAGCGTTGATACAAATGTCTCGTTCCACCTGCGGCTCGTGTCACGCGCAGCTCAGCTCCGGGGACCGCCACGTGATCTGCGCTCTCTGCCTGGGCCGTGATCACGCCGCCGCCGCACTCCTCGCCGGCGGATGCCAAGAGTGCGAAGAACTGACGATGTCGACCCTGCGGGCTCGACTCGTCCTGTTCGATGATGATATCCCTCCAGTCCCTGCCACGCCGCGCAGAAAGAAGCGCCGCTCGCAGCGGATTCCGGAGTTCGCCGAGAGAAGCTCGCCGGAACCTTTCCCGCCCGCTTCACTCTCGCCTTCCCCGCCCCCACCCCAGGCCGCCATTTCTGTTGCCGCCTCCGGGGATGAGGCGGATGCGGCCGCGGAACGCGCCGACAGCTGCTCCATCATGGCTTCCGACAGCGAGGACTGGTCTTCCGCGTCCTCTTCAGTCCGGGGCTCCGGACGCTCTCGAGCGGGTGAGGACGCCGAACTTTTGCGCCTTCTCACCCGGGCTGTCGAGCAGCTAGGCCTCGAATGGGCCCCGCCCAAGGTGGCAGCGCCGAACCGACTTGACGGATGCTTCCTAAACAGTCGCCGCCGTGCGCCCACCTCCAGGACTGCACCCTTTCTGCCGGAGCTTCACGAGGAGCTCGCAAAGTCCTGGAACGCGCCATTCTCCGCGAGGGTCTCGTCTCAGGCTTCTTCGACGCTCTCACAAGTTGACGGCGCGGCCGAGAAAGGCTACAACGCTATCCCTCCGGTGGAAGAGGCGGTCGCAGCGCACCTTTGCCCGCCTTCTGGTTGGCGCTCAAAGGCTGCCCTCCCGTCTAAGGCCTGCAGAGTGACGTCATCGCTGATCGGCCGCGCTTTCGCTGCCTCCGGTCAAGCTGCGTCCGCTCTGCACTCTATGGCCGTGCTGCAAATCCTCCAAGCTAATCTCCTCCGCGACCTGGACGAGAAATGCTGTGACGCTGAGTTAATCACGGATTTGCGAAGCGCGACGGATCTCTCCCTTCGCGCCACCAAGACCGCAGCACAGGCCCTCGGACGCTCTATGGCCTCCCTCACGGTAGCTGAGCGCCACCTCTGGCTCACGCTCGCGGACATGCGAGAAACAGAGCGCGCGGCCTTCCTAAATGCCCCGCTCTCCCCGTCTGGGCTCTTTGGACCAGCGGTCAAGGGGATCGTCGACCGTTTCTCCGAAGTGCAGAAAACGACGCAGGCCATGAACCTCTTCCTGCCTCGACGCCCCGGCGCTAGCAATAGCTCCGCTGCTCGCCGTCCTCGTGACCAGCCAGCAACGAGCTCCGCGCAGCGCCCAGCGCGGCCCCCTTCGTCTCAGCGAAGACCGAGCGGCCGCCCCAGATCGCGCTCTTCCAGCCGTGGTAAGCCGCCTCCACCTCGGGGCCCCCGGCCTAGGATCGCGCTGAAGCCCGAGCCTCCAAAGTCCTCCTAGCCAGAGGCAAGAAACGACGGTTAAGTCCCGCCGCGGCCGGACCACCGTCAAAACTCTCTTTCCTGTCAGCCCCCACCACTGTGGCTGCTGCAGATGGATTTCACGCAGCCAACGAGCCGGCAAAAATGCCTTCTCGCCTGTCAATAACCGCCGTTTTTACGGCGAACCAGAGAAATCACAAAAGTTGCATTATTTCTGGTTGCACGGCTCACGCCGTATGTGTTTCAAATGCAGTAAATGTGCCCACTTTTCTGTGTTCACCCCTGCACACAAGCACTATAAACCCCGTGTCCCCCACTCACATAAAGCGGCCACCGGCCGCTCGAGTGCTAGAGTTAGGTCACGTGTCCGCTTGTTTGCGTCCACGACTAACCACCACACGCGCTGTCACACAGCCACTCTTAACCGGTCATGTTCCACGCGTAAGAGTTGTGCCCGCTCAAACGCGCTCACACATTTTCGCGAACATTATGCCTCAGGCGCCACGCGCCGCGCCACACACCATTTGTTTTCCGCCCAGGGCGGCCGGAGCGATGAGTGTAGGGCCGCACACAAGCCACTCCCCGCTCGAAGCGGCAGAGATGCAGTGTGTAGGGCGGCCAGCCATCGCGAGCGATCGGCTGGCCCACAGCACAGAGAGCGCGCGCACTGCGCCCGCCCCTCCTATACAGGCCGTCAAACCCGCGAAGCGCGGCGTTTCGAGCCCGGAGGCCGTTCTATCCCGTGTGGCGCACGCGAGAGCGTGGGAAGCCATTCCAGGTGTATCAGAATGGGTGCTGAAAACAGTGAAGCACGGCTACACTCTGCAGTTCGCTCGCCGCCCTCCGCGCTTCTGTGCGCGTACAGAGACGAGAGTGAGCGAGGAAGTAGCACATCTACTTCGAGCAGAAATAGCCACGCTGCTGTGCAAAGGGGCTATAGAACCGGTTCCCCATTCTATGAGCGAGTCAGGCTTTTACAGCCGGTATTTTCTCGTGCCAAAAAGGGATGGGTCGCTCAGACCGATTCTGGATCTGAGGCGTCTGAACAAAGCTCTTATGAAAAGATCGTTCAAGATGCTCACGACCAAGCAGATCCTCGCGCATATTCGCCCGAGAGACTGGCTAATCTCCCTAGATTTGAAAGATGCATATTTTCAAATCAAGATAACGCCGCGTCACAGGCCATTCTTACGATTCGCCTTCGACGGCCAGGCTTATCAATACACCGTCCTTCCGTTCGGCCTGTCACTAGCACCCCGTACATTTACGAAGTGCATGGACTCGGCCCTCGCTCCTCTGAGAAATCGAGGGATGCGAGTATTGAACTATCTGGACGATTGGCTCATCCTGGCGCAGTCGGAGGCCGAGCTCCTCGCCCACAGGGCAATGCTGCTCAGCCATCTGGACAGCCTAGGGCTCACGGTCAATTGGACCAAGAGCTCATTAGTGCCCACGCAATCAACCTCATTCCTGGGTTTGAATCTGGACACTGTGGCAATGTCAGCCCGCCTGTCACCCCATCGCGCGCGCCAAGTTCGGCGCATGGCTGCGTACTTCCGGCCGGGCAAAATCGCACCTCTCAAGCTTTTTCAGAGGATGCTGGGACGTATGGCCTCAGCTGCGGCTGTGCTCCAGCTGGGCTTAATGCGCATGCGCCCGCTGCAATGCTGGTTAAACGCCCGAGTGCCTCACAGAGCCTGGGCGTCCGGTGGCTTCAGGATCAGAGTGACTCAGGGCTGCGTGTCAGCCCTAGAGCCCTGGTTAGTAGCCGACTGGTACCAGAGGGGAGTGACGATGGGAGCCATCTCACACCGCAAGGTCATCTCGACGGACGCCTCCACCACGGGTTGGGGCGCCGTTTTCGAGGGCAGATCAGCCTCGGGCCTTTGGTCGAGCGAGGAAAAACTCCTACACATAAACTGTTTGGAGATGATAGCGGTAGAGAACGCGCTCAGGCAGTTTCTCCCGCTTATACGAGGACACCATGTGTTAGTCCGGTCGGACAACACCACAGTGGTGTCCTACGTGAACCGGCAGGGCGGTGTCAGGTCCAGAGGTCTGGGCAATCTGACAGAACGCCTGCTCGTGTGGGCACACAGCTCGCTGCGCTCGCTGAGAGCTGCGCACGTGCCGGGCCACCTCAATGTGGGCCCGGACAAGCTGTCCAGGGGCCTCATTCTCCCAGGAGAATGGTCCCTGCACCCCCAGACAGTCCAGCTGGTATGGCGCCTGTTCGGCAGAGCGGAGCTCGACCTCTTTGCAACAAAAGAGAACGCCCGCTGCCCGACGTTTCTGTCCAAAAGCGAGGATGCGCTGTCCCAAACTTGGCCCAGCCTCCCGCTGTATGCTTTCCCGCCGATCTCCCTATTGCCCCAGGTCATAGCGAAAATCAGGGAAACGCGCCGTCCGGTGCTCCTTATAGCACCGCGCTGGGAGAACCAGATTTGGTACCCAGAGCTGGTGAAGCTGTCGCACTCACCCCCCTGGCCAGTTCCGCTGAGAGCAGACCTTCTCTCTCAAGCAGGAGGGTCAGTTTGGCATCCCCATCCAGAGCGATGGTCTCTGCATGTATGGGTGACCAACGGATACCCGTTGACCTGCCCGAAGGGGTTATGAACACGATTTCACACTCTAGAGCCCCCTCGACGAGGCGGTTATATAGTTCTAAGTGGTCGGTGTTCACTGAGTGGTGTGTTTCCAAGGGATTGGACCCACAGCAATGTGGGGTCCAGCGGGTGCTCTCCTTCCTCCAAGAGTTTTTGGAACGGGGCAGGTCCCCTTCCACGCTCAAAGTGTATGTGGCGGCTATAGCAGCGTTCGCTCAGACGACGCTAGGTAGCACGCTAGGAAGGAACGAGCTCATCATCCGTTTCCTCAGAGGAGCCAGACGGATGAATCCCCCGCGGCCCCCGTCGGTTCCTATATGGGATCTGGCCTTGGTCCTAGAGGCCCTGAAGGCTCATCCCTTTGAACCGCTCGAGATTGTGGAACCAAGGTTCCTTTCGCTAAAAACCGCGTTTCTGATAGCTCTGGCTTCAGTGAAACGCGTGGGGGATCTACACGCGCTCTCAGTGAGCCCGACGTGTATGGAGTTCGGTCCTAATGACTCTAAGGTCATTCTCAGACCGAGGCATGGTTATGTCCCCAAAGCGATCGGCACTCCCTTCAGGGCGCAGATTATCTCCCTCTCGGCTCTGCCAGCATCCGATGAGGGGGACGGTGGCAATTTCCTCTGCCCTGTCAGGGCATTGAGGGTTTATGTCACACGCTCCGCCGCCTTCAGGCGTTCTGAGCAGCTATTTGTTTCGTTTGGTGGGCGCACTAAAGGTCTCGCCTCCTCGAAACAGACCCTGTCCAGGTGGATAGTGGACGCGATTGCAGCTGCATACGCTTCCAAACACCTGCAGTGCCCGCTAGGTGTCAGAGCACACTCCACCAGAGGCATGGCCTCTTCGTGGGCTTGGGCCAGAGGGATTTCCATCCACGATATCTGTATGGCGGCAGGCTGGGCCTCCCCGTCTACGTTCGTGAGATTTTACAATCTGGAAGTTCCTGCCTTACAGGCGAAAGTGTTATCAGTTCAATAGGGCTGTTGGTTCTGCCCAGTGGTTCTGCGCAGACATAGCTCACATACTGGTAGTAAGTTCGGTACTAGGCTCATTGTGAATTTGAAGGAGACCGGCGGTGCCGTTCCCTCATTTACGAGACGAGCTGTTGTGAGTTTGAAGGTGACCGGCGGTGCCGTTACCTCACTCATATAACAAGATATTGTGAATTTGAAGGCGACCGGCGTTGCCGCTCCCTCATTCATGAGACAAGGTGTGGTGAATTTGAAGGAGACCGGCAGGTGCCGTTCCCTCATTCATGGGACAGGGTGTTGTAACCACCCGTCGTAACCACCCGTCAGTTCGAATGAAGTGTCTGTATATGTGGTGGCCCGTTTTCCTTACCGGCCACCCTGCCCGAGCAGTGTTATGGTCCCCGGTTCCCTGGGATACATATGCTGTATGCGAGGCGCGCACGGCGTTGACAATATGTTCCCGTAGCGTAAGGAACTTACGCAATACGAGAGAACCTCTCGTAAGAGAACGATACTCGGTTACTTAACGTAACCTCGGTTCTCTCTAGAAGAGGGAACGAGTATTGCGTTCCTTGCCGTGCGCCCCGCGGGCTTTTATGCTTCAGAACTACGAAAACCGAATATGCAGCCCGTGAGCCCTGCTTATATACACGTGGCCACGCCCCACCTGTAGGCAAATGAAGCCAGGTGGGCGCGAAGCGCCCTCATTGGTCGCCACGTCACGCGGGCTCACCGATAGGCTGCTGCAGTTGCCAGCAGAGCAGCCAATAGCACGCTGGATTAGCCTGCTATGGTCTGCCAGGCTGCCGCACTGCGTTGACAATGTTACAAAATTAAGGATAATTTTGGGTTTTTCAGAAATCTCGAAGAAAGAATACTTTCCCGTAGCGTAAGGAACTTACGCAATACTCGTTCCCTCTTCTAGAGAGAACCGAGGTTACGTTAAGTAACCGAGTATCGTTAACCTTCATTGCCATCACTTGTTCCAGAAGTCTATCTTCAGGTATTTCCACATTGGCCTTCTCAGATGATGTTAGTGATTTGTGTACCTTCTCCCACTCTGTGTTGTACACCACATTCAAGTTCCTGGTTTGTGGCCCAATCCAGGGTGCCCATTTATTGTAGTCAGGCTGTACACCAAACAAGTTTGTTTCCTGATTTGTAAGGTAAAAGAAAATAACATTAAATCAAAGTAGACATTACTATTGTATGAAATCATGTTAAGTAATTTATGCCTTACTGAAGGTTTCTCTAAGTCCATCAGAAATTATTTCTGAAGAGACTGAAGTCCAAAATTCTTCCATATCTACCATACCAGTGTACTCTGATGGAGCAGGGATTTCACTTACTGTTGCAGCAAGTGTATAAATATACTATGATAATTTTTTCAGTAACACCTCAAATTAGTATGTAAAAAAAAAGAATCCTCACCTGGCAGGTTGAAAACTCCCTTCTTATGCAGATCCATTACAACAATGGCTGGATTGGAGCCACATTTTACACACGAGTATGTGTATTCGTGTTCTGTCAAAGCTTCGAAATGAATGTATCCCCGCAGTATACAGCTGTGCGGCGGTAACTTCACATCTAATGCCAGTTCCATGGTCTCAAAAACCCTTCCTGCTGCTGTGTGAGTCTATAAAAGTATTCTATTTATTAATAAAAAAATTAACAATATTTAATTAAAATGGACATAAAGATGATTTATGAAACAAGTTATATCACATGAATTGCAAAATCCAGAAATACTTAATTTTATTACAAGCAAGGACTACATAGTCCTACAACCTAACCTGGAGAGACGCCCGTAAATACAGACAGAAGTGAAGGCTAAGAATGACATAGTCATCATAGTTGTGTACACCATCAACCCACTCTTGATATCGGTATATCATTCCACAATAGAAGCACGGTTTATAGTATTGCAAAGGGTTCAACCCGGCACTCAGGTAGAGTTAAACAGTCCGCAATAGGTGCTCTTGGGGTAGGGAAAAATCCAATGGCAATAAAAAAGGCAGGTCCCAAGCACTCAGTCAAACATAAACAGAGGAGAAGGAATGAATTAAAAAGCCTTTATTAAGTATGGCTTAAGTCATATTACTACAAAAACTACAAGAGCCAACATGTTTCGACCAAACAGATGGTCTTCTTCAGGGCAAAGCAGCACACAAGATGAGAATGACACAAACTTATAAGTTGAACCCCACCCATAGTCAGAAAGCATTCAATTAGCCTGATAAGGCCTAATATCTCACCCTCTTCCAGATGATTGGCTGTGGTTTCCTCTGCTTGTTCTGTAGATTTCACAGATTTGAACAGATGCCGTTTGTTTTGGAACAAAAACCATTTGGCAATGTACTTATGTATACAGGATGCCCGTGGTTTAGCACAAGGACAATGCCAGCTGTTTTTTTGTTGTTGTTGTAGGCCACCATCACTCGCCCTACACGACTATAGTAAGACAGTTTTCGCTCCAAAACAGAAATATAGTGGATTGTGTCAGGTCAAATGTTGACAGACACAGCAAGTGGAGCAGAGCCAGCATTCTTAAGCCGTTCTAAACACATAGCTTTTTTTTCTACACCAAACCAATGTGCAGCTACCATTTCGTCCAATGCGTTTTCTTCCAGAGTGCAATAACTAGAAGGCACAGAACAGTAATCTAGTGAGCGCAGGTGGCAACATCGAAATGTCTGGTGTCCACTTCTGCCAGAAACTTCAGAGTAGAGGCAACACTCTTCAAGCTCACACTCGATGTGCTGTTTTGGCCCCTGAATACTATGCTGGACATGAACAGGAACAGGAGGTCCACGAAATGCCTTTGCCACTGCATAAATGCCTAATTGTGGGTCTATAGGCTGACTCAGTAAGTGGTGTTCTTTTGTGATATCTGGGAACTTTGATGAATGCCTTCTTTGCATATGGCGCTTCAGATTTTTTAAATGCAATGACATATTGCAGTGAGGACAGTCCACAATTGTTGGACTTGATTTAATAACTCTAACAGGCCGCCGGGTCACATTTTCACAATTAATATTACCAGGCTGGTCCTTTACAAAGTGATGGCTCAATGCGGAGACGCTGCTTTGGCATGACGTGGAGACACTGCTGGGGCTCAACACAGAAAGGCTGCTGGGGCATGACGTGGAGACGCTGCTGGGGCATGACGTGGAGACGCTGCTGGGGCATGACGTGGAGACACTGCTGGGGCTCAACACAGAAAGGCTGCTGGGGCATGATGTGGAGACGCTGCTGGGGCTCAACACAGAGAGGCTGCTGGGGCATGACGTGGAGACACTGCTGGGGCATGACGTGGAGACGCTGCTGGGGCTCAACACAGAGACACTGCTGGGGCATGACGTGGAGACGCTGCTGGGGCTCAACACAGAGAGGCTGCTGGGGCATGACGTGGAGACGCTGCTGGGGCATGACGTGGAGACGCTGCTGGGGCTCAACAAAGAGAGGCTGCTGGGGCATGACGTGGAGACGCTGCTGGGGCATGACGTGGAGACGCTGCTGGGGCAAGACGTGGAGACGCTGCTGGGGCATGACGTGGAGACGCTGCTGGGGCATGACGTGGAGACGCTGCTGGGGCTCAACACAGAGAGGCTGCTGGGGCATGACGTGGAGACGCTGCTGGGGCATGACGTGGAGACGCTACTGGGGCATGACGTGGAGACGCTTCTGGGGCATGACGTGGAGACGCTGCTGGGGCATGACGTGGAGACGCTGCTGGGTCTCAACACAGAGAGGCTGCTGGGGCATGACGTGGAGACACTGCTGGGGCATGACGTGGAGACGCTTCTGGGGCATGATGTGGAGACGCTGCTGGGGCATGACGTGGAGACGCTGCTGGGTCTCAACACAGAGAGGCTACTGGGGCATGACGTGGAGACGCTACTGGGGCATGACGTGGAGACGCTTCTGGGGCATGACGTGGAGACGCTGCTGGGGCATGACGTGGAGACGCTGCTGGGGCATGACGTGGAGACGCTGCTGGGTCTCAACACAGAGAGGCTGCTGGGGCATGACGTGGAGACACTGCTGGGGCATGACGTGGAGACGCTGCTGGGGCTCAACACAGAGACACTGCTGGGGCATGACGTGGAGACGCTGCTGGGGCTCAACACAGAGAGGCTGCTGGGGCATGACGTGGAGACGCTGCTGGGGCATGACGTGGAGATGCTGCTGGGGCATGACGTGGAGACGCTGCTGGCGCTCAACACAGAGAGGCTGCTGGGGCATGACGTGGAGACGCTGCTGGGGCATGACGTGGAGACGCTGCTGGGGCATGACGTGGAGACGCTTCTGGGGCATGACGTGGAGACGCTGCTAGGGAATGACGTGGAGACGCTTCTGGGGCATGACGTGGAGACGCTACTGGGGCATGATGTGGAGACGCTTCTGGGGCATGACGTGGAGACGCTACTGGGGCATGACGTGGAGACGCTGCTGGGGCATGACGTGGAGACGCTACTGGGGCATGACGTGGAGACGCTACTGGGGCATGACGTGGAGACGCTTCTGGGGCATGACGTGGAGACGCTGCTGGGGCATGACGTGGAGACGATGCTGGGTCTCAACACAGAGAGGCTGCTGGGGCATGATGTGGAGACACTGCTTTGGCTCGTCGTGAAGACGTTGCTGGGGCTCAGTGTGGAGGCAATGCCAGAGCAGTTTGGTAAATGACTAAAGAAATCTTTTCTCCTTATCCTTGTGTCTATACAGCCTGGGCAATGTACTGGGCTGATTGAAATGGGGCGATACCCTGCAGTGTTGGTGGCATTTGTATATTCTGAAACCTAAAAAGTATTTTACATTATAAAATAACAATTAGTAGTACTTGTGGTGGTAATGATGTTGAAGGTTAAGTGTAATTGTCAACTAAAGCATAAGAGTTTTGATATATTGTTGAATTTGTTCAATTATCCAATGAGCTCTTACCTTTATAGTCCAAAAATTTATTTAAATGCACAATAATATGTGTTTTTCCCTCAGACTCAAGTCCTGTCTGGAAACGACAGACAGGGCAGTGGAAGGATTCCATGCTTATACTGTACAGAAAGTGTCTGCCCAGATGAAATGATTGATCCATGTACCTAATATAAAAATCAACATTAACACACACTAAATTATCACACTAATTTATCACTCACTATTAACAACACAAACTGCATACTGTACATTTCTAAAGCGTTAAAAGTTGCGGAAAAACATGATAGAAACTCCATGAATCATGCTGTCTATCTTTCCCTTAATATCGATGTCAATCTCGTATCGCATGATCGACTTACCTTCAGTGTCATTTTCTTTAGCGTGCTTTGAGTGTCATGTAATCATGAATCATGCTGTCTAAGAATAGTCGATATCATTCTATATTTCCTTTAATATCAATGTCAACAAAAGAAAACAACATCATTACACTTACATTTGTCATTAAAACAAACAAAAAATACGTTAAAAATAACGTTATTTCAAACAATCTCGATTTACCTTCAGTGTCATTCTTTAGCGCGCTTTGAGTGTCGAATGTATTTCTGTCAGTGTGAAGCCACGCCCCCTTTTGGAGCTTGTCGAAGAATTCTCTTTCTATAATAATTTCTTCTTCAAGGATCATTGATTTCAGAAGAGGCTTTATTCACACCAAACACAGCAATGAAGCCGGAGGGCCGTCAGCCACCGGCCCTCCTGCTACTTGACTTTTCTGTCATATATATACCATAGTTGTCTTCCTAACATGGTAACAACCCCCTGGCTCACATATCACCACATTCTAAGTTCTAATTCTGTTCCTGTCCTTCTAAAGGGCACTCTCAAAGTCAGCACACTTTTTTAAACACAGTCAGCAACCATTTGACATTTGAACATAATAGTGTCTTTTCATTAGCCTTAAACTGCTAATATTTAAATAATAAAATCTTCTACATATTCCCCCCTTTGGGACTTACCTAAGCCCCACCTTTACTAACCTTTTCCCAGATGTGTAGTTTCAGAATCCAGTTTTTCAGTTATGCTACCTAATGACTTAAAATAAGTCACTCAGTTTCACTACCAATGACTAGATTATGCAACCACACTCCGGAGGAATATTAGAACCAAACATCTCCTTCCAGATTTTGCTTTGTTCTCTTTTTCAGGAATGGAGTAAAAGATTCTAATTTCCCTAATTCCTATGTCTTATCATCAGTACATTGTTATAAGCCTGAGTGTGCAATTTGTTCAGCCTTGCCTGTGGTTGTCACAGTTATGTAGTATAATCAAACATCAAATCATACATTATACTATCAAAAGTTCTTTTTATATTGTAGTCATCTTCTTCAACCCAGATACTTTGCGCCCTTGAGTTAGGCTGGCACATACACCCAGGGTCTGGCTCATCATTCATCTTCTTCGTCCTCATTGGAGGTACTTGAATCAACTTCCAATGCTTGCAAAATCCAGTTTGATTTATCAGGCCAGTCTTTATTGTCCATTGGTTCTCATGGTCCTGAATACCCTCAGATACACCTGGTCACCTGGGTCTTTTTCCTGTAAATATATAGCTTTACATATTGCAGTTAGTTTCCTCATATAAGATCTTAATTCCATTTGCAATTGTTCTATAGGCATTCCTTTGTATCAATCAATTTTAATCAATCAACCTCTGCAATATGGTACAGGCATGGGTCGACCCGTAAGCATTCCATGCGGTGTTAATTGTATGATTCTGTTAGTTTGCATGCGACAACTCATTAGTGCAAGTGAGGCCCTTTAATGCAACCAAGTCTTTGTGTTATCCTAAGTTGCTGCAATACTTGTTTTACAGTTTGTTTGTTTTTTTTAATAAACGCCAACCCGTTATCTGAACTTATTTCTGATGGTATTCCAAATCTAAGAATTTACCTCTTTTCATGAACCCTCATCTGAAGATGGTACTGCTTCTATCGATCAATTATCACAAGCATATATCGTTTACCTTGTACTTGTCACAGGGTGTTTTGGTGTTGGTTCATGTTCCTTGTTCATGTTTTTAGTTGATTATGTTCAAGTTATGTTTCTAAGTTTGTCTTGTTCTTTCACTTCCTGGTTTTGTCATGTTGCATCGTCATGTGATTCCCATGCCCTCATGTGATCTTGTGTCTTGTCCTGTCATTGGTTCTTTGTCTCATCACTGTTCACAGGTGTCACTTGTCTTGTCATTAGTCTGTGTGTATTTAAGCCCTCATGTTTGCCATGTGTCTTTGTCAAGTATTGAATGTTGTAACCTGCTGTTGGTGAGTGTTAGTTTATGGTTCAAGTTTACGTTTTGGTTCATGTCAAGCCATGCCTTTTGTTTACGTTTTGGATTTAAGTTTGATAAAATAAAGAACTGCACATGGGTCCTTCAACTTGCCTCATCAGTGGAGAATCGTTACAGAATACTTGACCAACAAAATGGACCCAGCAGTTGCTCTGCTACGTTTACGCCAGGGGAATCGTCCCCTGGAAAATTATGTTCAGGAGTTCTGTGGACTTTCGTACCAAGTAGATTTTAATGATCAGGCACTCAAGGACATTTTTTATTTTGGACTAAATGAGCACCTAGCTTATTTAATGCCTGAGAGCACTTTGCCGTGGACTCTGGCCCAGTATATAGACCAGGCCCTTTTGTTGGGCGGCTCAGCCTTTACTGTGGGAACAGTGGATGAGGAGCTCCACTGTCCCACAGTACTCTCCACCCCAGTGAGCCCAGCCCACGCCCACGTCCATGCTCCAGCCCACGTCCAGGCCCCAGCTCACGTCCAGGCTCCAGCCCACATCCATGCTCCAGCCCACGGCCCCGTCCATGTTCCAGCCCACGGCCCCGTCCAGGCTCCAGCCCACGGCCCCGTCCAGGCTCCAGCCCACGGCCCCGTCCAGGCTCCAGCCCACGGCCCCGCTGTCCCGCCCAAGAAAATTTTCAGGGTTCAGGGGGTTACATGGAGGCCATGAAGGCCACGCCTCTGTGGCCCCCTGAACCGCCATTACCGCCATGGCCTGTTGAACTGCCATTACCGCCATGGCCTGATGAACTGCCATTACCGCCATGGCCTGATGAACTGCCGTTGCCGCCATGGCCACCCACGCCTGAGGGTCCAGGTCCTCCCACGCCTGAGGGTCCAGGTCCTCCCACGCCTGAGGGTCCAGGTCCTCCCACGCCTGAGGGTCCAGGTCCTCCCACGCCTGAGGGTCCAGGTCCGCCCACGCCACAGGATCCAGGTCCGCCCACGCCACAGGGTCCAGGTCCGCCCACGCCACAGGGTCCAGGTCCGCCCACGCCACAGGGTCCAGGTCCGCCCACGCCACAGGGTCCAGGTCCGCCCACGCCACAGGGTCCAGGTCCGCCCAAGCCACAGGGTCCAGGTCCGCCCAAGCCACAGGGTCCAGGTCCGCCCACGCCACAGGGTCCAGGTCCGCCCACGCCACAGGGTCCAGGTCCGCCCACGCCACAGGGTCCAGGTCCGCCCACGCCACAGGGTCCAGGTCCGCCCACGCCACAGGGTCCAGGTCCGCCCACGCTCCCAGGCCCGTCCAGGTCATGTCTGGGTCCGGTGCCCCTGCACGGGCCTGGCCCACCATCCCTCCCCCAAGACCGCCCCCCAAGACTTTTTGTTAAGACTCTTTGTTAGGCTATTGATGTGTTGGTGTTGTTTGGGCGTCAGGGGCCGCCCATAGAGGGGGGGCTCTGTCACAGGGTGTTTTGGTGTTGGTTCATGTTCCTTGTTCATGTTTTTAGTTGATTATGTTCAAGTTATGTTTCTAAGTTTGTCTTGTTCTTTCACTTCCTGGTTTTGTCATGTTGCATTGTCATGTGATTCCCATGCCGTCATGTGATCTTAGGCTTGTTCGACTTCACCCAGCGATGCGCAGACCGATCGGCGGCTGACTTGAAGCAGTGCATGCCGGTTAGAAATTTTGTCCGACTTGAGGCAGCGCCGACGCCACGTGACAGTGACGTATGTCAACAAAGTGCCGCGAGAGCGATTCGAGAGCAGTCGGCTGATACAGCCAGTGCAGTTTCTACAGAGCAGCTGCAGGAGGCTACACGGACTCTGATGACGACACAGCTGTTCCTCGATTGGCTGGATTCTCCGCATGACAGCTATCACGCGTGTTTCGTGTTCATTCTGAAACCTTCAGCTCCACTAATGCGCACAAATCTGTTTTTATAACAGCAAAACCTCCTTTCATGTAGTCGCGATGTTATATTGTCATGTTTATCTAAATAAAACTGATTAAAAACGTAAACCCCACTTCATTGATAGTGTAGGCTTATATGTTGAACTTTATTCTTGTACAAACACACGCTGTATTAAGCAGAGCATAAAGTATGACATGACAATAATGTCTCTGAAACATCTGTGTATTGCCAAATATTGCATTTATTTCACTTCAGCTGAAAAAGTATGCAAACACAGCGCGAGCGTCACTACGGGAAGCAGAAAGTGTCCGACTTCACGTCTCCGTTTGCAGCTCCTCCCCGCCTGCACGCGGCTACTCTCGCCGATCAGTTGAATCCGGCCGCAGCCGATGTCGAACACACCTCTTGTGTCTTGTCCTGTCATTGGTTCTTTGTCTCATCACTGTTCACAGGTGTCACTTGTCTTGTCATTAGTCTGTGTGTATTTAAGCCCTCATGTTTGCCATGTGTCTTTGTCAAGTATTGAATGTTGTAACCTGCTGTTGGTGAGTGTTAGTTTATGGTTCAAGTTTACGTTTTGGTTCATGTCAAGCCATGCCTTTTGTTTACGTTTTGGATTTAAGTTTGATAAAATAAAGAACTGCACATGGGTCCTTCAACTTGCCTCGTCAGTAGAGAACTGTTACAGTACTCGCTTTATCATGTCTACATAATCCATTACCAGATGTCTAAAATTTTCTACCATCGCGTATAAATATGGAGACCAATATCCTTGTTGTTTAATTTTTCGTATTACTTCCCCCCTCATCAAATCCCTGCGCATCTGAAATGAGAACGTTCAAAAGCATTGTTGGTGCAATAATCTGTCCTTCATGTGAACGCCAAATATCTTTTTCATCTTTTTTGGCCCCCCTCTGATGCCACATAGAATGTTCATAAGGGCCTGCTTGCTGCTGTATTCGCACAATATCTTGTGGTTGTGGTTCTATCAAAACTACTGGAGTAAGTATCACCACTAAACATCCTTAAATAGCTCACTCTCAACAGTCTCTATTGATTGGGATTTTGCTATCGTTTATGTTTGTCCTTTTTGATTTATAATTATTTCTTGAGTAATCCCCATTAATTTTGTTTCACATAAGACTTTTATGAAATTTTTGTCAACAGAGTAAAAAATGTATGGATTTATCAACCTGATCTCACAGAATTCCGTGAAATGAACACGGGACCCTTAACTCAAAATCCGTGGCAGTTTCACGGAATCGCCGAAAATTCCGTGATGGGTCCACGGAAGTGATTCCTATGCAAGTCAATGACAGTATACAGACGCGTTGGGCATTGTTTTCATCATGAAACTATGATTTTTTTTGCCATTATGACATGGAGTGTGATTCTCGATTTAATCAGCCAGCATAATTTTATTTATAATTATTTTCATTTTTTATTTATTTACAGTATTTAGACACGTTTTGAACACGTAACCCAATCCCTTCCCTAAACCTAACCATTTGTGTATTATAAAAAAACAGGATATAACAGGCAGATACGACTGCAGGCACAATTTATTCAAAAAGTACAAATATTCCAAGTGTTCCGAGGCCAAACGATTGATTTGTGTGAAGAAAATCCTCAAAAGCGATCAGCAGCGTCGAGTCCATCCGCCAAAGATCCTAAACACATTTCAAATTTTACCGCCGGAAAAAACGTTACGTCAGCTTTGACAGCATTGGCTGTCGTATGTCTCGTGACCAATTGCGTCATTACGTCGGTTTTGATTGTAAAATGCCATTGGCTCTCGTGTGTCTCGTGACAGATTGCGTCACGCTAAAGAGTCGTGTGTATTATTTGAATGGGATATGAATGAGTGTGCTCACGGCGCGGCGGGATCATCATTTTAGAAATTAAAACATTAAAATCAACTTTGTTCTTTACATGAAGACATCGAGTGACTTCAGAAGACTTGGAATGCAACATGAGTTGATACTTTTATGCTGTTTTTGGTCAGTTTTTGCAATAAATACCTGTGACTGTACTTGTATTTGCCTGTTATGTGTTTTATATTGTTGAGAAGTGGGTAGGTTTAGGGTAGGAGTGGAGTTAGTTGCTCCAAAATATAAAAGTAGCCTATAAATATTCATAAAATCATGTCTGCTTTTTACTGTCATTGACTTGCATAGGAATCACTTCCGTGGACCCATCACGGAATTCTCGGCGATTCCGTGAAACTGCCACGGATTTTGTGTTAAGGGGCCCGTGTTCATTTCACGGAATTCTGTGAGACCAGGTTGGGATTTATTGTTGAATTCCACTGGCATTGTTCAGCTTTTTTCATCATTGGCCCTAAATATTTGGCTTGCCAATTCTTTCCTGTATAAAGATACACATGGAACAGAATTTGGTTCATTGAACCAACTTTTTTATAAATTCATTTTCAGTTATTTTCATTACTGCTCACTGTTTACCTATTATGATGTATTTTGAGGTAATCTCAATTTTATTTTATTTTTATTTTTTTACTATCTGTTTCTTTTTGCCATTTATTTTTTATTTTTCCATCTCTCTCTTCGTCATAAATCATAGTACAGTGAAATCCTGACTTTGGTAACTGAGCTTCAGAAATCTGCGCTTCAATAAACTTTCCCCATTTATTAATGATTTGTCTTACATCACATTTGCTTTTGGCTCAGAAATCATCATTTGAGTTCCTATTCCTTGTAAGTCTATATACACTCCTTTGGAGAACACCAAATTTGAAGTCCTAATTTACATAATGCATCTCTTCCTAACACGTTTACAGGAGTTTGATTTGATACAAGAACTGGTAAGGTCACACTTGTATTTTAAGTCTGTAAGCAAACTGGAGCTGTCAGAGGAATTAACTGTATTTGTCCCCTGTCTTTGCAAATTTTGAGCGGGTCGTTGCCAACCACACCACCTTTCACCCCTGAGTGACTGTTTCCATGGATTGTTGGGGCAATTGGTTTTGATATGTCCCAGTTGTCCACAACCCCCTCTGCCTTCTTTTCCAACCTGCCGGCCCTTGTTGCTGACTGTGGGTGCAGGAATCTGGTGTACATTTGGAGGAATTGCTGTAGTGGGTTATTTACAGAGGTATTCACAGAAGCATTCACAGGAGCACTGCCATTTGGTCTGACTCTTCTCTTCAATGGATCTCCTTCTGGATTCCCAGTCTCTTGCTTCCATTTTTTTTTTAAATCGTCTTTGCACATATATGATTGGACTTTCTGTGTCCCCCAGCTGTCTACTTTGGTTGGATTTCTTTCGCAATGCCTGCCATATTGCCGGACGATATGCATCAAACACAGTCTCATCCATATAGCAAGAGTTCACAGCTCTGTTCAGAAGCTTGGAGAATCTCTTCCATTTTTGATCCACTTAGAATTTTCACCAGAAGTGCTTTAATGTCCCCCACAGATCACAATTTGCTCATTGTTTCTTCTTCATACACTCTAATCCATTTCCCAGCTCTCTCCTGGATGTCAGGAAGGCAGTTGACAAGCCCCTCAAAATCTTTTGTCACCCATAATTAAAATAGGAAGTTGTTTTACTTCCCTGTTTCTCTTACTTGTGACCACCTTTCTTCATCAAATGTTACCTCCTCTTCATTTTCTATATTTAACTCTATAATATTTTTTTTTTCTATCACTCGCCCGTATTTCTGTGCATTGTATTAATTCTTCTATTTCTTTGATGCTTTTATCTAAGTCTTCTATTTTTGTTTCTGTTTCATCTTTTTATTTATTTATTTATTATTTTATTATTATTATTTTTTCCTTCCTGTTTATCTTCATACTTAGTTTTTAGTTGCTCTAATACATAACAATCTAACGTTTTCTCTATTTTATACTTTTGAGAGAATAATTATTGTTTTATTCTTATTTTTCTTTACCTTAATTAAATCGATACACCTCCTCAACACGATTTTCTTAATTCTAATTTAATTTTTTTTAATCAAATCGATACATTTTATAAACACATCAGAATACAATTAAAATAAATCCCTGACTTTATTAAACTTCTATTTGTATGATTACTTGCTATCCATCAAGGCCCTCTTAACAGGTAATCACAGCTAATTTACCTAACTTTTTAAACTTCTGTGCTCATGCAGTACTTTGCCATCCATCAAGGCCCACTTGGCTCGTACCACAGATAATTTACCTGACTTTTTTAAACATCTAGGTGCACGATTACTTGTTATCCATCAAGGCCCTCTTAACAAGTCATCACAGCTAATTTATCTGACTTTTTTATTAAACTTCTGTGCTCATGCATTATTTCTGCTATCCATCCAGGCCCTCTTAGCGAAAAATAAACACAGCTAATTTACCTGACCTTTACATATCTCTTAATATTCCCAAGGCCATAATTGTTAGAAATTATACTGCATGCATTTATTCTGAAATCAAAAATCCTTTTTAGTTCTTTAAATTTGGAGAAGCTGTCTCACCATAACAGGTACATTTCTGGTGAATAACACAAACTTAAGCAAAAACTGCTTACCTATTCAAATTTGTGGCCACTGTTTGTGCTGATTCGTCCAGAAACGTCCTGCCATGGTGTCTTTATCAGCTCCTGAAGAGTCCCTTCGTGGTCGCCATTTATGTCGAAGAATTCTCTTTCTATAATAATTTCTTCTTCAAGGATCATTGATTTCAGAAGAGGCTTTATTCACACCAAACACAGCAATGAAGCCGGAGGGCTCCTGCTACTTGACTTTTCTGTCATATATATACCATAGTTGTCTTCCTAACATGGTAACCACTGTTGTCTTCCTAACATGGTAACAACCCCCTGGCTCACATATCACCACATTCTAAGTTCTAATTCTGTTCCTGTCCTTCTAAAGGGCACTCTCAAAGTCAGCACACTTTTTTTAAACACAGTCAGCAACCATTTGACATTTGAACATAATAGTGTCTTTTCATTAGCCTTAAACTGCTAATATTTAAATAATAAAATCTTCTACAAGCTCCCGCCCCGTTTTGGAGTTCCCGCCCCCATTTGGAGTTCTCCGAGCTGCAGACATACCTACTTGGACAAATCACGCGCCGATTGTCACAGATAAAGTGAAAGTAAAAGAGTGTAGTTTCGCCATTTTAAACAGACAGCCGATTCCTTCTGATATAAATTATTGAATCAATGTTTAGTAGAATTTTTTTTTAAAACATTAGACAGGAATGTACTAGCCTATGTGCAGCTATCCTACTTGTTTGGAAATATGGAGTTTGTGAATCGGTCTATGATGAGCTATTCTGACTCGAGGCGCTTTACAGGTGACTTTCACATTAATATTTGAAAATATGTATTTCACATTTTTCATCCTAAAGCAAATGAACGAGGTTTCTACTTGTAGCTATATCGTTCTGCAAGCCTATACTAACTCAGGGGCGATTCAAGGATTTTCATTTTAGGGGGTCAGCCCCCAGTGAGGGTATGAAAAAAAATGGGGTCCAATTCTCACTATTAACTAGCAGCTTATTAGTATATTATAATATTGGCTGGTTATTATTACTTATACTTATGAAGCAAATATGAATGCCTTAGGGGGGATTGGGGGGCATGGCCCCTCGAGAAAATTTTGATTTCTATGATCTACATATGTGCATTTTAAGATGTACTTCAAGTCAATAAATGCATTGATTTACAATATTTATATAATACACCGAAATGTGAATGTAGTATATGTATGTAGTTACAGCAATGCTGTCTTTAAAAGATAAGCTGCTAATATTTGAGGATAGTGTGGTCAACCAGCGTTGCCTGCTTTTTTAACATATTCCAGGCTAAAGACCGTGTTGCAATTGTTTTTAAGTATTTTTATGCTCTTAAACTTTTATGTTGGTTAAGAGCAATCACGTCATGTTCACTGGTTTCTCAAGGACCAGTCCAGGCGACATGCAGGTGACAGGTGGTTGTCGAATGCTGCCTTTTTCCAAGGTAAAAATCGCACATGAACCCTCTGATGTGTTTACCACTGGGAAGTTTGGAAATAAGTTTGATACCCTAATTCCTGAGATGGGCGTGCCGTGCCATAAACTTTAAACATTAGGCTTGTTTGAGATGAGCAAAATCTGCGCAGAACCGATCACCGGTGATCAGCGCGAGATGCATGCCGGTTAGAAATGTGTCCGAGGGCGGTCCGCCTTGCTCTGATGTCATGCTGACGTATGTCAAAAAACTCGCGAGCGAGTGTCGGATTCTGTAGTCGAGCGCAGTTGCTCTTCTCCACTGACTGCGCTGAGCAAAAGCATGATGGGAAACGACTTGCTGACGACACAGCTTAATGCTTATTGGTTTAAACAACCGTGATGTATGGTTCTTTTTTAAAATGTTTGATTTTAAAACTCTGATATCATGTTTTTATGTTTGAATATTCCCAAACTCTTGGACAGTGCCATCTCTCTGTGGGTTATGGGATTGTTGTCATATATATAGTATGTAATTAAAGTAAAAATGATTGATAAACACGTCTTTCGAATGGAAATAAATAACAAAAACTTTGGGTGTCAAACACTTTTTGAATTATATAAATAGTACCACATGGCTTGATTTGATAAAGTGGATTTAACCATTTTACATTGTATCTCCATTTGTCTCTTTTTATTTTAAATTTTTTTGTTTTGTTATTTTTGTTTTGTAAGTTGTTCTTTTTCTTTATGTTTTGTATTTGTTGTAGTTGTTATATGTGGAAAAAAAGTTTTTAAAAAATGTAAAAAAAAAAACTAAAAAAAAACGTTGGGTGTCTTGTTTATCATATTTATTTTCATATAAAAGCAAAAGAACTTAAATTGCATCCAGTTTATCAGCAACAAAGCGCACGAGTATGAATCCCGCGATATCCGCATTTGATCTCGCAGGTGTCTGATCCACTTCGAGAAGAGAGAACTGTCCCACTTTTTTCACTCCTCCCCTCACTGCAGCCGCCTAGTCTCGGCTGAATTTGGAATTTTAGGCGAGGCGAGGCGAGGCGCATCTCAAACAAGCCTATTGCTATTGTGGCGGGGAGAACTGGCTACTGCTGTGACAGGTTATGATTTATTAGTCACACTGCCCTCTATGGTTGAAAAAAAATGACAGCATGTGGTGGAAATTACATTTATGATGTACACTTACCTCTGTAGTCACAACAACAATAATCAGACACACCTGGATTAATCAGTTTGTCCAATAATGGCAGACAGGAAACAAAGGAGCTGCAGTAGTGCAGCTGTGCATAAAGCCAATTGATATGGATTGCCAGAGTAGATTTGTGTAATAATTTTTATATTATAATATATTACAATACTTTTTATATTTCTCTATTGTTTCTCTACATTCACGTTAATTCATTGTCATTTCCACAACACCGTAATTTCCATCACTACACACATTTTTTAAAAATACTTAAAAAGTTCTCATCACACATTAAAAATGAATCCACAATTTATGAGATCATGCTCTACTTTATATAAAAATTCAAGTTATTTATTTTCCAATAAGCTCTTACCCAAACCAATATTACATTTCAGAGTGTGACAGGTGTACAGTTCATCATTTGGTCCTTAGGGCAGTTAATTTATGTCATTGACAAATGTATAATTATTGTACATTGTGGACAAACTGGCAAAACTAGTTACAAAAATGATTCTTGAGTGGCACAAGTTGTTCTATTTTTAAATAACAGCTGTATTGAGATGTGGTGGAAATTACATTTGTTCATTGCAGGTCGGAAAAATGTAAAATAATAACAATTTCTCTTGTAATCTAAGTTCTTCCTCTTAAAGATCTTAAAACTAGACAAATTATTTAAACGTATGAGACTGTGTTACGTGAAGTTTTTTTTATTCAACTTAACATGGCTAAAAGTGCCCCTAGTTGAAGAAACGCCCTTATATGGTTGTCAGTCCATGTGACACTAAATATAATTTTGGTTTTAATAAGATTTTCCCAATAAATAGACAAGAATAAACCTGGTGTCCTCCATGATTCCTGTTCATTCCGACAACAAAGCACTTGCATGCAACAAGCTCATAATCACGACTTCCCAAATTTCCAATAGTACGTGAAGGCAGCATTAGAATCCATTGTAAACAAGTGAAATGTAAAATTCATTAAGTGAAATTTAATTCATCTTAATGTTTACCATTCTAATGCACTTATTACTATATAATTAATGCATCATTTTAATTGAAATCTAAAAACATTTGTAAAAAAAAATAATCATATCTATAATATGTATTTTGACTTTTGCACTGATTTAGCACAATGGATATATACATTTCTAATTAACTGCATGTCTACCATTTTGTCTGTTCTTTTCTCCATGTTCTTGTAGTCTCCACTATGGTTTGCAGTGCTGCATGAGGATGATCCAGAATTCTCAGAGAATGTTTTCCCCACTGATATGGAGAGGAGAAAATAATAGTTGTTCAAGTCAGTAACTTTATTCTGTCTGAGTCTGCCAGAGGCGTTGAGAGAAAGAGGTTTGCGTCAAACTCCATTCACTCCATCACGTCACGCTCACTATGATTTCACAAGAACCAGGAAACCTGCAGATGACAGGTGATTGTGCTCCATTTTTTTACAGCAATGACTCGTGGAGCCTCCTAATAAGTAAGGAAGTAGCAGCAAACACATGCAGTGCTGTCGAGTTGCAGCAGAATAGGCCGCTTGTGATGTAAGGAATGTAGGCCATTCCCAAACTGTGGTCCGTGGAAAGGCAAAATAAAATAATATTTTTTTTTACCTTCATTTTACCAGGAAATTCCCATAAAAATAAAAAGTAAAAAGAATATGTAGGCCTATATTGATATAAAATTTAAATTAAATTGTCAAGTTATTGTGTGATTACTAAAATAGGCTAGTGGCGCTCGGCCGTGACGTTCAAGTTCAGTGCCTCACTTTTTGAGAACTTTAAATAATAACTTTAATAATCCCCTAAATTTGCCAAAGGTTTTGAAATGTTGACTATATCCAATTGTTCTTATTACTGTATAGATTTCATACTCCATTGCAAAATAAGCCCGTTGGTTAAATGAACCTGATTATGCACTTGAATAAATAAATAAAATAAATATGTGGCAGCCGTTGTATCCCAGCTAACACAGTTACGTTGTGAAGACGTAACCGGACCAGACCATATTCGTCGTAGCGACGTACCACATAACGTTCCAGCGACGTAACTTTGTGAATCTTGTATTCGTCGTGGCGATGTTATGTGGTACACAAGAACATGATGAGGACGTCTCAATGACCAAACTGGCATGTTGCGAGGACGTTACATCAAAGGACAATATTAGTCGTAGCGACGTACCACATAACGTTCCAGCGACGTAAATTTGTGATTCCTGTTTTCGTCGTGGCGACGTTATGTGGTACATCACGTCTTTTGACCCACGACGTTTCTTTCTGGAACGTTAGTCAAGATTCTAAAAAATGGAACTTTACCATGACGTCCTCACAACGTTGTCATAAAGTAATGTCACGCTGACCGACGTCGTCACAACGTACTGTGTTAGCTGGGATACAGTAAACTTTCTTTTAACAAGCCTGTTGTACTGATGTGATGACCAGTTATAGTTTTAATGCTAGTAAGCCTATTTAGAGGTGCGGATTAATTCAGGTAGGTCTGTGTGTAGACATATATTTTATTATGTGTATTATGAGGTGGTCCGCGAAATTTCTTGATTACAACTAGTGGTCCACACACACACAAAAAGTTTGAAAACCCTGATGTATTTTTATATTTATACATTTGGCTTACAGTGCCCTTAATACAGGGACAATCCCCCTGGAGCAACATGGACTAAAGTGCCTTGCTCAAGGACTCACTGGTGGTGACCGCTGGGATCGAACCAGCAACCTTCTTTGTATCAGTTCCATGGTTTAACCCACTGGACCACCATCTCATGATGTAATGGATAATGTACATCCAGTCGGTTATCGCAGAAGAAACACCGACATGGTGACCACACTAATCCTCAAATATTAGCAGACATCTTTTTATCTTTTAAAAGCAACACTGCTGTAAGTACATACACATACTACATTCAAACGTCAGTGTAATATATACATATTGTAAATAGCATTTATTGACTACAAATTACCAAAAATCACAGTTCTCTCCAAAGCACTTTCTGGAAATATGAATCAAGTGACTATCAAGCATTTTGGACTTCCGTTGATGCAACTCTCTCTCTCTCTCAACGGCTCTGCCCTACCCACAACCTGACAGACAGCATTCACAACCCATGCACCTACCTTTCGGCACGCCCCAACCTTTCGTCACGGCCATTACTCCAACCTGCAGATTAGATTAGATTAGATTAGATTTAACTTTATTGTCATTGAGCAGAGTACAAGTACAGAGCCAATGAAATGCAGATACTCACACTTGGAGACACTAACCTACCTATTTCTCCAACTCTCATGATCTGTTGAGATTGGTTATAAAGATGTTTAATTATCTTTAATTACTTAAGTTTTGTGTTTGTTTGTCATTTCCATCCAATCGTGGTGGAAATCAGACTCAGCTGTTCATCTTTATCATGGAAGACACACAAAAATCCACAGATGAAGATTTTTCTCCAGGATGCAGGTACTTTAAATAAACACATTTAATTATATTATATTATAAAATAGATATCTGTCTCCAGGAAAATCATGTATTTTTGTTGGTTTTTAAATGACATTTCTTGAAAACAATGTCTAAAGCCTCATCAAGTCCTTTTTCATTAAAAAAAAAAAAAAAACATTTTGAAGATTTTATGATGATTATCATCAAAAATAATTAAATATGTTATGTTATAGTTCAGTTCAGCAGGACAGACCCGAACCAGAGCCCAGCTGTGTGTCTATGAAGAGTCACGAGTCTATTGATCATCCAGTAAATTTTAAGAGTGATGATACACCGACTGATCTCAGGTATAACATTTCAAAAATACATTAACATTTTTATTTATTAATTAGTTTATTTGACTGGGAAAATGCAGAAAAAATATTGCTACAATTTTAAGCAGCTGATGCTCCACATATGGGCTTCTATCCAAAGGCTAATTTGCAGCCCCCATCCCTGGTTAGGCTGTTTTAACTACAGTAAAAGAAAGAACGAAAGACTGTGTACAACCATCGATGTTCACAAACCTGCTTTTGTTTGAACCACCTTTTTAGATTTCTTGGTTGTTTTTTTGTATTATATATTCATTATATTTATACTACATATTGTTATCTTCGCCTGATGCAAGAGAGACACATCTATGAGAGTGCTTAGTTCAATTTACACTTTATTTACAACGAAAAGTACAATGATTAAATGACACTGTTAATTTTACACTAATTGTTCTTTTCTTTTCTCTCTATAATACGTTCATGTTTTTTATGAAGTGTTTGAGAATAGGCTTCTTAAATACATTAACAGGCAATATTTTCAGATTCAGATAAACGTCCGGTCTCCTGAGATGCCTTCATCTGATGGATTTTTGAAGGAGCATGTCCTTTGCTGCCTTTGATATCCCATAATCCTGTGTGTTCCATTCGGTGACAGTTGAGCTAAAAAAAAAAGAAAGATGGCGTCTGAATGTTGCGGCTACTGGTCAGTTTGTGTGTAAAAGTACATTTTTGACCAGTGATTCCCACTTCTGATGTCATTTCTAGCGAGGAATTAGCCTACTACTGTAGTAATTAAATATTTGTATAGTTACCACCAAAGCTTGCGCTATTTTGCTGTAGATCATTCAAATGTTACACTGCCTCAGAGGTCAGTTCAAAAACAGTTTTGTGAGGTGCCTTCTTGCGCAAACGCTGCCTTACAAGTCATTGCCAAGTTCAGACTGCACAATTTTCAAACTCGTCGGATCACTGCCCTTTTCACACTGCATGCCTATCTGGGGTAGCATTCAGTCACTGCTGTGTTCACACTGCACAATGGATCGGCGACAGGGGGTTTCACACTGCATGACATACAAGAGGAAGAATCACAGACAACTCTTCTGTTCACAGCTGACCGGAGGACATTGCGTGCCCTTTATTGCAATTTGATGATTTTTGTAAAAAAAAAACATCTATTTTTGCTTTTCAAACTCCGAGAGGTTTCGGTTTAATGTTGCAGGCTCATTTATTGATACAAAATAATTGATCCTAAATGATTTTGATGATAATAAATAATATAATAATATTGGGCTTGTTTTTGAATGCAGCAGCCTCATTATCTATTTCTCCAACTCTCATCATTTCTGAGATTGATTATAAAGATGTTTAATTATGTTTAATTACTTTAGTATTATGTTTGTTCGTCATTTCCATCCAGAATCAGTGGTGGAGATCAGATGCTGTTTCAGCTTTTCAGCTGCGTGGATGACATACAAAAATCCAGAGATGAAGATTTTTCTCCAGGGTGCAGGTATTTTAAATAAACACATTAAATAACCTTTTATATTATATTTCTGGTCTGTCTCCAGAAAAAAATATATATATATTTGTGTCCGTTTTAAATGAAATTTCTAGAAAATGTCTAAAGCCTCAGGTTATTTTTCATGGAAAATGTTTTGAAGATCTTACATGATGATCATCTAAAAGGATTATATCTTCTCTGTTACAGTTCAGCTCCACAGGAGAGATCAGAACCGGAGCCCAGCTGTATGTCTGTGACTAGTGATGAGTCTATTGATCATCCAGTACATAATAGTGACAATGCACAGACTAATCTAAGGTATTACATTTAAAATACATGATTGACATTCTTATATTATGGTGTTTTTGGATGATGTATTTATGATATTCATACTCAGGGTTCCCACGTGGTCTTAAAAAGTCTTACATTTCAAAATCAACATTTTAGGCCTTAAAAAGTCTTAGATTCGCTGTAGTATTGAGTTTTAGTTCTTAAATAATTTTAAACAGGTCTTAATTTTCCTACTTCCATGTAACACTACCTCTATTTCTCATTTAAATGCTCCCGCAGCTGTGTGTGTGTGTGTGTGTGTGTGTGTGTGTGTGTGTGTGTGTGTGTGTGTGTGTGTGTGTGTGTGTGTGTTTAATCCGGGGTGTTGTAGTTCTTTCTTTCACTAGTCCAACTATAGTTCACTGTATTACAGCTACAAATTAAACCAACATGCATCTTATATTGCAGCCAATCAGCTTTTGTGTTATTTGCGCGAGTCTCTTTCGGATTGTACCACAGACGCATAAAACGGATTTTATTCTTCAGCTAACAGTTCTCCAGTTCTTCCAGTTCCGCGATCATGAAAGCGAAGGCAAATCTTTCTCACCTACCATCGCGCCTAATTACCAAATAAAAGTATGATATTTTATTAAAAAAGAGTTACTAAAAGCGATGTAAACCCCGAACTCAGTTTGGTACTGACACACGGACCGATGTCAGACTGGCTGCGGATTCTATGTGCGCGCAAGTATACCAAATGTGTCTATTTCTAGGCTCATTACTCTTGAACAATCAAATACACACATTATTATGCCTATGTCCATATTATGTCTTGAGTAAAAAAGTTTGTGACGTGTGTCAGTGTTGGATCTGCGCATTACTGTACGTCTAAGCAACCTAATATAACTTATACCCGTCTGTGTATTAATGTTAAACAAACAACAACAACAGGGAAAAAACGGTACTTAAACTTAAAACTCTGTTTGTATCTGTATTTTTATGTTGTATTTATTTGTCCTATTGTCAGTTGTTTGAAAGTTCTTATTTTATTACTGACCGTTTACTTGATTACTTAATTACTTCATAACTTTTTACTTATATTAAGCAATTGCTTATTGCTGTGGTTTACTTGTAAGATTTCATTCATATTTCCCATTCTAAGCGGTCATGTTATTAAAGCTAGATAGCACACCACTGGACCAGCCTTTTTTGTAATACCAAACAAGATCCATGCATTTTGTTTGTTTTATTGTCATGTGTAACTATTGTGCATCTAACATAAAGATATGTTAATTGAATGTGAGATCCTAATTATGAAAAAAAAAAACAAGCAAATTTTTTGGCACATTTCTGTAAATGACCACCACAAAATAAAATAAAAAATCACAGAAAAAAAAAAAAAAAAAAAAAAAAAAAATATATATATATATATATATATATATATATATATATATATATATATATATATATATATATATATATATATATATATATATATATATATATATATATATATATATATAGGTCTTAAAAAGTCTTAAATTTGACTTGGTGAAACCTGCGGAAACCCTGATTCTAGACATTGTTATTTTTGCCTGATGCAAGAGATATGTATAATATGAGAGGGCTTAGTTCAATTTACACTTTTTGCATCAACATAGTGTAAGTAAATTGTGGCTTGGACTGACATATATCATTCCATTGAAAGATGCTTATATTATTTTAAACACCCACCTTTTGTGGGCATTTAAATGGACAGCGGTACCCTTTTTGTTGGGTACCAGGGCATTATGGAATTTTAGGGAATGAGCACCAGGTGCTGCTGAAGAGGCCTTATATTCAGAGCGCAAAAAATGTCATATTCCATCCTCAGACCTCAAACCCATTATAAACTGTTATATGACATAATACATTATAAAACATTGTTTCTACTCAGATAATCACTGGGAACATATCATGCATGTTTTGGCAAAAATACCAATTCAGTTTCTTGTTAGTTAATAGTAGTTACTAGAATGTTAAAATTGCATTACTCATTTGTTCCTGTGTAGTTACTGATTATTGATTGAACAGTATGCTAAAGTGTTACCCATTAAAGCATATTTTAACTGTTTTTATTTAGTAGATTTTTATGAAACGATTTTGAATGAAGTGGAGCCAGATTTAGTTTTAAAATGTTTGTAAATGTATTTATTTTTATTTTTTGTTTATTTCTTATTTTTATATTTTATTACTTTTATTCTCGTAATGAAAATAGATGTGGAAGCTGGCAATGTGGAAAATTTTAAGCACACAATCATATATTATTTTCAATAAAACAATAAAGTAATAATATGAACTAACATTAACAATGGACAAAATAGTACCATATATTATATTAATTTAATATTATAGTATTTAAAAAGCTTTTTCAAGCCAACTTAAAGTTTTTCTTGAACTTTATCTAGTTTTTGTTATTAGTATTACAGTGGTGCCCTTGAGTAGTTGATTTGATACTTAGGGCATTTACGTATAAACTTTGCAAAACTATTGATAGAATTATTAAAGTAATGAGCAAAATACACCAATATCAAGTGTCTGATTCTTGATGCTCTTCATGACGTTTAAGGTCAATCCCACCACAAAGATCAGCCGTAACAATATCCATCTGTAAAAATAATTATCTGTCTTGGTCCCATGTTATATTAAGTGAGAGAGTCAAGATGGCGCCGAGGATGGCCGCTACGTCGCAAGCTCTGCTGAAACATTGTAGTTTTTTGTTTGTTCTGTTTATAGTTTTTGTGTTTTTTGTCTTGGATGTTGTCTGCCTTACTACGTACGACAGACAGACACTTTTGGACATTGGTTCGGCAATCGCACACCGAAAACCGGACTTTAAATTCTTCAGTGACGAACCACCGTTTACAAACACAGCAGCGGATCCCTTTGTCTGGCGTACTCATTAGAGTAAGACGCCGCGCAAACCGACCCCCGCTTCCCAGTATTTTACTGGCAAATGTTCAGTCTCTGGACAATAAACTCTGCGAGCTGAGAGCGCGGATCTCTTTCCAACGAGAGACGAGGGACTGCTGCATTATCTGCCTCACAGAAACTTGGATGTCCGCTGAGATTCCAGATTCGGCCATCGAAACCACGGGGTTCTCCGTGCATCGAATGGACAGAGAAAAAGATCTCTCCGGGAAAAGCAAAGGCGGGGGTGTGTGTTTTATGATTAACCGATCCTGGTGTGATCAGAGGAACGTACATTCTATCAAGTCTTTCTGTTCTCCTGATCTGGAATTTCTCATGCTTCTGTGCCGACCATTCTGGCTACCGAGGGAATTCACCGCGGTCATCATCACAGCTGTGTATATTCCCCCACAAGCCGACACAGACCGGGCACTAAAGGAACTGTATAGGACAGTGAGTGAGCAGGAAACCGCGCATCCTGAGGCCGCGTTTATTGTGACCGGGGACTTTAACAAAGCCAACTTCAAGCGCATCGCACCTAAATACCACCAACATGTTAGCTTCAACACGCGAGGGAACCGCGTCTTAGATCACTGCTACTCCCCCTTCAAGGATTGTTACAAGTCCCTCCCGCGCCCACCATTTGGCAAATCGGATCACGCTTCCATCCTACTTTTGCCCGCATATAGGCAAAGACTCAAACAGGAAGCACCCGCCCTCAGAACCATCCAGTGCTGGTCGGACCAATCAGACTCTATGCTACAGGACTGTTTTGATCACGCGGACTGGGAGATGTTCCGGTTGGCCTCTGATGACGACATCGAGGTTTACGCTGATAGCGTAACGTGTTTCATCAGTAAGTGCATAGAAGACGTTGTTCCGACCAAAACAATACGGCTGTACCCAAACCAGAAGCCGTGGCTAAATGGGGATGTTCGTGCGGCACTCAATGCGCGGACCTTCACTTTTAACTCCGGTAACGCGGAGGAGCATAAACAAGCAAGTTATGCCCTCCGGAAAACCATCAGAGCAGCAAAACGCCAGTACAGGGACAAGATTGAAGGACAGTTCAACACCACCGACTCCAGAAGCATGTGGAGGGGAATTAACACCATCACGGACTATAAAGGGAACACAAACTCCAACGTGAACACCGCTGCCTCTCTCCCGGACGAGCTCAACACCTTCTATGCTCGCTTTGAGGGAACTAACACCGCCCTCGCGGAGAGAGAGCTCGCGGCTGAAGATACAGAGGTTAGTGCACTCTCCGTATCTGTCGCGGATGTAACCCGTAAACGTCCGTAAAGCTGCGGGTCCAGACGGCATTCCCGGCCGCGTGATCAGAGCGTGCGCGCACCAACTGGCTGGAGTCTTCACGGACATTTTTAACCTGTCCCTCTCCCTGTCTGTGGTCCCCACATGCTTTAAAACGTCCACTATTGTTCCTGTACCTAAGCAGTCAAAAACCACCTGCTTAAACGACTGGCGTCCTGTTGCTCTGACCCCCATCATCAGTAAATGCTTTGAGAGACTAGTCAGAAACCACATCTGCTCTGTTCTCCCCCCCTCACTGGACCCACTGCAGTTTGCATACCGCACAAACCGCTCCACTGATGATGCCATTTCATCAACAATTCACACTGCTCTCTCCCACCTGGAAAAGAGGAACACGTATGTGAGAATGCTGTTTGTGGACTACAGCTCAGCATTCAACACCATTGTGCCCTCCATACTTGACATTAAGCTCCGGGCTCTAGGCTTAAACAGCTTGTTATGCAGCTGGATCCTGGACTTCCTGTCAAACAGACGCCAGGTGGTCAGAATGGGCAGTAACATCTCCTCATCACTGACTCTCAACACTGGAGCCCCTCAGGGCTGCGTTCTCAGCCCACTCCTGTACTCCCTGTACACACATGACTGTGTGCCAATCCACAGCTCCAACACCATCATCAAGTTTGCTGACGATACGACGGTGGTAGGTCTTATCACCGACAATGATGAAACGGCCTACAGAGAGGAGGTGCACACTCTGACACGGTGGTGTCAGGAGCACAACCTCTCCCTCAACGTCAGCAAGACCAAGGAGCTGGTGGTCGACTTCAGGAGGAATGAGAGAGAACACCGCCCCATCACCATCGATGGAGCACCGGTGGAGAGAGTCAGCAGCTTCAAGTTCCTCGGTGTCCACATCACAGAGGAACTCTCATGGTCCGTCCACACCGAGGCCGTTGTGAAGAAGGCTCATCAGCGCCTTTTCTTCCTGCGACGGCTGAGGAGGTTTGGAATGAACCGCCACATCCTCACACGTTTCTACAGCAGCACTATAGAGAGCCTGCTGACTGGCTGCATCACCACCTGGTACGGCAACAGTACCGCCCGCAGCCGCAAGGCCCTGCAAAGGGTAGTGCGCACGGCCAGCTGCATCATCGGAGGTGAGCTTCCCTCCCTCCAGGACATTTACGCCAGGCGGTGTGTGAAGAGAGCTCAGAGGATCATCAGAGACTCTAGCCACCCGAACCATGGGCTGCTCTCACTGCTGCCATCAGGCAGACGGTACCGCAGCATCAGAACACGCACCAGCCGACTCCAGAACAGCTTCTTCCCACAAGCAATTAGACTCCTTAACTCCTGATCCATCAGGATCATAACACACTCTGGACAGAATATCACTCCGCACAACCCACTGTAGATACACACACATTATATACACATTTATTTATCATACAGCATCTATTGCACTTTGGATTTCAATTTTTCAATCTGTGAATAATATTTTATACTATACATTGTATATTATTATTATTATTATTATTATAGCGTAATGTATATTGTTTAGTGTATGTTTAGTGTATATTGTTTAAAGTATATGTATATTGTAAGTATGTGTATATTGTTTAAAGCTGTGAGAACTACACTCACATTGTGTAAATTATTTATTGTTTATTGTAGTGTATACTGTGCTGTGAGTAATTGTGTGCGCATCAGATGTGTAATCTGTTGTTGCTTAAATGTTGTACATGTCATGTCATGACTACTATGTTGCTCGGAACTGCACCCAAGAATTTCACCTGCTGTTGCACTTGTGCATATGGTAGAGTGACAAATAAAGTGATTTGATTTTTTTGATTTGAAGTGTCTTTATCTACTATGTACTAACATTTAAATTAATAATTGGATACAATGCACTAATTGTGTACATACATGTTTTACTTATATTTTAAATAATACCTGCATGTATAATTACAGCTGTAATTAATTTCTGTAGTTGCATCTATAATTACACTGTTGACCCTTCCCTTCCCTTACACCTTAACCCATTCTTAAACCTACCCATACCACCAAACCCGTCCCTAACCTTATCCATATCCCACCTCAATAGCAGTGTTTTGCAATGCAATATGAACACAAAAAGTACAATGAACTTATGTTTTATGTAAGTACATAGTAGTTAAGGACTAATATAAAGTGTGACCTGGGACTTTAATGAAAGCAGGTATCCTGGTGTCAGGTAAATTGTGGGATATTTTGTTTATTTGAGATCATCACACATAACTCAAACACATAAATAATTGGCACATTTTATAAACCATATATGTTCTTTGTCTCATGATACAGAGTAAATCATTTTACTTATCTCTATATTTAACAATGCTATATTACTATATTACAGATCAAATCTGATGAAGAAGTTTGAGTGTCTGTATGAGGGAACAGCAAAGCAGGGAAACCCAACACTCCTGAATGAGATCTACACAGAGCTCTACATCACAGAGGGTGACAGTGGAGAGATCAGTAATGAGCATGAGGTGAGACAGATTGAGACACAATCCAGGAGAGCAGCAACAGAGGACACACCGATCAAATGCAATGACATCTTTAGACCTTTACCTAGACAAGACAAACACATCAGAACTGTGCTGACAAAGGGAGTTGCTGGAATCGGAAAAACAGTGTCTGTACAGAAGTTCATCCTGGAATGGGCTGAAGGAAAAGTGAATCAGGACATCCAACTTATATTTCCATTTCCTTTCAGAGAGCTCAATTTAATGAAGGACAAAACACTCAGTCTTTTAGATCTTCTTTATGTCTTTTTCCCTGAAACAAAAGAAATGGAAATATCCAATGATAAATATAACGTTTTGTTCATCTTTGACGGTCTGGATGAGTGCCGCCTGTCCTTGTATTTTCAGAGTGATGTGAAGTTGTGTGATGTAAGTGAATCAGCCTCAGTGGACATGTTGTTGATGAACCTCATTGCTGGGAATCTGCTTCCCTCTGCCTTCATCTGGATCACCTCCAGACCAGCAGCAGCTGATCTCATCCCCTCTAAGTGTGTCCATCGAGTGACAGAGGTACGTGGCTTCAATGAGCCACAGAAGGAGGAATACTTCAGGAAGAGAATAAGTGATCAGAGTCTGGCCAATACAATCATCACACACCTGAAGTCATCAAGGAGCCTCCAGATCATGTGTCACATCCCAGTGTTCTGCTGGATCTCAGCCACTGTTCTAGAGAAGATGTTGAGTGAAGCAGAGAGTGGAGAGATTCCCAAAACTCTCACTCAAATGTACACACACTTCCTGATCCTTCAGACCAACATCAAACATGAGAAGGACTATGAGAAGAACGTGACAGATGAAGACATGATCCTCAAACTGGGGAAAGTGGCTTTTCAGCAGCTTGTGAAAGGTAATATGATCTTCTATGAGGAAGACCTGAGAGATTGTGGCATTGATGTGACAGAAGCATCAGTGTACTCAGGATTGTGCACTCAGATCTTCAGAGAGGAGTTTGGCTTGTATCTAGGGAAAGTCTTTTGCTTTGTTCATCTGAGTGTTCAGGAACATCTGGCTGCTTTATATGTGCACCTCTCCTTCACAAACAACAACATAAATGTATTTGATCCAGTCACCAAACTGAGTTTGTTGTCTAAGTTTAAGGACAAGTTTCAACTTATGTTTAAACATGTTTCATTTTCTGAGTTGCATCAGAGAGCTGTGGATGAGGCTCTACAGAGTAAAAATGGACATCTGGACCTTTTCCTGCGGTTTCTTCTGGGTCTTTCAGTGGAGTCTCATCAGATTCTCCTACAGGGACTAATGACACTGAGAAGAAGCAGGTCTGACAGCAATGAGAAAACAACTCAGTACATCAAGGAGAAGATCAGGACCATTGACTCTCCAGAGAAGTCCATCAATCTGTTTCACTGTCTGAATGAACTGGGTGACCATTCACTAGTGGAGGAAATACAGCACTATCTGAAATCTGGAACAATAAGTGAAGCCAAACTCTCTTCATCTCACTGGTCAGCTGTAGTTTTTGTGTTGTTGACATCAGAGAAGAAGCTGGATGATTTTGATCTTAATAAATTTATTGGGGAAAACAATAAAGCTGAAAAACTAAAGGTTCTTCAGAAGCTGCTGCCAGTGATTAAAGTTCAGTAAGTATCACCGAGAACAAGTTGTTAAAAAAATAAAAATCAAATGCTCATAAATCTTAAAAACAAACATCTATTGTATCAGGTATTGGAGCAATATGGCAGCATACTTGAAACACACTTTTGATGTCAACAATATTATTATTATTCTCTTTTAGTGCATTCAAATGTTCTCTTTCGATGTGGAACTCTACACTGTTGTTGACACTCGTCCTGGTGTTGACACTATGGCTTCGCTTCTCGTGAGCCGGTGTCTGAAGCAAAAGTGTTACACGCCATTTTTGATTGGCTACCACAGTTTGGTGATGTCACAGGCGCGTCGACAGAAAGAACCTCATCATCATCTTTGTCTTCAGGAAGCCATGTGATCTTTGTGTTAGTGTCTAGGAGTGAAAAAAATTTATAAGTTGAGGAGATATATAACGGCAGATGATGGCCACGAACTGTGTGTTATATTTCTTGGAGCAGAGCAAGCTCAATCAGCCCTTGAGGGGGCTGGTTGTTCTCATTGTGACCACTCCCCTCTGTCTCTTTTTAAGAGGGATAGGAGACCGGCATCTGCAACCCCGCGGATCAGGTCCCACTGCTGCAGCCCAGCAATTGTGATTGTGAGGCTTGCAGATGGAGCTAGTGAATGAAATTGAGACAGGTTTAACCCTTTCTCAAGCATTGTCCACTTTAGCTCTCTGTCTAGTTCTGGAAGCCCACTCTGTGGCTTCTTTCGATCTGGCGGAGAGCATATTATTGGCCCTATCTTGTTCTTGGGTACTAGATGTGACAGGAGTTGAGGCGGATGTTTTGGGTGAGTCGTGTTCACATTTATTATGACCCACTTTTAGTTACAGAGTGTGTCCCGTTTGGGGAAAGTTGCCACACAAATTTTGCTGTTAGCTCCCCATCCCTTTGTCTGTTGTGTCCTTGAATACTATGAGGCAATCATAGGCAATCAATCATTGATTTCGGTCGATAATCAATTTAAAATGCTAAGAATCGAATGAATCGCAATTTTCCATAGCGATTCAGTGCGTTAAATATAAAATTATAATTATATCTACTACATGCGTGATTTAAAAGAGATGATGTGCTGTGTCATCTGCACCCTGACAGCTCTCCTTCGCTGCACTCTTTACCGTCTTCACTGGATTGGTCTCGCGCTACGTCCGTAGCTCATTGACAAATGTTTGAGTAGCCCACGTTTGAGCTCTCCTCACAACGGCCACTGCGATCACATGAGCAGATGACAGCTCTCTATTGAGACAGGAATAGTTCTGAGTCAAACCACTCAAGCCATTGTCAACTGTCAAGTCACGTGTATAAAAATAAAACGCTTTCATTGCGTGGAAACGTCACCGTTATTTTATATAAAATAAAATACTGAAGTTTTACATAAAATACTGCAGTTGAAGTAAAACCCTGCTTATTCAAGGATGTTCAAACACATTTGTAAGTGTCTAAAATGCATACACACAGTTCTGATGAATGATACCTGAAATTTAATTGAATGACGTTTAACTGAATATACGAAGGAAACTGCTAAAGTAACTACAACATTAACAACACTGAAATAAGAGTGTGCTGTTTATCTATCAATCAGATGCGCATTAAAGGGTCATGCAGTGATACAACTAACAAGACTTTGCAGTTAATAACAGAGTGAACATGGTTTATATAGGCTGGGGTAATGGGGTAATTAGGTGATGAACGTGCAAACAATGAGTGATGATGAGTCCGGGCAAAGGATTATGGGTAATGTAGTTTGTGATGGAGTGACAGTCCGGGGTGGAGTGCCCTCAGGTGGTAATCAGGGGCACTCTCACTTGTGATTGTGACAGCGTGCAGCAGGAAGAACAGACAGAGATCGCTCGAATGTCATTCAGCTCTTCAGATCAGCATAGGCTAATTCAGTGAGAAATGAAAATAATGTTATTCTGTATGACAAAATATTTTGCAAACACGTGATGATAAATCTATATTTTTCCAAATATGCACACTGTTTGGCATGAAGATGAATAACGTGCCGACATGGTTATGCTCTCATGAGAGAACATGAACCACCCACGAACACAGTCTCTACATGCTTGCGATGCGATAGAGGAGTGGGGGGCCCACGGAGATGTACTCTGCGGGGAAGCCTCGCTGTAATCCTCAGGTCACCCAGGCTTATCAGCCAAAGTAGCGCCTTTTCTGGTGCACCAGAAAATAAACTAGATCGGGGTATAAGCGAAGGGACTCAACCCTGTTTGAGGTTTCATAGTATCGACTACGCATCTGAAGCGCCGAGCAGGTTGCCCGTGACAACCCGCACTGTCCGGCAGCTAGAATAAATCTATATTTGTCCAAATATGCACACATATGTTTCACTAAGAGCCCGAACACATGCGGGTTAGTGCATGTCTGTGACCACAAATAAAACGAAGAAGACGTGGCTTTTGATTCTTGTTGATATTTCATTCAAAATATTGTTCATTACCTACAGATCGGTTATTTTGCACTCCTGACATAAATTAAGAAATTAATGTCAATGCTTACAGGTTCGCCGTGCGATTCCTCAAGTTAATTTTACTTTACCGAACCTTTAGCAATGGCTTCCACAGACGGCGTCCCGGTTACAGCTCGTATCAGTGCGACCATCCGCCTCGGTTGTTCCACCGCAGATTATCGGTCTTTACCCACACAAAATTAATCCAGGGATCACCTTCACTACACGCTGAAAACAACACCTCACTTTCCTCCTTGCCTTTTCACGCTGCTTCCAAAACTTCCCTACCATGTCTCAACAATAATGATGGAAGACGAACTTGACACAAGTGACTGTCTCATGCATAATAACTAAATAATATTTTATGCATACTACAGCGCAGTGATTGGATTGAATGAGCTTTATATCATGAATATATGTCGAGAATCGCTCGAAACGGTCGACGTTAGCATGTTCGAGCAGCCCCATATTTGGGGCTACGGTACACTCTGACGTCAGCTTTTTTGACGTTGCTCTGACTCAGCTTTTCAAAACCGGAAGACAGAAATCGTATAGGTTTCAGGCTGTTTTTACCCAGTCTAGTCAGATACTATAGCAACAGTAGAAACCTGCACATTTTCTTTCATAATCTTGGCTGAATCTGAAATCGCCCCCTATACCCTTAAATAGGGAACTATTTGAGGGGATAGCCATTTGTAGTGGTGTCCGAAACCATAGTGGACGTTATTGAATGCACTCATTCAATCCCACATTGCACCGCAACAACGAGTGTACAGCCGATGTACACACAGCGGCTGTCCGAATTCACTCACTCGTTTTCATTCACTCCTTCAAGTGAACTGTATTAAGTGGACTAAAGTAGGGAATAGTGATTGAGGGTTTAGGGGGCAGTTTCGGATTCAGCCATCATAAGGAAAATGTTCCGTATAAAGAGAACAAAGAAGGCTTTTCTTTCTATTCCGTGAAGAAAAGTTAGTTTAGGATTAGTTGGAAAAGTGCATGATATTCTAGTCTCTCCATGGAAGCATTGCATGCTTAATGCCTGGAACACTTTAATTAGGTTGTGTAGCCATTAACATTATCCTACACAAAAGGTAGCATTAACTAACAATATAAAGCCCTTTTAAATTTTGGCTAATGTAAATGTCTACAAATGCCATTTTTTATATGCTATTAAAATAATGTGCTGTGTAATAATACTAAAACAATAAAGTAATAATATGAACTAACATTAATAATGGACAAAGTAGTTTTTTTTTTTGCCCACTCTCTGACCTCTGAAGACCGCTGTGTAATTCACACCCTGACTAACACACATTGGGGGAAGTTGTCACATGTCTGTCGTGGTGTGTTTATCAGGTTTTGGTTGATGTCATGTCTCTGGTCTCTTGTTTACCTCGCCTATCTTGTTACATGGTTATTGTTTAATTGGCCCCACCTGTTCCCCTCCTGATTTGTTACCCTTTATAGTCTCCTCGTGTCTGCAGTCCTGTGTTGGATTGTTGTCTTATGTTGGATGTCGTCTGCTCCCTGTTGTGTTTCCTTCGCTGGTATTTAAAGGTCCCGTTCTTCGTGATCCCACTGTTCAAACTTTAGTTAGTGTGTAATGTTGCTGTTAGAGCATAAATAATACCTGTAAAATTATAAAGCTCAAAGTTCAATGCCAAGCGAGATATTTTATTTAACAGAAGTTCCCTTTCAAAGCCTACAGCGAACGGCCGGCTTGGACTACATCCTGGTACTTCCTTCTTTAATTACGTCAGTAGAACAGTAGAACAGACTAACCTCCGCCCACAAGAATACACGAAAAAGGGGGCGTGGTTTTGTTGCTGTCCCACGTGGAGAAGAGGAAGTGTTGCGTGGAGAAAAGGAAGTGTTGCGTTTCAGTGTGTTTGTCGCATGTCGTCGAGACGCTGTTATTTTCATCCCGGAGTCAAATCACCTTTGTTTGGCTTTCCCAGGGACGCTGTAGAGATCATTGAGCGCACACATCTCCCGTTAAGAGGCGTGACCTTTCCGTGCAAGTTACGTGCGCTAAGCTGCTGTCGAATCACAACACAGGAACCGTGCCACGTGCGCTAAGCTGCGGTCAAATCACAACACGGGAACCGCTGGCACAATCAGAACTCGCTACGTATTTCTGAAGGTGGGACTTCATAGAACAAGGAACTCTTCAGCCCGTTTTTAGGACAGTGAAAACAGCGGTATACAGATAAGTCAACTGTGTGAAAAATACTGTTTTTTTACTCGTGAAACATGAACACATGTTATATTGCACACTGTAAACACAATCAAAGCTTCAAAAAAACACGAAGAACGGGACCTTTAAGTTTATTTCAGTTTGGTTTTCCCCCCTCGTGGGTGTTTTGTTTATGTTTGTGTTTATGATTTACAATAAATCTTCTCTTCCTGCGAATGAGTCCTCACTCCCTTTTCTACCCACTTACACCAGACAGAAGTATTTTAATAATCCCATGAATGCATAAAAAAAAAATGCAGAATTGAATCAAATTAATCGAATCGCATCGAATTTTAATGTGGATCGAATCGTTCTGAATTGGCAAAAATTATTCTTGATTTGAATCGAAAACTTATGAATCGTGAATCGAAACAATTCCCTGCCTACCCAAATATTCACAGCCCTACAAGCTACACATAATTTTATAATTTGTCACCTGGCTAGTATGAAGTCAGTATGGATGCGCTTCCCTGGTGGGGCTCCCAGGATCTAGAAGAAGATATTGAGCAGTGTAGCGTTCCACTTCGAAAGGGAATGTCTCAGGTTACGATTGTAACCATGGTTCCATGAGAAGGGGAACAAGTGTGTTTCGTTGCCATACTTTCTGCATGCCTGTTCATCTTACTTCAGACAAATGAAGCTGATGACGTTCTTTGTAGATGCCCTTGTGTACTCTGCTCGTGTGCCTGTGACCTCACCTGGCTGCGGTAGCAAATCAAAATCGGCATGTAACACACATGCTTGAGACACTGGCTCACAATGAGCATTCCCATAGCATCAATTCTATGACAAACAATGGTTGCATCAGTGGGACCCCTTGTTTTTATTTTTTATTGAAATTAATATATTTCTGGTATTGAGCTATTTTATAGATGGGAATATTGATAGGGAGATGTGATTGGAAACAATACAAGCTGGACTCAAACTTGTATTAAAGCACCTGCTAGCCAGTGTTTTCAACGTGGATTAGTTTGAAATAAACTATTTTAATGTAACAAATTAATTAGCACTTAAAGAGTTATTTTTCTTTCAGACAAATAAAATCAGAGTTGACATTCTGGAATTATATTTAAAAAGTCCTGGCACTTCTAAGCTTTATAATGGCAGTGACTTGTTTTGTTGTTTAAAATACATACAAGTGCATCTATCCATCATATAACTGCTCCACACGGCTCCGGGAGGTTAACAAAGGCCTTCTGAAGTGAAGTGATGCATTTGTGTGAGAAAAATATCCATATTTAAAACTTTATAAACTAAAATAACTAACTTCTGATGGAAAGCCGTACACAATTCGACTTTGTACATTTACACAACTCTCTCTCTCCTATCGCAATCTGACCAAGTGCACTGTTTTCCATTTTACTCAACCTAAAACAAAGTCTAATTTGTTTCTATTCTGTTTTGTTTAAGTTCATAATGCTTAACAAGTATGCCTTTCATCTCTCTACAGTTTGACTGATTGTGGTGTCACAGAGAAAGATTGTGCTGCTCTGACCGCAGTTCTGAGATCAAACCCCTCACAACTGAGACAATTGAATCTGATAAATAAAAAACTCCTTGATTCAGGTGTGAAGCTTCTCTCTGTTGTACTAGAGAATCCTGACTGTAAACTGGAGAAACTGTGGTAAGATCATCCCTCTCATAGTGAGACATGTTATGGTCTTCTGTAAGACTTAATCAGTAGCTCAAACCCTGATCAAAGCGGCCCTCCAGAGCCATATTTAGGAATTGAAGGACTACACTGCATATTCCATATTTGGCCCCACTTTATATTAGGTGGCCTTAAGTACTATGTACTTACATCAAAAAATAAGTACAATGTACTTACTGTGTTCAAATTGTATTGCAAAACACTGTTGCTAATATTGAGGTGGGATACGGGTAGAGTTAGGGACAGGTGTGGTGGTATGGGTAAGTTTAAGGTTAGGGTTAGGTGTAAGGGAAGTGTCAACTGTGTAATTACAAATGTAACTACAGAAATTAATTACAGACGTAATTACATGCAGGGATTTTTTTAAATGTAAGTACAATGTAAAAACATGTATGTACACAATAAGTGCATTGTATCAAATTATTAATTAAAATGTTAGTACATAGTAGTTAAGGCCACCTAATATAAAGTGGGTCCAAATATTTTGTTAATATTTTGTTTTGCTGCATTAGGTAAGGCAATGGTTATTTTTTATTCAGATTGGCTGCCATGCTTAAATCACACACACAGTGTGCTTGCTTTCCTGTTTAAATGAAATGATAGGTTAGTGTTTTTTTAATGTAGTCACCGTAATAAATTATTACCGGGAGTGTTTTGTGTTGGGATGTGTAGGTTGTTGTTAGGCGACACATAACTTGAAACTATTTCATGAAATTCTAATTAAATTAGTGCTGTAAAATTGATTAATCGTGATTAATTGCATCTAAAATAAAAGTTTGTGTTTACATAATATACACTATATTGCCAAAAGTATTGGGACACCCCTCCAAATCATTGAAGTGTTTCAATCACTTCCATGGCTACAGGTGTATGAAATCAAGCACTTAGGCAGGCAGACACTTCTACAAACATTTGTGAAAAATTGGTCACTCTCAGGAGCTCAATGAATTCAGGCGTGGGACTGTAATAGGTTGCCACCTGTCCATTCGTGAAATTTCCTCCCTACTAAATATTGCGCGGTCAACTGTTAGGGGTATTATAACAAAGTGGAAGCAATTGGGAACTACAGCAACTCAGCCACAAGTGGTAGGCCACGTAAAATCACAGTGCGGGTGAGTGCATACTGAGGCGCACAGTGCGCAGAAGTCGCCAACTTTCTGCAGAGTCAATAGCTACAGACCTCCAAAGTTCTTGTGGCCTTCAAATTAGCTCAAGAATAGTGCGTAGAGAGCTACATAGAATGGGTTTCCTGTGTGTGTACAGTGTATAATTATTATGTACACCAATCAGGCATAACATTATGACCTAAAATTGCTCTGTGGTCCAGTTCTGATGCTCACGTGCCCACCGTTGGCACTTTTAGTGGTGGACAGGGGTCTGCACGTGCACCCTGACTGGTCTGCGGCTATGCAGCCCCATACACAAAAAAACTATTCACTGTGTATTCTGACACCTTTCTAACAGAACCAGCATTAACTTATTGTAAATGGTAAAAGGACTGCATTTATATTGCGCTTTCAACAGAACCATGGCCACCCAAAGCGCTTTACATCTTTCCTCACATTCACCCATTCATACACCGACGGTGGTGTCAGCCATGCAAGGCGCCATCCAGCTCGTCGGGATCAGCTGGGGTCAGGTGTCTTGCTCATGGACACCTCGACACTTGGTCAGGTGGAACCGGGGATTGAACCACCAACCTTCCAGTTTGTAGACAACCTACATGAACCACTGAGCCACTGCCGCCCCATTATTGAGCAATTTGAGCTACAGTAGCTCATATGTTTGATCGGACCACACGGGCCAGCCTTCGCTCCCCACGTGCATTAATGACCCTTGGTCGTCCATGACCCTGTCGCTGGTTCACCACTGTTCCTTCCTTGGACCACTTTTGATAGATACTGTCCACTGCAGATCGGGAACACCCCACAAGATCTGCAGTTTTGTAGATGCTCTGACCAAGTCATCTAGCCATCACGATTTGGCCCTTGTCAAACTCACTTAAATCCTTACGCTTGCCCATTTTTCCTGCTTCTAACACATCAACTGTAAGGACAAAATGTTCACTTGCTGCCTAATATATCCCACCCATTAACAGGTGCTGTGATTAAAGAGATAATCTGTGTTATTCACTTCACCTGTGAGAGAGTGAATATTGTGTCATTCTCTACAGGTTGAGGGATTGTGGTGTCACAGATGAAGGTTGTGCTACTCTGGCTTCAGCTCTGAGATCAAACCCCTCACACCTGAGACAACTCGATCTGACAAGGAATAAACTAGGAGATTCAGTGAATCTGCTCTCTGCTGTACTTGAGGATCCTCACTGTAAACTGGAGATACTGAAGTAAGTAACATGTTTTATAGTATCATTTTATCCTTATGCTTTTTAAATATTTGTAAAATATTCTGTAAACAAAATATCTCATCACAAATATGACTGGTCTACACAAATGATTAATCTCATGATCAGTGTTCATTTTCAAATTTGTTATTTTAGTTTTTTGTTTGAAATATCCTTTAAATTTAGCCAATATTTTGTCATTAAATTCAATAATTTCTGACTACAATGTTAGGCAGCAATGTTTTCCCAATTATGTTCCTGTGCAATAATAAGCAGTAGGAGTGTCAAGTCTGTTTACAGCCCATGAATTAGTCCTGCTCACTCTGTAGACTTTCAGCATCTTCTTTGAGGTCCATTCACAAACCACAGTGAACTTGTGTTTAACGGACAATCAAATGTATATTCCCCAGGACAGGATTGAAAGCACACACAAAAGTTTATCATAAGCACTCATAACATAGCACATGCTGACAGTATTAACACACATATTTGTCTGACAGTGTGTAATTCCAAAATAACTTCTCTCTAATGGTTTAGGGAAATTTGGGTGATGCTATCTCTGTGTGTATATACTCAGTTTGTGCCGACACATTCGTCAATGTGTCAGATTCTTTATAGCAAGTATGCCCTTAAAGGATTAGTTCACTTTTAAATAAACTTTTGCTGATAATTTACTCACCCCCATGTAATCCAAGATGTCAATGTCTTTCTTTCTGCAGTTTTTGATGAAAATATTCCAGGATATTTCTCCATATAATGGACTTCAATGGGCTCCAGACGGTTCAAGGTCCAAATGACAGTTTCAGTGTAGCTTCAAAGGGCTTTAAACGACACCAGACGATGAATAAGGGTCTTATCTAGCCAAACCATCAGTTGCTATTGAGAGTATGCTATTATTTTACCTCTTATCAGACGAACGTGATCATCTCTGAGCTCCGCCATAACTTCCGCTAAGTGAGGTCAAATATGAGCGTGGTCAATAATATATCGATCGTAGATGCCTCATTCTACTGATCCGTGCAAGCACTAATCAGGCATCTACGTATACATCTATGACCACACTCGTATTTGACCTCACTTAGCGGAAGTTATGGCGGAGCTCAGAGATGATCACGTTCGTCTGATAAGAGGTAAAATAATAGCATAAATACTGCTCGGTTTCTCACAGACACTGATGGTTTGGCTAGATAAAAACCCTTATTCATCGTCTGGTGTCGTTTAAAGCCCTTTGAAGCTGCACTGAAACTGTCATTTGGACCCTGAACCGTTTGGAGCCCATTGAAGTCCATTATATGGAGAAATATCCTGGAATATTTTCATCAAAAACCTTAATTTCTTTTTGACTACAGAAAGAAAGACATTGACATCTTGGATGACATGGGGGCGAGTAAATTATCAGCAAAAGTTTATTTAAAAGTGAACTAATCCTTTAATTTCTTAATTTTTTTAGGATGTTCTGGGTGGTTTCTTACTGACTGAAGATAATGTGAGATGAGATGAGATGAGATTCAAGTTTATTGTCATTACACATGTACAAGTACAATGCAACGAAATGAAGTTTGGAGCAAGCCTCCGAGCCGCAGCTATTTAAAGCGCCGCCACACGCTCTCCGGAAATAAAGAAATGCAGATTGCTAAGCATACATGCAAACATTACATACATAGTACACACAGTACACGTGGTCACGTGATGGGATTTTTTGTTGGGAATAGTAAGGGAGATAGGAAGGAGGAAAGGGGGAGGCAGACGGTTGGATGGGGGCAGGGATGGGGTGAGGTGTGTGTGATGCGAGTAAGAGTCTTGAAGCTTCCTGTGTTGTGTGAGAATGTTAGCCATAACTTAAGATGTTTTCAGAGTTCAGTTCTGTGGCTTGTCCTTGAAAGGAGATATGGCCGTGCACAGGGAACGAAAGCAAGATAGCAGGACCCAGCTGTCAAGCTGACCTCCCAACCGAGAGATAGGGACAAGCTGGACGTTGGGATGAGGGAAAATATCTTAATCCATTTAGCTGATCTTCGGTAATTTCCAGACCATAATCAATCAATCCGTTCTGATCCTCAGCGTCAGTGGCGAGCGTCCGGTTCATGAATGGACCTGGACATTTCATCCAATTTCACGGTCAGACCAGACATACTGCATAGCAGTTCACTAGCCTGACCCCCGATGGAGCCCACTCTTCCCTGCGTCTCCGCAGTCCGGGCTGAGATGTTACGATACAGTTCCTCAATCAATGTCATTCTTTGATCTAATACCTTCAGTCGGTCACACACATCCCCGAAGCACTCTTTAATTTCCACAGACAGCGGCTGGGTGAATTTACTGGCAGCTGTCTTACCAATTTTACGATAGGTCAGGGCAATCCCAAGGCCGAGAAATAGGAACCCCACTATCATAATGCCAATTATGAATAAATCCTCAATATCCTCCACGGACAGGACTTCCAGGCACAGGCCCTGCCAGTTGTTCCAGGCGTCCCGCGTGTAGCCCGCGGGGAAGGTCCCGTCCGGGCAGGTGGGTTCTCCCGGAGCACCTTTCCTCAGTGAGAAAATCTTGTCAATCGCGCTGAGAGACCAGTTAATTAATTCCATTTCGAGTTTTCAGGAGTCCAGCAAGCAGGGAGTCAAGAAAAAAAGACAAAAAGATCAGCGCCAAAGCAGAGCGGGGAGCAGATAGAAGGCACGTCTGCTCTGTATGAGATCAGGAAGTGGAAGTTAATGTAAACCTAATTTGGATTTTATTTAATAATAAATAATCAAAAATCCTTTTCAAACAACATTTGTATATCTTCTGGGCTGGCATGATTCAGTCCAGATGAAAATATAAAAACATAAACAAATTTGAAAAAAAATTAAGTGTTTAGACATGAAGTTTGGGAGATATATTTATTTAAATACATTCTCTTAACCCAGTTTATTGACTACTATTAGTATGACATTCATGGGTTTATCTCCCCTATAAGTGTTAACATTGAGCCTCCCAGGCACTATCAAAACATTGAGAGCAGTCCATTCAGATCTGTCAGTCTCTTTCCAACTCAGCCTCTTCGTGGCTGGTTTGTGGTCGTAGCACTCTCTGTCTAACCACTCGTTCAGGCGCTTTCTCGAGTTTTTGCAACCAACTACCGCACACGTCGTTCCCGAGCCACTTTTCTTCATGTTGTAATTGTTTAACGTTATATCCTCTTTGTAACTGCGATATCAGTGCTTTGTCGGCACAACGGAGCTAGCTAGCGAAACAAACCCAGCCCGCCAGAACGGAAGTGGATTGCATCGATGGGAGGAGTTTACGATGTAGAGCGGAAACGGCTCAAAAACTTGTGTATAGCAAGAGTTTGGGGTGTGGCTACTGTAGCAGGTGGAGCCAGAGGGTGTTTAGCCAGTGGGAGACCATGAATGATGTGTTAAATGGGAAAATACATTCAGCTTCAGTTAAGTCAAAATTCACATAATTTATTTATAATTTTTTTTGGTATCTTTAGGGTCCAGTCTTAAAATGATCGTTTAGCATGAATGCTAAACGAACCAGGACTAAATGTATTATTTAAATTTTTTTGGTCTGTTAAGTGCTTAGAAGATGTTAAAGGGATGATGACGCAACATTTCTGTGAGATAGGACTGTTGAGGTGTGCAGGCAGCAAAAACAACCAACAAACTGAATTAATAACATTTAAATTATTTATTTCCATAAAGTAAGAGGTCACCAAAACAAATAATAAATATTTAAGAAAAGGTAGAAAAACTGAAAACAATAGTAACAAGAGAGTCGCCCAAATCAATTAAATAATCAAAACAAAAACCCAATCATTACTAACCCAAACCTCTAATAATAACGAACAAAATAAAAATGTAGAAACAAAACCGAGATCTTCAGCGTATATGACGTTCTAAATAAACTATGCTGACTACAAAACAAAATTACAACTGAGGGCGATCTCCCTTTCTAACTAAATAACAGTAGGAAAACTATCTACCTAAATAGAACAAAATAAACAGGCATCTAAAGCTAAACAAGGGAATCAAAACCCTACCAAATGGTTAACACGCCGCGTGTCTCATACGCATGTAACACGTTGATCTCAAAAACCTGCAAGCAATTCAACTATCGCAAGCAATCTCAGACGGAACTAGTGTGTCACTGACATAATAATGAACAAACCCCAAAGGAGTGTTAACTCAGAAATAACTGAGCAAAAACTTCAACAAGTGAACAGGGTACTTGACAGTCACAGATAAGACAAAGACACAGAGATGAGTGAGAGTTTGCGAGGATCTGCTCACTGCCCATTCATAAGAAATGGGACCTTTTATCATGCTGGCACGTCTGCGGATTGGTCGAACGTCACTCGTTACATCGAACGTCCCTCCTCATTTCGTATGGCGTAGTGACAACAGTAGTGTTTGTCCATGGTGATGATTTCCCTAAATAACTAATAGAACAAGAAGAATGGGAGAGAAACACCCCCCCCCCCCCCCCCCCCAAACCATATAAGAAAAACACATGGAATGTAACAGGTCCAGACCAAATGAACCAAGAGAACAGAACTGTGTGAAAGTTTGAAAACACCCGTAGACCTTCAAAGTAGGGCTGTGTGATTAATTGCAATTGATTTTTGATTTTGGCTTCCAATGAAAACAAGATAATCGAGGTAAAAAATGTATTTTTGCCGCTGCCACATTCAGTGGCACTTCCGTTCCTTCCTAAGCTAAGCTTAACAGCCATGTCTGCTTTCTCAGGGATGTACTGCTTTCTCAGGGATCCTTCCTAAGCTAAGCATAACAGCCAAATCTGCTTTCTCAGGGATGGGGCACCCACTTCCAAACCTCTGGAACCTCCATGTGTGGTCTCTGGACGGGATGGTAGGCGGTGGTAGACACTGTCACTCAAGCTAGAGCCTCCTCTACTAGGTGCGCTTATGTTTTGAAGTGGAGTCTGTTCATTGAGTGGTGTTCTTCCAGCAGGGAGACCCCTGGAAATGTCCAATCAGCTCTGTGCGTTCTTTTCTTGAAAGAGAGGTTGGATTGGAGGCTGTCCCCCTCCACCGTTTCTATGTTGCCACCGGCGCACATCAAAATGCAAAGGTTCCTGAGAGGCACCAGGAGGGTAAATCATTCCAGACCGCGTCTTTGAGACGCTTGAGTCAGTCGAGCTTAAGATCCTTTCTCTAAAGACAGAGCTTGCTTCCTTTAAGAGGGTGCAGAAGGCGCTGAATCAAGTTCCTCCAGCATCCTTCAGCAGTCAGATGAGGTGGAGGCGTAGTACTTGTGTACATGCCAGGCTGGGCTAGATGCCCATATGCTGTGATTTCTCTCTTGGTAAACCCATATGTGCATTGTCCACGATATGGTTTCCCTGTCTGTAGACCTGTGTCTTTCCCTGGTTAGTTCTGCTCTGGCCCATCTCTGCATTGGTATTAGCTCCTGCCTAGTTAGGTAGGACCTACCACAGGCATTTTCCATATGTAGCACTGCCCCACAGCTCAGTCCATATGTGTAGCCAACACTCGTTACCTCCTTTTTGGCAGACTGTGGTCTCCATAGCGTCCCTCTCCATTGGACTAGGCAAGCTTCCCCAGTGTTAACAACACTGGTCGTGGCTGAAAAACAATGGGAATTGAGATTGTAAACATGTTAACATTTAATAGTCTGTGTAGAATTGTGACTTGTACCTGTTGATCTGATATGAACAAAGAGAGTGAAGAGTGTATCGTTCTCTGCAGGTTGATTGATTGTGGAGTAACAGATGAAGGTTGTGTTGCTCTGGCTTCAGCTCTGAGATCAAACCCCTCACACCTGAGACAACTGAATCTGTCTTGGAATGTACTAGGAAATTCGGGAGTCAGGAGGCTGTCTGATGTACTACAGAGTCCACACTGTAAATTGGAGATACTGACGTAAGATCATGTAACACTCACACATGAAACACAATGTAAAGAATATTAGCCTTTTTTCTGCTGCTGTGAGTTCAGCTGATTGAGCTGTAAATGATTGAACACAGGAGGTGCTCCTCAGTAAATCAATATTTCAGTCTCTTGACCCCTAAACAGAATCAAGCTCAACACATTCAGAATAGAGAAATTAAGAACATATTTGTTCTGTTCATCACATTAATCTTTCTGCAGACTATTTTTTAAATATTATTTACACAATTAATACAAATTAAATTAAAACAATTACTCCTTACATACATTATTAATTCATATTTAAATAACAGTAAAATTCTATGTAGTGGATAGTGTCATTATTTTAAACAGATTTGGCGTTATGCAGACATTTTTCATAAAAATACAGGCAGTAAAGTAAATATTATTCATCTTTCTTCATCTGAAACTTTAGATGTTTTATCATCATGCTTGTGTTCTGTGATATTTTGGATCTCCGTCCAATGATTCATCAAACATTGATTTGTGCTTTAAATTTGTACTTTCTCTTTAATACTGGATTCACTGCTAAACTGATCTGATCTGAACTGAGAAAGTGAAGAGTGTGTCATTGTTCTCTACAGGTTGAGTGATTGTGGAGTCACAGATGAAGGTTGTGGTGATCTGGCTTCAGCTCTGAGATCAAACCCCTCACATCTGAGACAAATGGATCTGACTGTGAATGAACTAGGAAATTCAGTGAAACTGCTCTCTGTTGTACTTGAGGATCCCCGCTGTAAACTGGAGATACTGAAGTAAGATCATCTCTCTGATAGTACATGTGTCTTTGTCCTCAGTAAGACGTCCTTTAATGTATATTTTAAGACTACAATCAGCTTTTAAATGCTCCGTAAACATACTAAATCACAGCATTAAGTTGAACTAATTTCAATTATCTCCATCACATCACATGACCTGCTGCTCCTGTTTTTGGTCCATCAGCCATTTAATCGCGCTTCAGTTGCTTCTGGTAGTTTGATTAATACTCCTTCAACTGGCCCTCTCTTTTAAGGGTTAATTCATCTTATTTTTGTTTGTGCAATTAATATTTCTCCTTGTTTCCTCACAGGAATAAAAGTGTCTCCTTGAAAAACAAGTACACTTAAGTTTTGAAAAGAACACTTAGAAAAAACAGTTTGGTGTGGTGGAAATGACACCACAACTGTGGTGCAGCTGTAATTCTTTAAAAAATATATTAAAATTATTTATAATACATTTGTTTATTTTACTCGTTTAGATGATCATATATTCCCAGGGTGACCATGGGTCCTTAAAATGTCTTAAATAAAGTTTTTAAAACTTAAAGACTTTAAAAACAATTAAAATGTCTTAAATTCTGATTCGATGGGTCTTAAATATTTTTTTATATATTTATTATATATTTTTCACATTACTGCAAAAATTTCTCCAATCTGACGGACTCAATATCCATTTACAATCATTGGACAGACCGAAGATTTTTTTTCCTGCAGTAGTTACTGGGTCATCAGAGAGAACAGAATAGAGGTCGAACTACAGCTAGCTGACCAGCCTCCTAGCTAGTTTAAAATGGGTAATTTCAAGTTTACTGAAAAATGGCTCAAGAACTATTAGTCCTCGTGGTGGTTGTTCAGATATTCATACAACAAAATATTCTGTGGGCCATGAAATTTTTGTGAAAAATTATCAAAAACGCTGGCGGGGAAAGAGTTAAACGGAAAAAGAGAAGGGACTTTATTTTCAGTTACATGTATGCATTTGGCAGTCATGTTTATCTAAAGAAACTTGTATTCAAGGTACACTCTTTATAAGTTTATGCATTCCCTGGGTATCAAGCCCATGACCTTGACATTTCTAGCATTATCTACGGTTTGAGGAAACCGTTATCTACAGGAAACCATTATCTACAGGAATTCATTATTTTACACACCACTGTTTCTTTATGAATCCTGTTGATCTGATGTGTGTTCTCTACAGGTTGAATTATTGTGGTGTCACAGATGAAGGTTGTGCTGCTCTGGCATCAGCTCTGAGGTCAAACCCGAGACAACTGAATTTGTCCGGGAATAAACTAGGAGTTTCTGGTTTGACGCAGCTCTGTGCTAGACTCGAGGATCTTCACTGTAAGCTTGAGAAACTGGAGTAAGATCATCTCTCTGATAGTCACATATATATTTATTCTTGATAAACATTCTTTATTAGTAATGTTATCGTTTTTTTTGTTGTTATTGTTTTTTTTACTTTTTATTTCACTGATCATCAACTCTACCTGTTAAACTTTTTAAACCCTGTTTTCAGGTTTGTTGATGGAGTCCAAACAAACCATCAAACTACATATACATGACACAAATTTGAGAAAATATCAAATTTAATAACATGTTTATTAATAATTAATTTTTGGTAAAAAAAAAAAAGTTTGACCAGGAAAACCGAAACAAGTAGTGAGTAAATCAACTTTTATGTGTGATTCATAGACAATCAATAAATCAATAAAAACATTTTATATTAAAACATTGTTTTTGAACATTCACCTCAAGTTCAAGTAAAACTGGTGTAAACACAGACCTTTATAAAATAGTGTACCGTAAAAGTATGCAGAAATTATGTGGAAAGTATGCGGCAATGCTTGTTACTACATTCAAATCACATGACACATTATTGCAATTTTTAATAAGCTGGTCATTTTACACACTGATTACACAGCCTCATTGTTCTCTACAGGCTGTATGATTGTGGTGTCACAGATGAAGTTTGTGCTGCTCTGGCTTCAGCTCTGAGATCAAACCTGAGGGAACTGAATCTGACTGGGAATAATCTAGGAGATTCTGGTTTGACGCTGCTCTGTGCTGGACTGGAGGATCCTCACTGTAAACTGGAAAAACTAGAGTAAGATCATCTCTCTGATAGTCACACATATTTTTATCCTTAGTGGACGTATTTATTCTGGAGGATTATTAAAAATTGAAAAAACAGAATAACAGCCAGGGTTGGAAAAGTCATCAGTCCCCTGATTTAATACTTTATAGAGCGACCTTTTGCTTTAATTACAGCCATTCAACTTTTTGGATATATCTTTACTAGCTTTGCACTCCTAGATTGGGGAATATTTGCCCATTCTTCTTTGCAGACTTGCTCAAGTTCAGTCAAATTCCATGGTGAATGACAATTGACTGCTCTCTTCAAGACTTGGCCACTCAAGGACATTTACCTTCCTATCCTTAAGCCATTATGTTGTTCTTTTGGTGTTATGTTTAGGAAGGTGAATAACCTGCCCATCTTCAGCTGTCTATTTTGATAAATGTGAAGGACTATAATGCAATAGGAGCAGGCTCAAGTACTGAGGAGCTAAACCATTTAGAGCTTTATAAGTAATCAGCAGGATTTTAAAATGTATGGAATGTTTTATAGGGAGCCAGTGTATAAAGTTTTATATACGCAGTGTTGTTAGAACCGGGCTAATATGTTCATACTTCCTGGTTCTAATGAGAACTCTAGCTGCTGCATTTTCGACCAGTTGGAGTTTATTAAGCGTGCAGGGCAACCACCCAGTAGAGCATTACAATAATCTAGCCTTGAGGTTATGAACGCATGAACCTTTTCTGAAGCTGGCATTGAGAGCATGTTGTAATTTAGATATATATTTTAAGATGGAAAAATGTGGTTTAAATACTAGAAATACTAGATTAGTCAAAGTACTAGATTGTTATCAAATAACACACCCAGGTTCCTAACTGATGACAAAGACTTAACAGGGCAGCTGTCAAGTGTTAGAGAGTATTCTAGGTTATTGTGTGCTGAGGTTTTTTTCAGAATTTAGTTATAGGAAATTACTAGTCATTAAATATTTTTACTATTATATTCTGTTTTGTGAATGGGTATGTTTCGTCAGGCCGTGAAGAAATATAGAGCTGAGTATCATCAGTGTAACAGTGTAAACTAATGCAATGTTTCTAATGATATCTAATGAGCAACAGTTCTAGTACTGAGCCTTGAGGTACTCTTCATTTACTGCTATAAATTGATATTGTCAGATACAGTTCGTACGATTTGAACCATGCTGATGCAATTCCACTAATGACAACATAATTTCCGAGTCTACTCAAAATAATTTTGTGGTTGATATTATCAAATACAGCACTAAGGTTCAGTAACACTAATAGAGTGAGTTACATTTGTAACTCTAATGTGAGCAGTCTCAGTTCTGTGATTTGGTCATGACTGTAAATACTCATAGATACCATTTCTTTCTAAGAAGAAACATCATTTTGAGGATACTGCCTTTTCGTAATTTTGACAGGAAAGGGAGATTCAAGATCAGTCTGTAGTTAACTAATTCTCTTGGATAAAGTTGTGTTTTTTTTAACGAGTACTAACAGCCAGCTTGAAAGTTGTTGGGACATATCCTAATGACACTGATGAATCTATCAGGGGATCTATGACATCTCTTTCAATAGCTTAGTCGGTATAGGGGCTAACATACATGTTGATTTTGATGATTTAATAAATTTATAAACATAAATAAACAATTCTAAATATTTACTGGTAGAAGTGATAGTTCTACCATATTTGTAACAAGGAGTTAACATACACTGTAAAAATAATCAGGTATCCAATTGAACATTTTCTAGTGACTGATCACATCTAAATTTTTTAGTTGGCCAAATTGAATTTATGTGAATTAAATTGCATCAATTCATAGAAATTCAATTTGGCCTACTGAAAAATTTAGATGTGATCGGTCACTAGAAAATGTTCAATTGGAGAACTGATTTTTTTTTTACAGTGTATTTGTAACACGTGAGCCAACTGCTTGCTTATACATGCTAATCCTAAAACATAAAGGTTCCCCCAAGTTGGGGGATGTGGGATATATATACAGTATATGTTGGGGGGCCCAACATATACTGTATATATATCCCACATCACAAACAAGACAAAACATTACACAAATTCACAAATTATAAATTATATTGAAACAACATTGTTTTTGAACTTTCACCTCAAGTTCATGTAAAACCGGCATAAACACAGTCCTTTATACAACAGTGTAGTGCGAAAGTATGGTGCATTGCTTGTCACATAACACACGCAATCTAAACTGGTCATTTTACACTGTGTACACACCGTCATTGTTCTCTACAGGTTGAGTGATTGTGGAATTTCAAATGAAGGTTGTGCTGCTCTGGCTTTAGCTCTGAGCTCAAACCCATCACACCTGAGAGAATTGGATCTGTCTAGGAACAAACTAGGAGATTCAGACGTGAGGCTTCTCTCTGATCTAAAGAATGACCCACATTATAAACTGGAGACATTATATTGCTTTTGTAAGTACATATTTATATCTTTTTTTTTCTTCATTTAAAATTCATATAATTTGCATCTATATTAGAAATGAATGGAAGTTGGTGTTTTTAAATTGTGTAAAAGCCCTCCTAAATGTGTAATTGGAGATTATTAATACAAATTTAATCATTTGATTTATTCAATCTATGAATATATAAATATGTTCATCTTTTACATTGTCTCTGTGTTACAAAGAGAGCATAGTTTAATATGTACTATTATTAATCTATCAGCAATAGAGACCATGTTTGAGTTTATTTCCATTCTTATTCATTTCACATTTATTTGTACAGCACTCATCAGGGGGAGTCCATCCTCTGGCAAAAAGTAATGTCCATATACAGCTCTAAATATACAGCTCAGGGGTAATAAAAGTCATGCTCCTGGTTTCACAGATAAGGCTTAAGCTAGTCCCAGACTAAAATGCATGTTTGAGCTCTTTTAACAGAAATCAACTTGCACATATCTTAAAACATGTCAGTGCCATAATTGTTTTCTCTCAAGATGCATAACCAGTAATGTTTTTTTCGGGCACATTTATGAAAGCTTCTTAAATGCCCTAATTGAACTAAGTAAGGCCTAACCCTGGCTTAATCTAAACCCTGTCTGTGAAACCAGGCCATGGTTAGTTAAAAGCTAGTCTAGGGCCTAAGTAACAATATTTTATAATCGTTAAAAAACTTAAAAGGTAGCCAATGTAAACTTGGGATGATATGATCACATTTCCTTGACCTGGTAAGAAATCGACTGCATGTTCTGAGAGACTGTAGCTTGTTTACTGAAAATGCAATAGTGCATTAAACTTATCTAATCAACTTTTCTGCATCAGAAACAGGTAACATGTTTACCTGTTTACCCCCTCCCCTCTTAAACCTACCCAAACCACCAAACCTGTCCCTAATCTGACCCGTATCCCACCTCAATAGCAGCAAAACTCTTTTGCAATGCAATAACACAATAAGTAAACTGTACTTATTTGTGTTGTAAGTACATAGTAAAGGACTAATATAAAGTGTGACAAAACTGCTTCTGTCTACATGCACATTTTGAGAGCTTATGTGTATAAATTTTTGGTTCAATTAATAATAGATATTTTTAATCAAACTTAAATAAAGAACATTGCTTGTCATCCAGTCTTTGGCGTTTTAATATACTTGGAATTAACTTGGAAGTTGTGGGCTGTGATGCAATCTGTACAGTGCTTGCCATTGTAAAGACATTGTATAGACTGCAAGTCTATCCCTCATAGCCTCAATTTCATCTGCATTAATTCGATATTGCGTCTAACCTGACTAAGGTCTATTGTATGAAACGGCTTCACAACCACACAGTATCATTATTTCTGTTACAATAATTCAAATTATGACAGAAGTACTGGGATAAAATTTTATAGGGTTGTACTTTATTACGATGGTCCACTTTAGACATTCTACTAACTACATGTCACATTTGCAGCTACATGTTTAACTCTCATTAGAGTATTAGTAGACTGTTAGGTGTTAGGGTAAGAAAAATAAGTTGACATGTAGTTGCAAAGTTATAGTAGAATGTCTGTCGAGGAGCATTAAAATAAAGTGTTGGCGGATATGAAGCAGATAGTCTACCAATACATTAATGAGAGTTAGTTGACGTGTAGTTGCAAAATTACTTACAGTTAGTAGAATGTCTAAAGTTGACCATCAAAATAACCATTTATAGTTAGGATATAAACACTGATGACTATGGTATAGCGATTAAAATAGAGTAAATCATCTTTTGAAAGTTACTTGATGCTTCAAATAAATAGAGTAGGTGGCGTCGAGTGACTGTTAAAAAATATATTTGTCATTGAATCACCTATCCCCTTTCACACAGCAATCCCAGGAAATTACCATAAAATTACCAGATTCTTTTTGCTAATTTTTGTGTTAATCTAGCCACCTTTCATATCTCTAGCAGTAATATTAATGTACTAATATCTCCGCCTGCATTCTTTTCTGAAATGGATCTCCTGATGTGATGTGACAGCAGTAATGTCTCATACTCAGTAAATGACTGCCCGTGTGTTTTATTGTAGGACTCGCAGTATTTAGACGTCAGTCCAGTTTCCTCAGGATCTGCTGATGGTGAATATGGAGCCGCTTCAGAGACGTCACAGTCACACAATCAAAAGAGACTGAAGACACAGAGACGCCACAGCGATCACATTGTCATGTGTGTGACTTCACAGCAGTTTCTTGTTTGTACCTTTTTCTGGGTCTGTTCTTTTGAATTACAGATGTCATCAGATTTGGACCCATGAAAACAAGTGCTGAAAATAGCATTGATATTGATTAGATATTGTATCCAATATACACTAAAAACATGAAATTACAAAATTAGCGCATTTTATTTAACAAGATATAGACGTGTATATAAGTAATTTATTACGTATAAATTTAGCAAAAAGTGACAAAGTTTAGAGATGTAAAAGTCTGATTACAGAAGTGATGTGTGTGATGCAAATGATTTCATCCAACATAAATTTCTGTTTTCTATTTTTGTATTTATTTAATGTTTTATATGATGACCTATTACATTTCATCTTTAAATCTCATTTTACTGGTTTGACTCAGAACACAGCTTATCACTGTGACGAGCAGAGCATGGCCGGTGGAGCCACTGTTAATGAGCCAGTCTCGAGTCCCACGGAAGAGCGCCAAAAGGATGAAAGGGTGACAGTGAAGGACGAGACAGGACCAGGGCTTGGACTTTATGTTGTTGGTTTGTTTTGTTTACGTTATATACAGCAGTCGTCCATGAAGGATTACTTTCGTTTTGTTGTCTGTTTATTTTGTCATTAAACTTTATGTTGAACGTTTTCCGGTTCCTGCCTCCTTCTTACCTGAGCCTTGAACTGTGTTACAATCACTAATTGCTACAAAGGCCCTTTTCGAAATGTGGCTTGTAATTAATTCTGTTATTGAGGGAGTAACTTGTAAGATTTTTGACCCTCGCAGACAATGTAGAAAACCAAAAAGGATATGTCACTCAATGACAAATATGTGGATTTTGGATTTATTTGCATATTTATTTATTGTTTCATCCTCCATACCCGCGCGCCGCTACATGAAGTATGAATGAGCATATATATACACTCGCCTAAAGGATTATTAGGAAAACCTGTTCAATTTCTCATTAATGCAATTATCTAATCAACCAATCACATGGCAGTTGCTTCAATGCATTTAGGGGTGTGGTCCTGGTCAAGACAATCTCCTGAACTCCAAACTGAATGTCAGAATGGGAAAGAAAGGTGATTTAAGCAATTTTGAGCGTGGCATGGTTGTTTGTGCCAGACGGGCCGGTCTGAGTATTTCACAATCTGCTCAGTTACTGGGATTTTCACGCACAACCATTTCTAGGGTTTACAAAGAATGGTGTGAAAAGGGAAAAACATCCAGTATGCGGCAGTCCTGTGGGCAAAAATGCCTTGTTGATGCTAGAGGTCAGAGGAGAATGGGCCGACTGATTCAAGCTGATAGAAGAGCAACTTTGACTGAAATAACCACTCGTTACAACCGAGGTATGCAGCAAAGCATTTGTGAAGCCACAACACGTGCAACCTTGAGGCGGATGGGCTACAACAGCAGAAGACCCCAACGGGTACCACTCATCTCCACTACAAATAGGAAAAAGAGGCTACAATTTGCACCAAAATTGGACAGTTGAAGACTGGAAAAATGTTGCCTGGTCTGATGAGTCTTGATTTCTGTTGAGACATTCAGATGGTAGAGTCAGAATTTGGCGTAAACAGAATGAGAACATGGATCCATCATGCCTTGTTACCACTGTGCAGGCTGGTGGTGGTGGTGTAATGGTGTGGGGGATGTTTTCTTGACACACTTTAGGCCCCTTAGTGCCAATTGGGCATCGTTTAAATGCCACTGCCTACCTGAGCATTGTTTCTGACCATGTCCATCCCTTTATGACCACCATGTACCCATCCTCTGATGGCTACTTCCAGCAGGATAATGCACCATATCACAAAGCTCAAATCATTTCAAATTGGTTTCTTGAACATGACAATGAGTTCACTGTACTAAAATGGCCCCCAGAGTCACCAGATCTCAACCCAATAGAGCATCTTTGGGATGTGGTGGAACGGGAGCTTCGTGCCCTGGATGTGCATCCCACAAATCTCCATCAACTGCAAGATGCTATCCTATCAATATGGGACAACATTTCTAAAGAATGCTTTCAACACCTTGTTGAATCAATGCCACATAGAATTAAGGCAGTTCTGAAGGCGAAAGGGGGTCAAAAACAGTATTAGTATGGTGTTCCTAATAATCCTTTAGGTGAGTGTAATATATATATATATATAAACATTGTTATCGCTTCAAGTTAGTAAGTTACATATTAACTATTCATGTTAAATTAAAGTAATACTGTTTGTAATGTGCTTTACAACAGGCCCTCAATGGGGGCGGGGTTGTTTTGCACAATTTTAAATGTCCCCAAAATGTTACGGCTGAATGAGAGACAGGAGGATCCAATAGCGATATAGTGAATACTCATTTATTTCAGTATGTCTGAGACAGACGTCGATAACAAAGTCATAGAGAAAGGTCAGGCAGATCCCAGCTGAGCGGCAGGTGCAGGCAAGCACTCCCAGGCAGAAAGATGCAGGCAGACAATCCCAGACAGGAAGCGAAGCAGGGACGCAGCGGGCAACACGGCAGAGCAGAATCCAGGAGATCACACACAGAGGGAGCATGAACACAAGCCGACACGAGGGAAGCCTGAACCGATCTGACAAAGAGAGTGGGTGAGAGACCTGCATGAAAAGCCTGGTGATTGAGTACAGCAGGTGGAGGTGATGATCACCGTAATCAGTGACCACGCCTCCACACAACCTCACAAACACAGAGAAAAGGAGACAATGAATTGATGAACCGTGACACAAAAGTTCCGCAGTCACAAGTAATTTTCACACATATAAAAACTAAATTACATACACTTGCAACAAATACACTTAAATACAATGTTAAAGTATTTGTTAAATAGTTTTATTTATCATATATTTATGTTGTTTTATTTTTGTAAAGGCGTAATTTTGTTATACTATTGTTTTGAACTGCTTGCTATTTCCAGTGGTTACTATTAGCCGTTTTATTTTTTTCAAACTAAATCATAATAATTATTAATGTTAATAATAATATATTGAACTCACAACAATTACAAAAAATATATTTAAAAAATGTATTGTTTTTAAATTAATAGATAATAACAAATGAGATTTCAGTGATATTTTGACCGCCTATATATATATATATATATATATACAGTGAGGAAAATAATTATTTGAACACCCTGCTATTTTGCAAGTTCTCCCACTTGGAAATCATGGAGGGGTCTGAAAGTGTCATCGTAGATGCATGTCCACTGTGAGAGACATAATCTAAAAAAAAAATCCAGAAATCACAATATATGATTTTTTAACTATTTATTTGTATGATACAGCTGCAAATAAGTATTTGAACACCTGTCTATCAGCTAGAATTCTGACCCTCAAAGACCTGTTAGTCTGCCTTTAAAATGTCCACCTCCACTCCATTTATTATCCTAAATTAGATGCACCTGTTTGAAGTCGTTAGCTGCATAAAGACACCTGTCCACCCCATACAATCAGTAAGAATCCAACTACTAACATGGCCAAGACCAAAGAGCTGTCCAAAGACACTAGAGACAAAATTGTACACCTCCACAAGGCTGGAAAGGGCTACGGGGAAATTGCCAAGCAGCTTGGTGAAAAAAGGTCCACTGTTGGAGCAATCATTAGAAAATGAAAGAAGCTAAACATGACTGTCAATCTCCCTCGGACTGGGGCTCCATGCAAGATCTCACCTCGTGGGGTCTCAATGATCCTAAGAAAGGTGAGAAATCAGCCCAGAACTACACGGGAGGAGCTGGTCAATGACCTGAAAAGAGCTGGGACCACCGTTTCCAAGGTTACTGTTGGTAATACACTAAGACGTCATGGTTTGAAATCATGCATGGCACTGAAGGTTCCCCTGCTTAAACCAGCACATGTCAAGGCCGTCTTAAGTTTGCCAATGACCATTTGTATGATCCAGAGGAATCATGGGAGAAAGACATGTGGTCAGATGAGACCAAAATAGAACTTTTTGGTCATAATTCCACTAAAAGTGTTTGGAGGAAGAAGAATGATGAGTACCATCCCAAGAACACCATCCCTACTGTGAAGCATGGGGGTGTTTTTCTGCACATGGGACAGGGCGACTGCACTGTATTAAGGAGAGGATGACCGGGGCCATGTATTGCGAGATTTTGGGGAACAACCTCCTTCCCTCAGTTAGAGCATTGAAGATGGGTCGAGGCTGGGTCTTCCGACACGACAATGACCCGAAGCACACAGCCAGGATAACCAAGGAGTGGCTCTGTAAGAAGCATATCAAGGTTCTGGCGTGGCCTAGCCAGTCTCCAGACCTAAACCCAATAGAGAATCTTTGGAGGAGCTCAAACTCCGTGTTTCTCAGCAACAGGCCAGAAACCTGACTGATCTAGAGAAGATCTGTGTGGAGGAGTGGGCCAAAATCCCTCCTGCAGTGTGTGCAAACCTGGTGAAAAACTACAGGAAACGTTTGACCTCTGTAATTGCAAACAAAGGCTACTGTACCAAATATTAACATTGATTTTCTCAGGTGTTCAAATACATACTTATTTGCAGCTGTATCATACAAATAAATAGTTAAAAAATCATACATTGTGATTTCTGGATTTTTTTTTTTAGATTATGTCTCTCACAGTGGACATGCACCTACGATGACACTTTGACCCCTCCATGATTTCCAAGTGGGAGAACTTGCAAAATAGCAGGGTGTTCAAATACTTATTTTCCTCACTATATATATATATATATATATATATATATATATATATATATATATATATATATATATATATATATATATATGATGACGTTTGTAAAAATAGCGGGTAGTTCTGCCATAGCAATCTGTCGAAGCCACGGAATAAAATCAATTGCTGAAACATTTATATTGCACAGCATTTGCTCAAGAGTACACTAAAAACATTTTCCATTGGTTAGGCTGTCAGTAGATTTTGCCGGAGCTGTTAATACTGTAAATGACATTAAAGGTGTGAGACATGTCTGCTGGTTTCTGCAAGAAGAAATAAGAGTTATGGGCCACTATGCCACGCCCATTTTAGAACCCAGCCTATTTTCTCCGTTCATTCTATTGATTCTATTTCTAAAAAAACGGCCCTTCTCTACTTTCTTCACATCACGTGAAAATATCTTCCGGTTCATGCCTTGGTTCCGTAACGTGACGTCACGGGGCATGTGCCGCTCTTGGTTGGGGCAGCATGGCGGTGCCGTGGAGCCGATGCTGGAGGAGCAGTGCTGGAGCTGCTGTATTACTGGACTGGTGTTGTGGGCTCAGCAGAAGAGCTTTTACTCACGCGGCTTCAGCGAGCAGAAGAACGGCGTCTTCCACCGCGGCGAAACAGGTAACGACCACACTGATGATGATGAAGGTCACCGATGTGAGCCAATGAATGACAGATGACTGCCTGAGGACACTAGGCTTGAGATGAGGGCGAATGACTTGAGCTCTAATGCTGTTAAAAGTCTCAGATCAGATGATTGCAGTCATGTTTGTAAAGGACTACAGGAGTCTTGCCTTACTCTGTGTTAAAGGTCAAGAACTCGTGAGAGTTGAGACACTCCTTTGGTTTTGCATGCCATTGCACAGGAAGTCTTGTGTTGTGTGCATGTTTAAGTTGTAATGTTAAAACACACTATATCCTGAGCACAGTTTGTGTACTGTTGTTTTGATGGGTACTGCACCACTTTCAGCTCTATATGATCTAGTGTTTATGTTTTTCAGGTTTTATTCCGGCAGGGCCCTGTACATAAATTTAACAAGCCAATGGTCCTTGTAAGGTATGTCAATGTCATGGATTATATGTGCACTACTAATGTGTATAGTTACACTGGGGCTAGTTGTCACACGGTGAAGGTGTCACATGGACTATAACCTGGGACCCAAGAATAGACTTTTGTCCACTGTAGTGGACATTATATTTTAGTGAATTTCTCTGACATCTTACATGTCACAGTCTGGATGTCCTGTAAAGAGCACATTCGGGGCTTTGCAGGGATTCCAAATGTTTGGAGGTTTCACCAGGACAACTTCTTCTTGGCTTTTTAAAACGGCTGACATTAATGTTTAGCACTCTTATGGAAATATGATCATATTTTTTAATTATAATTTAAATCTGATTAATTTTCAAATTGTTTGTTATAAATCAACATCTCAGGAAAACGTTATGGGGTTTATAATCCAAATATGACTTTCTGTTACAAAACAGGGCATTGATTTCATAAATGACCACTGTAGTGGACACCAGGATTTAAATCATATTTATCAGGCATTTTGGAGACCTAACAAGTGAACAGGGAAAGAAATTACATATCAATATTCCTATGAAATATTAGATATTATTATGAAAATGTTGCCAATTTTTCCTCCCATTATTACACTTCTTTTTTCATGACATGTTGCACCAAGAACACATTAATATGCAAATTAGATGCAGTGAATAGATACATTGTATTGAATGGGAAAAGTATTGTCATTTTACCCACATATTTAATAAAGTAAAATAGTATATGAATGCATTTCATTATATCTTTCATAACATAGTTCAGAATCATCTTTAAATAAAGTTTGTTTAAAAAAAACCCTGAAACCTAAAAATTGATTGGTGAATTAAAAATAAATCCCATTGTTTTTGCCTATACATGCAATTTCATGTCATTTAATTTTTTTAACAACTGAGTCCTGCCGTCAACTACAGAGGACATATCATAACATATGAATAAAATATCATTTTTCAAAAATGTTTTTTAATTCATATGTTATGATATGTCTCCATTTGTTTCTTATGCTCTAAACAATGTAATGACATAAAAAAATACTAAAAAAAAAAAAAAAAAAATGTCTGGGTCCCAGGAGGTTAAAATAACTGTAATGGTCAAAGTCTAATTTACATTATGTTATGAGTATACGGAGTATAACTTATTACAGTTCCAGTTAACCAAAATAGTTGTGGTGTTTTTGTATCAAATTATTGAAACAAAACAATTTGATTACTGAAGATTTATGTTAGCAAGATATAATTTTTTATTTTTTGAAAGACAAATAGTTTTAGGTAAAGTAAAGATTTCATGATCATGTTTCCTCAAAAATATTAAGCAGCACAACGGTTTTCTACATTAATAATAAAACATGTTTCTTGAGCAGCAAATCGGCTCATGTGACACTGAATTCTGGAGTAATGATGCTGAAAATTCAACTTTGAATTACATTATGGCAATAAAATAAATTACATTCTACTTAAATATATTTATTTATTATAAATATGTTTACATTAAAATATATTCAAGTAGAAAAAAGTTAGATACAATGTTATACATTCAAATAACTTTATTATATATAACTATAATATTATTATATAAAGTTTATAAATTCTAAAAATTGTATTTGATAATAAAAAATAATATATATATATATATATATATATATATATAGCCCTGATCTCCCTTATTTATAGATTGATTCAAACATGCACATTGTTTTTTGTTATTAACCCTAACCCTAACCAAGAACATGTATTAATTTATTTTGCACAAATGTATGTATTGTCTTTATTGAATATCTGTTTGTGTCTCAGGCACAGGTATAGATGTCTGTACTCAACGCCACAGGTCTGTTGCAGTATACACAGTGATGCAAAGTTAAAAGATCCTTTCTCACTTGCACAAAAGGACTTGCAAGATTTATATGAAGACATAAAAAAGGTACAGCGAGAATATTGCATAGCATTTTACCACTAAACAATGTTTTTCTTGTCCACTGTTTCATTATGAAGTATTATATTCAGTAATTATTAATGCCCAAACACTTTCCACCACTTCTCTTATAAGAAGTTTTATGATATTTTATGTCCATTATAAAGCAAAGTACTGAAACTGACCTTCTTAAATTTCTGTTTCAGCAGCTGCTTGTCTCTAAAGCGGAGCTGAAAGCACTCTGTGATTATTACTTTGATGGGAAGGGAAAAGCCTTTCGACCAATGATTGTGATCTTGATGGCTCGAGCTTGTAACGTCCACAGCAATAAAGAGGGGTGAGAAAGCACTTCAGTGCTGTGTGTGTAATTATAATGATGCATCAGTCAGTGTAAATAAGGCACATCTGATGTCCATAGGGTTTTGCTGCCGGCACAGCGCTCTATCGCTATGATCTCTGAGATGATCCACACTGCCAGCCTGGTGCACGATGACGTTATTGATGACTCGGACACAAGACGTGGGAAAAACACCATTAATAAAGTGTGGGGAGAGAAAAAAGTGAGTAACATCTGATTATAAAACAGATCAGTGGTTTTCAGCTGGTCGCACATTTTGGAGCTTCATTGATGTCTAATTTGAAATCTGAAAGAAAATCACTTGAGAACTATGGAAGCTTGTTTCCGCCAGGCAATAAAGTTTATACCTCTCAATTCAGACATTATAACTGGCAATTGCGAGCTTCACACAATTCTGGGAAATACAGTCACAATTCTGAGAAATAGTTCCAATTCTGAGGAATAATCGCAATTCTAAGAAGCGCAGTCGCAATTCTGAGAGGCGCAGTCGCAGTTCTGAGAGACAGTCACAGTTCTGAGAGACAGTCGCAATTCTGAGAGACGCAGTCGCAGATCTGAGAGACGCAGTCGCAGTTCTGAGAGACGCAGTCGCAGTTCTGATAGACAGTCGCAGTTCTGAGAGACGCAGTCGCAGTTCTGAGAGACGCAGTCGCAGTTCTGAGAGACGCAGTCGCAGTTCTGAGAGACGCAATCGCAGTTCTGAGAGACGCAGTCGCAGTTCTGAGAGACGCAGTCGCAGTTCTGAGAGACGCAGTCGCAGTTCTGAGAAGCCCAGTCGCAGTTCTGAGAGGCGCAGTCGCAGTTCTGAGAGGCGCAGTCGCAGTTCTGAGAGGCGCAGTCGCAGTTTTGAGAGGAGGCGCAGTCGCAGTTCTGAGAGGAGGCGCAGTCGCAGTTCTGAGAGGAGGCGCAGTCGCAGTCTCAGTTCTGAGAGGAGGCGCAGTCTCAGTTCTGAGAGGAGGCGCAGTCTCAGTTCTGAGAGGAGGCGCAGTCTCAGTTCTGAGAGGAGGCGCAGTCTCAGTTCTGAGAGACGCAGTCTCAGTTCTGAGAGACGCAGTCGCAGTTCTGAGAGACGCAGTCGCAGTTCTGAGAGAAGCAGTTCTGAGAGGCGCAATCGCAGTTCTGAGAAGCGCAGTCGCAGTTCTGAGAGGCGCAGTCGCAGTTCTGAGAGGAGGCGCAGTCGCAGTTCTGAGAGGAGGCGCAATCGCAGTTCTGAGAGACAGTCGCAATTCTGAGAGGAGGCGCAGTCGCAGTTCTGAGAGGAGGCGCAGTCGCAGTTGTCGCAGCTCTGAGAGGAGGCGCAGTCGCAGTTGTCGCAGCTCTGAGAGGAGGCGCAGTCGCAGTTGTCGCAGCTCTGAGAGGAGGCGCAGTCGCAGTTCTGAGAGGAGTAGCAGTTCTGAGAGGAGGCACAGTCGCAGTTCTGAGAGGCGCAGTCGCAGTTCTGAGAGGCACAGTCACAGATGTCACAGTTCTGAGAGGAGGCGCAGTCGCAGTTGTCGCAGTTCTGAGAGGAGGCGCAGTCGCAGTTCTGAGAGGAGGCGCAGTCGCAGTTCTGAGAGGAGGCGCAGTCGCAGTTCTGAGAGACAGTCGCAGTTCTGAGAAGCGCAGTCCCAATTCTGAGAAGCGCAGTCACAGTTCTGAGAAGGGCAGTCACAGTTCTGAGAGACGCATTTCTGAGAGACAGTCGCAGTTCTGAGAGGCGCAGTCGCAGTTCTGAGAGACAGTCACAGTTCTGAGAGACAGTCGCAGTTCTGAGAAGCCCAGTCGCAGTTCTGAGACGCGCAGTCGCAGTTCTGAGAGACACAGTCGCAGTTCTGTGAGGCGCAGTCGCAGTTCTGAGAGACAGTCGCAGTTCTGAGAGACACAGTCGCAGTTCTGAGAGACAGTCGCAGTTCTGAGAGACACAGTCGCAGTTCTGAGAGACACAGTCGCAGTTCTGAGAGACACAGTCGCAGTTCTGAGAGACACAGTCGCAGTTCTGAGAGACACAGTCGCAGTTCTGAGAGGCGCAGTCGCAGTTCTGAGAGGCGCAGTCGCAGTTCTGAGAGGCGCAGTCGCAGTTCTGAGACACAGTCGCAGTTCTGAGAGACAGTCGCAGTTCTGAGAGACACAGTAGCAGTTCTAAGAGGCACAGTAGCAGTTCTAAGAGGCGCAGTCGCAGTTCTGAGAGGCGCAGTCGCAGTTCTGAGAGACAGTCGCAGTTCTGAGAGACAGTCACAGTTCTGAGAGACAGTCGCAGTTCTGAGAGACGCAGTCGCAGTTCTGAGAGGCGCAGTCGCAGTTCTGAGTGGCGCAGTCGCAGTTCTGAGAGACAGTCGCAGTTCTAAGAGGCGCAGTCGCAGTTCTGAGAGGCGCAGTCGCAGTTCTGAGTGGCGCAGTCGCAGTTCTGAGAGACAGTCGCAGTTCTAAGAGGCGCAGTCGCAGTTCTGAGAGGCGCAGTCGCAGTTCTGAGAGACACAGTCGCAGTTCTGAGAGACAGTCGCAGTTCTGAGAGACAGTCGCAGTTCTGAGTGGCGCAGTCGCAGTTCTGAGAGACAGTCGCAGTCGCAGTTCTGAGAGACAGTCGCAGTTCTGAGAGACACAGTCGCAGTTCTGAGAGACACAGTCGCAGTTCTGAGAGACACAGTCGCAGTTCTGAGAGACACAGTCGCAGTTCTGAGAGGCGCAGTCGCAGTTCTGAGTGGCGCAGTCGCAGTTCTGAGAGACAGTCGCAGTTCTGAGAGACAGTCGCAGTTCTGAGAGACACAGTCGCAGTTCTGAGACACAGTCGCAGTTCTGAGACACAGTCGCAGTTCTGAGACACAGTCACAGTTCTGAGACACAGTCGCAGTTCTGAGAGGCGCAGTCGCAGTTCTGAGAGACAGTCGCAGTCGCAGTTCTGAGAGACAGTCGCAGTTCTGAGAGACGCAGTCGCAGTTCTGAGAGGCGCAGTCGCAGTTCTGAGAGACAGTCGCAGTTCTGAGAGACACAGTCGCAGTTCTGAGTGGCGCAGTCGCAGTTCTGAGAAGCGTAGTCCCAATTCTGAGAGGCACGGTCGCAATTCTGAGAAGCGTGGTCGCAATTCTGAGATGCTCGGTCGCAATTGCGAAATGTAAAATGCCAAATTTGGAGAATAAAAGTCAGCTGCCTTTTTTTGCAATTGGAAGTTTATATCCCACAGTTCTGAGAGACGCAGTCGCAGTTCTGAGAGACGCAGTCGCAGTTCTGAGAGGCGCAGTCGCAGTTCTGAGTGGCGCAGTCGCAGTTCTGAGAGACAGTCGCAGTTCTGAGAGACAGTCGCAGTTCTGAGAGACACAGTCGCAGTTCTGAGAGGCGCAGTCGCAGTTCTGAGAGACAGTCGCAGTCGCAGTTCTGAGAGACAGTCGCAGTCACAGTTCTGAGAGACAGTCGCAGTTCTGAGAGACAGTCGCAGTTCTGAGAGACACAGTCGCAGTTCTGAGAGACGCAGTCGCAGTTCTGAGACGCAGTCGCAGTTCTGAGAGGCGCAGTCGCAGTTCTGAGTGGCGCAGTCGCAGTTCTGAGAGACAGTCGCAGTTCTGAGAGACAGTCGCAGTTCTGAGAGACACAGTCGCAGTTCTGAGAGACAGTCGCAGTTCTGAGAGGCGCAGTCGCAGTTCTGAGAGACAGTCGCAGTCGCAGTTCTGAGAGACAGTCGCAGTTCTGAGAGACACAGTCGCAGTTCTGAGAGACGCAGTCGCAGTTCTGAGAGGCGCAGTCGCAGTTCTGAGAGACAGTCGCAGTTCTGAGAGACACAGTCGCAGTTCTGAGTGGCGCAGTCGCAGTTCTGAGAAGCGTAGTCCCAATTCTGAGAGGCACGGTCGCAATTCTGAGAAGCGCGGTCGCAATTGCGAAATGTAAAATGCCAAATTTGGAGAATAAAAGTCAGCTGCCTTTTTTTGCAATTGGAAGTTTATATCCCACAATTCTGACTATATAACTCACAATTTTGAGTTTATATCTTGCAGTTGACTTTTTTTTTTCTCAGAGTTGTGAGATATAAAGGCCAGAATTGTCAGAAAAATTTCCATGTACCTTTATTTTTTTTTTTATTCCTTAGAAGAAACAAGCTTCTATAGAGAAACGGTTAATGTTGTTTTTAAATGGAAATAAACAATAATATTTCTATCTATAATAACTGTTAGGCTATCCTGGCTGGAGATTTCATTCTGTCTGCTGCGTCCATGGCATTAGCGCGTATTGGGAACAATACAGTAGTTTCTGTGCTGTCACAAGTTATAGAAGACCTTGTACGAGGTAAGTCACTCTAGATTTATGTATGAGACTTGTTTTCTACAGTGGACCTGTTATTTATATTTTTCATTGATGAATTCCAGGTGAATTCATGCAGCTGGGGTCTAAAGAGAATGAAAATGAGAGATTCAAGCACTACCTTGAGAAAACCTTCAAGAAGACTGCAAGTCTCATTGCAAACAGTTGTAAGGCAGTATGTACGTCCCGTCTTAACAATCATAAGATGAAGTTCAGAGCTGAAAGAGAAGTTGAACACCAGCATTGTTTCTTTGGAATTCTAGGTGTCAATTTTGGTGAATTCTGATCCTGAGGTGCATGAGATAGCCTATCAATATGGACGAAACGTTGGCATTGCATTCCAGGTAATTTTTTCATTTATTTGTGAATAATTCCTCTTGGATTAAATATTTAATATTTATTGTTAAAAGTTGGATTTATTATTTATGTGTGTGTATATTATGGGTTGCACAGACTAGTTTAATAGTTGACTAGTAAACTTTAATGCTCTGTCATGTCATTTAATTTCAGAGGGAGTTAAACATGTATTTATTTTTTAGCTTTTAATAATGTTATAAATTGTATTTTTAATTCAGTGTATTTGTATTGTTTGTTTTGTTGTTGTTATTCTCATGTACAGCACTTTGGTACCCATCTTGGTTTTTGAAAGTGCTCTAGAAATAAATTTACCTAATAACTAAGTTGAGTCTTAGTAACTAAAACCCACAGCTTCAATATTAGTAATCATTTAATTAGACATTAATCAGATAAACGTTGACTTAAAAAATCTCGATATTAGATTTTTTTGTATAATATTAGATATTATTTTTGTTACTTAATTTATTTGTGTAATTTACATATGTGAAGCACACATTAGCATTACCTACTTGCTTCAGTGAAAAATATACAGAAACAGCATAATAACCCGACTTAAACCAGCTGGTGTTGCACAGTAGCTATATGTATTAATAGATGCTATTTATACCAAGTTTTCTATAAATAGCATTCAATGCTATTTGCACTTTTGTTTCCATGTACGGCATCTGTCGTTAGTTGTAGTGCAGTGGTCTGTGATCACCAAGTTAATAATGGTTCTTTTGTTGCGGTTACAAATGTAGGAAGTAATTATTGTTAATGATTAATTATAACAGAAGCTTCAGCAGTAGACATGTCTTCTGGTTAGTGATGCATCAGAATGAAATCACAGCACCTGTTATTGGGTGGGATATATTAGGCAGCAAGTGAACATTTTGACCTTAAAGTTGATGTGTTAGAAGCAGGAAAATTGGGCGAGCGTAAGGATTTGAGCGAGTTTGACAAGGGCCAAATTGTGATGGCTAGACGACTGGGTCAGAGCATCTCCAAAACTGCAGATCTTGTGGAGCTGGGGCTGGATTTACGAAACATTCTTAAGAATAAAATTCTTCTTAACTGCCAATTTCTTCTTATTTTCTAACTTAAGAAAAAAGATACAAATATTTTGTATTCTCAAAAACTTTTCTTAAGAATGTTCTTATCTTTTTTCGTAAGATTGCTCATTAGAAAACATTTAAGTAAATAACTTCTTAAAGCTAGGATAACCTCCAACCTATCTTAAATGCCCAAATGTAAGATGTTTAATGAATTTATTGGGTTGTTTCAAATATGAACCATTACAACATAACAGTAGCTAGCTAAATATAATGTATATTAATAGTACCTTGAATATGGACGATTACTCTGAAGTGAGTGACACGGATCGATCTTTTACACATATATGACGCACTCACTCAAGCTAGAACTAGCGAGGCAACACCACACACACACACAGAGATACCAGATGCATTCATTCTAGAGAGAGCGCAAATAAATGGGAAAGACCGCTGCGTCTTGAGACAGGCTCTTTTAAAATAATAATTTTAATGAATAGAGCATTTAAAACACGACGCCGAGTGATTAACTTCCGTAAAGCCAGTCACGATGAAAATAGTTTGCACACTTATGATATCTACGGTAATCTGCAGGCAGCGCAAAAAGACGGGCTTTGAGATGTTTTTCATTCAGCGAGTATTCAGCAATACCTGCCTTTCAATAAAATAACACCAAATAACACCTTTCATTTTCTTCTAAGTAAAAAATTAAGATGTTCTTAAGAAAATATTTGAGAACTTTTAAAGAATTTTTCAAGAATTGCACTTAGGAACATTCTTACGAACTTCTTAGAATTTATCTTAAGAAATTTCTTAACTTCTTTCTTAAGAAGATTTTCGTGAATCTGGCCCCAGGTCTGCAGTGGTCAGTATCTATCAAAAGTGGTCCAAGGAAGGAACAGTGGTGAACCGGCGACAGGGTCATTGATGCACGTGGGGAGCGAAGGCTGGCCCGTGTGGTCCGAACAAACAGACTCAAATTGCTCAATAAGTTAATGGTGGTTCTGATAGAAAGGTGTCAGAAGACACAGTGCATCACAGTTTGTTGCGTATGGGGCTGCATAGCGGCAGACCAGTCAGGGTGCCCATGCTGACCCCTGTCCACCACCAAAAGCACCAACAGTGCTGAACAAGTCTTTAGCCAAGTCTGGAGCTATGGCCAAAGTGACATTTATTGTTTGAATTTTGTGATAAAATTGACAGAATTTGAAAGTTGATAAATCGCAGTATGTAATTTCTTTCACTAGCAACACTAAATAGAACCCTGGTCAAATAGATTGCAGTTCTGTTAATGGCACAGAAATTTTACGCTGCAACTGCAAGCAGTAAAAATAAAAGCCAAACTTTTAGGTTGTGGCTGCATATTTACAGACATCTGTGCTGTTATAACTGACTTCTTTTTTTTTTAACAAAAAATTCATTACAGGTCGCATTAGTTTTGTCTTAAATTATATATGTTTAAAGTCAGGTAAAATAGAACTTGGTTATCTTTTTCAGCTTGTGGATGACATTCTGGACTTCACGTCGTGTGCAAACCGCCTGGGGAAGCCGTCAGCTGCTGATCTCAAACTGGGTCTGGCCACTGGGCCTGTTCTGTTTGCTTGCCAACAGGTACGACAGCTGAACGCATCTGTGCTCTCACAATATAATGCCACTTCCCTGAAGTACAGAAAGGGGAATCAAGTCTAATGATTGACTTGGTTTATTAGAGCCATAAACCTAATTGTAAAACCTCCCTAACAGTTTCACTCATCTTTCACTGTTTAGTTTCCTGAGCTGCATGCAATGATAATGAGGCGCTTCAGCTCTGATGGAGATGTGGATCGAGCCTGGCAATATGTCCTGAAGGTGAGGAGGATTTGTGTTGTATACGGGTGAATCTCATGAAAACATGTCCAGGGACTGGTTGCATAAACCACTAAGACTAGTTTTGCGGTTAGTCCAATCTTTTTAATAAAATGTACAGTGAGGAAAATAAGTATTTGAATACCCTGCTATTTTGCAAGTTCTCCTACTTGGAAATCATGGAGGGGTCTGAAATTGTCATCGTAGGTGCATGTCCACTGTGAGAGACATAATCTAAAAATAAAATAAAATCCAGAAATCACAATATATGATAATTTAACTATTTATTTGTATGATACAGCTGCAAATAAGTATTTGAACACCTGTCTATCAGCTAGAATTCTGACCCTCAAAAGACCTGTTAGTCTGCCTTTAAAATGTCCACCTCCACTCCATTTATTATCCTAAATTAGATGCACCTGTTTGAGGTCGTTAGCTGCATAAAGACACCTGTTCACCCCATACAATCAGTAAGTATCCAACTACTAACATGGCCAAGACCAAAGAGCTGTCCAAAGACACTAGAGACAAAATTGTACACCTCCACAAGGCTGGAAAGGGCTACGGGGAAATTGCCAAGCAGCTTGGTGAAAAAAGGTCCACTGTTGGAGCAATCATTAGAAAATGGAAGAAGCTAAACATGACTGTCAATCTCCCTCGGACTGGGGCTCCATGCAAGATCTCACCTCGTGGGGTCTCAATGATCCTAAGAAAAGTGAGAAATCAGCCCAGAACTACACGGGAGGAGCTGGTCAATGACCTGAAAAGAGCTGGGACCACTGTTTCCAAGGTTACTGTTGGTAATACACTAAGACGTCATGGTTTGAAATCATGCATGGCACGGAAGGTTCCCCTGCTTAAACCAGCACACGTCAAGGCCCATCTTAAGTTTGCCAATGACCATTTGTATGATCCAGAGGAGTCATGGGAGAAAGTCATGTGGTCAGATGAGACCAAAATAGAACTTTTTGGTCATAATTCCACTAAAAGTGTTTGGAGGAAGAAGAATGATGAGTACCATCCCAAGAACACCATCCCTACTGTGAAGCATGGGGGTGGTAGCATCATGCTTTGGGGGTGTTTTTCTGCACATGGGACAGGGCGACTGCACTGTATTAAGGAGAGGATGACCGGGGCCATGTATTGCGAGATTTTGGGGAACAACCTCCTTCCCTCAGTTAGAGCATTGAAGATGGGTCGAGGCTGGGTCTTCCGACATGACAATGACCCGAAGCACACAGCCAGGATAACCAAGGAGTGGCTCTGTAAGAAGCATATCAAGGTTCTGGCGTGGCCTAGCCAGTCTCCAGACCTAAACCCAATAGAGAATCTTTGGAGGGAGCTCAAACTCCGTGTTTCTCAGCGACAGGCCAGAAACCTGACTGATCTAGAGAAGATCTGTGTGGAGGAGTGGGCCAAAATCCCTCCTGCAGTGTGTGCAAACCTGGTGAAAAACTACAGGAAACGTTTGACCTCTGTAATTGCAAACAAAGGCTACTGTACCAAATATTACGATTAATATTAGTTATATCTGGTAATAATTAATATTATTACCAGATATAGCACGATTAATGAATCCATTTTAAAGAAACATTTATGTTTTGTTAAAGCTTTTGGAGCAAGGGCGCCGCCATTTTGCAATACCACAGCGTGTGACATCACGGGTTTGCTCCGTTGGCCAGTGAAGTAATATAAGCATTTCTTAACTTTTTTTAAACACACTTGTTTTGCAATGGAGGAAGACGATCTTGAAAGGACTTATGCATATATTTGTAATGCAAATATATATAAAAAAACATCCTTTATTCTTTAAGATTGGTTATATAATGTAAACTTGACTGACTGCTTCATTTCTACTTTAAAGTCCCAGTGAACCGGAAGTTGCAACTGATTTTATTTCAGTGCTCTGACGTATTTCCAAGTGAAACGGAATATTGAATAGAGGGCAGGGTTTCACTTCAGCGCTCCTCCTCTCCATCTCTTGCTCATAGCGGACTAACGGTTGGAGGGGAGTGGTTAAGGATATTCAAACCCAAGCCAACCCAAGTCATCATCAGAAAGGGGCCGCCATTCCAGACCGGAAGTTACTTTTCAGATTTTGATTAAAGATTACCATGGCAAACTATTTTTTTCTGTGTATTAACTTGCACGGATTAATTGTTCACCCTAAGACCTGTAATGTGGGCTAACAATGTAAATAAGATCGATTTTTGATTTCATGAGTTTAAAATAGTGTTAGAAAAAAAATCTGATCCAGTCAAGTTTCTTGTGATTCATCCAACTAGAAGAGTTCCAGAAGCATTACAGAAGTTTCTGTAACTAGTTGGCAAAACTCCTCACTCATCAGCTTGTTTTCTGTGTTCTCAGAGTGACGGTGTGGAACAGACTAACTACCTCGCCCAACACTACTGCCAAGAGGCCATTCGGCAGATCAGCCGGTTGCGGCCGTCAACAGAGCGAGACGCACTGATCCAACTGACCGAGCTGGTGCTGCGCAGAGACAAGTGAGGCTGGACGCAGAGCTCCACACTCAGGCAGCTACACCTCTGCAGGGCCCTCCTGACGCCCGGGGCTTCAGAGATCAAAGAATACAATTTACATTGTTGTCACTGTATGCTTTACCGTACTGTAATCGCAGAGCCCTGACCTCTGTGTGAGGCGTTTGACCGGTACAGAAGGACAAACTCTGTGAGATCATTGTAATTCCAGGTGTAGCACAAGATGGAGGTGCTACTGTCAGGTGTGTGTGTGTGTGGATCCGGAACAGACGCTCACTTAAACATCCGTCCACACTGCGAAAGGCCAAACGTCTTTTCACTGTAAGATGTTCTTGTTAATGTACTTTTGCATCAAGTGCTAAATAACAACCAAGGCCTTAAATCTCTCTGGCTGTTTACTTAAATTAAATAAGGTATTTTTTAAAGTAAACCACCTGTTTGACTTTTTTTTTTTTTCCTTTAAAAAAAAAAAAAACATAACTTTTTTTTTTTTTTTTCAAAAGTCTCATACCCGCCAATGCAGCATCTATTTGACCAAAAATACAGTAAAAATGTATGTTGTAAAATATTATTACAATTTAAAATAACGGTTTTCTAGTTTAATCCATATACATTTAAATGTAATTTATTCCTGTGATCAAAGCTATATTTTCAGCATCATTACTCCGGTCTTTAGTGTCACATGATCCTTCAGAAATCATTCTTGTATGATGATTTGCTGTTCAGAAACATTTCTCATTATTATCCATGTTGAAAACAACGTTTTATAACAACGTAGAAGTTTTTGCTGTCACTTTTGATCAATGTAATGCATTCTGGCTTGAATAATAGTAGGCTATTAATTTCAACAACAACAAAAAACTACTGATACCAAACTTTGTGGAAGCTTGTTTACAGTATGGGAAATATAAACTGGGAATTGCTAGGAAAAAGTCAGAATTGCGAGATATAAACTCGGAAAGGAAACATAATTGTGCCATGCTGAACTGGACCCACAGGATGATCAATTGCAATGTTGGAGGGATTTGGTATGTATGATTTTTAGTCCATATTTCTTAATCAATAGTTCAAAACTTATTTGCCTACAGTACCACAAGATATTTTCAGATAACAATGATAGTAACCTATACAAACACTAATAACAAATTAATAACCATACTAATAATAAATGTATATCAGAAAGTTAAATATATGGCATAATTTATAGAAATAAATATAAAAAACGTTTTTCTGTACATTGTACTTTAAGTATACATAACAAATCTAGTGAACCATGCACCATAGAAGCTGCCTAAAAGTAGATAGGCGTCTGATGATGTTTAGGATGCAGGCTATCGTTGCAAGAACATGTACACTGAAATAGTGAATCGGTTGTATTATATACCCATTGTCTTCAGCCATAAATATGATTTATATTGTTATAATGCTATCCTTTGGCTTAGTGTGTGAGTTGAATCAGTGCAGTGACAGCAGATGAAAATTATCTGATTATATAACACTAATTCATGTGTTGTCATTGACAAATAAATACATACACAGTTTATATTTACATGCACTCATATAAGGCATGTACAAACACTGATGGGCCGACTGATCCACAGCTGCACTGTCCTGTTGAAGGAACACACATAATCATGTGACGCTGACCAGATTTAATGAGAGATTCTTAAAGAAAATCTAAAGACAAATTGCTTCTACCATTTCAATATGAGGGGTCTGAAGTGAAAATGATATGATTATCGTCCCAGAGTAAATTATTAAAGCTTCAGTTGTGAAGTGGTTTTCTGAGGAGCTTGATGGTTGTAGCTCCTCAGTTTGAGATGGTTGTCAATTTTCATTCACAGTTTTAGTGGCGGTGCCTGACACAGACCTACATTGTCCTGTTGAGGGAACAGATACATGTATAACCGTGCAATGCTGGGCAAGTTTAATGAGTGCTTAGACTAAATCTAAAGGTGTATCTTATTAATATAAAATGATTTTAAATAGAGGACCTAGAAAACATAGCATAGTTGAAGGCAATGTTTACTTTTTTGAATAAATCTTAAAATAAGTAAAAACAAGAGATAGACGGGACTTACAGAAGCTTCTGCATGGACACACCCTCTACTGGGGAGACCCGGGTGGATGCTTTGGGAAACACGGTGGGACAAGTGTTCTCTGTGGGGTCTTGGCAGGCACAGACACTTACATTTACATTTATGCATTTAGCAGACGCTTTTATCCAAAGCGACTTACAACTGAGGAGTACAGGAAGCGAAACACAGAAAGTGCCTGAAGTACCAAGTTTGGACATTGCACAGAGCATCACACACTAGGGCAGGGAAGAAGTAGATGAAAATAGAAGGAAAATAAGGAAAAGGAAAGTTTAAAAAAAAATTAAGATAAGGTTAAGTGCTCCACTTCCTGTGGGATATTCTGCTGCTGTTCCCACTTCTCCCTCTGCTGCCTAGGGATCCTGAGGTTTGGGGCAGGCACAAGCACTGGTGCATTTTGCAAACGCTGCCTCAGCAGCTCCTTGCTCAGCTGCTCAGGGTTTTTAGGATATTTCCACTCTGAGATCTTTTCAATAACTGGTGCACAGCAGACAGGCTCTATCTTCAGAGAAGGGGCTTGAGGCTTCTGCTGCAGCAGCTCAGATCTCAGTGGCTCAGGGATCTTTAGTTTTGGCCTATCTGCGATCTTGTCTGGAATGGCTGCTTCATGTGGGGAGCATGCAAACACCTTTGGGACAGTCACAGGTGCCCTCAGAGGCTTCTTGGGCATGGGTGTTTCAAAAGAAGCCTTTTGCAGATCCTCAGTCAGATGCTCAGGGACAGTGAATTTTCCACTTTGTTGGGACTCTACAGGCACAGGTGGTTCCTGGGGGGACCCAGCAGGCACAGGTGCTCCCTCTGGCTTTTTCTGTCTCTGCTTTTTCCGCTGCTCCGTGGTCTTCAGTGTTGCATATGAGAAACCTGAGTGCTGGTCAGATAGTCAGATATCTCATGCTCAGATATTTGAAAAGTTATCTATGTAAAATGTTATAGGTTTAAATATTAGTTCATGCTGTAACTGCTATGTATGTATGTCCCCTATAAACTGCATGCGAATGTCATGTAGACCCTCGGTTTTCTGTTTACATCATTCATGCTTTGATAGACTAATCATTGCAGCCAGGTTTCATAAATCCAGTCCGTGACTTCAAGCATAAATGTCTACGTTAAGCTGTTCAAAGGCAAAACAAAACGTTTTTTTTTCTCTTATTCTGTGGATTTTGCCCATATTCCTCCATTTATTACCACTTTATCCTGCCTCCACTATGCGTGCGCAGCTGCAAGTGACTGCTCCAAATGATCAAATAATTAACCTTTTTAGGCTGTAGAGATCTGGGGCCTGTTTCAATAAGGAGATTCAACCAACTCTGAGTTTAAACCTGAACTCTGAGTTGACTTACCCCGAGATGGGAAACTCTTGAGTTTTGGGTTTCAGAACAGCTGAATTGAGGTAGTTCAATCAACTCTAAGTAGACTGACTCTGAGTTAAGCGTGAGCACCACGACTTTGAAAAGCCATTATCAATGGAGCTCCGAAATTGGGATTCACCATGGCAACATCACCCAACAAAAAGTAATCTGCATACTTCCGGGTCAAACATTAGTTTAATTCTTAATCATTGTTATAATATCAGAGGTGAAAACTGGCAGAACAGTAAGTTATTATTTTGAACTAATTAATTTTCATGTTATTCCACGGGCAAAAAAAAAAGAGGAAAAAAGAATTTAGCAGCAGCTAAAATTTACGTATAAAAAGCAATTAAATCAGGTAAAGCTTTAAGCATAAACGATTGGTTGTAGGCTGCATGACTTTACAAATTTATTCAATGTGCAGCAGCTTTTTTCATATAATCTATAATAGTCTATATTAGTCTAATGCCGTTCATTTAATTAAATGTTCTCTGATCCAACCCGTTACATTTCTTAATCAGGGTAATAAAGTCAAGTCAACTTTATGTATATAGCGCTTTTTACGATGCAGATTGCCTCAAAGCAGCTTCACAGTGTTAAACAGGAAAATAATGCAACAGAATTTGATTCAGCCGTACAGCCGCTCCGGAGAAAACGGTGATGTTATCCAGCTCAGTTCAGTTTCATATAGTGACAATGTGGGCATTAGATTAGTAATTGAAACTATTTGAATATTTAGTTTTGTCAATTTAGTCTAAATTAACTTTTGACTTCTACTCAGCCAATAGCAAAAAGGCAGAGGCTTGCAAAACACCAGCACCACTGACAGATGAGATGGAGGAAGAACAATAAAATCCAGCAGGAAAAAGAATAACTGTTGCTATTGTATTTGTAGGAAATAAAGATGACCAAATATGATGATGGGAATACGCCGCTCAAATAAATATGCGTGTAGATATGGCACAAAAAAAAGTCTGCCAATGTAAATGTATAACTCTCTACGAATGAGCAATGAATAAATGCAACAAAAAAAAAGAAGCTTTTCTTAGTATTTTTGTCTTGTTGTTTCCATTCAAAATG